>MU270014.1:29398910-29998910 GCA_021432705.1 Caranx ignobilis
ATCATTCCTCCTGAGAGCTCTTACTTCTTCTTGTCAGAGGTCTCAGACTCTGGTGGGATTCCCACAACAATGACAGTTCCCTTCTCCACATCCTTGGGTGCAGCCATGATGAGGGGCAGCAGTTTGCAGCGTTTATTCCTCGTCTGAAGAACGAAGACACAGTAAGGGTGGAGAGAGCACAATTAAACCATATTCTCAGTCTATTCATTCACATTTTCAGTCTTAAGACCACAGACTCACTGAATGGACAAAAGCCTTCAAGAGGTATTTGCAGAGCAGAGTCAAGGCCATGGGTTTAGAGAAAAGCTTCACATCAGGAGTTCCCTACAGGTGAAAGAAGAGGTGGGGAGGATTCATCAACAGCACATCCTGTACACAAACAGCCAAAAAACACATGTCAGTCAAATAGACACCTCCATGAGGTAGCAGTAGAGGAAGGGTCCCTGTGACAGGATTAGGTTGGTACAGATGCAGCTCGCCACAGTCTGCTGGATAGCAATCAGCTTCTTCTTGGCCAGGTCGATGCCAGAGTGGAGACGTTCAAGGTTACTCCTGCAGAGAGAGGAACAAACCTTTTATACATTCAGTTCAGTCCTGGTCATCAACATTCATGAATATATAAATTTCATACAGCGATTTAACTACCTTATTAGCATCATGGATTTAGTTGCAAAGTCAATAAATGGTTCCTCCTCTTCTTCATAAGGTGTATGTGTATTATTAAACTATGTTTAGGCTAATACTATAATAGTGGCAAAAAATGATCAGAAAAAGACAGTTAAATCATTAATCACAATTATTTGTTTGGCAATTAATCATCAACTAAAATGTCAGGATTGTGACAGCCCTAGTGCGAGGGGTCTTTTACTTCCTGCCACTCACCTGGAGAGGGAGTCAAGAGCCTTAATGAAGTTGTCGCTGTCACTCTCGTCTTTCTCTGTGCTCTCCAGCAAAGCAGCAGTGGCGTGCACCATGTCACTGGCCAGGAAACGGTTCTTAAAGCCAAAGTGGACACCAAACGTCTGGATACGGATGTCCTTCATTCTGGGAATGAAAGAGCAGGGAGGGAATGGGTTTGTGTACTGCCAATGAAAAGAAAACTGAATGATGTCTTTTCTAGGTTCTTACCCATATTTATTAGAGGACTCCTCAATGACGTCCCTTAGATTCTCTTTGATTGACAGGTCCATGGAATTGAATTTCTGCCGCACTTGTTTCAGGGGTAGCCTGTTACAAGCAATAACAACAAATATCAGCAAGAAAACAACTGACCTGCGTTTGACATCACAAGCTGACCTCAAATTCCATTCGATGGAGCACACAGATCTCTTACCCCATGTCAGCCAGGAACTCCTGGAGTTTCTTTTGTCCATTTAACGTCCAAAGTTTGAAATTACACGACGTGTAGCAGGAATTACAAATGCTCTCATACAAAGACCAGTGCTGGTAGAGTGTCAGTCGCAGGCTGAAGCAGGAGGTCAAGGAACAACACAACAAGCAGCTACAAAAAAATTTGAGTGATTATTGCAGTGGTCTTGCACTTGAAAAGGAAGGAGAGGAAATCCCAGTAGTGATGGCATTCCAATCAATTAAGGATACTCATATTCAAAGGAGATCCTCATACAGTCGATGGAGAGCGAGTTCTCTTCATCCTCATTTCGGTGGTTATGCCGGGAAACATGGCGCTGCATTGTGGCGATGTCAGTTACATACTTTATACTGAAAAAAAAATCAGTGCAGATGAACAGTTTAATGCAAACAAACGTCTTGTATCCAATAATTAACCAGAAAGAGGTGAATGACAACAGGGTGTTGACCTGGCTGACTGATTCAATTCTAGAAGGAATCAGTTAATGTTGTGAAACACTGAAGACGCCCTTACTGTGTGATTTTATCATGAACCCACTGGTCTGTCAGCCCAATGATAGCCCACCTGGAAAACAATGACAGTACAGTCACTGTGCCTTTCCAACATGTGAATGTGATAAATAGATAGAAAATTATCATGTTGCTTACCAGAGCATGTCCTTGGTGTCTTTAGTCAGCACCCACGCAAGCTCAAAAAACATCATGGCAGCCTGACACAAGATGAAAACATACATTTTCAGGAATGACAACCTAATATATGAAGGTTAGAGTAGTCAAAAAGGAAAACGCTTCAAGAACTGCTACTCACAGATGTCCCATGATATTCATACTGCTCGTAGTCAAACAGGATTTCCTTCCTGAGAGATCAGTGAAAAATTAGTGTCAGTTCAGACGTAACTTAACACAAACACAACCCTTATGTCTCCAAAGAAACACTTCACCTTCGTGCCTCCCACTCCCTCCTTGCCCGCTGCCTTTCAATTCTCCTCTCAACAGCCCCCTGCAGTGACAGGATAACAAAACATGAACAACTCCATTCACAGTCAAGTCCACTGCTGCTCTGATCCAGTCTGGTTCTGTTCAACACATACTTCATCGAATCTCCTCCGTTTACCAGACGGCTCAGAGCCCTCCTCGCTCTCATTTCCAGAGTCACCTCCTATTTCATCATCCTCATCTCGGAAAATGTCATCATATGGGGGCACACCAAGGTCATCATCCTGTTTGATTAGAAGCTTAATCTGCGAAGGAGATGACAGGATTTCATATAATATCAAATTCCACATGTTAGGGTCAGCAGCACAGTTTGCACTGAGAAATGTAATGGGCTAAGTAACGTTTTAATGTGTTGTGGAGATTTTCTTTCCATCATTATCAATCATTTGAGCTGGACTGATTATTATCAATCACCTGGGTGTCATTGTAGACATTGACCACATCTACAGGGCGGTGAGTGTCACAGATGAAGAAGATGGAGTCATCATCTGGCTGCAGCATCTCAAGGAGGTCCACATTTGCCCCACAGTTGATAAGGACAAAGTATTGGAACTACAACACAATACATTGATAATGCATTTACTTTAGTGAGACAGTCTGCAAACCCCAAACTGTTTATGCTTCTGTTGGATATTCAGGCGTAAAGGTTTGGTCTGATTTGATCATACCTGTTCTTTGTGTTCAAGGAAGGCAGTGCCTAGGTCCTGCCAGCCTGTAACTGGCACAAGTGTATACTGGACCTGGTCACAGTGGAATAGTGCCTGATGAAGAAACAAAAAGATTCAGCAACAGCTTTGTAATTTACTCATTCATTATGAACCATTGGGCCACTGAAAAAGAAGCTTTTAATACACAATAGAAAAGTATAAGGACACAAGCACATTTCAGCACCCATTGGTTTGATATTAGAAATGTGCATCTTCATCCCACACCAAGTGTAGGAGAACTATGTGCCATCACTAGTTGCAGGGGTTAAGTGACGTCAGTCTGTGCCCACACGATGTAGCTGATGATGAAGGTAACACAGAGGAGCTAATGTTCGCGCTCAGCTTGGTGTGTCCCTTACCTGGAGGATCTTACAGGCGCAGAGAGCGTCGATGTCTGACGACACCAGGAGCGCCACTCTCTAGAAACAAAGTGACGTAAGCACATACAGTTTTAGTTACATGTACTTCTAAAATCATAGTAAAACTAACTGTATATTCACTGGGAGACATTAGCAAAATCAGCAGTGAAGGAGAAAGTTACGGGTCACTTCTCCGTTTTTTGTTCCGCGTAATGTCGTGAATGAGTGTTAGACATTGTGGTTAAGGCTTTGACAGTGTCTACTATCCTATATGGACAGTAAGAGGAGCAGCACACGGAGAACCAGTTGCTCAGTGTTGTAAGCTGCGTTTCCTTATTAAACCCGTTCACAGTTCCGGTTAGCTAACCTAACATTACAGAGAATGGAGACCTACCTGGTTGGCAACAACTTCATAGAATTCCTTTCTTATGTCCGTGATGAACATCTTAACAAGTTAAAAGATGAGACTAACTCGACAAAAGGACATGAACCGCGACTTATTTTGGTTTGTTGTCAGCACCGAAGCGTTTTCTGAAATGTGGCGCCAAATCTGCACGTCACATCCCACCAATCACTGGGGAGGAGCATAACGTAACGTGACACGTTTGAAGCGACGCCATCACGTTGACTTAAGAGTATAGACTGTACATAAAAATCTTAAGCGAGACCTGCCAGTCATATGCTGCCAGTGACGAAAATACAAGCAACCACACAACAGTTTATACTGTTGTGTTATGGACTATAGACGTATAGTCCATACTTTAATTTATGGTGATGAGGGCCACACATACCCGCACAGGGGTAAAGGACACAACCTAACCTAAGTATGTGGTGGTGTGGGATCTTACATTTTACAATAGTTAAGTATAGGAAATTGTAACTATCTAAAGTTCTACAGCTTTTAGGCAAAACAATAAAATAAAATTATATATATATATATATATATATATATATATATACAGTCATGGAAAAAATTATTAGACCACCCTTGTTTTCTTCAATTTCTTGTTCATTCTAATATCTGGTACCACTAAATGTATAATACAATGAACACAACAAAAAATGCAGCTGGTCACATAATACTTTATGTCCTATTTGACATTCTTAAGCTTAATTGATTCCCAGGGTATATAAGAGGCCATTTCATGTCACAAGCAGCACTGCACATGCAAAGGCCTAGAGTGGTTTCCTGCTTACATTCAATCTGTAGCACAACTCAGAAGTTGTCAGCTCTCACATAATGCCTAAAACAAAAGAATTATGTGAAGCCACAAAGGCAGCCATCTTGGCACTGCTGGAAATTGGCATGAGTGAGAGACAGGTAGCGAAAAAACTGAAGATCTCCAAGACAGCCGTTCATTACAACAAAAAAAAACAAGCTGAACATGGCACTACCAAAGTGCTACCTGGCCGTGGCAGGAAACGTCTTTCTACCCCACGAGATGACCGTGCACTCATCCGTTCCTGTGTCAGGAATCGTCGTCAGACCTCCAGGGACCTTAAAAATGAGTGGGCACTGTCGAGAAATGTGACCTGTTCGGCAAGGACAGTTCGAAACCGACTTGTTGAAGCTGGTTTGAAGTCACACAGAGCACGCAAGAAGCCCTTCATCAATGAAAGGCAGAGGAAGGCCCGGTTACTCTTTGCTCGAGACCACAAGGATTGGACTGTTGATGATTGGGCTAAGGTTCTCTTCAGTGATGAATCCAATTTTGAATTGATGTCCACTCCAGCCAACTTACTGGTTAGGAGGAAGCCTGGAGAAGCTTACAACCCAGACTGTCTTGCCCTACAGTAAAACATTGGGGTGGATCAGTCATGATCTGGGGTTGTTTCAGTCTGAGTGGAACAGGGCAAATGCAATTGTGTGAAGGCCGAATGAACCAGGTCATGTACAGGACTACCCTTGAAAACAGTCTTCTTCCATCAGCTGGAAAACTCTTTCCTGCCTCGAATGACTGGATTTTCCAACAAGACAATGCCCCTTGCCACACGGCAAGGTCAGTTAAAGCCTGGATGGAGAACCACAACATTCGCACCATGCCTTGGCCTGCTCAATCACCAGATCTTAATCCAATTGAAAACCTGTGGAAAATCATCAAACTCAAGATGGAGAACCACAAGCCCAAAAACAAAGAAAATTTGTTTGAATTTGTCCAACAGGAATGGGCTGCTGTGACAGCAGAACAATGTCAGAAGCTGGTGGAGAGCATGCCAAGACGCATGGCTGCAGTCATCAAAAACAATGGTTATGCAATCAAGTATTAACTCTTGTGTGTATCATGAAAAGAAAAGAAAACATGGAATGCTTAAAAGTAGTGTTTTTGGCGGTACAATGCCATAGCTATTGATGTAAGAATTTCAGTAATTTTGGTTATTATCAAGAAAACCATGGAAAATGAATAGTTCTTAGTTCTTGAATTAAACTCTCATGAGCTATTTTTGTTGTTATCATTATAATTGTCCAAACAAATGTACCTTTAGTTGAGCCAGGCATTAAAATTAACAAGAAATTGAAGAAAACAAGGGTGGTCTAATAATTTTTTCCATGACTGTATATATATATATATATATACACAAACATATATATACATAAGAAATAATAGTTAGTAAAGTAATAAAAAGTGTTCAATTCAAATTAAAAATCATTAAGAAATTTAAAACCTCAGGATTAGATGCTTCATTACTGTTAGGGAAGGTAAGGATCTAAATTTGTCATTCCCTTTTGCTAAAACTCAAACAGGGGGATTCCTAGGATCAGCATTAAAACAATAAGATGTAAACCATCTACAACTATGCACGTGTAGAAATCCCAGCTTTGAAATAAAGATTTAATTACAAATAAATACTGCTTTTCTGGGTACTTTTATTGGTGCAACACAAGCTGCTGCACAATTTAACCAATTATGCATTTGCAATAAATATATTCTGTTAGTAATTATATCAGGTTACTACATGCCAGTTTTATATATTCCTTACCATAAAATGTATTTTGTCCACATAGGTGCCTGTGTCATCACACACACTGAGAACCAGGATTGCTGACTCAAGTGAAAATAAGCAAAAGACAGTGTGCACTCCAAGATCATTTAGAAACATTGTTTAGTGCCACCAAAAGATCCATTAAAAGCATCACAACATGTACAATCAGGATACTGTAGCAGCACAAGTTGCTGCTGTATGGTCCTACCAGCAGACGATAATGGACATGGCATAAATAACACAAATAGGCAAGTTTATGTGTCATCCCTTGTCATGACAACCGATCTGAAGGAGACAAGACATGATCATCAATCTGATACAGCATAATGATAATGACATAAATTGAGACACACAGACCCCAACCCTAAATGAGGGGATATGGAAGGAAGTACTAAGGAAAATGCATTGCTATGTAGCTGTGAAACATGCAGGATCTTAGAAAAATGCAACAGACTTTTTTTGTCTGAAATATCCCCCAACAACCCATGTGCCCACAACAAATACATTTCCTGTTTCATGAAATAGCATTATCGTTTAAGGTAAACAACTTCAAAATTCAAGTAAAATCCATACATGCCCCCAAATTAGACATATACATTTACTCATAAATACCTGCAATGACTAAGTAAAGTAAGATAGCATTTGTCCCAAAGGTCTGTAAAAAGTGAGGTTTTCCTCCTCCTGTCTCATTCCTCAGATGTATATTTTACACTTTGCACAGAGAAATCTTCACATTTACAATTTAAGGTATGGGAAGTAATCACACAAGGTTTTTCTGAGGTAAAGAAAGGCAGCATGCCACAGTTAAACACCATGAAGTATCTTCACAAATGAATCCTATAGCCTACACTGTAAAACAATAAAATGTAAAGGTTCAAAACAAAGTTAAGATGACAGAAAGCATACTCTCTTACATGCAGAATACACTCAATTTTTTAACAGAAAGCCATTAAGTGATGTATTAAACAAAGGCACAAATTCATCTGTTTTTTTCTGTCAGGTTTGGTCTGAAACCACTGTGATCCAGCCATTTTCAGCTCAGTTCACAGCAATGAGCAAAAAGTGCTTTGACCCTGCAAGATGTTCACAAGCAAAATCTTTTCCTTATGGTTACACATACTTAAAGGACAAATTACACACAATTAAAGGAAAAAACACACAAAAAACCCAGAAAGATCCCAAATGAGTGGAAATGAAAATATAACAGAATGGCAGACTGCAGCCTCTTCACCTTCTTAAATGAAAGTTGATGAAAACTACCAGGGAAGAATAACAAAACCACTAGAGGTCACATGCTAATAAAACTATTAACAGAATAGAAAACCTGACCAGCAAGAGCACTGGGAGGCTAGCACCGTCACCTGGAGAGATTACAGTCTGACCCTACACAGGCTCATTAGAGAAAAGTGATTCCACTCAAACACCATAACCGCTCATGGTGAACTTTGTCTCTTCAGACAGGTTGGCAGAAGAGTATGCAGTCACAAAAAAGGGACCTACGGCAAGCCTGAGACCACTGATGTAGGAAAACATTTTGTTTACAGTCATATATTCACATGTAATGATATTAGATGTGCTATCCGGTTAGAGCAGAGATGTGATCATAAATTGTCTTTGTGATAGAGAATTAAAATACGGCAGGCATGGCAAAAGCTGCAAGAAGAGTCGACTGGAGCTGCTACATTGGGACGTTGAATCGCAAAATCTGTGAATAGACACATTCTAACAATATCGTAGGAAGACGGAGAAAGTTAAAGCACTCGACAGAGGCAGCAGAGCAAAAATGTCGAGACTAAAGATGTGGTGCTGACAAATTATTTTTGATTGACCTGCCTTTAAAAATGCAACCTAGGTGGTTACTTTCAGATAGAGGTGGGCACTGTGACAGGATAGAGATTTGAACATAGTGTTTATAACTGTTGCTTTAAGGGATACATTTATTTTCTTATTGTCAATAAAGCTCATTAAAAGACCAGAGAATGATTTCCTTTGTCGCTGAAGCCTGCCTATTCCTCTGTACCATACAGCTCCATACAAAATAGTCCTCAACAAAAGGGTTGCTTACTCCTGTGTTAGTAACATTTTCAAAAAAAGAAAAAAAAAACAGCGCCCTGGAAATCATACTATTTTGTAACAGGCTAACACTGTGGCCTTTTGACTTATCCTGGGATTTGTTGACAATAAGAAAATGACAGAGTACTGCTAGTTTTTCTTCATTTCTATGATTGGATTGCATTGGTGCTGCTGTAGGTCACCAGGCTGGACTACTTGACATCAAAATTGAAATTTTCCTCTGACTGTGGCATCATGTGTCATGATGAAGTACTTGAATTCAAATAATACATGTTGTGGATCATCAAAGACATTCCCATCTGGTTATTCTATCCAATAATAATGTTTCAGAAAATGTTTTTACCACAAAACATGTCATGGTATAGGGCAGCATATACCTTGACAGAGGACCTGATCCATGTCACCCACCCCTCTCAGATATAACAGCCCATGTCATCTGTTGCCCTGTTTCATCTTGAAAAGTCAAGCATTGTAGGGTGAGGAAAGTCAGAGCTCAAAGATCCGCATATTTTGGTGCTTTTCATCACATCTCACTGTTCTCTGCTGGCTCATGTGTTGTCACATGACGATGAATGTGAACTTTAAGTTATGTAACACCAGTCAGCCAGTCTCTTCCTATATGGGCTTAAAAACGTGGTCTTGTGACTGGGTGGTCACTGGTTCAATCACTGAACCAGCAGGATGAATCTGTGTTCAAAGTGTAAGAATTGTGTTTGAGGAAAAAGGAAGAGGAGGTTCTTCAACCTCCCAACAACGAAAATCAAGCTGCTCATTGGCCAACAGGTCAGACTACAGCTGATGTTCTGGGCATTCCCTCAAAAGAGAACTTGGCTCGTAATGACAGGAGACGACCATTAACTGTTGTAGTGTGTGGCATCAGAGTGGCCTTTTTCATCCGTCTCCAGCTGACTGATGCTTAGTGACTGGGAGCCTTTGGCAGCCAAGGCTTTGTCCGGTCTATTGTTGATAGAGAGCTGACGTTGCCTGCTTCCACTGTTGCTTCACTGAGGCAGCTCCAGGACTGTGAAAGGCCGGTGCAGACTGAATCATTGGATCTTTGAGCTTGCACTGTCCTCACAAAATATTGTTCCATGCACAGAAATGAAAATACTGTACAGAGGCTTTTTTTGCCTTAAACCTCAACCCTGGGTTACCCTGCTTGTTTAAAAATTTGCAAGTCTAAAAAACAATCACAAAATAGTGACTCTAAATGGGAAACTATATCACAGCAGCTGAGCCAGAGCTGGATGGGCAGTGGACTACTAGTGCAGTGCTTTGTGTAGTTGACCTGCTCAGCTGTTGTGAATGTTTAAAGTCATGTGATCTACAGCATAGGCACAATACACAGGGTGTGTGGAGCTGGGCCTTATGGAAAACAATGTCTTAACTTCAAGCACGTGTCCAGAAGACCAGAGGTGCTCCAGTGCTAAAACAACTAGTAACTAATGACATCATTTTAGCTTTAACAAAGCTCAACAGTTATTTCCAGCAAATCTCAAGTGCTTCAGAAACCACTGGAGAGAGCTGGACTCAATGAGTTTGTAATTTCAGGTCAAAAAGCAAACTGTGTGTCACCTTACAAAAAGAAATTCCCAACATTTCAGTTACATTGATGGATGATCGACAATAAATAGATATATTGCCCAGCCCTAAGTGTGTGAAACCCAGAAGAAGAAGAATTGAACGTGTAACCCCATACAAATGATACGAGTGAAGTTACAGCTGTTTTACAGGGGGAGGATGTAGTTGGAGTTAGCCAGCTTGCGTTCTTGTGCGGCAGGAACAGTCTCTCTGTGACGCAGAGGTCTGTGGCAGTCAGGGTCCTGAAGTGGAGGGTAATGCTGTCTGTAGCACAGCCAGGCGAAGGCGAGACCAAGCAGAGAACCCACTAATACATCTACATGACAGACAGAGAAGATAAGAGACACAGAGACTTCAGCAGAACATAGTCATTTTAACATCCACAGAGAGAGAAGGACATGCATCACTTTCACATCTCTGGATCAAAATTCTAAGCTTAACACACGTCGTCTCTCAGTTCACATACCTTACAATATATCATGAAAATTGCATGTTAAAAACACTAAAAATTAATGACATCTAAAGCTGTATGCAAACTGAGTGTGTTTATATAGACAACCTATTGTGAGGGCTGTATAATGGAAATACATCACTGGAGGGTGTGTGGCATGTGATCAGAAAATGTAAAATGTACTGCAAGGCTCCATAACTCTCAGAACAATGGGTCTCATTCACCAACCGCTCTTAAGAACAAATTTATTCTTAAGTCCTACTTGCTCAGTTTTTAGGAAGATTGTGGCATTCACAAATGTTTTCTTATCTAGGATTTGTTCTTAGCTAAGAACAACATCTATGCACACTCAAAAGCACACTTACCCACAATTGAGAGCTGACACTTAACACTTGACAAAATAATTGATTATTGCGTTTTCTTCTGTTCTGCAGTTTCGTCACCCTATTAAAATAATGGCCTAAGTCATTTTTTGACGAAAATGTGATTTTGGCCTAAATATCATATACTCTGCATTTGGTGAAGTTTTTTTGTTTTCCCAAAAACAAGAAAAAATGACTTAGGCCATTATTTTAATAGGGTGACAATATATGATTTAAAATAGAATAGTTTTCTTATCATTTATGATGTTTTTAATAGTTATTCTAATTATTTTACAAAACATTGTGTTCTCTTTAAAAAACACTGTAGACATTTAATTCACATCGATTATGTTTATTGGGAACCATGGCCAATAGCAATTAAGTGACTTATCATATGATATACGATAATATGATGATATGTATGATGTCACAGCTCTCTGATAATGACCCTGATGTGCTGGTCCAGCTCTGATCAGTCTGGACCAGCCTGTCTCCTCCAGTGCTCTGCATCTCTCTTCTTTGTTTGGTAATACTTGAGATCAAACCATTCCTTCTTTACTTAATCAGTAGTGCGCTCTTCTCCAGATACAACGTTCAGTGAACGACTGACTGAATGCATCTTTTTTTTTTTTTTGAAACTTTGCATCCACTGTTGAAATATAACATCTGTTTTTTTGTTCACTTCCTGCAGCAGTACCTCCACTTCAGCACTCCTAAAGTTCTTTTTATGTTTGGCCATTTTAACTTTTCTTCTCAACTCACCTTCTCTGCTCAGTGTCTGTGGGTTCTGTGTGCACATGGCCCTGCAGTCTCATGCCCTTTTACAGGGATTGATGGGGCGTTACCTATGGTATCCCTGTGTTAATTGGTCCTGGCCTGGCACATGCGCTGAACTTTTGAGGAGATGGGATTCATCAATTTAAGAAAACAGCTGCAGACAATTCTGTGGTCAAAGAACACCTTCATGAATCTGACAGAGTTTTCTTAAGAAATTCCTTAATGGCATCTTATGAAAGAATTTAAGGAAGTACTTAAGAAAATATTGGTGAATGAGGCCCAGTGTGGACATTAACACAGTGGAGTGAAGACACATGAAAACCTGGTATGCTTAAAATGCTGCTGCTCATCTCTCAACAGGTACTAGAAAACATGATCACATCACCCCGACCCTCGTTTCCCTTCACTGGCTCCCAGTCCATTTTAGGATTAATTTTAAAATGTTATTGTTTGTTTTTAAAGCATTAAATGCACCAGCTCCTCAATACATTTCTGACCTCTTGCACGTCTATACTCCCTGGCAATCCCTGAGGTCAGCTGATCAGCTTTACCTTGTTTTCCCCAAAAGCATCTTAAAAGCTCCTAATTTGTGGAATGAACCACCACTTGAAATCAAAATGTCCCCCACCCTGCCTACTTTTAAATTGCGTCTTAAACTATTTTTTAGTCTTTGGCTTTTAACTCAGCATGAGTGTGAGTGTGTGACCTCTGTTTTCTGTCTTTTTATTTTCATTTGATTGCATTTTTAATCTGTGTGTTCTTTTATGGTTCTTACTTATTTGTTTTTTTAAGTCTTATTATGTGATTTCTTACCCTTTCTGTTGAATGCTGTGTTCTATTTCTGTATGTTAGTCACTGTGCAGCACTTAGGTAAACTTTTATGTTTTATGTGCCATGTAAATAAAGTGGACTGGATTGGATTGGACCTCATTTAGTTCTTGGTGGAGGTGTGAAAGGAGCTAAAAATTGTCATTATCAACACAGAGTCACAACATATGCTGCTTTGACACTGGCTGAAA
The DNA here is from genome assembly GCA_021432705.1 of Caranx ignobilis. Taxonomy (NCBI): domain Eukaryota; kingdom Metazoa; phylum Chordata; class Actinopteri; order Carangiformes; family Carangidae; genus Caranx; species Caranx ignobilis. The sequence continues at coordinate 29,411,586 of MU270014.1, forward strand.
ACACTGTTGACAAGATGAAGCTCAGTGTGTGGCTGGGTTGGTCTGAATACAGACCAGTGAATACAAATGCCGATTAAGTCTGATCATCAGAATTGTACACTTTAACAGCACCTCCCCTGCCATGGGAACCAGTGTAATGAGAATGTGCATATGAATGTGTAAATTTACTGCCAGTCTAAACTCTGTGTAAATCTGACCTTGCCAGTGGTGCTTGTAGTCACAGGTTCTGGAAAGGGCGATCACTGACGCCATCAGTAAAGGGGTGAGGAAGGCACACAGCCCCCACGCTCTCCCTTGACCAGCTGCGTTGAAGCAGCGCAGCTTTCCTGCAATGTATAGTGCTGTGAAGCCCAAACCTGCAAAGGCAACTGAGAACACAGAGAACAGAGAGAAGAAATCAAAGGGCTGACCAGAGTTAGGAGGAGTTGTGTAGTGGAGCTTCATAAAACAACGATGACCACCGCATTGCGGCGTCTCTTTCAGGTCGAGTATTTACTGATCAATATACTGCTGTTACAAGGAAAAACAAGATGTACAGGATCTGTAGTCTAACAAACAAAAATTCTTATAGGTCATTTGTTTGCTTCCATTATTGTGTGCTGATAAAAATGGGCCAGCTATAGAGACATAATTGCACATAAGAGCCTCTCTTACAGGAAGAGTGTCCACTGGGAAAGCTCTTCCTGCCCTCCATCACGACATCAGGGTCACCGCTGCAGCGAAGCTCCAGGTTCATGTGGCCGTCTGGAAAACAGCGGTAGAAGAAGTCTGGTCGCGGCCTGAGCGGAGAGACAGAGGAACAGAGATGACGGCTTTCCTCCACTGTAACACTGACAGACAGTATGACCTACTTATGTTGTGTATAGTCTTTACCTGCCAACAACAAGTTTGATGACGTTGGTGAAAACTCCATTCAGGACCAGAGTTAGACTCACAGCTGGGTGAAAAGGTGGAAACAGAAGTGAATTATAAAAAAAAAATATGTTCAATCGAAAAGCTAGTTGACATCTGATCTCCTCGTAAGTTAAAAAATGAGTGTTGTTTAAAAATGAATATGACCTTGTTTTCTTTGCATTATTCCAGGTCTGAGAACACTGCATTTTTTTTGTTATTTTGACCAGATGTAATTTACTGCAAATACACGATCTAAATGACAATATTTTAATTTGGAATTTGGGAGAAATGTTGTCAGTAGTTTATAGAATGAAACAAAAGTGTTAATTTTTACTCAAACACATACCTACAAATACTAAAACCAGAGAAACTGATAATTTTTTACTCTAAACTATAAACTGTAAACCTCACATGCAGCCGTCAGTGGCTTACCCAGAGAGGCTTCTTTCACATCTCCTCGCTCTGCCCTCTTCATGGAGGTGAAAGCCACAATTACAATTAGCGGAGTGAAAACCGCCACACTCTGAAAAAAAAAAAACAAAAAGGTCCAGAGTATAACAATTCAAACATATTTAAAAAGCACTGCATTCCTTTATTATCAACAAACTCAATGGAATTAAAAAAGGTAAAAACTCAAAGCTTGACCATCAACAAGTCAGTCAGATGGTTAGGTCTGTTCATGCTGCTTGAGGCCAATGTAATAATGTAATACTAGAAAATTCCCTCTGGGAAATTTTGAAAGGGCCACGGGGGGCTACTACCAGGGGTACCATCTCTGTCAACATGGGAATCAAACCCACGACCAAACTAATCAGACAGACACATGATCATCTTGTACTGAGCACTGATATTGAGGAGCTGTAATCACATTAAGTCACCTGTGTGTGTGTGTGTGTGTAACTGTAATCACATGAAGTTACATGTGGTGTGTGTGTGTGTGGGAGAGGAGTGTGTACATACACGCGCGTGTGTGTTGGTATGTGTGTGTCTGTGTTTGTGTGTGTGTGTACCTGTAACTGTAATGACATAAAGTTACCTGTAGTGTGAGTGTGAGTATCTATCTGTAACTGTGATCACATAAAGTTGCCTGTGTGTTTGTGTGTGTGCATGTGTGTGGTAGAGAAGTGTGTGTTGGTGTATGTTGTTGTGTTTGACAGAGCCTTGACATAAATGTATGGGAGACAGGGGCTCTGGCCCCAGGCTCAGAGGTTGCCATGGCAACTTGAGGTGGTTGCCAATGACGACAGAGCCACCCTAGCCAGAAACGTGGAGAAAAAGGGTGATTTTCTCCCTCTGCGCTGGTCTCACATTTGGGCTTATAGCGACAAAACGGTAGCTCCAATCAGAAAAAACAGCAGACCCTGGGCGGCGTAAGGACTTCCTGAACACTTTGATATGATTTTGGTGTTTCTACAGTAAATATTTTAGACATGCGGGCGAGTTTCAAACAGGGGTCCCTTCTGCTTCTCTCGGAAAATCTTTGTATTAGAGTCAATGAGGAGCAGGGAGAGACCTGACCGCACTGAGAGGCTCACAATTTAAATTCTGTAAGTCTCTCTGCTTTGATGAGCACATTTTCAGAGACAAAACAAATTTGTCTACAGCTGTGGAAAAAATCATGTGTAGAGTGTAAATTGTGGCCGGGAGGAGCGTGGAAAGAGAAAAGTTTCAGACAATTTCAGACAACTTCTCCCACTCTAACCGATGATGTCACCCACTCTGACACGAACATTCCGTGCAATACAGACCCATTATAAACTCAAAATTTCTCCAGAAATGATCATGGTCATTGAACAGTGAGTGATCAAAAACTATATGACATATCAAAACGTGGATTAATACACCAACACACAAGACTTGTGTCTACAGTTTAAAGTTTAAATGGAGTCTCTAGGTGAAACTATGCCTGAGCAGTAGACGTTTGAAAAACTCCAATGATTGTTCTTTTTCGCCCATCCCATTTATTCCTATGGGAAATTTTTTGCAGTTTTTCGTGACTGATATATAATGATATATAATTTGTCCTACAACTCTTCAAGCTGTAGGACGAGTTATGGGACAAAATTTTGGAGGAAGATGAAAAGTAAGAAGAAGAAACACGCAGTATAACCAGTGTCTGGTTATAAGTTAGCTATTTCATAGCTGTAGGGCCAGTGCCATGGTGCGTTGCCCCGTGACCCTAATAATATAGCTTTCTGATGATTCAGGTAAGATCACTTATTTCTAACCACACACAGACTCTCCAATTTTATTACACAATGACATTGGAAATTGTTTTTAAACCTTCAGTGAAGTCAGTAGTTGTGTGGAAGCTAGGGAAAAAAAAATGACGAAATGGTGTAGTATGGTTCACATTCTGTGTGATACTCTATAGTCATACATCAGATAAGGAGGTTTGAACTGACGGATTGATTTGTTTCAGTGTACCTCACAAATATGTAGGTAATGGTACTTACAAACATGAGAGAGGTGGGAACATGGTCTCTCTCCACACGATGGAACTTATACAACCACATCTCCTCTGCCTGGATCTCACGGTAGAAAGGAGGAAGCTGCTCCGTCACACTAAGTGGACCACAGAGTTCTGTTGGTGTCTTATTTTTTATTCACAGTAAAAAACAAACAAACAAACAAAAAAAGCCACATCCACTGCATTTGAGATAATGGATGATGCAAATGCAATTATGAGCACACAGGTATGATCCTGAGGAAGACATACTTACAGAAACACCACTAACAGCGCCATCCGGATGGAAATTTCCGAAAGGAAACCACGAAGCAGCCTCCCCTTCATTTTGTTTGTTGGAGTGAACTTCAGTCAACAGCAAACATCATCACTCCAACTTCTTTTAACTGGGACTGAAGGAAAATATAGGGAGCAGGTGTAGTTCATATAGTCAGTTTGACTTGTGATTGATGCATGTTAACCTGTTTGTCAAATGACAAAGGGATCGCTGCTCATTTGGTAGAGTGGAGTTGTTGGTAGTGACAGTGATATTTACTTTGGTCCATACAAATATTTGTGCTCTGGGTTTATGTTTAATCAAAGTCTGACTGAGAAGCCAGACTTATATACAGTCAACATCAACTGGTAATATGTAAATATAGGAAAATCAGTTTACAAATAAGAAATAGCACCAGAGTAAAGCCAAAAACAGTCAACAACCATTATTTCACATGTATTTTTCTATGCAGGGACCTAATTCAGATCAAATACATTCAAAACATTCATGACGTGTATTTAATGTCACCATACTAATATATCATTAAAGGATTTTTTACTTTCAAAGATCAGCATCCACATAAATAGCACAACCAGATAAGCAATCAGCCTGGAGCTTCAAAGGGACCCTGGAGGTCTTGGGCCCCGGGGTTCCAGCTCCAGACAGTCCTACATCAGCTGCGGTTACTTAGCCTTGCCCCTTAGTTTTCACTCGTCACTTTACACTTCCACCACCTTTCTGCTGGGCACACACCAGGTGAAATACTGGCAGCGGCAGTGTTGAGGACCTCTCTGGTTGTCCTGTCCATAAACAGACATAAAGGCCAACATGCTGCACCTGTGCTCTCCATTTCCAGCTACTACACACGTTTACACGCTGCTATTTAAAGCAATTAATTATTCAAGTTTTTAGAGATGCCAAGATGAAATTCGCCCTCCTGCCAGTCTCTTTCAGCGCTCACAATCAGACAAATGAGATAAAACTCAAGTCCCTATACTGCAGAAACATGATGTTAGCAGCCTGAGCTAAGCTAGTTAGCAACATCTGTCAAACAAGACATCTGGCCCATTTCCCCCCTATCACTATGGCTCTCTGGTTCGGTACAAACCTTAGACAGCTCGTCTTTTTATCTCTTTCTCCTCATATTAACATTCTCCGTTAATATGAACGCGGCCTCTGCATCCTCCGTTGCTGCCGACGGTGGAAGCAGCACATTTGAGGACTTGAGAGGAACGGGGATGCCACCGAACAGATCAGCGCTGTGTGAAGCTAATTGTTACCATCAGGGTAACTCGTGGTTTGTGGTTTTCAAAATAAAGGTGTGTAGTTAAATGTAAAATAATACAACTTGATACATGCCCATAGAACCAATTCATGATGCTCCACCTGCATTCAATAATCATTCAATAATCTCTGGAGTATATTTAGATTAATAAAGCAGGATATTTTGAATTAGAGAGAACTGAATGGAGCTACTTGTTGTGTAGCGCTTTATAAACAGGAAATGGTCGTGCAGATCATTTGATCTGACTTGACGAATGGATGCAAGAAGCCACGTCACGTTAGAGAGAGCCATCTAGAGGTTTTTTTTATAAAAAAAAAAAAAAAAAAAAAAAAGACTACAACAATTAAATGGGTTTAGAAATATGTCCTGGGACTACAAGACACTACACAATATTTGTGTATATAATTCTCCAATATTAACACACAAACACTAAACAACAATGCAGTGTTCTCTGATTTTCATTATCTATGACTGTTTTACTTCTTGGTAAATATGTGATAAAATTATGGCTTTTACGAGCGAAAAAACAAAACATAAATCTACATCTGAATCAAAAAAAAGTCAAAAAAAAAAAAGTCACATACAGTGAGCATGTGTCACTGAGACAGAGTACAGCTTTATTAAAGTCAAACTTCAGGCATGACTGAACTCTTCAAACTCAACTTTAGAATGAAAAAGGACAGAATCAATATTCTCAAATAAAGACAGTCATGTACAAAAAGAGTGTCGTCTCAACAGTCACACACATTTAGAAGCAGAATTGTACAAGCAAAAAGAGCACGCCACAGTAACATGATTCTATGCAAGTTCAATGCAAACTATTTACAAGTTCTTCAACAATATGCAGTATGCAGTAACACAGGCTGAACAGTAATCAACATGGTATTTTGTGTTCATCCACGTTTTACTTGAAGCAACACCACGAGAGATAGATATGACCCCAGTTAGAGTTACTGTAAGCAATTTTACTACAAGTAAAAAGATGAGTGCTTATGGAGGTGAATTTTATTTATTTATTCCAACACTATTTCTCCTCTGACAGAATGTCAGATAAAAACTTAATGACAGTCGGCAACATTGCACAAAAACCAAGAGATGTCACAGTGAACAGAAACATATCCTTTGACATAAAGGGGTGGGGATGGGGGGTGGAGGGGGCATCCTTAAGTTTACTGTATATATAAAAATAATAATAATAATAATGATAACAATCAGAAAATTCCTGGACACTTAGAAAAAATTCTCCTCAGGTGTATGCAATGGTCACTTAAAAGCAAACAAACATGCTGTCTTCTCAAAACTAAGAAAAGTGGGCACTGTACTGAGATTAAGACAGACATAACGTACATAAGATACAAAAGTATTTTTAGGTGAATGAAATGATGCACGTGGGGACACAGTAATACTGCTGCTGAATCAGCTAGAAAGGGCAGGAGAGGACAAACTGGCACAAAGTAATTCATGATCATGTGATCTGTAGGTGCAATAAAATAAAACAAAACAAAGGCTGTTTGGTTTTACAGAATCTCTGTGCAATATGTGAAAAAATGAAAAAGGAACACTGATAAACACAGTCATCAGCATAAGAATTGGGCATTCAAAGACTCTCCAGCTGATCACAGAAATGAGTTTGACCAGTGTCTAATGTTGGAAGCATGCATGTCAGATGAACAACAGTCACTCCGAAAAGATAAAGAAGAAAGGAGAAAAGAAAAGAAAAAGAGGCTCAAGACCAGTTTTGTCATCACAACTCATCAGTCAGACATTTTTTCTGAAGCCACAAACACAAGAGTCGAGGACGCCTGCAGTCTGATAATCACACATGAATCCAAAGTAAAAACATCAATAAATAAAAAAAAAAAATTCAAGTTTAGACAAGGACCTTTAAGTATACAAATAAAAAGTGTCTTAATTATGAAACTACCTGATAAATAGAATACTTAATCAATAATAACATGAGAGTTTGGCAAGATTCAGGAGCAAAGCTGCACAAAGAATTCAGCCAGTCAGCTCAGTGCTCTGTCAGGTTTCAGTATAAAGGCTGCATTAAATGACAGAAAGATAAAAGAAGCAGAGCTACACAAAGGTCTGAAAACTGAGTGTGTCATGTACAGACAGTTAATGGCCTGAAGAACACAGAAGAAGAAGCCCAGGTCCTGCGAGTCCGAGCCTCTTTCCTGCCTCCTCTCTGATTAAGTGCCTGTATGTGTGCAGATTTTTCTCTCTGCTCCAAAATAATGTTTGCAATTATTTGTTGCTTTGCTTCAGTGTTCGACCTTCACAGTGCAGAATGATGTAGGTGCACAGTCGACAGGGACGTTTTCAAACTAATCTGTCCGAGGTCGAGCCTAAACTGTAAAAGTACAGGATGGTTATAGAGGAGGAGGGGAAACTGACTTTTCAGTGAAGTGAAATCAGTTCCCATGAAGGGAATATTTGCAAATGAATAAATTCTGGATTTTTCAGAGAGCAAAGGAGTGGTTGTGATTTGAACAGGATAACTGAGCTCATATCAAACAAACATCACTAGTTTTTTCACTTTTCAGTATCAGTGGCTGCCCCTCCTCTTTGTCCTTCTTTAGGTTTTTGGCCTCCTAATTAGAAGTCAGTTTATTAGGTACACCTAGCTAAAACTAATATGATCCAATTCACCAGTCCTGCATAAGTCCTCTCTGCACATTAAATGTGTTTTAGGGCAGTGTTGGTTCAACTGTATGATCATCTTAGACGTGGTTTGTACTGTTGTTGCATTTTAAGAGTCTGTTATCTACCCTACCTTCACTGCTATAGAATAATACAATAGACAGACCTGTCAGTACAAAGTACACAACTACAGCCTTAATGATCCTCAAACTGAATCAGTACCTCCATGTCCAATAAAAACTGATCATTACTACCTTTAAGAGAAGAGGAGAGAGTATTGATGACCAGACTGTTGAATTACCCTGCATGCATTTCAGCCAGGTGTGTACAAACTGACACCAGATCCTATCTACTACATGTACTCAAAGTGACCCTCGATGAACTGAAATGGTTCTGGGGATGTTGGCACCGTTTCCGCCCATGGCTCGGCTCTGAACACCGATCGCCACTGGAGACGTTAAAAAAAGACAAGAAAAACAAACAAACAAACAAACAAAAAAAAAACATTTTCTGAAAGAAAGAAAAAAAAAAACAGTCATGAAACCAGGGAAAAGTCACAGGGAAAACTGCTGAGTCATGGTCACAGAAAAGCATCCTCCTGTGATGAATCCAGGCTGAAACAGCAATGAAAACTGCTTGGAAATTGATTGAAAATTCCAATATTGAACCGCTTCACACTGCTTTTAACACCAATTACAGTGAGTCACAATACAGGTCAATGAGCAGCGGCTGTTACCAAATGTGGAATCATTACACCAAATGTAAAAAAAAACCTAACATATGCAATGCCTAGATTACAGATAGAATATGTAAAACTCTCCTTGTTTTTTAAATAGTCACTTACAACGTGGTGGAGAGGGAGACAAATTTACTGTACTGGTGTTTGAAAAAGAAATTGGTATAAAATGTGGTGCAATAAATACAAAAGAATTGGATTTGACAGATGAGTGATTAAAAACACTGTACAGAAGTTTGTATTGTACATATGACTGGACAGTTGTTATACCATTATGTCTTTATAGAAAGCCCAGCCTTGACCATGTTCTCCCAGTGGAGAATGAAGATGTGCCCCTCCAGGACACCGAGGACTTTTTTGTACGAAGCCAGGAAGGCAGTCATTTCTACTTGTGCCAAAAAAGAAAAGGAAAAATAGAAACAAATCATCTTTTAGGCCACTTTCCTCAAAAAACAAACAAACAATCAAACAAACAAAACGTGACACACAGAGCACTCACCATGTTTCTGACCCGGAAAAAAAAAAAGTTACAACACAGTTAAAATTCCAATGTTAGTACAAGAAGAAGAGGTATCAATTTTGAAACACTTGTCATATGTTCTTTTGATATACGTTTCTGTATACGTATGACTTAGCTAAACTGTGTAGCGACAAGCCGTGTGAAAGTGCTTTTCAGAAAAGTTTGGCAAATCAACAAAACGCAAGAAAAAGAAAAGAAATTAAAAAACCGAGCATCAAAGCGGTCACAGTACAAATGTTACTGAAATGGACTGCACCTGGGCAGTACTTCCTATAGCCCAAATCAAACTTAAGGCTGGTTAACAATACTTTAAGACAGCACCAGTGATCACAAGCTGGGCTCCTCCACTTAACAATACAAATTACAGTAACTGTCTGGAGGAAATGTGAAAACAGAACTTTTCTTTGAAAAATGAAAATTAAAAAGGATCTGTCTTGTTGTTTTAAAAAAGCGTTTCCTTCTTCCAGGAACAACCAGAGAGACGAGGCTCCGCCCCTCCTGATCTTTAAGTACTTTACAATATTATGAGCCAATTATGTACACAATGGCAAGTGAGACTGGCAATATGAAAATCACAAGTACTTCTGTAATGTCATACCATTACACTATATACCATTATATTTCACCTTAATAGGACTATTTTCACAAGGAGGTCTGCGTAATGCTTAACACCTAAACAAACAAACAAACATAATACACCACTCACTGAGATGAAGTGAGAGAATCTGTCTGTAAACATTAACAAACATAGATACTGTATATAATTATATTCATCTATACCCATAAGTATATTAAAACCATGTTTAAGGAAGGTTGGAATGTAGTGTGATCCTGAAAAAATTGCACAAAAAACAGTCGTTCTCCCTCCTCCTTTTCTCTGAGAGGAAGAAGAGATAAATAAGATGACAGATCACGTCGGGAGTGATGGAGGAAGGCTGGTTCATATCCATGGAGCCATCCTGTGTTTGAGATGCCGAGCATGGTTTACAGCAGGTAAATGTGGAGAGGAGCGGCATGGTGGTGAAGAGAGGTTCCTCCTCCTGTCCTCCACTGCCTCTCCCTCCACCTCACTCCATGAGTTCTTCAAAGTGCCGGTTAACTGATGACATGACAACACTTAAACTTTCCACAGCTGTAAAAAAAAGAAAAAAAGAAAAGAAACATACTGAGGTGGTGGTCTGGGCTCCTCCAATGGGCTCAAGCACGCTGCAGAGAGCGTTACTGGTGGCTTTTCACAGCAAGAGAGATGGGAAAATGGTGCACAAGAATGTCCGGTCACTTCCTGTGCCAATGCTCCGGTCGCTCTGCGGTGTCCATCGGTGTCCCAGCTCTGAGCAGCAGCCATCACACTGGTCAAAAAGCTCTGTATTTGCTTTTGTAGTGTGCTGCTTCAGGTCAGAGGTGGACCGGAGCCCAGTAGGGCCAAACGGGAGCGCACTTTACAAGGAATGAGGTATTGAGGGAGCCTGCGTCACTCCGCCGCCTGCTGCCCCGTCTCTGGCTCCTCTTTGACCCTGGCGGGGCTCAGGGCAGATCGCCGCGGCTGGGTCGAGCTGGAGTTGGAGCCCAGGGGACTAAGGGGGTTGTGGCTGGAGCAGCAGGGACGGCCCTCCAGGGAGGAGGAGGTGAGCGCCCCCGCCTCATGGTCCCCGCAGAAGGAGCGAGGGCAGAAGTCGCAGAGGGACGAGGCCGGGCTGCCACAGACGCTGCAGTCGTGCCATGGACATTCCCAACGTCCTGCAGACAGAGGAGGTGATTATGGAGGGTCAGAGCAGTGACTGCCTATTAAGGTGACATGTAATAATAGATCCTAATATATCAGTATAATGTGACACATTGTAATGGATTTACACACACACACGCACGCACGCACGCACGCACACACACACACACACACGCGCTCATTTAGTCATTACCATATGGTGGCTTGGTGAGGTTGAGACAGAGCAAGTGGTATGCTTTGGGACAGTCCCTCCTGTCACACATCACCAGCTCTCCCCCTTCTCCACAGCAGAAACAGAAGTACTCGTGTGTGTGTTTGCCCTCTGGCCGCAGCTTCCGCTTCTTCGGCTTTAGCTTGGCGTTCCTGGCCTTCTCCTCCTTCTCCATGACCACGGCACTCTGGAGGAAACATTATAGAAAAACTAAACTATGTTCACCAAACACAGACTCTAAGCCCTCAGGTTTGCACACAAAGCTAGATGGAGGTAAACGTCCTCACCGTTGGCTGCACCCCTAGGAAACCGGAGCAGTTGTCTGATCCGCAGTGACAGGATGTTCTTCTGTTGCCCACACAGTGCAAATTGTAGTTGAATGTCAGCTCTGTGCCTGCAAGAAACCCAAGGACAGTGCATGTAGCACACATGTAGGACTGCCAGAGATCATATATGAGTCCATGTCTTTACATGAGAACTCACCTGACTCGATGTCACAGAGAGCAAAGAGCCCGATGCGAACGTCTCCGTTCACCGTCCACTTCTGGGTTTCACAGTTTGGGCTGCAGCTATGGTTCATAAACCGAGACGAGTTTCCTTTGGGGCCGGCATCTATCACCCGATCCTAGGAGGGGACAGGGTTTAAGAAATGCACAGTCTTTCCTCTGAACAGTATTTCAGCACTTACCCATGTCCCTGATGTTACCTTGGTGAGGGTGAGCATGTAGAAGTTGGTCACATGATTTTCATGGGCACGTTTGATACGTTGCTGGCACTCCTCAGAGTCTATCACCTCCCCCACGTACTCTGTCACAAAGTCACCCTGAAGGAAAACACAAACACTTGTTTCAGTGCCACTCCTGTGACTGAGGTCACTTCATCCAGAGAGACAGTGAACTTCTGTGTATTGACATGACTGCAAACTACATGCTACAATGCTACAACATTACAACCCTCGATCCAGTAAGGTGAAAGCCAGGCCAGGACCTTCATCGCATGCTCTCTCTACTGTCACTTGTCTATCAGCAGGAAAAAAACCTGACATCTGAATTATGACAGTTTTTCTTTGAAGTCCTTACTATTGTCTTTAAAAGTTCTCAGAATCAGAAAAGTGTAGTTCAATTTTTGAGGGGGGAATATACTATAGCAGCAGTAAAAAAAAACATACAGGTGCCTCTCAATAAAGTAGAATATGATGGAGGTCAGCAGTCTTCTCCATGATAGTGTAGCTACTGAAACAGACTAAGAGACCAGCAGTGGTGGCCAACCCATTGATCCCGATCGACTGGTCGATCTTGGAGACTTCCCCTGTCACTCTCGAAAATATCAGAAAAATACATTCAGAAACACATTATGCCTGATTGATGATCGGTTTGCTCTTTCAATCAAGCTTTTTTATTTTTTTCCAGTGTAGTGGGCGGTGCTGCATTAAAGTAACCAATGAGATAAGAGAAGACTCACAGAGATGATCAGTGCTCCACAGAGAGTGGTTGTTACACCTACACCATTGAAGGTTGTTGTCACCGGTTGCTCTGAACAAAACGTGGCAGTCAGTTACTGGGCACATCGATGTTTGTGTGGCACCGGTGCGCATGCACGGTGTCCGCGTGGTAGTATAAATTGAGCTTGTCCTGTGGACGTCTGCTTTGAGTCCGCGTGGACGTCTGCAGAGTCCGTTCCCCGTATGTTCTGCCCGACTGACAGACACCTCAGACTGCCTCACACTAGGTGTCTGTACTTATGAGGCAAACAACAGGGCAATCAGTGTTCAGTCAGAGCCATCACACTCACACGAGTAACATGACTGCAAGAGTTTTGCCCTCTGATGGCATTGTGATGCTGCATGAGATGGGACACAGAACAGCAATTGCACTGACTGAGAATCTTGTCAGCACACATTACAGTTCTTTCTGAAATGCTATTGATAAATGTTACAGTAGTTAGTATGATCTGCTCACCGCAAATGTGTTATTTCCTTTATTGTTTACTATTGAGATGGGAAATAGGCCATATGCCTATATTTTTGGTGATGCACTGAAATTAAGTTATTAAGAATTAAGGTATGATGTAAAATTATTAACAAGACAGGAATGGCCTACAGTTACACTGGTTCATGGTGACATCAATTTCAAAGCTGGACCAAAGTGTTTGATGTAACTAAATTACAATTAGGCTAGACAAAATGCCTCAAACTGTAAGTACAATCTGGACAGTTATTTTTTCTCAGCGCTTCAATAGGTAGATTTTGCCTGTCACCAAGGCTGAGGTAAGGGATCTTAGGCTTAAAAAGGTTGGTGACCACTGATTTAAAGCCTCAGGAAACCTTTGCAGGTGTTTGGAGTTAATCAGCTGATTAGAGCGTGACACCATTAGGTTACAATAATAAACCTTTTCACTATATTCTAATTCCTTGATTTACAGAATTTTGTGTTTTCATTAAATGTAAGACATTACATCATCTGTAATTATTCATTACAATTAAAAGAAATGAAGTCATGAAATATTTCAGTCTGTGTGTAATGAATCTATAGAATATATAAGATTCACTATTTGAATTGTACTAATGAAATAAATGAACTTTTCCATATATTCTCATTTATTGAGATGCACCTGTAAATCATTTGGGTGAAAGGACTTGTACACACACCTTCCTGAGAGCCTGGTTGGTCCTCAGTCCCCAGCCACGTCCGTCTGTCTTTATCACCTCTGTCTCTGCATACAGCCGCTTAGAGAAGCACTGGTTCTCACAGTTGTCTCCTGCAGGACACACCTGGTAACAACAGCAGCAGCATGAATGTTATGTTAGGAGGTGCAACATCACACCTAAAAAAAACAGTAAGAAATATGCACACACACACCTGTGGATGACACTCGTACTGCAGCATGCGGTTGAGACACTGGGAGTCGAAGCTGCACGGATGCTCATCTGTTGGTCTGCAGTTGCATCGTGGGATTTCGGACAAGTCAGCTACGTGTACCTGCACTTTTCCCACTGGTTTGTTGGACTGGCATGAGAAAACACAGCAGTAGAATAAGCAAACACTCTGAAGTCTTACTGAATATTAGGTCATTAGTTTCAACACTTGTTTTGGGGATATTCAAATGATAAAGTACCTTTATGAATTTGTAGGGTGGAGGTTTGCGAGAGTTGCGTTCTTGTTCCAGAGCCTCCCTGCTCTCCCTCTGTGCCTTTAGCTCCTGAAACCGCCGAGCTGCTTCTTCCAGAGCTGAAACACACCACCACTGTCTCAGAAATCTTTCCTACCACTTAAAAAAGGACAAAATCCTGACAGCTTTGTCTGAACATCTTCCTGTCCAGAATGAAATTACCTTTCTTGAAGGTTTTGTTGATGTTGATCTGACCCGTGACGAAGTTCCTGTCATTTTCAACATAGGGGAAGACACGGCCCTGGTTGATCCAGTAGTAGTCGTGGGAGCCAAAGAAGAAGACGGGGAAGTCGCCGATATCATGGCGAAGGCTCTGAATGTTTGACGGTACCAGGCGAGGGTTGCAGATCTCCGCGGGCCACCACCTGCAGAGTGTAGAAGAATAACTCAGCCTGTAAAATATATTTACTTTGTCTTTAAGTATTTTTCACTGATCTAATCCTTTTTTGGATGTAAGAGTTTCAACACTTGTCTAGTTCATATCTGTAAATTTACATGGGATTGGGCCTTCAGAGGAGAGGCTATCTGTGACCCATCTCCTTTTTCATGTAACACCATGTCATTAATATTGAAGTCTTGCAGTGAATGTGGGACAGGAGACTATCCATATTTCTGGATCCATAATGTCGCATTGATTCCCGTTAGAGATGAAAAGCACATGTTCATGTTTTTAATATGTTAACATGTGAGAAAACCAAAATCAACAATACATTTAATACATCTGTCCCCAGCCTGTCTTTGCTACTCAACCAAAAATCCCATTTGAAAACTACTGAGGGCATGTAGTAAATTTTTACAAATGGGTCACAAAGATTAGTTAAATAATCAAAATGTCTTAATAATTTCCAAATACAGCCGAACACTGCCCTTTTCAGCAGGAATTTAAATTGTTCATTTGGAGTTAATGGTTCATTTCCTGGGGACTATTTTCAGTGGTGGATTGATCCACTCTCTGGTGACTTCTTATTTAGACACTACTGAGCTCTGTGGAACAGAGGAGTAAGCTATGTCAGAATGAAAGAATAGTTCTTCTTTTTTCATGTGACTTTTAACAAAAATGATACCAGACCTTAAATGTAGGTGACAGTTGCAGCAGTCCATGCTCAGTGTTCTCTGCTTACCTGTAGTTGCCCAGTTTGACCCAGACAATTTGTTTGTAGTGAGGCTTCTTCCCTGCCCTGCAATCACTACAGGACCACGCTCCCTCTGGCATCTCCATCTCCAAACACTCCGGGTGGAAGGAAGCTGGGCATGAGTCGCAGCACAGCAACTTGCCTCCTACATTTGTATAGATGTAAGTGTGTGTGTGTATGTGAGTGTGTGTGTGTTTGTGCATGCATTGTAGGAAATGGGTATGCAAAGAGAGGAGGAGTGTATGATTAGGTGATGCACCTTAAAACCTGGACAAACTCTGAATCTTATTTGCAGACACGCCTAAGAAAAGGATAAATACCAAAACTAAACTGAAAAGCAAAACCTACAGTGCAGCATCAAGGCAGGATTCTTCAGCATTTACATATGAATAATGTCCGTATGGGGGGTAATACTGTCATTTAAAGCTACTAGAATAACATATGGCTTTTATTCTGCTCTATGCTGGGGTCAAGGGTTCTGTAACAACCACACAAAAGGGAAAAAAAGGAGAAAAGTTGGAAACTCCTGCATGTGATTCACTTACAGCTTTTACTACAGCAGTTACAGCATGTCTGGCAATCAGATTCAGAGCACTGTACCAAGACCAGTCAAGGGGAAATACATGCAGCAGCACGGGAGTAAAATCAGCCAGCAAGTTAACAACGTTCAGTGTTATACCCAAGTAACACTGGCAAAAAGCAGGCATGCAGTCCTGCCAGTGAAGCAAACATCTCCCATCGCACAAATCACATCCTGCACAGACCAGCTTGCATGGAATCACAGTTTTCATATGATTACAATTTACTTGTTTGTCTGTAATGAAATATAGTATTAAAAAGAGTAATTTATCAAATCTAGTCCTGATTGGAATGAAGTTCCATCCAAGGCAGGTCAAAGCTCAAGAAAAGGAGGTAAACTGAAATCTCTGTTTATCTGAATGTTGCAGTCAAAAAGAAAAATTTGAGCTGCAGTCAGCATAAGGGAGGTGAGGCTGGACGAGGCCTTTAGAAAATCAAAAAACAAGCCCAGAGTGCTGAAGCAGAGAAGCAGTGTGCCTCCAGCAGCAGAAAGCTCCACAAACCACAGACAGAACCTGAGCTGCTCCAGAGCATCTTGCATCAGGTGTATGACCAATTACATTTTCCCAGGGGGGACATTTTACTCTTTGGAACTTTACATACTCTTTGATTTGATCTTATTTATGGCAGCTTCATTGCAAAGATATATATCCAATTGTCTATTCATGCACAGTGGAGACATCTCACAATGGACCTCTTGCAAGAACCACCCATATCCACAGATTTGTTTCATAGTGGCACATACGAGTGATTTAAAGGAACAGACAACACTCTCCTGGTTATTAGAGCTTTTGCTTGGACACAGAGGAAAAGTTGTTCAGATTTGTAAGGGTAGCCTGTCCTTCTCTACAGGAAGAAAGACTATCGTTTTACTTTCAGAATCATAATGTGAATCATTCTGCTTATTCCTTATTTAATAGTTCTGCTTCCTGAATTAAATGTAATAGATAAACAGATAAAAGCTCTCATCTTGAGGTCCATTTCGGGGGGACCTTACATTGGACACCAACACAGACATGGGTCACATGACCACCTGTTAGGTTACTATGTGATGACACCTGGGCAAGTTCTGCCTGCTGAAGAAGATCACGGCCACCAAATGTTCAAAATCTAGGTTTCCAAATCTTGAGTTTACAGTTCTTATCACAACATCTGTAAAAAGTTGCCCACAAATAAAGTGTAGCAGACAGACGGCCTTACACAGTGCTTTAGGAGCATGAATTAGTCTAATGATGGTGATGATGCAGTTAACAGGTGATACTGAACAGGCCTTTTTCACTGCACATTTCAACTTGTCATAGCAGGAAAAGCAGAGGTGTTTCTAACTTTAAAAACAGCTCTGGGCACTTCTCAATCCCCTTAACTGCATCACAGTTTCCTTCTTCTGTGTCTTTTCCTTCAGTCTTAGTCCTTCCTGCTGAAGATGCAAGGGAAACATGTGAGGAGGAGAAAAATGCTTTTAGAGAAATTACACTTCCTTTCCTCTGAACCATCACTTCAGGTGATGTCTGCTTCTGATGACACCAGAGTAATTATAAGTCATGGTATTTTTAGCTGGATGTCTTCTATAACAGATGGTCCCCTCTGTCTTCAGAGCAGGAGTCAGAGCTTTAGGAGCCTTCAAGAAGAAGATCAGACTGATTTCCAGGTGTAATGAATGATCAGATAAGGGGACTGGGATGTACACCTCCTTTTCTGGCCATGTGCCCCAGTAAACCATGACAGTGTCACAGTGAACCAGCAAAATATTTTATTGAAACCTGTGATTTTCCTGCTGTGACATGCCAAAATGTCTGTGAAAGAATGAAACAAACTGAAAAAATTTTCTCATATGCCATCCCAAAAAATACATAAGTTTGGGATGAGAATACACAGATGTTCTTGCATGAGGCCCACTGTTATCTGTTAATGTGTTAGGGACCTTGGCTGAGGTTACTTTGCACAACTCTGCATTTAAATTAACTGCATGTTTTAACCAGTTAATTAACTTTGCACCTCAAGGCTTTGAAATGAAAGATGCGCACAAAAAAAGGGAAACTAAATCAGAACTGGAGCAGGCACAACACAAACACAGACCGGTGGGACAATGGAGAAAGAGAAAAACTGTTTAGTTACCTTTCCCAACATTCTTTTTGGTAGCTGACGAAGGAGAGGGAATCATAGGTAATTTCAACTCAGCACGATTTGACTCAGTCAGAAGGTAGTGGGACTTATAGGCATATGAACTTAATATGGTGTCAGTAAGGTCTTGGACTAACAGCCCTACACAAGACACACAGGAAGAGACGGGGGTGAGCCGCAGTCAAACTCGAAATTACCCAAAATTCACAAAAAGAGAAAGCACACAGTGTCTCTCTCACACACACACACACACACGCACACACCTATGCATACACAGTTAACACAAGAAAGTAACAAGCAAACCAAAGTTTGTCCCAACACAAAGAGGCCAAACAGTGCACTCAACTTATTGTTTAGCAGACAAAGCATCAGATGTGAAGCAGCTCAGAGTCCTTCACATAAAAAAACTCAAAGGATGAAGCCTGTGTTTTCTAACTCGTCACCATCCAGGGAAATCTTTTAAGTGGAGTGCAGGGTAACAGCCTGGATCACTCATAGTATTAGTATAATGATGGAAAACAAACAGTACATTTCACAGCACTGCTACTCATGAAGAACAATGCCAAACATGAAACATGGAATATTAAAGATAAAATATACAAATGAAAAAAAAAAAAAAAAAGGAAATATATGTGAGTTTCTGCATTCACTCTGAGGAAATAGTTATAATCTATAATCTATAGGTCCTGTTTAGGAACCCTGTTCTTTTGCTAGTGGAGGCAAACGTCACCAAGTGTGGCAACATTAAGAGCTTCTGCATTTCTCTGCTCCGTCTGTTCAGGGTCATTGATGAACGTGAGCTGTCGGAGAGGAAGGCCATTAGTGTGCACTGTTGTGAGTGAGAGCTCACCTCGAGCACACAGGAAGCACCAACCCACGTTGACGGGGGAGGTGACGAGGCCGTTCCTCTTGGCGCTGCCGTGGTTGCTGCAGATCATGATGTGATGGGTGAGGACCACACTGCCCGCTGCCACACAGCTGTCTCCTGTGTGATAGGCCAACGGGCAGCGGATGCAACGCATCAGACGACCTGGACGGGAATCAGAGCAGAGGGAGAAAAGACTCAGTGAGTCCCAGTCAGAGTTTTTGAGTCAAAAGCACAGCACACACAGAGCTGAGGAGAGGTGCACTCCTTTCATACCAGTTTTGTATAATGAATTAGGTCAAATTCCATTATGGGTTCCAGCTGTAATTAAAGAAATTCAGAGGGGAAAAACCACAACCACTTGTTTCACAATGATGTCTCCAGGTATTAAAATGTAATTTTTTCTCCATGCTTCATTTTCCTTTAATAGAAAACAAATGCAAAACATGGTCCCATACTGCACATTTGCAGTAGTGGGTCTGAGCCTCAGGGGGCAAAGGGTCACAAGATAAATTTGCAGGGTTGTGAGATGTTAAATGGAGTTGAAAGGAAAAAAAACAACCTTTTATGGCCTCACACAGTCATTCAAATCAAACCATGTGAGAGTTTTAGGGGAAATGTCTCCTTGGCTGAGCTGCTATCATCTCACAGATATCTGCAACTTTTGTCTTATTAAAACACTGAAAGCTTTGGAACCACTTTTCTAGACTGTGTACATCCAACCATGATCATGTCCCTCTGTGAAACATGTAAGCTATATTACATGAAGGATGTTATCTGAGATGAGTTTGAGTCCATTCCTCTCCGTCAATATGTCAAAATGTCAGTTTCAGGTTCTGTTATTATTGCTGCCCAACTTTACTTCTCTATTCTCAAGTATGCAAGCACGTGATGATGTCACAGGCTGACATTCTGGCACCTTAGCACACACGACTTCCTTTAATACCACAAGTTACTCGATGCAAACATAGTGCATCTACCTCCAGCAGCAGAATGCAGCGTCATCTAAAGACTCTTCCAGGACTATGAAATATGAAATGATTTTATTTTTCTCCACTGGTGTACAGCCTCCGGGTGCCCCTCACCTTCATTTAGTTTGGGGTGGAACAGGCTGTTTGTAGCAAAACTGAGTCATCAAATATTCTGCAGAAATTTCACAGTACCTCCAAAAGTAGCACCGCCTTTTTTGTCATCTAGTATCCCTCAAGAAAAACACACCGTCCTCTTTCCTCCACTGACATACTCTGTCAAGGAAGTGTAATCGGGGTTTTACACTCTTCATTATTTGAGCTTTTTTTGAGTGCCACTAGTCAATAACATTAGCTAGAAGCCAAAAATATAATGGAAAACAAAACTCTTTCATGCACATTCTTCACTTTATCCTGAGGTAGCACTATCTCACTGCACCAAGCCCTTCACCGCAGAGCCAAACAGGAAATCAAAGAGGCTACGAAAACAAAGCAGAGGCTGTTTTACCTTTACTGGCTCGTTGCAGGTCTCTTTCCAGGCAGCAGGTAGAGCAGCTGTGCTGAGGGCAGCAGAAACCTCCGTCCGGGCTGCTGGTGGTGCCCGGGAGTTTCCGGACACAGTCCTCGTGGTAATAGCAACCACATCCTAAGACGGAGCAGCGTGTCACCTCTTGGCCCACTGCTTTGCAGCTAAAACAAGGATGATTGCCTAGAAATAGAGTGACAGAGAATCTCTAATAGTTAAGAGCCGACTGAACGCAATAAATGTCATGGTAAAGATGTAGTTGGCTCGCTCTGCTCCACTCACCATTTCTACATTCCAAACAGGTGAATTTGCCTTCAGGTAGGGATGTCAGACCAAGACACTCCAAGTGAAACTGTCTGTTGCAGTCACCTTCACACACCACCAAACCCTCTCCGTACACCTCACAGATCTAGAAATAAACACACGCATGATACGGATTCAATGCATTCAGGCTTTTAAGAGACAGACAGGTGAATCATGAACAGCACTGACCTGGCACACCGTGTCTCTCTTGCCAGTGGTGCTGTCCTGCCGGGATAAGCCAGAGTCCACAGACTGAGTATCTGAAGCGTCTGCATCTGCTGCTGCTGGACTATCAAGACTCTTCCCAAATAAACCCTGTGAAGGAAAAAAAGCACCAAATGTGAGACCCTGAACTTTTGCAAGTGTGTAATCACACTTGTACAGGGTTAGGTTATTTAGAAATGGGTCAACTATCATCTTGATTAACTGCGTAATGGTTGGCTAAGACAGGGCAGGGCAAGGCAAGTTTATTTGTATAGCCCATTTTTACAAACAGTTTGTCTTAAAGGGTTTTAAACAGCATCATAACAACACCATCTGCCCTTAGACCCTCACATGGACTGAGGAAAAACTCCCAAGAAAAAAACAGGAGAAACCTCAGGGTGAGCAACAGAGGAGGGATCCCTCACCCAGGACGGGCAGGTGTACAGTAGATGTTGTGTACAGCCGAGAAAACATTTTACAACATGGAATATGGGATAACAAAGCTAAGGAGCAGGTGAGAGTAGGTTATCCACAATCTGTAAGGTGGTGGTTGGATTCCAAGCTACTCCGGTGCAGGTGGATACTGAACTCAAAACTGCTGATGTATCATCATCATGTGAGCATGTAAGGAGTATGTGTGTGATATATTAGTAGTCAAAAATGCCCATTTTGAGTCATGAAAACGATGAATTATTCATATGAGAGGAGCCGAAACATTAAAAAACACCTGAAATGATAAATCCATGATCAAAATTGCTAGTTAATTCATGGAGTCATCATTTTCAGGTGTGGCTGTGACGTTGTGAATTGTGTAAAAATGTCTTGCACATTTCTGGAAATGCATGAATACAAATAGCGTTTTCCTCTCTGTACGAATGGGTGTTTCTGCACATGTCTCCTCAGCCTACCTGTGGATCGTTGAGTCCTCTGGAGTCAGAATCAGAGGTGTCTCTGTAATGAGATGAAGCCATCTCCACATCTGTCGACGCTCTGCTTCGCTTCTTCAGGGGCTTGCAGGCATCTGAGATCTCGCTGGCACCTACAAGATCACATAGAGGGGGTAGCCAAAAAGATAATAATAAGGTACAGTATATGAATCCCCCCCCCCACAACCACACACACAGGTTTAGATGGCAGAAGGATCCTCTACCTTTCTGTGAGCCAGTCTTCATTGTGGTTTCAGGAGCCATCTCTGCCTGTGAGGAAGTTAAACATGGAAGTTTAGGAGGTTTCAGTGGCTGTCATTCAGACTGTAGTAGAACGATGAATGGTGATGTTTGGACTAAGGTTGTGGTACTTAAGACTGGTCTAAAGACCATTTTTTCAAAGTCTTGGTCTAGTCTTGGTCTTGGTATGCTCTGGTCTTTGTCTTGACTCGGGTTAGGTGGTCTTGACCACCAAACTAGTTCACACAAACCACAGTTCATCATCAAATGATGAAGCCTCTTCAGTCGCCTCTCTTTCATCATTATATGTTTGAATTTTGGTGTATTTGACATACATTTGACAGCTGAATCTTTATATAGTGAAAATTATATGAAATACAAAAAATGCCACCGTTGCATCTACCTTCACCAGAGACCCCATCTGTGTGTTTCTGAAATGCGGTGCTAGTTGGCCTAAAAACCTACTTATCTGTGGAGGACTGATACCTGTTCCTTTTTGGTTTTCTTCTTAGGGACGGGATCGTTGCCTCTCTCCGACTCAGACCTGCTCCTGACTGATCGTCGCTGCAGCTTTCTGTCCTGAGAACCTGGAAACGCATTAAACAGTTGAGGTGCAGTTCTTACAAACCTGTCTCTCTACATGTCAAACATTCATCATGCCTGTGTTTCACCAACCCTGTGGACTACTGTGGTGCGACCCCGGGGAGGAGGTCTGCTGCGTTCCTCCCTCCTCGCTCCTCCGACTGGCAGGGGAGCCTCTCCTCTCCTCCCTCTCCTCCCTCTCCTCCCCCTCTTCATCCCCTTCATCCCCATCTTCCTCCTCCTCTGGACTGGGTTCAGGTTTAGCTCTGCTGTCCTGCTGAAAGCATCAACATTTCAATATCACATTGCAAGATAACTAGTCGTGGGGACATTTTTCTGTTTAAAAAAGTTATACCAACCTCAGGAGAGCAGTATCCCAGGTCAGGCTGCCGGGCTTCTCGCTCCACCCTCTCCTCCTTCTCCTCCTCTTTTTCTTTTTTTGGAGATGGAGCAGCTTTTTTCTGCAGCAGAGGCCAGTCGCACTTTGTGATCTCCACATTCAGCCTCTTCATGGTGATGGAGAGAGGCAGCAGCTTCCTGGCAGCAGCTGTTTTCCAGGCCCTGACTGGTGGCGGTGAGTCCTGCTGTGCTTGTGCGTCACAACCAGTGATCTGTTTTGGGGAGCTGCTGGTCTTGCCCTGTTCCCCCCTCTGGTTCTTCTCTTCATTTGAGGCCTGGGAGTTTGAGTTTTCTTCTGTGTTTGAAACGCTACACTGTCTGCGTGGCAGCTGCCTCCGTGGTGGCTGCTCTCTCTCTGGTGACCTCAGCCCTCCCTCTTCCCTCCTACTGATTGAGCCACTGGAGCGCCGGTTTCGTCTCTCAGCTTTAATGTTGGCTTTCTTGCTGGGCGGGGCTTCATTAGGGTCGGGGTCGACGTAGATGAAGGTGTAGTTGTCAATTCGCTCCTGCCGCGTCATCACAAAGGCATCCTCTGCATGGCCCACACCCACCTCCCACTGAGAACGCTCCCGCTGAGGGATAGGCTTCAGAAGCTGGAGAAGAAAAGATATGAAAATGATGAACATTATTTCTAAATAGAGCCTGTCTTGCTGCCATTCATGATGTTACTAAACAGAAAAAGACATCATGAGCTAAAAACATACACGGGATGATTAAAAAGCAGGTCCATCTTTGACAATAAGTCCAGGTAATGGTAGTAACTGTATTAGTCAAAGAGAGCAGCTCAAAAAGTGATTCCACTAATAGAAACTGAAAAAAGGAAATGCTAATTATTCTTTTAAGATAAGTTTGAAAGTAAGATTCATTACTAACTAATTAACTAACTAACTAACTAAATAACTAACTAACATGTGCTCTGCATATTCTTGATCATTTTTCAAATAAAATGCGAGGTTTTGGGCAATGTAAATGATAAAATTGCTCAATAACAAGCTAATAATACAACACTTTGAGTTGAGAGGATAGCATGACATAGTGCAGCTGAGGCATGTGTGGATTCAATAAAATTTTAAGACTATGTAAAATACCTCAACTCTAGATTTTGTTTTTTCTAAAATGTTTAATTTAAGGGAGTCATAGTTACTCTCTTGATAAATACCAATATAAACAACAGTTAAGAGGTAATAGATGATCTTTTCTGTATATCTGCATCAGTTGGGTTCTGCTTCTACCTATACTGTGATCTTTTTCTATACCTGCTACATGTAAGCTCGCCTTCTTCACTCCAAAGACTGGACATGGAATTAAATACTGTTCACACATCAAAGTCAATCCTGAAAAAAAATTTTTGCTTACCTATAAAAATCTGACTTTTCTAGCATCTGTGTTACTGAAAGTTTACTCTGATGGAATCACTCTTTGCCTATAAAATATCTTTATACTGGATCACTGTTTGATGTATTTGTGCATACTTTATGTCTCTCTACAGGGTTTGTGGTCTTGCGTAGAGTGTCAGCCTGAAGGTCATCGAACTGCTTTTTTCCTTGGTACATGACAATCCTCTTCTCGTGGATCCATGCACGCTCAGCAACACTGCCAAAGAACTGGACATGATACTCCCTGTGACCTGCATGGCAAAGAAAGTCACAGGAATTAGCATTCAGCATCTCACACATTTAGAGATGTGGGAAAATATGATCTTTTTGGATGAATCTGTTCTGTTACCTCTAGTGTTGATGCGAGTGTGGACTTTCATCTGTGGGTCAGAGGAGACCATGCAGGGCCACCAGGGGTATGTGCCCACCTTGGACCACACGAGATCTCCTATGACAAACTCCTTACAGAAGCCCGTCTCTTGGATCACTGATGGATGATGGACCTTCGGAACCTAAACATGAAAATGCACTTATCACTGCTGTGCTTTCAAAATTTATGGATCACAAGTATGCTTACTGAAGAACTGAAACTGCTACAGAGTGAACGCTCTTGCCTTTGGTGTCTTTGGTTCAGCTTTGATAACCGTCTTCTGAGGCTTCTCCGTCTGGGCCAGGGGTGCTTCTGTTGGCTGGGGATGGACGTGGGTGTCCTCGGTCTGGCCCATGGTACCTGCCTGTGTTTGGCTCTGGTCCAGGCTCTGTTCCTGGACCTGCTGCAACCTTGCACTCTTTTTCCTCTTCTCCTTCTTCCTCTCATGTCTGCGCTGCATCTGAGCAGCCTCTTTCTTCTGAGACTCCTTCTGAGGATTAGAAAATAGAAAAAGGAAAAGAGCAGTTAGGAGACATGAGTCAATTTTTTTTCCCATTTCAACAGTCAACTCAAAAATGGATCTGTCTGTCTGCAGAAAAAAATCTTCCCCAGATACCTACTTCTAAAGTTTTGTTGAGAAACTTATCATCAGTGTAATCACTCAACATAAATTCACATTTAGTGTTTAATATGGCTTTAAACGATACACTGGTATACTATTGCTTGCATCTCATTCTGAAATATAATAGCCCATTTAAGCTATTTTTCAAGGAAAACTGAAATGTGAAGGTTTCCTACTTTTCATGATCTTATGCAAGAATGAACTGTGAATTGTTTATCTACATGTATTGTGCATCAACTGTTCACACACAGGGTTCAGTGTGTTCAGGACTCTTCCACATATGGACTGGAGGAGGTGGGGACCAACATCCACCCCGAAAAAATATTTGGGGTTTTAAAAACTTTTTTTGCAGAAGCCAATGCTATTGTGGACTTCAGGAACTTGTAGTTGCTGTGTTTCTTTATATTCTGGCCTTTTTGATTAGAGGACAAAGTTTTCATAAAGTAGTATTAATTAACTATCAGCCATTTTAAATGATTATTAGTTGCAGTACAACCTATATGTACATTATCAATTGGTTACCCTTGGCCAGGTTTTTTTTCAAATAGCTTGCAATATCTCATGATGCTTCAAACATCTTAGCAGTTGTTGATGTCATACTGTACTCTCTGACGAAATCAGTTTTAAGAAATACATTATGTTTATCTTTGATCTTAAAGTTAATCACAAACACAGGAATAATAATAATAATAAAAAAAGCTCATGAGCTGCAGAGAAACAGATGCAAGAAAAATAATATACATGTTGAGATAGATACTGTGGGTCAAGAAATATCCCAGAAGGCTCTGGTTTATATTGATAAAGACAAAGTGAAGTGAGATTACAGGAGATGCCAGTATTCTGGCCTTGATTTAAGACTCTTCATGTGACGCTCAAGAGGATTATTTTATAATTATGATTGTCTCTCAGTTTATCAGTTGCTTATTCAAAAAATATCTGATTTTTTTTAATCCCCAGAATCCAACCTGGCATCTCCAGCTAGCAACTTATTCATTACATTTAACGTAAAACAGTTATTTGAGAAATTCAGTCCTCTGACTGATTCTGTAACTACTCATTCCCATTCACTAGCAAGTTTTCTTTTACTTTCACAAACTATATAAGATTTTTCAGTGGCCTTTTAAATTAATAGCCTCTTTGATGTGAAAATGTAAAAAGACAATAGTGTACAAAGGATTTGACCAGTGACTCCATACAGTCCTGTGTGTGTGGCCTTGTTAACCGCGCATTACCTGCAGCTCCTGCAGTAGGTCTCCACACAGCGCAGATTCAAACAGCTCTTTTCCATTCTGATACGTCTTTATGATCTTCAGCTTGATCTCTGGGGAGCTGGTTTTCTTTAGCACCCCACCAGGGGTGTTGGATGGGGCGTGAGAGGGCTGAGAAGAGGGGGTACTGTCCACAAGTGAGGGGGGAGGACTCGAGGAAGGCAGGTGTAATGGGGGAGGAGGGGGGAGCGTGTGGGTTATGATGTGTGGTGTCTGGGACAGGTGGTGCTGGGAGGGCAGCTGTGGTGGCGGTGGACTCTGTGGGTGTGAGTGGGTTTGTATATGAGGGGGGTTTGAGTGGAAGTGGTGTGCATGGTGGTGATGGGGGTGATGATGATGGTGGTGGTGGTGGAGGTGCGGGTGGTGTGTGGGCAGCGGAGGAGACACAGGAGACAGAGGTCTCTCCTGGAGGCCAGGGCCTCTCAGGACCGTCCCCTCCCCTGGCATGAGACCATGCTCTCCGTAGCTCCGTATGGC
The DNA here is from genome assembly GCA_021432705.1 of Caranx ignobilis. Taxonomy (NCBI): domain Eukaryota; kingdom Metazoa; phylum Chordata; class Actinopteri; order Carangiformes; family Carangidae; genus Caranx; species Caranx ignobilis. Next base: position 29,438,448 of record MU270014.1, read on the forward strand.
CCCGAAGCCGTTAGCTGAGCCATTGGGGAACTGCGAGTACATGGAAAACTTGGCCTGTGGCTCATACATGCCCAGACCTGGTGGAAAGCCATTGGAGACCTGCTGTATGTCCTCCGAGGCTGATGGCGGGTAGGAGAACTCTGCATCAAGGGCAGCATCGTAGGAGGGACCACCATCCTCACCCGGGTCACTACCGGTGTCGCAGGTGCCTTCCTGTCTGATGTTGGCTGAGTCAATGAGCTGAGGGGGTTGCTGAATTGTATTTCCCATGATCCCTTGCATGAAAGAGAAGGAGAAATCCATTGTTGGGATCCTGCATCCTTAACTGTCTTTTTCTTTGACTGGACCTGTTGACAGAGACACACAGTGAAATGAGACACATGTAGACCAAAACTGAGACAGTTCACCCAAGTACCTTGTCAAAAATTATCTCATTTCACCTTTGCAACGAAATACAACATTACTCTGTGCATGACCCTTTTCAGGTACCTGGTGACCTCCAGTGCCTGCAACTCTTGATGCATAGTCTCCATTAGGTCTACAGTGCAAACTACAAATAGCACCTTCATAATACCTTACCCAGATGCCCAGAAACCTACCAGTGCTCCTATTCTGGGAGATTATCCTGGCTCTGGTCTGCAATGTGTCAGTCGCTTTGTGGTAATGTGATTAAACACACTGTAAATGTACTTAAGAATATGCACCTTTTAGATAAAATATCAGATAAAATTGTTTAACTGTCACCTAAAGGAGGAGCAATTCAAAGGATTAATCCTAAAAAAATAATAATAATAACTAGCACCTGCCTGTACCAGTTCATCTAATATTGTGCTTTCGTAGAGTATATTTGCAAACATATTTGTATGTATGGCAAACAGAACAACAGCCAAGGATCCACAGCAGGTCACACTTTGTCTGGCAGGTAATCCAGCCTGGATGCTCTGAGGAATCACAGGATATTATGTGACATGCAGCACCATCCTGAGCCTGAGAATACAAAGAGTATTATTCCAATCTAATCTCAGTTCTTAATAAACACAAGAACTGAAATGAGTTGAAGATTATCTTAACGACAATCATCACTTCAGTAGTATTTCAAATGAAACTCATCAGTTACTGCCTCTCAAATGTGAGTATTTGTTATTTTTTTGTCTTCTATGAAAGTAAACTGAACATATATGACCTCTGTACCAATAATCAGGTGAAACTAGTTATAAATTCATGTTGACTTTGTGAATCTGACACAATTTTATTTCATAGACCAATAGATCAATCGATATATATTTATAAAATTTGCATTTTTCTGTAGAAAAAATAAATATCAGCTAGTCAGAACCTGATAAACATATGGGGCTGTCTGACTGCTGGATGCCAGTGGACAGTAAGTGGACTTTAATGGTCAAACTTCGTCCAAAAACAGGACAGGTCCTCAGCCAACATTAAAATCAATTACCTTAAACTTGCTTTCAAAACACAAAACAAACTCCAGGCAGCTTGTACTTATCGACTGTGAAGTTTTGCAGGCAGTTATTAATTATCTTTGCACAAGCTTATAGATCATTTAGTGCTTTTAATTTCATCAACACAAACACATGGGGCCAGGCTTATCACAGGCAAAACAAAGAGCAGCTACCAGTGGCTGCTTTGCCTCCTCACGCTTGACAATCTTAATATCTATAATGATGCATTAATCAGGTTAAAAGTGTTGAAGCCCGCATGTTCAGAGTGGACGAACTAATCCACTGATTGTGGTTTAATTTGTCGGAAGACCCAGGTTGCCCACCATTGAGAGAGGTGGATAACGGTGATGTAAACATCCATTGAGTCTCAACTAACGGCCACCAGACACTTAGAACGACTTGTGGTATTATATTTAAGATGATATCCTGTCGTCTGGATATCAACGCCTTGTTAAAACCGAGTGGTTGTGTTATTAAACGGCTACGCAGACAAAAAATGTTTCATGAATGATTTTATAGCCTTCTGCGATGTTAGCCTAAAGCTACCTGACATCAAAAGGGGTTGTGTTGAAAAGACGTTAACCGTTTCAACCGTCAGACAACAAACACAAACGGACGACCCGACCGTTTGTCTTTTGGTCCACCGTTTCTCGTTACCGTTTATGCATTTATGTCCACCACACATGGGAGAAGATGAAAGGGAAAGCTAATGTTGGCTAGGCTAACGTTCATTTGCCAATATGGCTGCCTTTGCCCCTTTAAATCAAATTGTCTGGCGTGATTATACCTCCATCACTGGCGGTTTGTGAGGAAAATGTGTCTGAAAATAAGCGACCAAAAACGGCCCGTGTGGAGACAGAAGGAGGGGGTGATATCAACATGCATCGACAGCGGCAGCGGCTAACGGCAAACACGTTTATCGGTAAAAGAGGAGAGAGGCAAAGGAGCAGCACAGATTTTGATGCCGAGTCGAGAGATGCAGGGGAAATTACAAAAAATGCCAGTACCTTCAGCGTGTCCCATTCTAAACACATACACCAGCCAGCAACGTTTCCTCGTTTAATCAATATGGGGAAAAAAACATAAAAATAAAAAAATAATCCTGTACTATTGATAAAGCGCAGGCCTTTCCTTTTCGTTTTAACGCAATTCTCTACACAGAGGAGGAGGGGGTGTTACGCTATCTGCTCGCTACCCAATCCCAAAGCTTGGCTCTTCCTCAATGTAGGGACTGGAGCATTTAGTGAAACCCTGCTGGAGACAGATATGTTCAATTCTCGCACCCCCTCCTGCCTGTGGTCCTCATAATAACGGTAATCATAACGATCTCTAGCTCCCTCTTTCTCCGCTTTAACAATGCTCCCTGCTTTCTTAGTCTTTAGGCCCCGGTCTGTATCCAGCTCAGCGCCAAACCAAACTGATCCACACACTAGGCTGAAGGGGTCATCAGGAGCACTCCGGGATGTGTAGTTTACTTCAGACAACGCATACTTTATTAGGAAGGAGTGTGCGTTGTAAAAGGAGGGGGGATCAAATGTAGAGGCCAGTATAAAAAGTCACGCCTACACTAAATGGAAAGAGGAAATGCATATGCTGGAGATGTATTCCCACAAACCGCCTGTGATTCTTTTAATAGCTATTGTGGTATTGTAGGTTTAAGGTTGTGAACAGAATTAAACAATTGTTTTAATATTTTCCCACCCTTCTGCACCACAGTCTGATTAAGTTTAATACGCCTCCTCGCCTGATCTTTGGCTGAGAGGAGGGAGAAGTAAATGAACCCCTCACTCCGTCTCTATTTTATCATACCATGGATGTTGTAAAGAGCATACAGCAGGGGTAGGTAATTAGCACCCTGAGAGCCAAATATCCAGTGGAATATTAACCCCCATTACAATAGCTGAAGGTTTTATTTTACAGATAGTATCAAAATCTTTACCATATGTATTGGCGAGATCTAGCTGAATAACAAGAATATCTCTATATAACGCAATTTATATAGCAGCACCATTCTCCAATCCCCATAAAATGAAATCCTAGTATATGACTTTGTTACATGTAATAATAGTTAATAATTTGCTAATGATAATATCCCCTAAGGCAAGAACAGCATGATTAATAGCGGTTTTGTTCAAATTTAAATGTAACAGAATTGGCTGCAGAATACCAGACTACTGGCTAGTGGCATACGTAGGTGATATTTTATTTCAATAACAAACGTGCAATCAAATTATATGACCCAAATAATTTGGAGTAAAGCACCGATGTGTATTGTTGTGTGACTTTATGTTTGTTCTGGTTTATTCTGTGGTCATTTTGGGCCTCTGTGACATTCAAATTTAAAATATGACGAGTCACCTTACATAGAAGCTGTGGCTGGAAATTTATAATGGTCCAAGATGATCTGAGGCAAAAGTAACAGTAAAATTCAGAGGGTGAATACGTCGAGTTTATGCACGCTCTTACCTAGCAGAAGGTGGGGCACCTGTTTAGCCACCGAGTAATTGATCTTATTAAAATAGACGATCTTTGGTGGGCACACAACACCCGCGCATGCGCAGTGCGACATCATAGTGCAGCTGCCTGCGAAGGCTGCACACACATCGAGCGGACGAGCAGGACGACGTCTCAAGGACCGGCTAAATACGATAAACCCACACTAAATGGGTTTGTCACCACACCGGCCCTTTCTTTCGTTGTTCCCGTTTACATCGACCGACTGTTGTGGATGGATTATAGCATTTACGTTTCACCGAGAAGCCTTACAACGCCCAGTCGGCAGCGGCAGCCATAGCTCGGTCTTTGACACTGGAGGTGAGTGCGCTGCCATTTCACTGACTAGCTTCGGACAGCAGCCGGCCACGCTAACAGGCTGACCTGCTAGACTAGTGGCGCTGCTAGCTTGATGCTAATTTGATCCGAGTAACCGTCATTTTTTTGAACAGCAGCAGTATTTCCACAGGTTTTGTCGGCTAATGTGAGACTATTTGAATATTAGATTCGGGTTACATGGCTTGCCTTCGTTAATGGAAAATTACCGAAATGATGCGGATTTCGTCCCGTGTTTAGCATCGTGTTACGTCCATTTAAAGTAGCCCTGCTCTATTAATAAGCAGCTCTGTGAAACTTGCTCAAGCATTTCTAAATTCCCGCTATTGATTTGTACGCGTTGATTATTTTAGTTCGGAATTGAACCGGTACACGGACCAGATTAGATTATTTGCCATTGTGTTGTTACATAATAATGAGCATACTCCACACGTGGATAACCTGAGGTGACAGACTGACATGTCTGCATATTTTAATTCTTTGAAGTCCTTGAAGCTCTTTTAATTTATAAAACCATCCTTAATTGTCGGTTTAGAAATCCTGATACCTAAATTTGGACCTTCAGCATGCTGACATATATATTGAAGTGAATTCCGCACCAAAGCTAATAACAGATGTAAACAGCAGGCCATTTTAGATTTATCATGTAACAATGTTGATATAATTATGACTTTGGACCTGTATACAGGTTACTAAGAAATTCTTTTAGTGTGTAGATGTACTTTCCATGATAATTACCCATCTATTAGGACTGGATTCTTAAAAAAATACACTTCAGAGAGGTCTTATTGAAATGTAGATTGTAATATTTTGCACAAAACTGAACGACAACGTCAGATTATTATCAAATCAAATTGCGTCATATAATTTAATTTGACATGATAACCTTCAGAAAATCAATGCTGAAAACTGTTTATTTAATTAAAGTGTTTGTGTAACTAAAAGTGTTTGGTGCAGATATTATTACTCATGTCTGTTACATTTCCTTTGAGAACACCATGACACTGATACCACATTTACTGAAGATTTAATGAGTAATGAAAGAAGTGTCAATGCATCAAATTACTTTTTATTTTAATAGTCATTTTCCAAGATAGTTTAATTTAAGATTAATAAATCTGTCCTCAAACTGATCTCAGGAGCATGATGAGAATAAATTGGATTATATCAGGCTGACAAAAGCATGGTCAGCCTGGGTTAGTTAGTTAGTTACATATTCAAAAACAGTGCCTTGTTGTCATCATTCGAATGCTCCATAATGTTATGTCATTCAGTGTGGGCCAACTTGCTGAGCATATGGTCTCTTGTAGCTGTGCTTTTTGTATTTTTCCAGTTAGCCTGTAGCTATGAGCTGTAATCAGACACCTGCATGCCCCCCCTCCCCCCCCCTCTCCCCTCTCCCCTCCTTGTCCTCTCTCTCCATATGTGTGCCTTAACAGAACACTGTAATCTTCCCCGGCAATGGCGGTGTTTAGTCACCAGGTGCTCTTTGCAGTCACCAGATCAAGGTAAGCCAGCAGCACACGTAACACTTGTCCACTTAAAAAAGAAGCTCTGTCCACACAACTGTCGCTGTAACTGATCCTGTTGAAGTTCACAAAATGCACAAGTTGTTCTCTTCATATTGTTCACTGACAGTATTTACAAACTCTTGTGAGTGGTCTGTGCTTATTGGAGGCGAGTCAAAAACACTGTCTCTGTTTACATAGTGTCTGTTGCAGTGTATCCCATGACCCAAGTCACACACAAGGTGCACACACAACTGTGCCTCGATGATGCAAAATCAGAAAAACTGGGCTGCCTGACTGGAATTCATATGTGAGGATAGCTTTTAGATCATAAATGTAAATTCACACAGTGGTCTTTAAACATTTTGCTGTTGGTGAATGGTGGCAGACTATGCAAGGGATGAATTCCCTCCTCTGTATTTCCATGGCAGAATACAGGTGGACATATTTTTGTTAATAAGTTGGGGTGAACTGTGTAAAGCTTTGCACTGTTGATGGTTTTGATTGAGTCATCCAGTGTAATAACATGCAGCTGGTGTTATGTAAGTAGTAACAGAGCATATAGGGTAATGGTGCAGGCTGAGATGGAACTCTGGTAGAGATTCACCTGTTGTGATGCTGTAATTGATCTTGAAATAAACCCTGATTGTTTCTTCTGCCTTCAGAACATGTGAGGACTATGGGTTTACAATTTGGGATTTCTTCAGTGCTAAATCAAGGCTAAAAGGATATTTTGCTGATTGAGTGGCCTCAGAACTTGCAGCATGGTAACAGCCACCACACCTGCAGTTTCAATAATTACCGTACTGTGTTTACAATTTTAACTCAGTTGTACATGGTTGGAGAACAGATCTATATCTAATGAAAAGATATATGCCAATATGCCAGCAGCCAGAGAAGACAAATTAGCTATTAACCTTTCATACTTGTGTCTGTGTTAACATTGCATTAAAGTAAATTATATGTTGATTTTACTATGCTGTGACATAATGATATTGTGGCCCACCCTTGGTGTATATTTACATTGTGTCAGGGTTTACAGGTAGAGTTTATGACCTCAGGCAGAGCTATGGGCATTCTTTGTTGTTTATAAAACTAGGGGGTCACACATGCAAAGGAAGGAAGGAAAGAAAAAGACCATACTTAACATGGTTGTACACACTGCAGGATTTGAAAGGCTTTGCAAATGTTCTTTGGGGATGGAAATGCATTTAACACGTTTGTTAGAAAACATTTGTTTGACCAGAACAAGGCAGGACATGGCAGGAACATGTAGAAGAATGCAGATATATTTAATTTAGCATCAGGACATCAGTCTTGTTTGTATGCTTTGTATCCTTGTCAGTGTATTTAATACTAAGCATCTACATGTGCCTCCTGTCTTGTGGTACTTGACCTCCTTAGATAATCACTAAAGCAGCAGAGACTTGTGAGGAACATGTGACATAACAGAAGAACAGGTAGTTTTGCTCAAAGATGCCAAATATACAGATAACAAGGAGAGTGCTAGACAGATTCAGTTATGTTTCATTGTGATTGGTTCATGAATGTATGGTGGGAACACCTTATCAAAAATAATCCAAGCCGAGATGATATCTTGAATTATGTTGTTCTGTCCAGCCATGGCCTTAACAACATTGAATTGGAGAGGTTCAGCGTTTCTAATGATTTTAGAACAGTGGAGAAACCTCAATGGGAGAATATTTTACAGTTACCGTATTTTCCGCACTATAAGGCACACCGGATTATATAAGGCGCACCTTCAATGAATGGCCTATTTTAGAACTTTTTTCATATATAGGGCGCACCGGATTATAAGGCGCATAGAATAGAAGATACTGCAGTCAAACGTTTGACTGGGGTTGCACTATGCATCCACTAGATGAAGCTGTGCTAAAGGGAATGTCAACAAAACAGTCAGATAAAGTCAAACTTTATTAAGCGTTTGTTTACTGACTACGGTAGCCGTAATGCTGCAAGCGGTGCGGCCTTGTAGTTTACCAGTCGTACTTGTTGGTGAGATTAGAGACTCACCAAGTGTGAATGATAAGACTTCGTGTCTTAAACGGGAATATGAGGATCGTTAGCCTTTTATAGCTAATCCGGCGGATAGTCTAGCAAAAGGCTTAGAAAAATAAAGGGATCGGTGTTTTGGAAACATTCATTCTTTGTTGAGGTTTAAGATTAAGATTTGAGATTGAGTATTTGATTGAATAAAACAGAGAAAATACTATGACAGAAAAACCCTGCCGTGTATTTCCCAACCGTACTGAAACATTTTATTATTATTAAATTGTTTTTATTGGTTTTTCATACTGAAACATTTTGACAGAGTGCCTTGAGTGCCGTGTACAACTAGTATGGATCAACCAATTAACCAATTGATCCATTTATAAGGCGCTCCGGATTATAAGGCGCACTGTCGTTTTTTGAGAAAATGAAAGGCTTTTAAGTGCGCCTTATAGTGCGGAAAATACGGTATGTTAAAAAGGTGACTAAAACAGATAGTAAATGACCAGAATTCTTGACTGTTAAGTTTTGTTTCTGCTAAATTTCTGAGAGCTTGAAGTTACTTGGTGACACATGGGATGCTGAAACCAAAACTTCTTCTTTTAACCACTTCATCAAAAATGTAAGATGCATTGGTGATCAGGTAATTGGTTCATGGTCCCACATAACTTTTTGTGAGAACGTTCCCTCATTGAATATTATGTAATTACTAACCATTTTTTCTTGTTGCTGTCAACAGGGGATCCTATTTGTTGTCCAAGAGGCACAGCTGCTCCTCTCTGTCTTCCAAAGCCTATCTCCACTTAGACCCTCCCCACCATGTCTTGTCCTCGTTCTCACTCAGACACTCCCGCTACGGCTACCCCAACTGTTACCGGGGCCATGCCCTCAGCCACTGCCCCTGCTCCGTCCTGCTCGCCCGCTCTCTGCACAGCTCAGGTGTTTGGCTCCAGGACATAAAGCAAGAGGACTCAAAAGCCTCGTCGGCTCCTTCCCAGGATGCTCCTATAGGAGTTAAAAACGACCCTGTGACCACTGTTACCCAGTCTCAACCAGCATCAGGTCCCACTCCAGCAGCCACCATCTCTACAGCGGCCTCTGTCCCTCCTGCACAGGAGAGGGCAGTCGTGAAAAAGTCTCTGTATCACAGGATTGTGGATGAGTTGAAGCATTATTACAATGGCTTCCGGTTACTTGGCATCGACATTAATATTGCTGGCAGAATGGTGTGGAGACTGCTGCACGGACAAGTGCTCACACGCAGGGAAAGAAGAAGGGTAAGAACAGTTCAATGTATTTAACAGACAGAGGGATCTAGAAAACCTTCAGATTAGAGTGCAGTGCATATAGACATAGAGAAAACCCCAGAACACAGTTGCAGATATGAAACACTTCTTGTCCACCTCCTCAGGTGCACCTGTTCAAGAGCTCTGTCTCAGATTGGCTCTTTTAGACAGATTATCGTGTTTGGTTTTTGTTGACATTGCCATGTTAATTCAACTGCATTTCACCGGAAACACCCAGCGTAATGCCTTCCAGCTTAACACCACTGTGTCTAAAATCAGTGTGTGGTTACAATCTCTGATCTCAGTATCTGAGTATCACTGGTCTGTCAAGAATACTTGCAACAAGTAGACATCAGTTATGAGCATTTTATATATATTTTAAAGAATAATTCATCAAAAAATAATAAACACATGAGTCGATGATGAAAACAGTTGCAGCTGTATGGTAGTGATTTTGACATTTAGGTGACATTAGAAGCTTTTCAGTGAAGGATGTTTTACTACAACAATGTGGTTGTTAATTCGATTTATATGAAGCTATAGAATATATTCAATAAATTTCAGTCTCAAATAATTGACACAAAAAAAATCTTTTCTTTGAGGAATCAAATAAACCTACTTGTCTTGAATAGTAAATTACCTGAAAGTAAATGCATTCTTGGTTGAAGCCGCTTTACAAGTTAGGTGTGTGTTTTTATATGTTTATTTTTTCTGCCTGGTCTCTTTTTGCGATGCACTACCCTCAGGTCACTGCAGCATGTCTGTCTGGTTCATTCCCAGTTGTCAGCTTTATTTTCTGTCCTTATCTTGCTCCTATTATCAATCAACCTTTTATGTCTTAAGGGCTCCTTGTGAATGGTTCACACATTTGAATGTCAATAAGGAAGTGTGCTGGATGTTTCCCATGTCGTACTAAATGTGTCCGATAGCAGGTATGCAGCTGTGAGCTGCTCAGTTGGTTAAACACATCTGTAAACATCTGTAAACTATGGCTGTCACTGTGACCCCTGGTTAAGTAAGTATATCAAAAAAAAAAAAAACTAGAGCTTTATGGTTGTGTCTCATTGTTGACTGACACACACCCTCAAATTGAATTAATGACATTGTGATAAGCACAGAGCAAAGCACACATACTTTTGGTCTTTCTAACTTAACATTTATGTAGATTTAAAAAAAAAAAAAAGCCGGCTCTGCCAACATCTCAGCTGTTATTGATTGAAACTCCTGAACTGAAAGTTCCAGTAGTCCCAGTCTCTGTAATTGTAAAACCATCCTAAGCCCCAACCCCTTTCTGACCGCCGACAAATGCAGTCAGCCTTTTAAACAAGTTTGACAACACTCAGATGATGAGATCAGCTGGGCTGGTCTTGGTTGTGTTCAGAAAACACAAATACAAAGACTGCAAGTTCTCGCTTAATCCATCTGTGCACGTTTCAGTTACATTTTTCTTTGCTTCATGTAGAGAAGATGCCAGTAGATGATTGAAAAAGGACATGGTGTATGTGTCACTGACTGACTGATGTGCATGTGGTCCAGCCAGAGCACGCAGGCTCTCAGGCTCAAGCTGTGCACATGCCATTACAAAACTATATTTGAGCTATTTTAGAACAGGGCTGGCAGAGCTTCAGTGCATGTGCAATGGACTCTCACTGACTTTGGTTTTGACAGTGGTGCAGTAGTGTGAATGATACTGGCCCATGTTGTATTAGCATTGTTTTCTTTTGTGTTTCTAGTTGATGAGGACCTGTGCTGACCTCTTTCGTCTGGTGCCCTTTATGGTGTTTATCATCGTTCCCTTCATGGAGTTCCTTCTTCCTGTCTTTCTGAAACTCTTCCCAGAGATGTTGCCCTCCACTTTTGAGACAGAGTCCAAAAAGGCATGTGGACATGTACACACACACACACACACACACACACACACACACACACAGACACACACACACACACACACTCTGCCATCTGCTGACCTGCAGCAGGGTTCATTGACATTATGTAACCGGTCAGATATGGTTGTGGCTGCTGTACCAAGAACCCCTGACTGTGCAAGCAGCTCACTATCTAATCTGGGCAATTTACTTTGGGAGCTGTGCCATAATATACAGGAAATGCTTCTAAAGAGTTTCAAAAACACTGGACCTAATCTTTTAGAAACTGCTTTCTGATAGGTCCATTGTTTCTGTGATTGTAAAAAATCAGTAAGAGGCCTTTCTTCTTGTTAACTTTGAATATCTCGTTGACGAAAAGCAGCAGTTTTTGTAGTTAGTGCACTTGGCTTGTTAAATCTGATGTTCTCTGGCTGTACCGTAGTGCGGCTGAGATATGCTCTTGTGCTCCTGGATAGCACAGTGGTGTCTGGGCTCTGAAAATGTAACTCAAGACTGAAGAAAAGAAAACCAAGCATATTAGACAGACCACAGAGCCATGCAAAAACATGGCAGGATACCAGAGAGAACCAACACAAACAAAACAAAAAAATACTGTCAATGTTTTGATCTGTTTGCTTTTTCACTGGAAATACACATAGTCCTTATTTGTTATAGTGTGAAAATCTGTCTCCTTGATAATTCATATTTTTTGATTCTTATAGATCTGCTGTTTTGTACAAGAAGGTGAAGGAGTTTTTGTTAAAATTTGGTAGCAAGTCATTGTAGCGTAATAAACATATCAGGGTCCGACATTAAGGTTTTTTCCCACTTGGGGGGCAGCGGGGCCGTCCATCATTTAGAATTAACATCGCGGACTGTAATGGGAATCGGTACCGGAGAATATTGTAACGACACCGCTTCTCATCACAGCGGTACCGTTCAATTACTGTTCAGTTAAGACCTCCTCGCTGAATGAGAGCAAAGTTTCCTCTCACAGTGTAAAGGAAATACAATAATAAGAATTCCGTGTCGGTGCTTGCCCGACCGGGCAAGGCTGCGCAGGTTCTACTGGCCCGCCGGCTATTTTTACTTGCCCTGGGCAGTCAGGCAACTGTTAATGTCGGACCCTGCATATGATTTTGTTGCTGAGAGAAACAGCAAAAACATGAAGAAAACATAAGTAAACATGAACATGAAAGACACAAGAACAGCACATTTTATTACAATGCTGTTTTTGGATTTTCATTAGTAGCAGCTGTCTCATATTGTCCACAGCTTTTTGTGCTTGACCACTGAGCCAACAGCTGTGTAAAATATCCATCCACTACAATGAGATGTTTCATCTCTGTAATCCTGAAATATAGAGAATATAGAGGGAAAATAAACACAGTGTACAACCAGTCCGTTGTTTCTAAACGAGCCTGTGTCTCCTTCATGCAGGAGGAGAAGCAGAAGAAGGGTCTGGCTGCAAAACTGGAATTGGCCAAGTTTCTTCAAGAGACCATTGCTGAGATGGCCCGAAGGAATAAGGCTAAGGCTCAGACGGAGGATGAGACTCAGCGCTTCTCCACATATGTTCAAAAGGTAAGTTACACCAAAAGTAACACTTAACATCGTGTGTGTCCAAAAAGTCAGTGGCAGCTCTGTTATACATTTCATTCAGCTCGTCATGTCGAGTCTATTTTACCAGACCAGGTTATTTTTTTAGAAAGCTCTACTGGCTAAGTGTCTAAGTTTGCACATTTACATACTATCAGTCTCCTAATGGAATAACCACAGAGCATTTCAGCTTTTGAGTCCTGGTTGGTTGTCTTGGAAACAGTGACACTACCCAGTATAGCGGAGGTCAATAGGGCCAGGAACGTGTTTTTGTCCTGGGGCCCCTGAGGAGGTTAATCCTGCTGTGCTCCTCACAAAGAACTGTAGCTTTAGCAGCAGTCTCCGACCTCCTGACATGGACTTGAGTGGTGATGGTTTGGTTGCTTCACATCCTTGATGTCTCGGTGCTGCTCTCAGGTCCGGGGCACAGGCGAGCAGCCTACCACGAAGGACATTGTCCGGTTTTCAAAGCTGTTTGAGGACGAACTGACGCTGGAACACCTGGAGCGCCCCCAGCTGGTGGCTCTGTGCAAACTGCTGGAGCTACAGCCCATTGGCACCAACAACTTGCTGCGTTTTCAGCTGATGATGCAGCTTAGGACCATCAAATCAGATGATGAGGTGAGACACAGGCCACAGGAAATATCACACCATCCCATTTTGTATCATTATTTTTTCAGCTGTGATCCCAGGCACATTAGTTTTGTGATTTATGTCCCGTCACTCAGTGCAGCCCCTGCTGTTTAATACTTGACCACATTACTCTTATTAGATTTCTGTGGTCAGTTTGGCCATCTCAAGGGATCTCCAACTCACCTAATACAAAAAACCTTACCGAGCAATAAATGGCACATCAGCATCTAGACGTGCGTCAAACCTCTCACTGCAATAGACAGAGCTCTCTCTTCTTTTAGCTGTGACCGTTCACCTTCCTTAGTGTCTGCAGTCTACAGTCAGGAATTGGCTGAAGCACCTTAATTTGACTTTATTACCAATTTATCAGCTTGTCAATCAAAGCTCTTTTTCTGTTGTTTTTATTTATCAATTTGAACCTTTTTCTTGTTGTTTCTATTTATCAATTTGAACCTTTTTGGAGTGTGTTTTTCAAAGATGAACTGAAGTTATTCATATTATCAAAGTGAATACATACTTATTGACTGTTTAACTGTTCCATAAAATCTCAAAAGTGGTTGATGGTATTGAGAATACCTGAGTTTAAATTTTGACATCTTCAAATCCCTCTTGATCTGTAGCATCTTTTTCTGCAGGGCTCTTTAACTTCCATCTCCTCACACCTTCACAGATGATCGCAGCGGAGGGCGTGGTCGCGATGAGTGTGTCAGAGTTGCAGGCAGCGTGTCGTAGTCGTGGGATGAGGTCTCTGGGTCTTACCACAGATCAGCTCCGTGTGCAGCTGCAGCAGGTGAGCCACTGAAGGACAGTGCACTGCTCAACACGAACTAAATCCTGTTCACACAAAAGATTCACACAGTGCAGTGGATTTGATTAGCTTCCTTTTATTAAACAGACACCTAAGTCTGTGCAAAACTGAAAGGGAAGAACAAATATAACTTAGTCATAAGTTGGCATAACTTAGTCCACCACTGTGGAACATTACAACGTTACAGACTGCGGATTTTCCACGCTCCTTTACTCTGAAACCGAATCGTTAGAAATATACACAGCACCGGCTCTCGTCTCGTTCTCATCCTCATCACTTGAACAGCCAGTAAAGTAACATATCACGTAAGTAACATAAGTAACGTGTCACAGCATCAGCTGCACTGCCGTGAAGAGTTCATGCGCGCTCCCGTGCCGGCTTAGCTGATGGCTGCAGTTCGCACAACGGCCGTCTTGTCAGTATTGAGTCTTATTTCTTGATCCTGCCCCAAGTTCCTTTTAACAGAAAAGTGTATGCACCATCATAGTTTAATAATAGCTGTAGAACAGGTACTAAATTTCCTTCTGTGTGGCTAAAATGATCTTAAATTGAACTTGCAGGAAATGTTGTATAAGCAAATGTAAAATTAAATGAAGATAAATCTAGAAGTCTTTGTGTTTGCACCATCATATAGAGAAGACGTGGTGCAAAAGGTTGAAAGAGGTGAACCTCTTTTGTCTTGTCAGTGATCCCTCTTGATTAATAAATGTTCTTCTCCTCTGTCTAGTGGCTGGACCTTCACCTGAAGGAGAATGTTCCTCCATCACTGCTGCTTCTCTCCAGAGCCATGTACCTGACTGACCTCAAACCCAAACCCCCTGTCATCCCACCAGTTCCAAAACTAGAGGTTCGACCTTTACGTTGTGCTTAACATCTAACACGGGAGTGTTTTTTTTTTTCAATCCTGTCCCCTCCTACTCCCACAAAAAAATTCCTGTCCCGTCCTGGTCCCGTGACAAAGTCAAAAAAAAAATTCCATCCTGTCCCAATCCTGAATAAATCACTCCCGATCCTGTCCCATTACCGTTTTTTCTATTTTAGAACAAACAATCGTCGTCACAGTCGTCATGTAAACGATTGTGATGACAGACAGATCCTGTCTGCCCCCCGCGCATTGCAGGCTGAATGACAGCTTGACAGGGTGGGATTATATACTATCACAACGTATACTCAGGTCTACTTTGCAAAGTGAATCAGAATTTGGAACAAGAATCATAACGTAGGCTACTGTAATAGGCTAACCAGTCTAACTGTTAGCCAGCTGCCTATTGGGTGATTGTCAGTCGTTGGTTACCAAAACAAAATACAGGCACAAGCCAACACTCACTCAATTCAAGGATAAAAACACCACCAGCTGTCAAATTATCGCTACAAGTTTAGCCTCAACTGAGACCCCTTGCAAATTAAACATGTCTGTACCCCAACAGTACAAGATTCTCAGCATTAAAGCCGGCAACAGACATCATATTAACGTTACGTTAATGTACCTTGCTCAGCTGTAGCCTACTAGAACTCCTTTTCTCAGTATGATGACCAAGAGTGCTATGTGGCCTTTCAACAAGTAGTTAATTCCATAATTCCACAATCCACATTGGATCTTGTGTCCAAAATACCTCAGGTCGCTGATGTTAACAGAACTGTCCTTTCACGGATTGTCAAGCCAGTTTCTTGTTGATTGCTAGCTAACTAGTTGATTTGACTTCTGCTTGCTAGTGGGAGAATTAGACCTTGTAACGTTAGGCTAGGTGAAATGAGGAGGACCAGTCAGCTCAGTAAACAAACACGTCCTCCTGTTACGGTGGCCTTTTTAGGACCCCCTTTAACCCTTCACCCACCCAAGGGTGGTAGTTGGCTGCATCAAAGAACGTACATTTTTCGATTAGAAAGAGTTTATTTATCATTAAAAACACGCATTTTTCTTTGATTAAAGATAGAAAAAAGAAAGTAAAATAGACTTGTTAATTTTGACTCCCGCTCCCATTCACTCCTGTTTACATTTTTTCTTTCACGTACCAATCACACGAATAGGTAAATTGACTCCTGAATCATGGGACTCCCGTGTCCCGTGGGAATCCCGAGAAAATGTCAGCCCTCTACTGCACAGTCACACATGTACAGATTAGTGAAAGTTGTACCCAGTTTAACATTCTAGCTGCTTGATAGCTGATACGCAGGTGACTGGTGTTTAGTACACTGAGTGTTTGTTATCCTTATTCAGAGCTGTTTTGTAACTATTTATGATGTCTGGGTCTGTCTGTTTGTTAGCGCTGATTATTTTCAGGAATTGATTAATGGTCTGCTCTATGAGACATCAGACAGCCAGAGGAACAGTGTCAACACAGCTCAGCACAAAACACTGATTGTGATTGACGCTTGTGTTGGCTGCAGTCTTGTAACCAGATGTTTGTTGATGTCTCAGAAGGCTCCTCCTCCCCCAGTGGAGAATCCAGCAGCAAAGACAGCCCCGGTCACTACTGACATGTTGGCAGACCCTGCTCTCATCATCAAGGACAGACCGGTCAGTCCACTCCTGGAAACACAGCAACAAAACACACGGCTGCATGAGATAAGATGAACTGTATTGATGGCAGAGAGGAAAGTGGGTCAGCATACTGGACTCAGATGCTCATACAGGCTACATGTAGGAGGATGTGAAATCTACTGTGCCAGAAAAAGTGGCAAGGAGATTTTTACTTACTGATCTTCACTGCTTTTTGTCCAGATGTTTATTAAAGCAAATTTTTTAAAGCAGAATAATTTTTCACCGCTGAGCATCAGAGCAAATCATAAAACAAAACTAAACTGTAACATCTAGGCTTAGAAAATTCTTAAAGCAATCACCACTAACCAGCTGCTACTAGTAGCACCATGTTTATCCTGCAGATACAGAGAGTGATTTTGTGTCTAAACCTCTGCAACAATTTTTTTTAACTTTCCGGGAAATGCATTTATTTACTAATGATAATTTTCACCATTGATTTGATCTAAGGTTTAGAGTTAGTTTTTTGAGTTAAACAAAGAAAATGATTAAATGCACGATCTTGATCCAGTGAATTTCTTTGGGGTTTTTTTGCTCGAAATAAAGTGTCAAATGATTATCAGAATATTTAATGTTAAATTTTTCTGAGATGCATTGGAAACTGGTTTATTAGTTATTTCAATGGCAGATGATTTTTATAGGATGGTGAGAGGTGAATATTTCTATATGAATGCTTTCTTTTTAAATGGCCTCAAAGAGAAGATGTTCAGAAGAATTATAAAATCTTATAGGAGCCCTCCAACTTTTTGACTCTTTGTTGTAGGTGGAGGAGATGAGAGACAAGGCTCCTGTTGTCTTGGACAAACCTCTGACACCTGCTGAAGTCCTTCAGGTGAGCCACCTATTGGTACTTGGACCTGTGGTTTTTAATCCAGTTAGGTCTGTCTCGGTTTGATCTTTCTCGCCTGTTAATCTCTCACAGTGGACACTGCAGCTCCTCTCTGGGATAAACAACATTCTGATACATTCAGTCCAGTATATAGAGTGGTTGGTATGAAGAAGAAATAAGTCTGACAGTAACACTCACACCTCCAAACCTCCAGGCAGAGTGGAGACTGATGCCCTGCAATTTAATCTGTGTGAGGGTTTAAAAATAGTTGTCACATCAACCTGTCACAGACACTTCCAAGTGATTTTGTTTTTTAAACTAACCAGTAATTTAAGACAGGACACAGCATTAAAGCACACTCAAATTCTGAGTGAGTATTTTTTTGAGCTAACTTTTACTTTGATATACCCTGGTTTCATATTAACAAAATGTAGGTAAAATTTCAGAAGTCATTACATTCTGTGGTGTTTTGTTTTTGTATGTATTCATGTCACCTCAAACAACCCCCCCCCGCTGGCTGTGTAGTTCATTTTCAGTGAGAAAGTGCACAGTGTGTTTAAACCACTGTTATGAATAAGTTACAATTTGATGCTATATTTAAGCTATGATTTGATACTATATGCATTATTTAGTAATGTTGCGATTGACTGTGATTTGACATCATGTATGCATTGTTCTGTTACAATTAGATGATCTGACACTGTGTGCTCTGTCCTGTGCTTGAACGCACATAACCTGATGAGTTGTGTGACCTCATCTACAGGCTAAAGCAGCGACTGAGGTGAGCCAGAAGAGCAAGATGAGTGCCAACGGTGTGTGAAGAGGAGCAGGAGCCTCTGGACTGAAGAGGAGAAGAAGTCACACTGAGGGGGTTGAGAGAAGAAGCTGTGTGTCTGGCATTGCTAGCAGCTGATGACAGATGTCATCCCGGAGCCCTGTTCCATCCTAATGCTGTTTACATCCAGGAAAGGTGCTGCCTCTTTGCTTTCGTCTCAGCAGCAGCGTCCTCCTACCCTCGCTGCTCTAGTGTTGCTTTTGTGCTCTCTGTTTACCACAACCTTCCATTAGAGCTGGGAACACCAGACATCTCCCTGGACCAGCAGCCCATTGATGGTGTGATTTCTTTGACCTAATGTCCTAGAAGTGACACCCAAACCGCCCATGACCAACCCTGGTCAGCTGTCATTTTGATGGTGTCCCCCTACAGTCTAGACAGTCTCCTCCTCCTCCTGTAAATGTGTAAATATCTTGTATATTTTCATCTCTCTTACATTACAGCAGCAGCTTTGTACAGTTTGCTATGCAAAGGCTTAATGTTTCTCAGCAGTTTTACTTTTTTGTTTTATTTGCGTACCTTTTTAAACTCCCATTTAGGCTGAGCGAGAAGTTATTAATTTTGTCTGCCAAACCGTTTGGTTCCATCTCTGTCCCTCTTTCATCTTTGCTCAGTAAGCTGGACCTCGCCGATGTGTCCAAGTAGACACCAACATCAAATCATGGCATAAATTGAGCCTGCGTTTGAATAAAATGCAAAAAGGCTCAGCAAGTGTCGCGTGGTGAGCGGGTGGAGCAGCAGCTGTGGAGCAGCTCTGCCTCTGAGGAGAGTGACGTAGTCTAGCCTCCTGCTGCTGTGACGAGTAAATGAAGATTGTAATATTAAGAGAGTGGTCACTCCTGAATGAACAAACTGTATGAAATACAACCCAGGCTTTATTTGCATATACACTGTATTGCGTTTTTAACACTACGATGTTAAGATCTAAAATGAGAACATTCTGGCTGTTATCCATAGATATATTATTAATGTGAGAAGCCACAAATGAGATTAATATTATTTTTGGTATTGTGGCACTAAAAGAGGTAAATGTGTAGCATTATGACTGATTTGCCCAGTTGTCCTCCTTCATTAAGCTCTAATGATAGTACCATATATATCATATATGACCCTGCTAGCTGTTATTGGAAGGTTAACTGCATAGCTGCGTACTGTGTGTGTTTTGTAACCTTCTCATTCCCCTGCAAACGCTCAACATTGTTGTCACGTATATAATTGCAGCTGGATGTAAGTTTGACTTCACCAGTTTTCCTCATTGCTATTTATCCATAGGCACCTCGATGCCATAAAATGAAAGGATATTTTTTTAAGCAGATTGATTGCTAATGAAGATTTATATTATTGGTTTTACATACATGCCTAAGGTTAAAGGGTGATAGGGTTCTTGTTTGCATTTTTCATCAAAGAGAATTGATTTTCTCTGTTGTATTTGTTTATGTGAGAGAATTGACCTCCGTTTATTGCCCAGTATCACCTATTTCTCTTAAGTGGAATGTCTCCTTTTCCCTCTCACTGGACCCAGGTATCATCCAAGTCTAAACAAATATGGTCCTCACCAGTCATCACTGTTGATGCTGATGGAAAATCACATTTTCAGTCAGATCTCTATTTGTTATGTAAAGCGGACAAAGAAAAAACTGATTAAAAAAAAAAGGAGAGCTTTATCGATTCAGTGTTTTTGTTTGTTTGTTTTTTTACTCTACTGCAATATTTAAAAAAAAAATCATGAGATTTCCCCCAAACCTTTGAATGTTTGAACTGCTTTACACAGCATTTATTGTAGCTGTCTTTAGAAACAAATGGTTCTTTTTAAAGAGTGACTTGACACTGCTCACCCTGTCAACATGACACCTGTGCTTAGTACCTGTAACTGCAGTATCACATGTGCACTCAGTCCTCCAGGTTCTCAGCCATTATTTTGATCTGAAACACACATCTGTAAAAGTTCCGCACCAGTGTGAAAGGTGTGTAATTTTATTGTGAATGCAAAAACAACTGAGTGGAAATTGAACAAAAAAAATTTTTGGCTTGGCAGAGCTGGAAAACTGTAGTTATTTTTTCCAACATTGCTAATGTTCAATAGAGATATGCATTCATTTGCATTTCCTGTTTAAGATTTTTATTGAGTTTCGGTGTAGATGAGGCTTGTGTGTGTGTGTGTGAGAGAGAGATGTGTAGTCATTTTTAGCTGTAAACTAACAGTGATGTCACAGGCACCTGGACAGGACTTTGAGCAGGTGTTAAGTTACTCTTTGACAACCCGTTTCAGTGTTGTTGAGTTAATCTCCTACAAGATCTCCTTAATGAACCCATCTGATGACTGGTACTGTGTACTGCAGGATTAAAAGATTGCACAGACATATTTTTGCTTTGCCATTTGGATTGAAAAAGCTGTACATTTCCAGCCCAGTTCTTGGACAGGATGCTTTCCTCTGCATCCTCGACTCATTTGTTCCGCCTCATCCTACATCACCTTTCTTCTGTCAGCTGCTGGGACTGTTTTCTTCTCATTCTTCAGCATCATATTGAGTGTTAAGAACACAGTGCCTGTGTGGAAACTGTCAGTACCTCCTGTTGTCTCAGACCTTCTGATGCATCGATGCCATCATGATGTGTCCTGCACCTACAAGCTGGTTTCTTTAGTTCAAAATTGCACTGCTGCTCAGTTAGTTATTACCCTGCATTAATGTGTATATGTCACTTTACCATGGCATATGAGTGTTGGGGTGATGAGAAACAAGGATTCACATGATTAAATTCCTGAAACCCTTCACAGTTGTCCCCTATCTCTCTGTTTACAATACAAAATGACACCATTGTATTGGTGGTAGTAAAACATTAACATTATTAATGTAAGGAAGCCATTTAAACACCTCATACAGCTCTACATCTCCCTCAGGATCATTAAAGTGTTGTATCTGTCTGATCCATCTCATCTATCTTATTTGTTTTTAAATGTATATTTTTCTATGGCCAGCAGGTGGCGTCTTCTTTATAAAAGGCCCAATACCATGCAAAAGCAAATGTACTCATATAGAATTATATAGCTTTTAAATAGTCACTGTTCTGGTAATGATGTCTTTAGTAACATCAACCAAAAGCTCACCAGAGTTCTTGGTATTCTAATATTAAACAAGACAAGTTTTAATCTTCATGTCGAAATTTCTTGCAGCCACAATTTTACTTTCAGGAGTGGGAGAGGGGAGGAGAAGGGGAGCGCGGAGACCACAAAGAAAAAAAGACAGCAGTGTTGAGGAGGCACTGACGGCACCAGGTCAGTAGTGTGTGTGTGTGTGTGTGTGTGTGTGTGTGTGTGTGTCATAATGTTTGGTATGACGTAGGTCATGTTTGTAACTTTTTACAAAGAATATTTTTATGCAGTGCGTCATCAACCCTCCTCCATAGAACCTTTGGGCCTTGTCAGATCACACACTGGCAGCAGGTACATGTTACACTTCTTCATGCAGGGTCTTGTTGGTGCTTCGAGGAAATTGTACAGATCCATAAAAACCACATTAATCACAAACTAAAGTGACATTTGACTGCACGCCATAACCTGTGTGAGGGGTCTGTGATATTTTAAGGCGAGCTGCTGTTCTACCCACAGCATTCATGTTGTTGAACTAATGGACTAAAGCAGGTGCAAAAACATTCAAGGCTGTAGGTGTATGTTCACATAATGTAGTAGTTACATTTGTTAGAGCTGGTGATCGATTGATTCAATTTGTCTTTCATTTTTACAGTGAAAATGGTTTACTGCTGTCACACATGATCAAGACAATAACTGGCAGATTTACTGATGAGGAAAATGATAAGATTGTGAGTCCCAAAATAGATCCCCACAAAAGCACTTGCTCAGCACTTTGTGAGTTAGTTTTCTCTCATATTTTCACTACCTTTTATTCTCTTTGTGTTTTTTCCCTGGTTCCTCTCTGCAGGGCAAAGATGAAGCTGGCTATAACAGCTGTGTTGTGTCTGTCCCTTCTTTTAAACATGATTTTTCCCTTGCCAAGAAAAGAACGGGGCTCTCTGAGAAATTGAATCTCTTAAAGAAGACCCCCAAAATCAAACCAAATGTGGACACCAAATCTAAAAGTAAACAACAGTTCAACCAAGGAGGACATGGAGGTTATGGTGGTCAAGGGGGACATGGAGGTTATGGTGGTCAAGGAGGATATGGAGGTTATGGTGGTCAAAGAGGATACGGAGGTTATGGTGGTCAAGGAGGACATGGAGGTTTAGATGATCAAGGAGGTTATGGTGGTTATGGTGGTTATCCAGGTGGATATCTCAACCACAACCCAATTAACAAACTCCTGAGTCCTCACTACGGTGGCAGCTTTGGTTATGGGGGCTATGAAGCTGGTCATGGCTCTCCCTTTCCCACTCAGTTCAGGCAATCTTGTATCCTCAAGATAAATCCAGGGGGTTTGGACGCACTGCAGTGGCAGCAGCTGCTTAGTGTGGTGATGCGATCACACTGTTTACCATCAACCTTGCTTTTGTTTGTTGGGAGAATATAAGCACTTAGCAAGCATTAGCAATTTTAGCTGAGGATGAGGATGGTGAGAATACCATCAAATTTGCAGGCATTTGTTCATAAAGCAGAGGTTGGACCAAAATATATACTGATCTATGGTATGGGCTGGAAAAACTTAGGGCATTGTCAAACACATTATATTTTACTGTGACAAAAATGTCAACCTAGTGTTCACTGTCTCCACAACATTTCATGGCAATCCAATTGAGTCCAAAGTGCTGGACCAAACATCTGACACTTTCATCCCGTGAACCATGCTGCTTCTTTACTTTGCTGCTGATGAAGGCCTCAGTGCAGCAGCATTAGAATCAGTAAGGAGCTGGCCAGTACAGCTTGAATCCCCTGCAGGCCCATCTCCACCCCCTGGACTCTGCCACTGACATTAGGCTCCGACTTTTTCTTCAAGTACATTTCGGAGTAAACCGTGTACTGCTGCAAACATCTCTTGACCTTCAGCTGTTCGATCAGGGCTGGGTAGCCGATCTCCACAATGCTGATTGTATCATAATCATTGTAAACAGTGTGATCACATCACCACACTACTCACTACTGGGTCAATGTATGACACAGATCTGCAAACACAACTGTAACCTGAGTCTTATTTTATCTATCATAGCAAAATGTGTAGCATCATTGGCTAACCCTTTGCAACAATGGAGATTATATCTTTAAGAGTCATGATAGTGACTGTAGAACTGAAGGCTGTGCTGATGTTGTATGTTGTCACTTTTTCCTGTCTCTGACAACATGATTGCAAAATGCTTGTCATGTCTGAATCTAAACTGAATTAATCTGTACACCTGCTAAATGTGAATGTTAATTTGCATTGTCAGACTGTGGCTGCTGAGATTGGTTTATCATTTGCAGATTTTTCTAAATATTAGGTAAATCAAAGGTCCACTGTGGAGTTGTACCTGTGGACAAATTGTTTATATTCTACTTTATTTGGGAGCAGCTTGTTAGCTTATTATGCTTTTCTGTAAACTCATACTACTTCTGCTTTTTCAAGTAAAAGTTGCACAGTTGCTTTACCTACATCACGTTATCATTTTACTGTGGAAGATTGGTGTTTTGGTGATAAACAACATTGTTGTTTCACATCTTGCCTGAAAACATCACTGTTGTGTTACTGATGTAAATCCATGTTGTATTTTTGAGTTAATTTACTTATAAATTTACTTATAGTGTTTATAGAATTAAGTTTTACATATGCTTACACTGCCCATAAAGTTGGAATAATTTTGTTTCTGACACATTTCTTTTTTTATAAAAGTTAAACCAACATAACTTTTCAACCTTCATATAATATTTTCAGAACTTTTGTGATGGTACATCGACTTACAACAGGTTGAATGACACCTCTGTCATGGCCTGAGGGGGTCTGTATCGCCTTCACTGGCACCAAGTAGCTTCGAGGTGGATGGTAGGAACCCCTCCACACAAAAAACTACAAATGTGCTGACTGCTTTATGGCATACGTCACTTCCCCCTTTCCCCATTCGTTAAAAACACGGAAGTCTATGCGAACGCCTATGTGGGATTACTGCTATCATGGCAGAAGCAGCAAGAAAACCAAAGAAATGAAAAGTTTTGGGACGCCATGTGGCGCAGTGGGTTAAGCGGGCACCCCATATGCAGAGGCTGGAGTCCTCGCTGCAGCCCTGGTTGGAATCCTGTATCGGGCGCCATTTGCTGCATGTTCTTCCCCATCTCTCTGCCTCCCCTTTCCTGTCACTCTACACTATGCTATCCAATAAAGGCAAAATTAAAAAAAAGAAATGAAAAGTTTTGTCTGAGAGGACTAAAAAACGAAAGAGGGAGAGTAACAGAATCAAAGCCCAGACAAGGATTAATATTGGCCTGGCTTTCACTCGCTGTCGTGAGCTCCAATATTCAAATAGTCATTCAGTTACAAAAAAAAAAATCGAATCGTTTGTGAGACTATCGTCTTGTCTGAAAAAACGGAAATGTTCCCTTTTTACTGTCGCTGAAGGAGAAACGTGAAGACTCCTACAACAATCAGAAAGTTCTGTGTGAAACTCTGTCAAATAAAAAACAAGTGAAACTAATGCAAACTCTGCATGGTGCGGACTCTGATGAGAAGTGGTGCTGGAGAATATTGACGTAGTTTTATGCTGCAAGAGGAGACTTTGCTCTCATTCAGCAAGGAGGACTTCATGGAACGGTACCGCCTGGTGAGAAGCGGCATCATTACAATATTCTCCGGTGCCTTTTCTCATTTCAAATGACGAAGGAGAAGGAGCAACACAGAGAGTGTGTGTGTGGCGGGGTCGAATATTCGAAAATAATCGATTAGTTCCTGGCGATTATCGCTTGAAATGCCTCATCCCTAGTTTGGATCTGTCTTCTGTTTATTTCCAATCAAAGTGCACGCGACCAGGAGATCAGGAGGTTTAGGTATGGGAAATGGGGTCTTCCTTCAGGCAAAACACTACTGCTTTGGTCCACAAGCACCGCTCCAAACTTAACCAAAAATGAAAACTCTTTAGTATTGCTTTAATTTTCACAGTGATATAAGTCACAATGTCACAATCCTTTCATAAGAAGTTAAAAAAAAACATATTTTATTCCAACTTTATTGACAACAGTGTACAACTGATATTTAAAAGTGCATCTTCAAAATCAGTGAGTCACAGTAACATCAGTCTGAGTTTTCATCATGTGACGTTTAGCAATGTGTGACGTAGAGAAACGGGAAGTGTTGTTATGAAACAGAACAAGTGTGGAGAAGTGAAACTGCTGCCTGAAAAGTTAATGTGTTGGTCCGGCTATTTCTTTTATAAAACATCAAACCTTCATGCTACATCTTATATAACTAATAAACTAATATTTTCATAGGAGTGACTGATTTTAAAATATGATTCTAAAGCAGATAGGTTTACAGAATGATTCATCACATATGACTTTCAGTCCAGTACTGTCAATGTCCAGCAGGTGGCGTTATCTGTATCTGTTTTTAACACTGCGTTTCTGCACTTGGTTCTCTGCTCTAGCTCTGAAGGCCATCCAGAACCTCCTGCCAAATCCTTCCCCACACAGTTAAGTTATCCCTAAAAACACACCTGCATAGTGTGTGTGTGTGTGTGTGTGTGAGAGAGAGAGAGAGAGTGAGAGGGAGAGAGAGAGAGAGATGCATCAAAGGGCCACTTGTTAGCCTGGAGCCAAGGCCCCTGCTCCAGGACTAACCCCTCTGAGCTGTAGCAGGTAGGTCACACTAAGCAAGTGCTTATACAGTTAGTCCTAAATTAGTTTTGTTACATTACATTAAAACTGGGGTTATTAACCCTGGAGAGCTAACAAGAGAGCTAGCAAGATTTGAATATTGCACCTCCTCTGAGTTCCACCCCCCTCCTCCCCCTCCCGTCAGTGTCCAAGCCACGCCCCCACAAACTGGAACGCGCACCGCATGAAAATGAGAAGCGGCAGGAGGAGTATGTGACGAAGAGTATCGTCACTTGGCTTGCACATAGCACATGCACTTTAGATGGAGTAGGTACGAGTACATATGCACTTTGATAATTGCACAGGCACTTTAAGAGAAGCAACAGCACTTTATTGAATATTTGCGCAATACATTTTAAAACATTGCCTTTTTGCACATTTTGTATGGATAAGTAACTTACTGAATATTTATCACCATATTTAGTGTCCTTTTGCAGATTTGGGGTTGTTTGGGGAGGAGCTGTGTAGGCCGCGCAGTTTCACCTTAGAGGGAAAAGGACATAAAATTAAATGTGCAAGTGGAATTATGTATTAATTGTTTGAATCATGAGCTAAACTACTAAACTGCAGTGATGTATTGTTTGATGTGATTGTGTTGCTTATGGAGGAAACAAAAGTTGTAGTGTGTACTCACCGGTCTCTGTGTCCTCAGCAGGGTGTGCAGGCTAAAGGCTACCCCAGGAAACTGGCACCAGTGTTATAGTTCCGGGTGCAACCAAATGTAAATTGGTGTGTGTGTGTGTGGGGGGGGGGGGGGGTATGTGTGTAGTAGGTAATATGTGAGATGATTTGAACGGTTGTTTCACTGATAGTTAATGTAAATTGGTGTGTAAATAGGTTTTTGTTTGGGTTTGTATAGATAAAAGGATTAAAAAATGATGAGTTATTCATGTTGGTGAGCAGTGGATCCTAGTTGATGGGAGCTTCCAGACCAATCAGCTGTGACACTCATTTTAAGGCGCCATTTTACATGTGTGTTGCTGGGTGGTTGACTCTTTGCTGTTGCCAGGAATGAATAAATGTCCTCATCTTTTGCCACCTGGAACCTGCCTTTGTCCATCCTTTGCTGTGTCATCCAGCCGCAATTGTGGTCCATCTAACAGAGTACTATATGTATATATATTAGGGGTGGGAATCTTTGGGTGTCTCATGATTCGATCCAATTCCGATTCTTAGGGTCACGATTCTATTCAAAATGGATTTTCAAAACGATTCTTCTTTATCAAAAATTGATAAAGTGCGTAGTGTGTTAATAATGAGGCAAATTATGGCATCAAAACAGATACAGTTTGTATAAGATAATGTGATTTTTAAATTTGAAAAAGTTCTATCAACTGGTTCCAATGTTGTAAACACACAAAGGTAAACTTCAGATAAAAGGTAACATTTATTCATGCTAAACTTGCTCAAATAAAAAAAACTTTGCATATTTCAGTGTCAGTGACTGAAAGCCCTAGTTCACCTGGGGGCGTGTCGACACGTGCGAACTTCCACGTGCCTTCAGTCATATTTCGCAGCTTTAAGTTATATTATTACACGGGAGGACTTATTAGGCCTACAGTAGGCTTTGTGCTAGTTATGCAGCGCGGTCCCCATGAAAGAAGGTCAGACGACAAACATACACGGACATAGACGTGCATCAGCGGGACAGCGCTGCGCTCTCCAGCCGGTTCACCTGTAGCTCCACAGACGAGCTGTGCTGTCCCTCTCTCTTTAGCCTGGTGTTTGGCTGCACTTTGTATAAAAAGAGTTCATAATCTGAAGATCCGACCTCCATCTGAGCGGCGATCAGCTGAGCCAGAGCACAGTGGATGTGGCTGCACGGCTGTAGCAGTGTGTGTGTTTTTTAACGGGGGGGGGGGGGGGGGGGGGGGGCGGGACTGGCTGAATGTCTTGCTCTTCCATAGTGCCGACAGCGAGAGTTGTTTTTAACTAGCTTAACAACACAGCTTGCTGCAACGCTATGTACGGAAGCCTGTGAGGGCGCGCAGAGAGACGGAGGAGACGTTAATAAGAAAAAAAAAAATCGATTTTTGAATTTTAATAATTGATTTAAAATCGTAGAGGATAAGAATCGCGATTCTTACATGGATCGATTTTTTCGCCCACCCCTAAATTATATATATATATATATATATATATATATATATATATATATATATATAATCTATTCAATACTTGCGTCACCGACCCGTTTTAAACCCACAGAGAAGCTAATATTAGCATTAGGCTAATACAAGCTACAAAAGGAGCTACGTTAGCAAAAGTTAATCATTTCATAAAAATAACAAATCCTCCCGTTACTTACTGATAGCTGAATTGGAAAACACAAATAATAATAATAATTATCATTATTATTATTATAATATTTTGTTTTTAAAACAAATCCTGCCTAGCTTTAAGGCAGGCATGTCAAATCTTTTCCACAAAGGGCTGTGTTACTTATTTAATCAACTGATCTCAGTCTTCAGACAGTTGACTGGTCAAACTGTGTGCTCTTAATTAGTTGGAACAAAAAACAGCAGCTACATGGCCCTTTGTGGAATTAGTTTTTTGACATGTCTGCTCTAAGGTGTAGCATATTCTTGGTACTGTGAGGAGCCCTTTATTTGACAATCTAAGGGACCTCTCAGGTGTATAGAAAGTAAGTATGTCACAAATGTAGGAGGGAGCTAGGCCATTGAAACATTTAAAAACGATGAGAAGCCAGTGGAGGAGCGAAGGACTTCCTGAAGTCTCCCTCTGAGGAGCTCTTGGAGCAATGCACAAGTGAGTGTAATGCAGAGAGGTAAACCTAAAAAGATGAATAAATAATTTGATCTACACAATGAGTCCAAAATCCAACAGGTGTATTTACGATCCAAAAATCTTGAAAGGTCCAAAGCTAGGCAACAAACCATAACAAACCAGGGCAACAGTGTCCATGAATAACAGGCAAAAGACATGGTAAGAAAACAAGGCAATGGTCAAAGCACACATAAAAACACACAGGGAAAAGGCTCATGAGCAGGATGCTGGAACACTAGTCAGACATGGGTGGAATATACACACACAGAAGGGAGAGACAATTAGACACAGGTGAAACAAATTAGGACGGGGAAAGGTAATCAAAGAGGAAGTGAAGACACCTAATGAAACAAAGGAACTCACTTTCAAAATTAAACAGGAAATGACTGCATTTCAGGATGAGTACAGAAATGCTCACTCGAGCACACACAAACACACGCTCACACACACACACATGCTTATGCTCTCACTCAAAGTTTAGTTTTCTGTGTGATCTATGAGTTACTCTTGCTGTATGATTTTATGTGGACTTTTTGTTCTTCATGCTTACTGAGGTGAGATTCCCTTTCTGGGTTTTTAACCCTCTATGGTACACATTATGATCCCTGTTAGAGCCATTTTTTGGGCTATGTGCGGGGTTTTGTTTATTACCTGGTGGCCGCAGTGGGCGGCGTGTAGTGCTGTGGGAAGGGGGAGGTGTTAAATACCACAGCAGGCAATCACTGGGCAGGTGTGCTGCTGACGGGGGGGGGAAGCACACAGTTTTTGACCACCCGCACTGCTCCTTTGTTTTATTGCAATTGTGATCTGTTATGTGAGCCCTTTGAGGTCAGCCTACAAGTTACTGTCCAGTAAGTGTACGCACAGTCGGCGAAGGTCCCTTGTGGTCAAGAGCGCAATAAAAATGTGAGTTATTGTTACCCGGGATGTTTGGTGGTGGATCATTAATTGAACCCGGAAGGACGGTGGACGCGTCAACTTGTAAACCAGTTCAGCAGCCCCTCAGTGGCTTAGGTTCGTTTTGTTGTTTTTGGTTAGTAAGAACAAGTCACTATAATCCCAGTTGGTAAAAAAAATGTTTTGGGTGTTTTTTTGTCTTAAAATAGATCAAGTAAACATAATCAAGAGACAACAAAAATATTATTTTTTTAGTAGTTTTTAGGGTTCGTTGCCATATGGCAACACTGTATGATATTGGAAAGTAATGAAAACGAGAGTTTTGTTTAAAATTTTGAAAACATTTATTTAAAAACTCATGTTATAGTCTCAACATTCCCCAGTAGCCTGAACAGTTAAGAATGCATCTCATTTGAAAGTAAAAGCCATTTAAAAAGACATTTTTAATCACTGAAAAAGGCCGTCTTTGCCTTACTGCTTGTGGAAATTGATGAAGCAGTTCTTCTCAGTTGTGAGGCACAGGTAGACATAACACTTTGTGCACTGCACTCTGACAATACCAGACAATAATCTGTATCTGTCAAATTGATGGACCTGAAAAAATAACAAGTCCATAAAGTTTACAATATGCTTTTGAAGGTTAGGCTTATAACTAAATACAAAATGTTATCAACATGCCTGGTTAGCAATTCCTAATGGTACTGTGTTGCCATATGGCAACATACACATTTTAATATTTTCTGTTATTTAATGATCAAGTACAGTGCAATAAACTACAGAATAATGAACTTAACTCACCTATTATTGAGCTTCAAAATGGCTATTGGTTTACTTACTCTCTTTTAATGCATTGCATCATAACGGGTTAAAAGGGTTAAGGGTTAAAATCTCACCTGCACAGTGTCTTTATTGTATTTCAGTTATTTTGCTTGCTTGTTAATATTAATGTGCAAATAAAATTAATCGTAATCTAATGTTAAAGACAGCATTCCTGCCCGAACCAGCTGACCAGTCTCTGTAAGGTATGTGCTGTAAAGTAAGTTTATTAGTATAGTCAATTTTTACAAACAGTTTGTCGCAAAGGGCTTTACACAGGATCATAATAACATCTTGTGCTCTTAGACCCTCACATGGACTGAGGAAAAACTCCCAAGAAAAAACAGGAGAAACCTCAGGGTGAGGAGCAGAGGAGGGATCCCTCACCTGGGACAGGCAGACGTGCAGTAGATGTTGTGTACAGACAAGCAATCATTTTATAAATAAAATGGATAAAATTATGGCTTTAACAAGAAAATGTTCTAAGTGTGTCAAGCCAGATACTTTGAATAAGTAATCCAGACTTATCCCACCTCGTCATCACTTGGTCATAAGCAGCCAAAGGACATCGGAAAACTACAACTTGCACAGAATACAGCAGCTAGATCTGCTCTTAATTTAAAAAAAAAAAATGCATTGGAATCCATAGCTTGTGGTTGAAAACAGACTAAAGTTGAGTCACTTTTATTAAAAATTTGATTAACAATTAAAAAAAACACACACACAATATTTTTTTGATCAAATAGTGTACACCAGAAATGTAAATAAACATAAAACCAGACAATCCTTGTATATATAAGGAGCGCAACATGTACTGTGGGAAGATTGATTTACTGTTGGAGATCTGGGCCTGTATTTATCAAGCTTCTTAGAATTAGGGGCCAGGCAGCGTAAACTGCAAGGAACCTATTGTTATTGCCAGTATTCTTTTTTTTTTTCTTCTTCTTCTTCTTCTTCTTCCTAGGATATCCTACTTGCCATACATGAAAAATCACCAAACTTTGCACAAAGGTCCAGTCCTGTGCCAGGTTTACTCTACTCCAAGCCCGTGTCAATATTCTTCATGGGGGGGGCACACAATAAGCATCTAAATTTAAAAATTTTGAAAATTCCTAACAAACCAACCATACGTGCCACAGTTTTGCAACTTTCCATTCAAACTCAGTGCAAATTATGAAGTCCATAGGAAAGTCAAAGCCAGTCATGATAAACATGGTGAATAAACAAAAAAATTGGACAGTCATTGAGAAGAGCTATATCTCTTGATGATAACTAACTGCTGAGACCATAGAGCCGCAAATAAATACAAAAACAATGAAATAAGTGTCCCCAACAAAACACAATGTGGATCCTTTGCCCTAAGTGTAAACACGGAAGTGCAACTCTTCTTCTCTTGCATCTTTGCAGGTAGTGGGGGTGAGACCATCTGCGCATGTCAATGAAACTATATAATCGGCTTCAGCTGGGGCCTTGTATACGCGGATTGTATGTGGATTGCTTTATTTAGCATTCATTGTATACAGAACGAATAAGATTCATTTAATCCAATTGTTTTCGATCAGACTGAGGAAAACACTGCATGTAAACGCAACTAATGAGTTAGAGGCTGGTACTTGGTGTCAGAGGTTGTGAGTTCAAGCCTCAGCTTAGGCAGAATGGAAGTTGTAATGCCACTGTTCTTGTTGTCTCTATTTGTCCCTATTTTGTCTCTTGTTACTCAAAATTGCCTAAATTTGTCCAAAATTGCCTGGCCCCGACCATTGGTGCAAAGCAGCTTTAATTTCTCTTAAAATCACTGCTAAGAGTTGACTTATGAGAAAAAAAAATCTTTGCTGAAAGCTGCACTTAAAAGTTAGTTATTGTCGGGCGTGTTCGTTGATTTGAGAGAGGACAAACAACGACGTTCCGGTTAACTATTTATTTAAATTGGATCATTAAAAGAATCTTGTACAAGGACCTTCTCTGTTCAGGAAATCACAGTCTGCAAGCAGTTAGCTGTAACCACCGTTCCAGAAAAGGATGATAAATTCTATTACAAAAGCATAATATATTTTTGCTCTATGTGTGTGTGATTAACATCCATTGGCTAAACAGGTGGGGAGGAGCTGTGGTTTAGACTTAGCTCTCCCTTCGTTGGTGCACAGGCTGGTCCCAGCCTCTTGGCACTTGGTTCATCCAACCACGAGAGACAGCACCCTGAAAAGAGACCTCCCTATTCTGCATAATTACATGCTTTATTTGGAAATACTACTTCCGTCTTTAAGTCTCTCTGACTTCAGCAATGATCTTCGTAGACCTTGAGATGTTCCCACTTTTGTTACTTTTACTCAGGTTATCTTCACAAGATGTCCTCCCATCCTCTCCTCCCATAGCTCAGTAAATTACAAGTTCACACAATGCCATAGTGTTCAAGCTACGTGCTGAAAGATCACAGAGTTCAAGATGAGTGCAAAACAAATTCTTTAGCTTAGCCAGTGTAAATCATTTGAGGCCTTCTAGTGATCTGACCTGTCCCTCACATGTATTCCCGAGAGTCCCGTGGTTTATTCAGTAATACACACAGTTTAATACATCCCTAAAGAAGAAGAGTTTTCAGAGGTATTTATTGTAGAGAGAGAGGGAGAGAATGAGAGTGTCTTCTCTGTCATGAAAGAAAGAGTGCTTAGAGGTAACTTATTGAGGAAGTGAGTCTTT
This sequence comes from Caranx ignobilis, assembly GCA_021432705.1. Lineage (NCBI taxonomy): Eukaryota > Metazoa > Chordata > Actinopteri > Carangiformes > Carangidae > Caranx > Caranx ignobilis. Next base: position 29,471,626 of record MU270014.1, read on the forward strand.
CATAAGTATTCAAAATAAACAAACATCACTAATAATCATCAGTAGTGTATAAATGGTGAATCATCTAGAACTTATCATCAAAATATCAAATGGATTATATATGTTTAAAGTTATCTACGAATCAAAATATAATATGTGTGAATCAAAATATAATATGTGTGAAGTTATCTAAGTAACAAAATAAAATGGAGTATATTTGTGTAGTATTATCTTCTAAGAAACTAATCAGTAGCTAAAGTGAGGTTTTATCTCTAACAATTCAGTGATGGTGTATGAGATGAAAAATCAACCCTAACATTATCAATTCTCTTACTCACACTTTTAGTGAAATGTAGGACTGAAACTTAACTGTCAGTCTCAGAGCCATAAACATATAAAGTGTAGATGCTGCATCGTCTGGTGGGGCGCAAGAAATGCGGCGGCCATCTTGAACCGGTCATTCTACTCCTTGTTGAGCAGCAGAAGGAACAAGATGCCAGAGTACTGTGCAGCATATTCCCGTTCTAATCGGCGGACCATTATCGGATATAAATCCCTCGCAACAGCACAGCGGGTTTCTCCGACAGGTTTATTGAAGCTTCCTTCCAATTCACCATGAAAACTACACATACACACAACATACACACAAAGTATTAAAGACAGTGTCAGGAAAGTGAACAAACATAAAAAAACAATCGTCAAAGTACAATACAGACAAACATATTACCTCGTTGGCTGCATGCCATAAAATCGGTCTTGAGCTCAATAACACCTTACAACCACTTAAACTGGTCCGTGACTTCACTACTTAAAGGTAATGTAGGTGCCGTGTGTGACTGATAAGAGTTCATAATAATTACAGTTCATTATGGAATATACTTTGTATTAAATAGTAGTTTAATAATTTAGTTGTGTTTAAAAAAGAATAGGTTAATTGAGTTTATCATTATTATTTGTGAAAAAACTCTCATAATTCATTTTGTGATTCAGTAATGATTTGGTGAAACAGATAAAAAATAGGCGCCTGTGTCTTTAAGAGAAGAGCCGATGCACGGTGTTTTTAGGAAGTGAAACTAGTGTGGAAAACAATTGAGCGGAGGAGCTCACGGTTTTTCTGACCGTGTTGAAATCGTGCTTGAAGTGTGAGTGGGCAGGTAGCCTATCGTTAAATGCCCGTGGAAACTGTACCTTTTTTATTTTTGTTGTTGACGAATAAACCTGCAAAACGAAGCAACGTGGAGGACACTTTTTTCATGGTTTTTAGGACAACAGGCGTCAGCCAATGCTCCGGTCTACATTAGACTACATTAGAAAACCTACAGGTAACTAACACATGCGTCTTCACCATCACATGCCGTCTTTTTTGTCACCCTCCGGAACAGCACAACGAACGCAGACAATTTAAAATAAAAGTGGCAATTTCAAAATATAGGTTAACAGTCCTCTTAAACCACACAGACACAACAAAACATACGAAACACGTACCAAATGACAATAACAAACAATAATCAATTATGAATAGCAGTTACAATTCCACCAAATCACACAAATCTTATAGTGGGATTTCTCTAAATACAATATTGCAATCAAGACACTTCAATCTCGTAATGAAACATTTCTGACATGGAACTTTCAGACAAACATCTCAGTCTGCTTCAATCATGGTAACAACCTTTTGTACTGGTCTTTCAAGTAACATTGTTTTTGTTGTTGGATTCCCCTTTTTGTCAAATGTGGTATCACTAAGCAGCAACTTTAATTTCCTCACCCTATCATCTAACCCTGGGTGAACTTCCATGATTCTGGCTAGCTTCCATTTGTTGTGTGGTGCCATATCATCTTGTAAAAGGACAATATCGTTCATGCTCCTCTTGTTCTTATACCATTTCTGCCTTCACTGTAAGTTCAGAAGATATTCCTTCTTCCATCCAGTCCAGAATTCATTGGTCAAATACTGTACCCAGCGCCATCTCTTTTGAAGATAAAGATCTTCTCTGACAAATTGTCCAGGTGGGGGTAGAATGATTGCAGACTTCATTGTGAGGTCATTCAAATTCTTGGCTGTTAGTGGTCTGCTGTTAATGACAGCCATGACCTCATACATGAATGTCCTTAAGGAAGAACTGTTGAGTCTTTGTGCTGACTGGTCAAGAATGGCTGTAAGCACACACCTTATCGTCCTTATTTGCCTCTGCCAGACATCACCCATGTGACTTGCTGCTGGAGGGTTTGTAAGGAATTCACACTCAAGACTCTTTATTCTTTCTTGATCCATTCTTTCCATTAGTTTGACAAACTATCTTCTTGCACCACGGAAATTAGTGCCCTGGTCACATCTTTGCTGATGTACATTTCCTCTTATGGCAATGCACGCTCTCAAGGCATTATATATGTATGGCTCCAGAACATAGACAGTTGAGTCAGAGACCATACTTTTTGAGCTCTTTTCTTCCCTCTTTCTCATAGATTGGACCAAAGCAGTCTATGCCAGCATAGCTAAAGGGTGGAGTAGCCTCCAATCTGTCTTGTGGTAAGTCACCCATCTTTTGTTCTTCAGTTGGTGTCCTATACTTTCTGCACTTGACACATCTGAAAATGTGTGATGAGACTGCACTGCTACATCCCAGATTCCACCATCCGTTAGCTCGCAGCTCGTCCATCGTTATTCCACGACCTTGATGGTGAGACTTTTTGTGAAAGTGTTTGACAAGTAAAGATGATATATGACTATACTTGGGTAGAAGTGCTGGATGCTTCACAAATGGGTGTCTTGGGCGTCTTGGACAAATGGGCATGGCAGGTTGTTCTTTAAACGACCTGCCACAGATGGTGGTGGACCCACAAAATGCTCAGTATCTCACTCACCGGAGGCAGCAGACGAGGCGGGGCTCACGCAGGTGTAACGGGAGAGGAAAAGGGAAGAGGAGCGGAGGATGAGGAAGAGGTAGTGGAGGAGGAGAAGATGGAGAAGGAGGAGGAGGAGGAGGTAACAACACTCAATCATCGTAGAGGAGGAGGAGACGAGTCCGGCGATGGCCCTTACAGCAGTGACCCAGGCCACTGGGGAAACAAAATTGGGCGTGCACGCTTACCGGGCGAAAATGGGACCGTCTTGGTTTTAAATAATCAGCATAAGTTCTTATGTATTGTTGTTATACAAAGTGCCTTTTGTGTTTATGTAGGTGAATTAATAAAAGTATGCTGGTGTTTTCTGGCTAAAGAAGGAAAACTCACAGTTGTATGTTGTGAAAGAAAGTGATGCATTTTGTGATGTAGATTGGGACAATGGAGTAGGGCCTACAAAACCTCTCAGCCCCAGGGCCTACCATTAGGTTAAGAGGGCCCTGGGGATGGTTGCCATCACATTCTCACTGTTAGATACAAACTTGTGTAGTCTTAACTAGCAAAGTTCTCTCGATTCTTTGATAAGCTTAATAGCTTCCTTCTCAGTTTGAATACTAAACTGTCATCTACATAAAAATTCCTTTGGATGAAGCATACAGGGTCATCACTGAACTGACCTTGTCCTTGTGCTGCCAGATGTTTCAGGCCAAAGTTTGCACAACCAGGAGAAGAGGCCACTCCAAACAAGTTGACCCTCATTCTATAGATGGATGGTATGGCTTGCAAATCGCCATTCTCCCACCATATAAACCTCAAGTAACCTTTACCTTCCTTTTTCATGTGGAACTAGTGGACTATGCGTTTCACGTCGCACATGACTGCAATGGAACCTTTTCTGAAACGGCATAGGACACCCACCAATGTATTTGTTAAGTCAGGACCAGTGAGCAAATGATCATTGAAGGAGGCGTCTTGGTACTTTGCAGAGCAGTCAAATTCTGTGGATGGTAGATTCTATGATGTGGAATGTACCAGGCTGGACTATTGTCTGTTTCATCTTTCGGGACCTTTTCTGCGCCACCTCTTGAAATGATGTCATCCATGAACTTAACATAATCTTGGTAGTATGCTTGATCTTTCTTTAGTCTCCTTTCAGGACAGTTGAGACGGTGTATTGCACACACCTTATTATTTGGCAACTTCGGACTTTCATCTTTAAACAGTAATGGCATCTCATAGTGACCACTGTCCTTTTGTGTAGTGTTGTCTTTCAGCTTGACAAGAAACTTCAAATCCTCTTGAGACACCGGATCATTTTCTCTTGCTCTTTCTGAGAAGTCAGATTACAAGATTTTTATGATGTCTGGGGAAGGCTCTCTTTTACTTTGATTCTGTTCACATAGTGTACTTTAGTTCTGAGATTGAGAGATGGATCAAACCCTGGTGTTTCACTACAATGTGATAACTAATCCGAATGATGTCACCACAGTCTAGACAGGGATTGCCATGGCCAACAATACTCCATCCAAGGTCTGTGCACTATGCATATGGCCGATTCTCTTTTCCAGACAAGACTTCTCTTGGAAGTAAAGCCTGTGAGCAGTTGTATCCAATAAGCAACCCGACTTCACAGTCCTGCAAAGGTGCAGTTTCTCCCTGAAGGTGCTCTAGATGAGACCACACCCTTGCAGTTTCATCTGTTGGGATGTGAGACCTGTTGGTTGGAATAAAGTCTCTTGCATCTTAACAAGCTCTGCTGTACTATCATTTGAGGAGGTGGTTGCAACTTGGGGAATGAAAGGTCGATTGATTGATTGTCTTGTTGGAGCAGAGCCTTGATTATCTTCTACTCTCTCTTGTTTTGCAATGTCTTTTACCGTGTTCGTGTATCTTTTGCTAACGTAGCTACTTTTGTAGCTTGTATTAGCCCAATGCTAATATTAGCTTCTCTGTGGGTTTAAAACGGGTCGGTGACGCTAGCATTGAATAGATTATAGTGTATATATATATATATATATATATATATATATATAGTACTCCTCCTGCCGCTTCTCATTTTCGTGCGGTGCACGTTCCAGTTTGTGGGGGCGTGGCTTGGACGTACACACTGACGGGAGGGGGAGGAGGGGGGTGGAACTCAGAGGAGGTGCAATTTTCAAATCTTGCTACCTCTCTTGCTAGTTCTCCAGGATTACCAACCCCAGCTTTAATGGCAATACTGTTGAAATTCTGATTGATAGTGGTGCAACTATTTCTACCATAAAATCCGATGAACGTGTGTGTGTTCCCACAAATAACTTTGTCAAAACTGTCAGTGTTTCAGGTGTTCCACAGAAAGAGCCAATGTCCAAATGTACAAATGTCACAGTTGAGGGTAATGATATAGCACATTCATTTCTCATTTCTGACTCAAGCCCCATAAATCTCATGGGAAGAGATTTGCTCTGTAAGTTGCATCCATTCATCCACTGTACACCTGATGGTTTGTTTCTGAGTCTCCCTGATGAAAAAGCTCCACATGCATTTCAATTTCTAAAAACTGCAGCTGATTGAAATTTGGCAGGTCCCAACAATACAAACAATTTGCTCTCTATGTTCACAGTGCCCAGTATCCAAACTATTGCTAAAACCTCTCCTCCATGTGCTGCTTTAATGTCCGGCATGAAGCCTATGCCACAGTGTCACTGCACAGCAGCCTTCAATCCTTCGGCGCAGTATAAACAGGTAGCTGATGATAGAAGCCACCTCATCAATCTGCAAGATTGCTTGAAAGACATCAAATCCTGGATGTCTTCTAACTTCCTACTACTGAACTCTGACAAAACAGAGGTTATTGTGATTGGACCTAAGCATCTCAGGGACACATTCTCCAATCAGATTGCTACTCTGGATGGCATCACCCTGAACTCCAGTCCAACAGCAAGGAACCTTGGAGTCATTTTTGACCAGGATCTTTCCTTCAGTTCTCACATAAGGCATGTGACTAGGACTGCCTTCTTTCACCTGCGCAATATAGCTAAGATCAGAAATATCCTCTCTCAGAGTGATGCTGAGAAACTGGTCCACGCATTTATTACTTCTAGGCTGGACTATTGTAACTCTCTCTTGTCAGGATGTCCAAAAACCTCTGAAGAGTCTCCAGCTGGTCCAGAATGCTGCAGTGAGGGTATTGACAAGAGTTAATAAGAGAGAGCACATCTCTCCCATGCTAGCTTCTCTCCATTGGCTTCCTGTAGGATATAGAATAGACTTCAAGATCCTTCTACTTACTTACAAGGCTCTAAATGACAAAGCTCCAACTTATCTGAAAGACCTCATTATTCCATACTGTCCTACCAGAGCACTTCGCTCCCAGAATGCAGGTCTGTTAGTGACCCCCAGTATCTCTAAAACAGACTGGGAGGTAGAGCCTTCAGTTACCGGGCTCCTCTATTATGGAACCAGCTCTCTCCATGGGTCAGAGAGGCAGACACTCTTTTTACATTTAAGTCCAGGCTTCAGACCTTCCTCTACGACAGAGCTTTTAGTTAGGGCTGGCTCAGGTAGCCCTGATCCATTTTATAGCTACGCTGCTATAGGCTTAAACTTCTGGGGGACACATCAGGTTACACGGAGCCCTATCCTTCCTCTCCTCTCCTCTCCCCTCACACATTTTGAGCTGCCATTATTTGTTGCACTTTGTAGTCCGGCCTTGGTGTCTCGCACTCTCTCTGTATTTCCACAGGTCTCTTCAGAGCTCTATCCCCCTGCACCAACCAACCAACCGCCACCTCCATCACCTCCTTTCCCCTGCTATTAAACCGGCCTGCACTCCCTGCTCACAACCCTGTCTGCCGTCCAGTAGTCCCATTAAGCTGGCCTTCCCTCCCTGCCCACCAGGACCTGCCTTCATCATTTTTTGTTAACTGACTGATTCCATTTCCATGTTTTCTATATTCCATGTTGTAAATTGTCTTCTTGTCTGTATACAATATCTATTGCACGTCTGCCCGTCCTGGGTGAGGGATCCCTCCTCTGTTGCTCACCCTGAGGTTTCTCCATTTTTTTTCCCTGTTAAAGGGTTTTCTTGGGAGTTTTTCCTCAGTTGATGTGAGGGTCTAAGGGCAGAGGATGTTGTCATAATGCTGTGTAAAGTCCTTTGAGACAAACTGTTTGTAAAAACGGGCTATACAAATAAAATTGCCTTGCCTTGCCTTGCCTGATACGGTAATAAATCAACAACAAGGATTTGTTATTTTTATGAAATGTGTAACTTTTGCTAATGTAGCTACTTTTGTAGCTTGTATTAGCCTAATGCTAATATTAGCTTCTCTGTGGGTTTAAAACGTGTCGGTGATGCTAGTATTGAATAGATTATAGTATGTATGTGTATATATATATATATATATATATATATATATATATATATATATATAGTACTCCTGCCCCTTCTCATTTTCGTGTGGTGCTCGTTCCAGTTTGTGGGGGCGTGGCTTGCGTGGAGGTTCAAATCTTGCTAGCTCTCTTGCTAGCTCTCCAGGATTCCCAACCTCAGCTTTAAGTTGGCATCTGCACTGGAATCGATAAGCACCAGCTGCTTAAAGGGACCACAGGGAGACAGAGGACCCACAGAGGGACAAGGGTGAGAGGGGTTATAGGGCTTGGATTGAATTTCCAGATAAAAAACCTAAAGAAATTATTTAAAAAAAAAAAAAAAAATGCTGGATGAATGTGAGCTGGTAGCTGAGGGTCTAACTCAAACATCTGTCCTTTGAACAACTAAGTATGCGAAACAAAAAGGAAGTTGAAATGGGGACAATGAGGCAGAAATCTGAAAAGCTTCAACTCAAAATGATTTCATAACATACATGAAAGAGATTGTGCACATAATATGTCTGGACTTTTACTGAAGTACATTTTAGATACAGAACTTGAGCTTATGACATACTATTTCTATGCTGTTTACTAGAATAAAGGTTTCTTCCACCACTGTGATTTTCGACACATTCGTCGATTTTTAAGATACTGGAAAATGAGTAAAGTGAAGCCACGCCCTCTACCCTCCTCTGTTTCCAGGCGACCCATGTCCCTCACGCGGCGTTACGTCATGTAGAACTACCCAGGTTCCTGCCGTCACAGATTTTTGTTTATCAGTGCACATGTGGAAGCGTTTGACGAAGCGTCGAAGAGCTAAGTGAGAGGAAGAAACTGCCAAACAACCACTCAAGGTGAGACTGTTTTTTTGTTTGTTTTAGTTTTTTTCTTCAGGTAAGCGTCAGTTTCATTGTTAATACTCTATTAAACCTCCCGTCACCCCCGTTCTGTACTGACAGCCGTTACTCGCCTGCCTCCCTTCGTTAAATTCGTAAAATTATTCTTTGGGACGACATCGAAGTGGGTGACAAGACCAGGTCAGTGCTGCTGAGCTACTGGTGTTTCTCTGTATGCTGTAACATACTCTATGAGTAGCCTACCTATGAATTCTTGGTCTACGCGCTGCTTTGATCGGACTGGAAGATGTCGTTACACCTTTCCATATGAAATGGGTAGCCTGTGTAACTGTGCACTGCTTCTGCCACACCTGTTGTGTGTTCGAGTTTTGTTTAGGCAAAGTTAGGGTTTGGAATTACTTGAACACCTTAATTTTTTTAAAGTTTTTTTTTTAACAACCTTACTGTGACTTTTCCTCCCTAATTTAACAATTAGGAAGGACAAGATAATAAGACGATACCAGTGCTGCAGCTGGATGTGTGAACGGGCACGCGGGGTACTGACCATGTCTCAGTGTTGTGTTCAGTAGTCGATGAGAAGAAACAGAGGCGACATCAACAGCCAGCACAAACTGTTTCTGCTTAGCATTAGTTGTTGAGACTGTAAATGCTACCACCGCTGGAGATGCGGAAATGCGTTGGACGTTCTGCCTCTGTTTACAGCAGGAAGCAGTAAATATGCTATCATGAAATGGAATACTTAATGATTGATGAGGGGAACTCGTTATTAAAAGCCGATATAGCCTACTCCTGAAACCACCAAATCACCTGACACCTTTCTGTTTCACTTTTCTCTGTTAATGACTTAACCACATTCCATGTTAGAAGACAACTGAGTGCACTAAAGCATACTATGACACAGAGTAAAATACTGACATGTCGGTCGTTTCTTAGTGGAAAGTGTTCCAGTTGTTACTGACACTTTTAATAACTTTACCCTAAAGAATAAAAGTAATGAAGTCAAGTTCATGTGGGCTTTGTGGTTCAAGTCAATGACTGATTGGTCAGTCTGGGGACAGAAAACTATGGGGATGGAAGCTGTGTGATGATGTCATTTTTCAAGCTAAAATTCTCTCCTTCAGCCTCTCAAATGTGAGGATATTCATATGATAGTAAACTACGTATCTCTGGACAGCTGCTCTGACAAAACAAGGAGTTTGAAAGATGCAAGGCAAGGCAATTTTATTTGTATAGCCCGTTTTTGCAAACACTTTGTCTGAAATGGCTTTACACAGCATTATGACAACATCCTCTGCTCTTAGACCCTCACATCGACTGAGGAAAAACTCCCAAGAAAACCCTTTAACAGGGAAAAATGGAGAAACCTCAGGGTGAGCAACAGAGGAGGGATCCCTCACCCAGGATGGGCAGATGTGCAATAGATGTTGTATACAGACAAGAAAACAATTTACAACATGGAATATGGAAAACATGGAAATGTTTAACAAGAGCTGATGAAGGCAGCTTCTGGTGGGCAGCAAAGGCAGGGAGAGCAGGCCAGCTTAATGGGAGTACTGGATGGCAGACTGGGTCGTGAGAAGGGAGGCCAGGCTGGCTTCACAGCAGGAGAAAGGAGGTGATGGAGGTGGTGGTTGTTGCAGAGGGATGGAGCTCTGAAGAGATCTGTGGAAACACAGACTACGAGACACCAAGGCCAGACTACAGGCGCAACAAATAATGACAGTTCAAAAAGTGCGAGGGGGGGGTGTTGGCTAGGGCTCCATGTAACCTGATGTGTCCAACAGCAGTTTAAGCCTACAGCAGCGTAGGGGGTTTATGATGGACATTACCTGCTGTTTTCTGTAATAAGTGAATAATGGGGAAAATAATCATTCAATCATGTAAATTGACAGATAGACTCAACATATTACATGACACTAGTGATTCTGTTGATTCTCCCTCTTTCTCAATCTTCCCTTTCTCTCCTTAACTATCCCCACAGGGAGAAGATGAAGCTGAACTTGTTACCTTTACTGTGTCTGTCACTTGTTTTGTTTCATGCCTATTCCTCATTGGCTCAGAAACGGCATAGTGGCTCTGGGAAAGGAAGCGTCCCTAAGAAGTCTACTCCAACCCGAACCAACACCCACAGTAACACTGACTCTAAAAATAATCAGGGTTCCAACTCCAGGGTTGGTAACCCCAAACAGCCTGGACGAACAAATCATGGAAAAAGTAGATATCAAGGCAGCTACCCTAAGCAGCACATGCGCTATCCATCACATGGCTCTCCATATGGAGGAGCTCATGGTAGTCAACCAGGTCTTGGTGGTCCCGGCGGTTATCCAGGTGGATATCTCAACCACAACCCAAACAACAAAATCCTTAGTCCTCACTACGGTGGCAGCTTTGGTTATGGGGGCTATGGAGCTGGTCATGGCTCTCCCTTTTCCCACTCAGTTCAGGCAATGGGGGTGTATCCTCAAGATAAATCCAGGGGGTTTGGACGCACTGCAGTGGCAGCAGCAGCTGGAGGGGCTGTGGCAGGAATGGCCGTGGGCTATGGGCTGGGAAGGTTCCCTCGTCCCCATTTCCACTTTCACAGTCCCCGGGAGGAGCGTTTCTACAACCACTACATGTACAGGACGTATGGTGTTAAGTCCACTGATACTAATGACTTCAGCAGAGACTACAAGTACAGCCCACCCCCTGTCACCTATGATAGCTACATGGACTTGTGCATGAAGATAAGTGATATTCTGCCTGGGGAGAATCAAAAGCCTAAAAACAGCACCACTACTGCCATCACCTCAGACACAACCACACCTCAGACCACAACAGAAGCCAACAACATTTCAGCTGAGAAATCCTCTACTTCTGCACCTTCACCTCCCCGGATACTGACTGGGCTTGGAGCCCGTCCTGTGCCTCCTGCTTCACAGGCTCCTAGTAGCGATGAAGAAGATGATGATACAGTCAGCATTGTGGAGATCGGCTACCCGGCACTGATAGAGCAGCTGAAGGCTCGGATATGTCTGGAGCGCTACATGAATTACTCTGCGGAGTTCTTGACTGGAGGGGCACAAGGCCTGAGAATAAGCTTCCAAGGGTTTTTAGCAGTGGTCATCAGTACAGTCCTGATGCTACTGAACAGCAACATGCTAATTTTGCTTCACTAAGGCCCTCATTAGAAAGGGCAATGATGGGGAATGACTTTAGGTATTCCATTTCATGGGTGGAATACATTTAGGGAGCTACTCACCTCTTACATTTCCCTTTTAGCTTGCATGTCTAAACTATGTATGCTGGGAAAGGAAGCCTAAAGTGTTCCCTCTCACTCCTCCTCTTCTGAAAGAGACAGGTTCCATTAGCTCTAATCTGATGCATGATTGTGATGGTGGTAGGAAATGTGATCCATTAATGTCCATTTCGATTTGATTTAACAGGCCCTCTGGTCATGGAAATAATGGGTGGCACCAGCACTGACTCATCTGTCTGCTCTCCTAAATTATTTATTCATCCAGGGAAACTAACCCAGGGTTTTGCCTTTTTTCTGTCTCAGAGGGAAAGGCATCTGAGATCTGTGTAAATAAACAGCTTTGCATTGATAAGAAACATGTTTGAAGTATGATCAACTCCAGACACATAAATACTTAAGGATGATTTAAAGGCAATATCAGTGCTTTAGATGAAAGGCATGACTGGATGTTTGTATTGGATCATCTTTGTAGCACATCTGAACTTTATCATATAAGGTCCACTGAGCCGCAGAAAAAAAAGTAGTTGAAAAATTAGACCTCCCTGTTTGCACTTATTTTATTTGGATTAAACAGACAGAGCTACTTTACACTTGGTGCAAGCAGAAGTCATTTTTTAATCATTTTTTATTATTATTATTGCTATTATTATTATTATTATTATTGTGTACTGTCCTTACTTTGTGTGAATTTATTCTTATGTTTTGTTCATACTGTACTTGCCTCTTCCCCCTTGTCTACCCAGTGTCTGTGGGGTAGCTTGTCACTGAAGTGCTCTTAAAGTGTGAGACACTCAGAAGCTGAAGTCATGTCCCAAAGCTGCTGAGAGTTCTCTTGGAATATCCGATGAGCTTTGGCAAGTTAAAATAATACTTTTTCCTAATTATGGGAGCCGATGTCTTCAAAGGCTGTCAGTGCCTTTTAGGACTTGTGCCATATATAGAATAATGTGACATATTGATTAGATAGAGACAGTGTAGGTATAAAGTCATCTTGAACGATTGAACACCTTCTGCCTTTTGCTGTTTCTATTTAGACATCTTGTGCCACTCTCCATGGTTTGCAGGGTGCTGACAAGTAATTACTCAACTATAATCACAATAGCAGTGTATAGCCACTGTGATGTTTTGTCTGGCTTTGAATGTATCTAAAATGTGCATTATGTATATGTAAACATGTGAATGCCTGTTCACATTTACTGTCATCTAATCTTTACCGTAATCTACTGAACACTGAGCAGTGACTCAGTTTTTGCTTGTCTTGTCAAATAAACCTCTTAAGTTTATCAGTTTGCATTTGTGGGTACATGAATCACTTTTGCTGAAAAAAAAAAAAAGTGAAACAAATATCATCTGGGTGAACTGTTTCAGTGGATTAAAATCAAATGATAACCTCATATCAAAGGGACACCTCAAGAATTGATTTTATATTAAGATTGGTTGAGACATTATTGATGGTAAAATTACCAAGTGCAATGAAAAGTGTTTGTGAGTAATAGTTTTGTCTAGGGGTGGGAATCTTTGGGTGTCTCACGATTCGATCCAATTCCGATTCTTAGGATTCTTAGGTAATTTTCGATTCAGAACGATTCTTTATCAAAAATTGATAAAGTGCATAGTGTGTTAATAATGAGGCAAATTATGGCATTAAAACAGATACAGTTTGTATAAGATAATGTGATTTTTAAATTTGAAAAAGTTCTATCAACTGGTTCCAATGATGTAAACACACAAAGATAAACTTCAGATAAAAGGTAACATTTATTCATGCTAAACTTGCTCAAATAAAAAAAACTTTGCATATTTCAGTGTCAGTGACTGAAAGCCCTAGTTCACCTGGGGGCGTGTCGACACGTGCGAACTTCCACGTGCCTTCAGTCATATTTCGCAGCTTTAAGTTATATTATTACACAGGAGGACTTATTAGGCCTACAGTAGGCCCATGTGCTAGTTATGCAGCGCGGTCCCCGTGAAAGAAGGTCAGACGACAAACATACACGGACATAGATGTGCATCAGCGACGCTGCTTAAAAAAGGGGGACGGCGCTGCTCTCCAGCCGGTTCACCTGTAGCTCCACAGACGAGCTGTGCTGTCCCTCTCTCTTTAGCCTGGTGTTTGGCTGCACTTTGTATAAAAAGAGTTCATAATCTGAAGATCCGACCTCCATCTGAGCGGCGATCAGCTGAGCCAGAGCACAGTGGATGTGGCTGCACGGCTGTAGCAGCGTGTGTGTTTTTTAACGGTGGGAAAAAAGACGGGACTGGCTGAATGTCTTGCTCTTCCATAGTGCCAGCAGCAAGAGTTGTTTGCGGCAGCTTAACTAGCTTAACAACACAGCTTGCTGCGACGCTATGTACGGAAGCCTGTGAGGGCGCGCAGAGAGACGGAGACATGAATCGATTTTTTCGCTCACCCCTAGTTTTGTCACTGCAGTTTTTCTATTTTCCACCCTTCTTAACATCTCAAAGACATCTGGTTTCCTAAAACAACAGGTCTGCCTTACAAATCAACCTCTATGACTGTCATCACTTTATAAAGAGGGCAGAACACAGCATTGGTTTCATGTACAGTAAAGTTCAGACAATGTCAAGCGTGTTGTACTGTGAGATGGATTACTGAATGCAAACACCACGAAGAACACTGCTGCTGGTTTACTGTATGCATGTTTAATATAAACACACATCATATAGCCGTGAGATTCTGAGGTGGTTTCTACTGCACTTACAGAGGATGTAGAAGAAAGCTGGTGTGCTCAGCTGTGCTCTCATCAAGCTGACACAAGATCAAGTCTACAGGCAGCCAACAGGATGCTGAGTCATGCTAAGCCACTCTTGTTATGGAGCTGCCACTGTAAACTTCCCATGGTCCTGGGCATCTTTTAGAACAGAGATGGGCAACTCATTCCACAAAGGACCAGTGTGGCTTCAGGTTTTTGTTCCAACCAATCAGCAGCTCACCAGACGTGACTCATGTAATCAACTGATTTCAGTCTTCAGACAGTTGTGTGCTCTTGATTGATTGGAACAATAAACCTGCAGCCACATGGCCCTATGTGGAATGAGTTGCCCATCCTTGTTTTAGAACCTCTGTCCATCCACTGTCTTAAAGGTTGGACTTGGAAAGATCAATGTGAGATACGGTTGAAAAACAGTTGAGCTTGAGTTGAGTTTAGTTTGGCTTCTGCCAAACTGTCATGTACTGCTGTTGATTCAAGAATCAACTGTTCAGGCTCAGAACAATGAGTCTACCAAAAAATCTCAACTGTCATCAGTTAGAAGTGCCCACACATGTAAATCTAAATGTGGACACTCTTATTTTAGCAATTAACATCTAAATAATCAATGTAAAACATATCAACAGAGATGTTCTTCTACACAACAATATTAAACAAGGGACCATATTTTGCTACTTTAAAAAGTTCAGAGAATGGCATAAACATGTACTTAGATTAAGTTAAGTGTACAAACAGAATGTAACATAAGTGCAAAGTAGATGTGAATCAGACATGAACAATATTACGATTTAATGAAATATTTAGCTGAATGGCATTATTATATGAAGAGTAGAGCTGCTCTTTATCTCTGGGCCTGACATCGTTCCTTGAGGTAGACTTTACTAGATTACACAACTAATGCCATCTAGTGATTGTTAATGGAGGGAACCCACTGAATCCAGCATTAGCATCATCAGCAACACCACAATCAACAAAAGACTGGACACTTCAAGAGGTGAAGCAGGAGTGTGGGATCCAATGGAGCCAATCAGATCACAGCTCTGACAGATATCTAAGTGTTGTCTTTGTCGATGAGTACACCTGCAGAATCAAACACTGACATTTGGAAGTTAAATTATCTAAACTCATCTTCCTCTCTTCATGGAGCATCACTGAAGAGTTGGGGAAACAAAATCCGAGGCTTTTCATCTCTCCACTGTTAGATTTTATGTGACTTTAAATCAAAGGTAGTCTTCTGTACTGTCAGGTTGTGTTGTTTTTGTTTGGTCAGGGTTTGGTCTGATTTGGGGACCTCAGCTCTACATGACTGCCCCCCAGTGTCCCATCAGCAGGGACAGCAGGGAGCCGATAACAACAATGATGCTGTTGTAGATGGGGCCACTGGATGCTGCAGTGTAGTACTCCATGTCTCCGGAGCCCTCTGGCTCATAGCCGGGCCGGGGGCCATAGCCACCACCAACATGTCGTGGGTAACCATACCCCCCTCCATATCCTCCATATCCTCCGTATCCACCACCGTAACCTCCATATCCTCCTCCATATCCGTACCCATACCCAGGGCGGCTCAGGGCAGACCCGATCATTGCTCCTCCTATGGCGCCTGCTGCGGCTGCTCCTGCTACCTTCCCCGCACTGGGCCCACTGCTCGGCCCGGATACTGGTCTGTAAGCGCTGCTGCCACCACCACCACCCCAGCCCCGGCTGTAAGCTCCTCCACCTCGGCCAAAGCCACCACCTCCACGACCACGCCGGGCCTCAGAGAAGGGTAACAGTGTGGCAAGCAGCCAGCAGAGGGCTACCGTGATGGGTAGATTCATTGTTACTTCGCTTTTTATTCTGTAAAAATCAGACAAACGAAACAGTGTCAGGACATGAGAGTTCATTCACAGAAAAAATGATTCACTGTTGTTTAGGTGCTTAGCCTAGGCCTACATGAACGGAGGTGATCAGCTCATTCCAGATTCAGAAACCTTTCCTAATACTAACAGTAATGGCACACTATCAACCCTCTGTTACTGATGTGAACAGCAGATCACTGTGCGGTTATATCAAACATTGCTTGAAGAGTGCTCTGCAAATTAAAGACACTTCTCACGCAACACAACAATCCCATGAGGAGAAATTATAGGCCATCTCATTATAAGAAGATACATTAAACCATACATAGACTTCAAAATACTAGAACGTTTTAATCTACAAAAAAACTAAACAAACAAGCCAAGCATTGTGACTTTCCAATGTTGGGTAGTTCATGTATAAAAATGCATATTTAAGTAGTGAATTATATGTGATGTATTGTTTTTAAACAACTGCACTACTACTGTTAAATAAGTGCAGGACTCTCGGAGTAAAAACAAGAGCTTTTCTCTGTGAGATATAACATTAAAGTATTTGATATTTAGAAACATTCCACCAGTGTGTTAGGACACACAGTGCTCACACAAACACTCAGAGACTGATGAGATGTTCTCAGCAGCTTTAGTCCTGCTTGGAGGTATTTTTGTGTCTCTGACAAATTAAGAGCAACACAGATCACTGCTCTTGATCCAGCTTTAACAAACACATCTTACACAAGCTCTGTCACATCTGCAACACAGTTTAACACTGCAGCTGACACAGGATCAGACGATTATAATCTCTGGGGACATCGTCTCACAAAGAATCCATGGACAGATTATTAAACAGCAATGTGTGTTAGATTTGTCATGATAGGTTATCACTGCACACATACAGTATTTAGACGGTACTATAATGGCATTTTAATGAATAATACATATTTGCAAAATGTTAGTAAAGTACGCAATGTAAATATGACCTTGAAAAATAATATTTTGTATTTTCCTTGAGTTGTTTCTTTTCATGCCACTCTATGTAATACTGTACTATAATACTGTTCTGCTAACAGCTTTAGCTGCTTGTCAGCCTGATAATTATAGATCTGTTGTTATAGATGCAACAGTATTAAAGCTGAACTGCAACACCAAAGTACTGCTCAATTATAAATAAACTAAGAACCACCAAGGACCATAGTGCATCATGGGTACTTTTTACACTAGATGTCAATTTAACTGTTGATGCAGATTTTTTTTCCACTTATAAAGAGGTGATTTAATTCTTGTATATAAGAGTTTGAACACTTCACTGACCACAGTATGTTCACAGTGATCAGCATGACATCATTTGCTCTCCTGTCGTCAAACTACCCTCTAATCTGTGTCCTCTCAGAAGATGAGTGGAGCTATAATTACACTGGGTCACTTAGTTGAAGAATAATCCAGTCACTCTCAGATTACAGCTACAGCAGCCTAGACTCACAGAGAGGATTAAACCTTTCATTATGACATAGATTATTTAATAGAGAACAATGTGGTCTCTTTCCATGTGTGTTATTAGTTGAGCTTTCTAGAGATGGGCCCCGATTGGTGTAGCAGAGGACGTATTAAGATCACATTAAATATAAAGGAAATTTAGGAGAAAAATAAGGTGCATTGTTTTTAACATACTGGAAATCTTCTTACCACTTTATATTAAAACAAAGTAACATCTTCTTTCTTAGAGAATTCTTAGAAACAGCTCACCTGTTGAATGGAGAGGAAGTGGCGCAGTAGTTGAGATGATTGTCCTCTTCCTCTTCCACAAAGTGTGTGTGTCTATGTCTCAGTCTCCTCTGACTGTCTGCTGAGAAGTGTGTTTCAGGGCCAGCCTGTTATCCTCCAGACAATCTCCATCAGGTGGAGTGGATCACTCTGACGCACACCTGCTCATTGGCTGAATGTACAGTAAGCTGCTGTACCACAGACACCACTCATATAAATACCTGAGTGTGTTTCTAAATTGGTCTATATTATTTAACCCGCCCCCTGAGCGAACACTTAATGAGCTCTCCCAAAGCTTCCACCATGACTGATGCTATCGCTCACATGCCTTATTATATCTTCTTTAATTATACAAGCTTTAAGCTTCATTATATAACACGCTCGGCTTTTAACCCACTGGCCTGAACAAGACAGATGGAGACCACATGTACACATCTCTTCAAGATCACTTTTATTATTAAATAACAATCATTATATGAAAAAAGCCTAAATTATCTAAGTAGTAGCATGAGTTCTGAACACTTTAAAGACCGAGTTTCATCCTTATTTTGTAAAAGACACAATACAAAAGCAGGCAAGTCTCAAGTCATTAAAATATAACATGCACACTTTCAGAGCCACACACACACACACTCACACTTGATGACACAGTCCACTGTGTATTGTGCAGCAGTTTCTCAACAGAGGAGAAACACTGAGCGAATGCTGTGTACACACAGAGATTAGAGCAGACATATGCAAAGCTTTGTACACATGGAGGCAAACTGTGCTGCTTTGAAATCATCATATAAAACATTCTCCATGAAACAGAATCAGTATAATTCACAGTCTTGTGGGATTTCACCTGTTTTGTGCTTTTTTCATTGTTCTTTGTTGACACTAAGGGGGAAAACCTCCACCCATGGATATACTTCAGTGAGGCAAAATTTGTGTGAAGAATGATGCAAATTTTGTTAATCTGTTAGATAGTATTTTACTGAGTTTAAAATCTCACTGTCATTTTACTTAGGACAGTAAGAACATTCAGGCATCAGTTACATTTAAAGGAATAGTTTTGACATTTTGGAAAATATACTTCATTGGACTTCTTGCTGAGAGTCTGATGAGTGGTACAACTTTCACGCATCCACCTTCCAGCACTTCAGAAAGATCACTAATCAAAACATCTTTGATTAATCTGCACAAAAACTGAGGTGTAAAAGACAGCCTTTTTTTTTTACAGTTTGGTTTTTGTACTGATGAGTCTTGTACAGAAGAAATGACATACATGTTAATTACAGAGCTCATAAATTACATACTGTGGCAGATTTTGTAAAATGTATAGGGGAAATATGAGTGATCAGGCAAAACACATTTCTCTTATTTTTAATGGGATTCAACTATGAGAGATCTCAAAATTACCTGACCATGGCTTGGTATCAACAGAACCTTTGAACCCAGAGAGTTTGAACTCTGCTGGTTGGCTTTCTTAAATCTTTGGATATCTTTTTATATCCTTTTCCTGTTTTATAAAGTTGAACAACATTCTTCCTCAGGTGCTTTAACAGCTGTTTTGCTTTCCCCATGGCTCAGAATCCAGCAAAGTCAGTGCAGCAATGGATGAAATGTGCAGGTGTTGTGTGCAGCCTGGAATCTCACTTTTTATACATAGACACAAATTACAAGCCAACATGTCACAGGTGTGGACAGTTACCCTCAGTAGCCATTTCAACATGTCTGTGTCAGTTTGTGCGGATATTATCAGGCCAAAACTTTGAGGGTATATAAACCTTTGGTCAGGGCCATTTGTGTGGTTGCACTTACCATTGTGATTTAAAAGGAGCAAAAACGACTGCATGATAATAAATGTCTCTGCCCAACCACTAACTCCGGATAAAATATATTTTTTTTTTGCATGAACAATTATATTTTCTGAAAAATGGCCAATATTTCACAAGATCTGCCAGAGCATGTAAACTTATGAGCAAAACTGTAGGTGATAGAAGGTGAATTCTGTTACTGAGGAGACTTTCTTCTTTATGCTAAGACAAGGATAGCTAAGCAGCTGGTGGTGGCCTCATATAAACAGTAGAGACAGTCCTCTCAGCCCACTATGCAGCTAAATGAGGGATTGTATTTCACAAACTATTCCTTTAACTTCACTGGCTTTAACATTCAGTTCATGTGCATGCAGAGGAGGGGCAACTGTTGCTGACGGTACCAATGTAAACTAATTATCTATTCACATGACCTATAACCTTGCAGGGAACCTCTCAGCTGCACTAAGAAGGACAGGCTCAATGTTATTCCTTCAGTTACAATATCTAACAAATTCTAAACCAGTAAGGACATGAAAGTGCCACCAGAGACTGATGGTGTCAGGCCTTTGCTCCTGGTCTGGTCAGTTTAACTAAACTGTGCTGTGTGACGTGATTCCGCCACAGCAGCTTTGTACTTTCAATCCCAGAGAATCTCCTTTAAAATATTTCATGGTTTGTGTGTTTGTGCTTGAAGAAACCTTTAAAACAGGCACTTTGCTGAGGGCATATATTGTGCTTTCAATTGCCTAGAGGGACGTCTTTCTGTGTCTGCTGCAAATGAGGACAAAGAAACATACAGAACAAAGCAGAGTTGAAGTGATTGAGTTTGAATACACTTTACAAAGCTGCATGAGTCTTTGGGACTCTCAAGAGTATTGCTGACATCACACCTAACATGCACATAAGTCATGGCAGGTTGAAGTTTTCAGGTAGACTGACTGAATGATTTGAAGAAGACTCAGATGCAGGATTCAGAGGAGGAGGAGGATCACTGAGTGATGTACATCAGGTTCAGCAGGGTGGAGGGTGCTGAACTCTGGAGAAAGGTTGAGACAGTTTGATGTGCTAGAGGGAGTTCCCATCACATACATGTTGCCCCCTCTGGAAGACATTGGAGCTGTTTCTCTATTATACACCGCAGGTAATTATACCTGCAAATACAGGCAGAGACAGGCACATGGAGGGTGAGTAAATGTCTGGTTTGGAAAATATACATTTTAGAGGTTGATTAATCCACCCCGATAGAACATTTTATAAACTGTCATTTACACAGATGTTGGTGGATGGCTGAGCAGCCTCTTCCGTATGGTACAGCCAGCTACAGCATGTTATTGTACCAGATCCACACACAGAGATAAGGCCAGGGTAACACTTCTACTACTGACACTACTTCATTTATCAACTATAAGCATGATAAGGTTTATGGTTATTATAAAGCAAGACCAGAGTTTTCCCTCAGCAGCAAATCTGCCAGACATTAAGGCATCTTCAGCAGCTCCTCTCTTCCTCCAAAAGCCCATTTTCTATGTGAAACATTATTATTGTCAGACACAGGACATCAGGGAAGAAGAGAAGAAAACTCTCTTGGTTCTACAGAGCTTAGATCGGCCAAAATAAATTCAGCTCGATCTGAACTAAGCCTGGGCATATTTACTGTATTTATCTGTTTATCTGTTGCCCTAGCCTTAGCTGTGTGTGTAGACATAGGTGCAATTACATGACGTAGCTGACATCATGAACCACAGAGAGGATGGCAACTGCTCAGCCACCAACCACATTCAGAGCTGAACTTCTGCATTAACCATGACTTATAAAATGTCCTGTAAGTTTCCTCTTAGTATTTGATCAGTGCCCTCCAACTTGTAGACTCTATTATTCATAATTTTCAAATGGACTCAGTCATTCAATCAGTTCAAATTCAATCTAAGATTGTTCATTTACTCCTTTTTAATGGCCTTTCAACAATTAATTGTCAATCTCCTTTTTCCTGCTTCAAACTATTGTTCTTCTATTTGCCTTTAAATATCCACCATCAGTCGACTTCTAATACATTTCATATATAACAATGCTTACAACAGTATATAGACGCATGTTTTAGACAATGAGGTCCGTTGTACATCATCTCGTACCTTCTCCTGAGTTTCTGCACCTCCCTGTCCTCCTCTTCCTTCAGCTTGGTGATGAAACTCTGCAGGACTGGCATCTCAAACTTGATATACTGTGCCACCTGGTGGAAGAGGAGAGAAATGTCATGACAAAGCAGAAAAGAAGAAAACCAGTTTGGTAGATCCAGGGACGTCAGTGAGGCAGTGGCAGTGATCACACAGAATTAGTATGACATGTTTCACAGCAGATTCACAGCAGGGAGTCATGTCTCTATTTCCAGGAGATGTTACAGTGAATGTGGTGATTTACATCATATGTGACTTCTTCACCCAGATCTTCCTCCATGAGGAACACTTTGCAGACCTGCTCACATGGACCCCGCATTATTCTCAGCCCCAGGGGATAATCACTCCGCTTCAGCTTCACGCGCTCTGAAACATCCGCCAAAAACATATTGATTTGGACTGAATACCATTTCCAATGTTCCACCAGTATAAAAGGTAAGTCATACTCACCTCCGCTTGCATGGACAAGATAGAGTGCAAAATCATCTGGGCTGTTCTCAATTTTAAACTTGTTGAGGAGGACTCGCAGCACCTGAGGTGTTCTCATGCAGCTGTTGATGCGGACATTAGTCACTGAGCCGTATGCAGGAGTAAACACTGCAGTCTGAGAGGAAGAAGTACGATCAGTTACATGCATATAAAATAAGTCTTCCTAGCAATGCCCTGGACAAGCGGGAGGGGCAAGCTTCACCTTATGGTTGTAGAAGTGTCCATTGATGGAGAAGCGATGGCGCCTGATCTTCCTCTGGTCGCTCGGTGAACGTCGCTGGCCCCTTCGCAACACTCCAGCATCACTCTTTGTCCTGAGGAGCTGGGAGGAGCTCTCACTGTCCTCTGAGCAATCAACAATAAACACCTTCAGTACTGGTTATCATTCAGTGTTCTGATTGGTAAAGTGAGGACTGACAACACTGACTCTTCCTTGGAGAATTACATTTACATGCTGGCAATCTTATAAACAGGTGTGGATATCGTCAGTCGCACTGACATCACAAGGTTTAACACCACATATGCAAGGCTGGAAACAAAATTTTTATAATTTATAAAATGAGACGAAGTAAAAATTAGTGTGCAGAACTCCCACTTTTATTTTAAATCTGAGTTTTATGTTTTGATTTCAACTGATGGCATTACACAATATGCTCTTTTGTTTGCTATTTTGGAAATGAGGCTCCAACCAGTTATGGTGGTGTACAGAACTTACAAACAGTATAGACAAAGATATAAACTACTTTTATAAACTCTTTTTTTTGTTCTCATGTCTGACAGTAAAATGGAGGAAACTTTTCTTGCTTTAGGTTGATTAGGATGCCCCAAATTCTTTTTATTCTTTTTTACAGAATACTTATTGAGAGAATTTATATATATATATATATATATATATATATATATATATACAGTATACACAGTATTGCTGTTTTTTGGGCCATTCCTCCTGACAGAACTGGTGGAGCTGAGTCAACTTTGTGGGCCTTTGTGGGTTCACACACACCTTTTCAGCACCACCCACAAATGTTCTGTAGGATAGAGGTCAGGGCTTTGTGATGGCCACTCCAACACCACCTCTTTGTTGTCCTTAA
Source organism: Caranx ignobilis (assembly GCA_021432705.1). Taxonomy (NCBI): domain Eukaryota; kingdom Metazoa; phylum Chordata; class Actinopteri; order Carangiformes; family Carangidae; genus Caranx; species Caranx ignobilis. Next base: position 29,494,775 of record MU270014.1, read on the forward strand.
ACCACTTTGCAAGTAATTTAGAGGTTTGCTTCAGACCATTATTCATTTGGAAGATCCATCCACGCCCAAGCTATTTGGCCAATGTTTTGAGACGTTTCTTCAATACATTCACATAATTTTCTTTCCTAATGAAAACTTTGTGAAGTGCACCAGTCCCTCCTGCAGCAAAGCAGTACCACAACATGATACTGCCACCCCCATACTTGATAGTTCATAATTATGACCAAACAGTTTAATTTTGTTTCATCAGACCACAGGACATAATAAGATCTTTGTCCCCATGTGCAGCTGTAAACTGTAATCTGTCTTTTTGATGGTGTTTTTGGAGCAGTAGTTTTCCCCTCAGTAACTGGCCTTTCAGCTCCTGTTGGTACATAACTTGTTTTACTGTGTAAATCTCTCTGAGCAGTTTCAGCCAGTATCCTTACAAGTATTTTGCTGTTGTTTTGGGGTTTGCACATTTTGCACCCAAGCATGCTCATCTGTGGGACACAGAAGCCATCCCCTTCCTGAGCAGTATGACGGCTGTGGTGTTTATCCATAAGTATTGTTGTTTGAACAGATAAACATGGACCTCCAGGCATCTGGAAATTGTACCCAAAGATGAATCAGACTTGTGATCCTGATGTTGTGGTTGATTCCTTTTCATTTTCCCATGATGCCAAGCAAAGGCATACAAAGACACCCTTGTGTTTGAAAGAGTACCTTAAAATATATCTGTAGGTGTAGCTCCAGTTAACTCAAATGAATTCAGTTAGCTTTTCAGAACCTTCTTCTCCAAAACATCATCATGTGGAATTCTCCAAGCTGTTTAAAATCACAGTCGACTTGGTGAATGTGAACTTCTGACTTTGATGAAAGTAATTAAAAAAATCTCTCTGTAATTATTCTGACATTTTAAAAATAAAAAATGGATTGTAACTGGCCTTAAACAGGAAAAGTCTCCTCAACTTTACTGTCAGACATGGAGAAAAAAAGTTAGTGTGTGTTTTTCTGAACTCTATGTAAACTTCTGGTTGCAGCTGAGAAGAAGTTACCCTATTACCAGCAGCAGTCACATTCAGTAGCTTATTTTTGACAAATAAAATAAGATATTTCAGTTTAGGCTAAGTACTTTAGTTTTAGTATTTTTTTTTTTTTTTTTTTACACATTTTTATGATTCACCAAATGTTCCTTTACTTTTATCTGTGTATTTTTAAAATAATTTTATATATAAACTCCTTTCGAAAAAAAAAGAATTATATATGAAGGGTGAGGAGCCATATGGTAACTTCACTGACATTGATTGGCAGCAAAAAAAAAAAGAAAAAAGATTTTAAGAAAAAAAAAAAAAGTGAAAAAAACAAACAAACAAATAAAACAAACCTCTTCTAATATCCTCCTATCATGGTCGAGGGTAGTATTTCAGTGAGTGCCCCATAAAGGGTTAAATATTGAAACCCGATTTGACCTCATTTGACTCCAATGAAGCTCATCAAAATTTTCTTTTTTGTCTTTGTAACTGACTCAGAGAGAGAGGTTTTTCCTGATGAAGGTCTAGCTGCCATTAAATATTGTCCTTGCAAGTTTAACAGTGAGCGAGAGTTTATCTTTGTAACTGATAAAATAGAGGATATCTCTTCTGCATCCTTATTAAAGCCAAGAAAGTCAAATCCAGCAGTTGTGTCAGTGAATCCACCCACCTTCCGTCTCTTCTTCTGTCACACCATTGTCATTGGGCTGGATGGCAGGCGGCGTCACTTCCACTGTGGGCGGGCTCTGCTGTGTCATCTGTTGACCATCTGTGCTGTTGGGGCAACTGTAAAAAGGAAGAAGAGAATGGGACCAAACGAACCGAAGAAGAAGAGCTGGTAAAACTGTGAGCACAGCCTTTAAATTATTATATTTAATGACATTGGACATAAATGAAGGGAATACAACTAACAATACTAGAAAAAGTACATTTATTGATAACATTGATAACCTGAAGTCTGTGTTGCCCTATTTACATCAGCATGTAGATTTTGCAATGAGGGGCATCAACACATTGGACTTAGTCTATGTGAACATAAGCAAGGCATTTAAAGGGGAACTTTGCAAGTCTTCCAAGTTTTCCTCTGTTTTGCAAACACTCCTCTTAGCCATGAGCATTTGTTTTTAACGAAGCTGACGAGCATGCAATCCATGGAGCAGTGGATAACATTATATAACATATATGATGTTAGGATGTGTAGTTGTGTAGTCCTAACTGTTGTAAACAAGAGATTACAGGTTAAGTTTTTGTTATGCGTTTGTGTCGCGGTGTGCACAGACGAGGGCTGGGACACTGGGTACTGCACTGCACTGATGTTGCAAGGTTGGTTTTCAGCCAGGAGATGCCAGGTGGAGGGCAGAGAGCCTCCATTCTCCCTGTAACAAGTTACAAGTCATGTATGTAACCATCACAATTACTCCAAAGCTGTTTAATTAAGGTAAAATGTAGCATAGCCATGGTACAAATCCTGCACAGTTCCTCTTTAAGGCCCTGTCCACATCTGGGTTCCTTGATACAGGGCAGAGTCTCATTCCCTGCTGAGAAACCAAGAGGCAGCAGTTTGTTCCACACACTGGGCCTCATTCATGAAACATGAGCAGAACAAATTTGTGTGCAGCTGAAAATTTATATGGATTTCCAGATTGATCAGTCTTTTAGTAGCTCTGATGTTTTTGTAGCTACTCACAGAATTTACACCTGCTCCTAACTGTTGGATGCACATAAATAATGCTTGTCACTGTTGGAAATTACAATTTTAATTCGTATTGCTCTCTGTTATGTCCCCAATACGCTGATGCCCTTGAAACATGTACTTTGAATATGACAAACGATTAGAAATATTTGTAGAGAGAGGTTTTAGGGATCGGACACACATATGCATTAAGGCTCCCTCTAATGATCATATTAACCGGATATATGATATTAACTGGAAAAACTTTCATTCCATAAATGTGCGGCTGATATGCGATGCAAACTCTGTGTTGCGTTGTGGCTTCATCACTTCATCCTGTACAATAGCGCCGTTGGCACTTGTTTGGATGGAGCTGTGAGAGACGGCTGGTTCATTAGTAAGTATATGACCTGTCTGCACTTCATGTGTTGATGCTCCTCTGCAGCAAACAGCTGAGGCTGTAAAGAGCCTTCTCCTCCTGTGGCTGTTCTTAAGTGTGTTTATGTGTATGTTTTGTTGTTTTTTTTTTTGTTTCCATTCGTATGGAACAATTTTGGCTTTACTTTTTCAATGGTTCTTTAAACCAAGGACACATGTTACTTCCCTCCACACGTTTGATTTACTTTTCCCAGTCACACCACTAAAATATTTTCCTGAACTTCACTTGAACTAAAATGACTTTGATCCCTGATCTCTCTTTTTCTGTCTCTCATGTTTGCAGGTGGACAGAATGGACCTACCTCCTTATATGGTGGTCATGGTCTCCTCATATGGCTATTCATGAGCAGAGAACTATGCTAATTGCTGAGCACCGGTGGCGTGCTGTCAATTTAATGTATGATGGGTTGAAATTCATGGTCTTACACACATGCTTGCGATCAAATCCGAGATTCCCACAGCGTTCATGAATCTGAAGTAGGTTTTTAATAGCGTAGGCTTTTATGTGCAAATCTACACAGATTCACTAATGTTTCATGGATGAGACCCACTGTGTGGACATCATATCATCATTAGGGCTGGGTATCACCAGGTACCTCGCGATACGATACTATCACGATATTTTGCCCATGATAACGATAATATCACGATACAGCGATTCTGCGATAATCGATATATTGCAAGAAGTTTCATCCACGATACATCACGGTATCTGTGTCACTGAAGAAATTCTGAATTTATTGACTGCACTGAATCCATTTCACATGAATTACAAACACAGTGTCAATTAAGGATGCACCGATTGCAATTTTCTGGCCGATCATGATCACTGATTTTTAAAAAGCCTGACCTGCCGATTTCGATTTTGGCCAATTTTTATATAACTGACAGCATACACCTTCAATGATCGAATCTTATTTTATTGAAAAACAATACAATACAAACGTGTTGTTTTACCTGCACATGAGGTCGTTCTCTCAAATATAAATGAAAACGATTTTCAAAATAATGATGTAGGTGTTTATATTGTCAGTATCTAAACAGATAGATAGAGAGCGAGAGAGATGGATGAACACACACACAGACACACACACCTGAGGGACAGAAGCGCTTATCGACTGGCACGGAGAAATGTGCGTCTGGTGTGAACGGAAAGGCTCCAGCTCGCGCACGATTTTCGTGGCGCAGCGCTTCCGCATCCTGGTGTCAGCCCTCTCACGGCAGAGCAGAGGGGGACAGCGGCTGACTTTCAGACCTTTGCGGAGGTAGATACGATTGATAGATGAGATCGGTTTCACATAAAAGAAATGCCGATCCCGCAAAATTAAGGAAATCGGCGCCGATCGATCGGTGTCAGTCAAATTCACATGAATGACAGCCAAGTAAGACAAAGTGTATACTGCACACAGTGGCTCTTCTTAACACACAATGTCCAATGTGCTTGTGTTACGTTTTGCTATTCCTCTGCCCTGCGCCATTTTCTTCATCTTTTTACGATTTCTGGCAGGCTGTACTGCGTCATTTCCTTTCAAAGAGTACACTACCTCTGCACCCAGTCTTATTCATGGTAAGCGCCATCATGTGGAGGCTTGAAGTAGTGACTCTGTAAATCAAGCAGCAGGGTTTTGTGAGAGAATCTGTTTAGAACGGCTGTATGTTTATTGTTTAAATATCGATATTTGGCGGCAGTGTATCGATAACGTACCACACGACGAAATATCGCGATATATCGATGTATCGATATTTTGGCACACCCCTAATCATCATATCACTACTGTTCAGCTTCAACTGTGACAGCTGCTTCTCTCTGTTGCTGCTGTCAGTGTGTACGTGTTTGAGATAAGATGCCAGGATTTGTGAGTCATTTTTCAGTCTTCTGGACCTGTGTAAAATTATGCATTATCAAAACCTGATAACCAGCTGGGCAAATGCTGCTAACAGCATCCAGCCTAATACAGTGCAACCTGTACATGAGATCTCAGTTATGGCAGAGGGAGTAAAGAAACACCTGCCTGCCTGCCTGTCTGTCTTATAAAATCACCTCTAACGCTGAGGTTACAGGTGATTTAAATTTAACATCATGTTTGTGTATTTGCTGATTGCTGGGTGGATGAATGGATCTGTTGTTGTTTTTGGGTTTATTTTAGGAAGAGCTGAAAATGGGGCTGGAAGCTTTACGACACAGACTGACCTGTGGTAACTTTGGGCTAAATCCAAAACTGTTTTGTGGACTGTTTCCAATTTGTATGTTATTGAGAATTTCAACAGCCTGTGAATTTGCAAGGAATTAAACCTGCAATAATACATCATGTCAAAACATAACAAAACATAATGAGGAACTTTTCAGAAAGGAACAAATGACAAACTAGACAAAATCTATATCTGCCCTTGCTAACCTGATCACCATTTCCGGTTAGTGAGGTGTAACTGGATCTTGTCTGGATCTCTTACCCTTGACTGTCCAGATTACAACCCGAGTGCCAGGATGTGGAGGAGGGGGGTGGTCGGATTCGCTCATGGTCATCCTGCATCTGAAGCCTGATTGGCCGCCGCAGACCCCAGAAGATATTTAGCAGTCCCTCGACAATTAGCTCCCCCTCTTCCTATCGGGAAAGAGGGCAGGAACAACGATCAGTGCGCAACACACACACACACACACACACCCTTGAAAATACTCACCTCTCTGTGTCTGAGCTGTAGATTTTGCCCTTCATAGTAAAGGTTGTATGTCCTCAGATGGGCTAGGATTGTTGCCCTGGAAACAAAAATGGTACATCATTGAAAAAAGAAATGCTGAGGAAACTCACTGCCATTTCACTCACTAGAAGCCATGTGCACATATGTACATCACTGTTGACTTTTTTACAAAACAGCAGAATATGAAGAGTTTGAAAATCATGAGCTGGAGGTAAGAATGCAACTTCTTTTACTTCCTTGTTGCTGCATGGCTGTTGTGTGTCTGATCCTGTAGCACACAGCAGTCCATGATCTCAACTGCATTGCCATGTCATGACAAAAACTGTGACAAAAAATATCAAACTGACTCTTGTGTTTACCCTGACTGTGCATGTTATGCACTTACATGACAAAACCTGTCAATCCACCAGTGTGTGTTCTAACAGCACTTTTTCACACAGTGTTATTTTTTTTTTTTATTTTAGACTGATACCAATAGATAACAAAGGTTGAAGTGACAGTTTGACAGAGGCTTGTCTACAACTGTACGTATGCATATGTGAGCAACAGTGGGTTATTTAATCCTTACTTGCTGATGAACTTGTTCTCTCCAATGGGAACCCCGTCCTGTGTATCATCCATGTTCAGTCAGCATGAGAGGAGCTGAGAGACAAAGAAGCAACACAGAGTTAAGAATTCCCATCCATCCGATTCAGTCTCATGACTCCTCATGACCAGCAGCGAGCACAGATAGAGAGAGACAGCAGCGTGGAGAGGAGGAAAGCCACAGCAGGAAGAGGAGGAGCAGGTCCAACTCCAGACAGAAAACAAGAACAGCAGATCACATCTACTTTCCTGTCAACTATTTCCTTCAAGACACAAACCAACTGATAGTTAGACACCACATGTGCCTCTAGACCAGGGGTGGACAACTATTCCACAAAGGGCCGGTGTGCCTACATGTTTTTGTTCCAACCTAACAAGAGCACACAGTTTGACCAATCAACTGTCTGAAGACTGAGATCAGTTGATTAAATGAGTCAAGTCTGGTGTGCTGCTGCTTGGTTGGAACGAAAACCTGCAGCCACACTGGCCCTTTGGGGAATAGTTGCCCACCCCTGCTCTAGACATTCCAAACATGTGCTGTGTGATGGATGAAGGATGATGGATGGTCTCTTTTTCACACATAAACACTCCTACACACACACACACACACATACACACAGCTGCTTAAATGGCACTCTGCCATCATCCTGAAGCGCCTTCCTTCCTCCTTTGCTGAACAAGTGAGTGTGTGTGTCTACAGAGGAGGAAGAAGGAGATGAACAGGTGCAGGACACATGGGCCACCTGCTGCATGTAATTATTTAAGCTTCTTACACATTTATATTATATCTGAGGATGTGACTGACTGGCACCATATACTATATACATTTATTTGTCATATTTGTATGTACACATACATATAAATACATATTTACACTTACTATGTGTGTGTATATATATATATATATGTGTGTGTGTGTGTGTGTGTGTACATGCACATATATCCACTCCACTCCAAAATTATATCCACCTATGTGAAATAGGTAGATAGAATTGGAGACTTTTATGAGAACCACTTAGGTCCACAGTGAAATATCCCAGCAATTATTGGTTGGATTTTTATGATTTTTTTTTTTATCCACATTTCCACCTATCCGTCTGTAAAGGATGTAGCCCACTGTTTTTAGTGAGTTTTAGTATCTAGCATGAAGCTGAATTCGTTAGCCAGCAGTCTTGGCAGCATTTGGATGGATTACTATGAAATTTGAATCAGTGCCCAGGAGATGATCCTGATTATGCTGATGATCCCCTGCCAACATGATGTTCACTTTTGTGGTTTTGCAATGCAAAGTCCGGGAACGCAGCTACTAATTACTTTCATGATCGGAACAGGATTTTTCCCCGCATTTTTGTGATGATTATTAAAATAACTGACAATTAATTTCATGTAAATTCACTGACTGATCGATCAACTAATTGTCTCAGCTCTAGAAATATCTCAACAACTTTTCCCTACCATGGAGATCAATCTCAAATTTGTAATCACCTCGATCATCTCTCTTCTCATCAAGTGCCGTAATTAGGTCAGAAATTCCCATCAGGCTTCACTGTATAAAAAAGCAAATGTTAGACTGTTAATAGGTTATGCTTAGATTGTCAACACGGTAACTATTATACCTGCCACCAGCAGGTTGCCATTATTCACTGTGACTGCATTAACATGCCGTCCTTATTAATATTATAGAAAAAAAATATCACTGTACAATAGCACCCAGTTGCTAGCATGGCTATAGACTCTTAGGCCCAACCCCATTTCTGCCCTTAGCTCTCTCTCTTGGCCCTGTGAGTTCACCTCAGGGGTAGGGGCAATTTAGTTTGTGATTGAGGTAACCAATACATGGTAACAAAGTCAAGAGGTAGGTCTTTTTTTTACAACAACTCAAGCATACCAAACCCGTGTGTAACCCGACAGTGTTACCCAAAGCAGATAAAGCAACAAAGGGAAAGACAGAGATTATGTAAGGCTGTATACAATGGTAAAACGATCCAGTGTTCTCCGTCACAAGAAACCGTCAGGGGTTAAATAGATAATAATAACAAAAAACAAAAAAAAAAAAAAAAAAAAAACAAATAAGAAGCTCTGAGAGGAGAATTAAAATCCTTGGTCAGTCCATAAAAAATACAAGAGGCAAAAATAAATATTACATAGCAGCATACTTCTTGGTCACTTAGGTCTGATCGAGTAAGGTCATAAACGGTTTCCACATTTTTTCATAGTAATTTGGCACATTCCCACTGCTAAGACGAATCTGTTCCATTCTGGAAATAAAGACCATTTCATTGAGCCATCTCTTAAAGCAAGGGGGTGAAGAAGACTTCCAGTTGAGTAAAATCATTTTTTTGGCTGCTATCATGCCTGTTTTAAGAACCTGTTTACAGTGAGATGGAAGGGTTGATGTCTTTTCAAAGGAGCCAAAAATTGCTAAGATACAGTCTGGTTGAATGTTTATTTTATATTGCCTAGAGAACCAATCAAATATGTCACGCCAAAAGCTGTCCAGTACCGAGCAGTACCAGAGTAAATGTGAGAGTTTGCCTTCGGTTCGGCCACATCTATCACACATGGAAGACACTGATTCAAATATTCTATTAAGTTTAGTTTTGGAGTAATGCAGTCTATGTGTGACTTTAAATTGAATTAACCGATACCTAGAGTTTATGGAGCATTTATGTATATTTGACAAGCCCTCCTCCCATAATTCGTCTGACAACAGGGTTCCTAGTTCTTTTGCCCATGTATCCCTGAGATGACTGGTGCTCACTGGTGTCTCAAAAGCAGTAATGAAGCGAGAGATCAAATGTTTTGAGTGTGGTTGTAAGAGGAGTGTATCATAAAAATTACAATTCTGTGGTTTTCTTGGGAAATCAGAAACTTCCTGCCTTAAGAAATGTCTGACCTGCAAGTACCGAAAAAAATGTGACTGAGGGAGGCGAGACCTAGCCTGGAGAAGGGGAAAGAAGCGAAGATGTTATCAATGTATAAATCTGAAATATGGCGTAGACCTCTCTCTCTCCAGTCCAGAAAAACCCCATCTGTCAAGCCTGGCTTAAATAAATGGTTACCAGTTATTGGGGCATTTACAGAGACTTTTAATAATCCAAGAACTTTTCTAATTTGACTCAATATCTTTAATGAATTACTAAGAACAAAATTGTGGCCAGATAGCTTGTGAGACAGTTGTACATTTGAAAAAAGTAACGCTGGGAGTGAGGTTTCTGACAAGGACATGGATTCAATCTTTAACCAGAGTGGGGAGGAACCGTCATTGTAAGAAGAGCCACAGTGCCAGAACATAAGAGCCCTCGCGTTTGCAGCCCAGTAATAATGTCTAAAAACAGGAAGGCCGAGACCTCCCTTTTTTACCTTCCTCTGCAGGTGGGCTTTAGAGGTGCGAGGAGGTTTGTCTGCCCAGACAAATGATAAAACAGCCGAGTCCAATTGCTTAAATAATATAATGGCAAATAGATAGGGAGGTTTTGAAAGATGTATAAGAACCTTGGGAGAGCAACCATTTTAATGGCATTAATGCGGCCGAACATAGATCTACTAGCTTTTAGTTTATCCACCATGTCCAAATAATTTAATTTCAGTAAATGTTTGGGATTTTTGGAGATCTTGAGGCCGAGATAATTAATATGGGTGGTAACAAGTTTAAATGGCAAAAATTTCAAGTAGGACACATGTTCATCAACGGCATGAACTCACATTTGTCCCAGTAAATTGTGTACCCAGACAGATTACCAAATGATTTTATATATTTCAGGAGGTTGGGTACTGAAACCATAGGGTCTGATAAGCAGATCAATAAATCATCGGCATACAGATTAACAAGGCTTTCAACCTCACCAGACTTTACAGCATGAATGCCTGGATGGCTCCTTATACCCACTGCAAGTGGCTCTAGTGAAATATCAAAGAGAAGAGGAGAGAGCGGGTCACCCTGCCTCACACCCCGCTGCAAATCAAAGGGTTGGGATCTATCTGAATTAGTGAGAATAGAACAAACTGGTTTAAGATAAATTATTTTCACCCATTCAATAAAATTTTCCCCAAATCCAAATTGTTTTAGTGTTTTCAGCATGTAAGGCCATTCGATCTGATCGAATGCCTTCTGGGCATCCAGAGATAAAACTGCAGCTTGTGTATTTTTCCCATGCGTTGAGTATATTGCATTTAAAAGCAAACGGACATTACTAAAAGAAAACCGGCCTGGAATAAATCCAGTCTGATTAGGGTGTATAATTGTTGAAATGTGTCTTCCTAATTTTGTGGCCAGGACTTCAGTTATTATTTTCAAATCACAGTTTAAAAGAGCCACAGGCCTGTAACTTGCAGGATCTAACTCCTCTCTCCCCACCTTCAAAAGCAGGCAGACATTTGCTTCATACAATGAGCTGGGGAGTGTTTTATTTTTCCTAGAGTCCCTCACCATCCTCATCATAAGTGGCAGTATTTTGTTATGAAATGATTTATAAAATTCACATCCGAAGCCATCTGGGCCAGATGTTTTTCCAGAGGGAAAGGCTCGAATTGCAGTCAGCGGGTCAGTTTCAGAAAATGGAGCATCTAAACCATCTCTTGCTACACAATCTAACTGGGGAACATTTAAATTGTCAAAAAAGTTACAAAAATCTGCTTCAGTAGCTTTTACCTTATTCGAATACAGTTCTTTATAAAAGTCCCTGACACAAGTGTTTATTTCTGTGGGATTAGTCAGCAGACTGCCTGATTTTGATTTTATCCTGTGAATAGCCTGTTTAGCCCTTTCACCCCTAAATTGGCTGGCTAGCAGTTTCTCTGGTTTATCTCCCAGTTCAAAATTTTTCTGTTTAAGCTTGAGTAGAAGACTACCAACATGTTTGTTGAAAATAGTATTATATTCATATTTTAGCTTCAAAATCTTATTGTAATCAGTAGATGAGAGAGAAGATCTGTAGGTCTCTTCTAGCACTGGGAGCATTTTTTCAATCTCCTTAATGCGGCTATTAAGTTCCTTTTTCTTAGCTGATTCAAATGAAATAATGTGGCCCCTCATAACTACTTTGAAGGTCTCCCACAAAATTGAATCAGAAACCTCCCCATTATCATTTGTTACCAGAAATTCGTCTATGCATGTGGTCATATGTTCAATAAAAGACTGATCTTGAAGGAGGAGAGGGTTGAAACGCCAGCTATATTTTGGACTAGACATTATGTTGTTGAAGCTAAGAGAAACTGGACAGATCAGATATTAAAATATTGTGGTATGAAGAGTTAGTAACACTGGGCAATAATTCAGAAGTTATCAGGAAATAATCAATTCTAGTGTAAGATTTATGGACATGAGAATAGAAAGAAAACTCCTTATCTGTAGGATGTTGCAGTCGCCAAATTTCAACCATATTCTGTGTTTTAATTAAATCATTAAGAATTCCCACTAGGGCTGAACGATTAATTGCATTTGCGATAATATCGCGATATGATAAAACGAGATTTTCTAACCGCAAAGGCCGCGATATGACTTGTCACGTGATCTGGCGACGTGACTTGCGAGTGAGCCGAGCTGAGCAGAGCAGACAGGGCGAGAAGTCAGCGTTTTGACCTGTTGCGCAATGGCCTCAGGCTCGACAGAGGTAGCTGACACAACTGAAAGTTTGGTACCAAAAAGAGGTAACACATCAGTTGTGTGGAATTATTTTGGCTATAAAAAAGAAGATGCTGCGCAACGTCAAGTACTGTGCAAAACCTGCCTTGCTACCGTTCGTACCTCACGAGGTAACACTACGAACCTTTTTCAACACTTGAAAAACCACCACAAAGCCATGTACGATAGTTGCATGGCTAGAATGCCAACGGCCAGTGCTTCCACATCAAGTAAGCAAAGTACCAGCCGACAGGGATCACTGACCAAACTGTTTGACAGTATTACTCCGTATGAACATAATTCGAAACGGCACGTGGAAATAACTCAGGCAATAACGGAGTTCATAGCGAAAGACATGATGCCCATTAGCATAGTGACCAAGCCTGGGTTTACGGCTTTGGTAAGCACAATGGATAAGCGGTACAGAATGCTCTCACGCACACATTTTAGCCAGGTTGCCATACCTGAGCTATACAAAAAATGCAGACAGAGAGTTGCAGCGGAGCTGAAAACAGTGGAGTTTTTTGCAACAACAACTGATCTGTGGTCAAGCCGTACAGCCGATCCATACCAGAGTCTAACGGTGCATTACATTGACGAAGACTTAAATCTCAAAGCTCGCTGCCTTCAAACATCCTACTTCCCGGACGACCACACGGGGGAAAACATTGCAGCTGGCCTGAGAGACGGGCTTGCCAGCTGGGATCTACAGGAAGAAAACCACATCTGCATAACTACGGACAACGCATCCAATATGGTTATGGCAGCACAGCTAAATGAATGGACCAGACTGCAGTGTTTTGGGCACCGGTTACATCTTGCCATCGGTGCGTAAATTAGTATCATGACGTATGTGTCGGCATGTGTGTGCGTGACTGTGTGAGCAGAGAGAGACTGTGTGTGAAAGAGAGAATGTGAATGTGTGTATTTATTCCAAAGTTGATACAAGTCTAATTGTATAAATTACACTGTTCTTATATTATTTCGTATATCAGGGCATGCACTCAAAGATGACAGAGTGTCAAGAGCAATAGGGCTGTGCAAGAAGGTAGTGGGGCACTTCTCCCACAGTTGGAAGAAGAAGGCAGCATTGGCTGAAGCACAGAGGGAGCTCAAACTTCCTGAGCACAGCCTCATCACTGAATGCCCAACAAGATGGGGATCCAAAGAAATGATGATCGCCAGGGTGCTAGAGCAGCTGAAACCCATTTCTCAGGTATTGTCAGGTGACCGATATGCACGCTCCCTCATCCCAACCTGGCAGGATATTGAGGTGTTGGAGTTTGTTCACAAGGCACTGCATCCTCTCCTGGACTTTACAGATGCTCTCTCTGGAGAGGAATATGTGAGCATCTCCTACCTCAAACCAGTTCTTCACCTTCTGGCCACATCAGTCCTGGCTGAAGACCAAGAGGACACTGACCTGACGAGGTCAATCAAAACCAAGGTCCTGGCATACCTCAATGATAAGTACAGTGACCCCAGCATCCAGGAGCTTTTGGATGTTGCATCCTTCCTGGACCCCAGATTCAAAACCCAGTACATCACCACAGACAACATTCCTACCATTAAGACCCGGCTCAAGACCGAAATGCTGGAATCTGCAAGGCGTGCATATAACCAGGTTAGTTATAATTATGTATCTATGATATCACAAACACACTTTATATTTATTTATTTGTAATCCAACTTCAATACTAATTGCTGTTTTTTCCATCTGGTAGGAGAAGAGGTCTCGTACTGAAACTACTCTGACGCCTCAAAGTGCACAGCCCTCTGGTGAAAAGGTGAAGAAGTCTCTTGGCAGCTTCTTCAAGACTGCTGTGGCCTCTTCTGCTTCTCCCATGCAACTTGAAGATGTTGCTGAGGCAGAGTTAAACAGTTACCTCATGACCCCTGCCATTGATGGAGAAGATGACCCCTTGGCCTGGTGGAAGGTGCACAAGATCAACTTTCCACAACTGTGCAAAATGGCCCGCAAGTATCTCTGTGTCCCTGCCACAAGTGCTCCTTCAGAGCGTCTTTTCAGTGCTGGAGGGAATATAGTGACTTGCACTCGCTCGTCTTTAAAACCAGCAAAAGTTGACATGCTGATTTTCCTTGCAAAAAATCTGTGAGCTCCTGAGATCTATACAGAAGAATCTTTCTGGCTAACAGTGCCATACTCATTTTGCACTTCAGTATGTTGTGTGCTGCTGTTACTGAGTAAATATAATATTTCTATTAGTGTTCAAAAAGTTTTTTTTCCATCTTCAGATTTAATAAGAACATACACTAGTTTCTTTTGTGTTCATTGGAAGTTTGATTTACCTAAAAAATGTCCAATTGGTTAGAGCAGATATTTGTTCTCCTTTATTTTCCTGTGTGATGTTACTGACTGGAGATCAGTAAGCTTTATTTTTTTATATATCTGTATATTTTATTTATTTATTTATACACTGTCCTGTCAATCTCAGACAGTGTTTAAGAAGTGCAGTCCACATGTTTACATAAATGTTACACATGTTTCATGAAATGTGAAAAGTTAGATGTTGAAGAGGTAAAGCCACAGATTTGTTTGCTTTATTGTTGTAATCTGCACTTTAAATAAATCTGATATTGTTTATTATGACACAGTGTTTGAAAAATACATGAGAAGAGGACCTTAAAAATAATCGCATATTAAATCGCAATCGCAATATTGAGGGAAAAAAATCGCAATTAGATTATTTTCCAAAATCGTTCAGCCCTAATTCCCACTGAGGTTATCGTGGGAGGCGGTTTAGTAGATAGTCGATCTAGGACTGGGTCCAGGTAACAATTAAAGTCACCTCCAACGATAGCATTTGGGGTAGAGGCTGGTATTAGATCAAATACTTTACGGAAAAAGTCAGGATTATCAATGTTTGGGCCATAGATATTTAGCATCGTAATTGGGAGGGAGTTTATGTGGCCAGATATTATCAAGTACCTACCACAGGGGTCTGCAGTCATATAGTCAAGGCAAAATGGTATATTTTTTCTGAAAAGAATGGCAACCCCCCTTGATTTGCGAGTAAAAGGTGCTTGATAAACTTGGGAGATCCAGTTTGCTCTTAACCTGCGCTGTTCATTTACACTGTGTTTCCTGGAGAAAGATTACGTCTGGCTTTAATGATTTAAGATGCGAGAAGACTCGACCCCTTTTAATAACATGACCCAACCCCTTTACGTTCCATGAGACCAACTTAAAGTTATCATTTATGCTGCCATGTGTTATGTTACCAGATACTGACTTTATCTCCGTAGTTACAGAAATCTGGCAACCTCTCAAGAGTGCACGTAACAAGATTCAAGAAAAAAAAAACAGAAAGAACCTACATCGTAACCACACCAAACCGTGAACCTGAACGTGGCCCCCACCCGCCCCCCAGCGCTTCCCCAAACAAAACACAAAAAACCCGTCATGCTCGGGACCGCTACACGCACGGCCTGAAACCCGCTTTCAATCTCGTAACTAGCTGTTCGAGCTGTGATATCTAACTCAGCCCATCTCCTCTGCCAATTATAACTGAGTCATGACAGTCTCTCAAAGTGCTGCACATAATTATCTAAATGAAAAGAACTAGCATTACAATGATGCATTTAGCTTTGAACATCAAGAGGCCACAGACCCACTTCAGATGTATTTTAAGTCAGTGTTGATAAATGTGATTGCCTCACTCGGTATTGAAGATCTTGAACCGTTCCCCGTGCTTCATCCCGAGCCTCGCTGGGAAAAGCAGGCTGTGTTCCACCTTCAGCTCCCGTAGCATCCGCAGGGCCTCGGTAAATTCACGCCGCTGCCGCATCACTTCAGGCGTATAGTCCGGAAAATCAGCACCTTGCTGCCTTTGTACTCTAGTTTTCGTTCCCTCCGGAGGCGAAGTATGAGCTCCTTCTCCCGGTAGAAGTGGACTCTGGCGATGATGGCGCGAGGATTAGCTCCAGCTGTGGGAGGCGGCCGCAGGGTCCGGTGTGCCCGGTCGATAACTACCGGTGACCGAAAGCTGCCCTCTCCGAAGAGCTTCGGGATCAATGCCTCGACGAATTCTGTTGGTTTACCTCCTTCTTCACGCTCGGGTATGCCGATGATTTTGATGTTATTGTGACGCGACCGGCCCTCAAGGTCATCCACTTTGAACTTTAGCGTGCTGTTTTCATCCTTCAGGTCCGAGACCATCTTCTCCAAGCAGGTGATGCGGCCCTCATGGTCCAGCATCTGTTCTTCCACCGACTCCACCTTCTCCACTAGCTCCCTCTGTGAGGTCTGCACCAACTGAAGAGTCTGCTCTAGTTTATCGAACCGGTCGTTCATGTTTTCAAGGATCGTCAGCGACTTTTTCCCAGATTAATGGCATACAATCCGTGTGGCTGTCGTCGGAGTCATGACCTGCCTGATCACCGGTAGCGCTGTTAGCCTTACAGTTAGCATTAGCAGAGGCTGGTTGAGAGAACTCGACGTTTTGCTTCTTTTTCGGCGGCATTTTGTGACATAAACTTAACTGGACACGTTCCTCGTGTATGAAGTTGTTCCCGAGGCAGATGAAATTAAGTGAAAATAATACATTTAGATATTGGCTTGGAGGAGCTCCAGAAAGCACGTCTACTCCATGCGCTGCTCACTAGCGCCCCCCCCCAAGAGGTAGGTCTTTCAACTTGTTTATGACGTGTAACCTGATTTGAATGTAATTCTAAGACAAAGTAGCATTAAATACATGGTAAAATATGTTGGTGACCTTTCTGTTCCTAAATTGAAAACCTTCTTCTCTCTTAAAACACGGTCTCTGTTCAGTTGACTTTGAATGTTATTGCAACACAGCAGCCAGTGTGTCTATAACACAGCAACTAACAAAATATCAATACTCTAATCTCAGAGACACCTGCCAGTTGGGTATGGTGCAACAGCCTGTGACAAAAGAGAACAGTTGATCGTACCGTGGTGAAGGCAGTGTGATCTTGTTGAGTCACTGGAGAGAGGGAGCTGCAGATGTGGAGACAGAGATCCAGAGATTAGATGAGTAGATTCAGTACGTATCCTCAGGTAGGAGCAGTTTTGTCACTCAGGTACTGATTTCAAACAGCCCACAGGGTCCTTTCTTGTCAGTGTGACAGCGAACAGAGGGGGAAGAGTGGGAGAGTTTAAAGGAAGCACTCCTCTTCCGTTAAATGGCTTCCTCCTTTACTCAGTCAGTCACACAGGAAACTGACACTAACCCTCAACACAGCCCAAAACTTCCGCAATTCAAGCAGCACACATGAATTTTTATGCACACCCAATCAGTTTACATACATGAGCATGGCTAGAAAATCTGACCCGTACAATGATCGCTTTTGCCCTTATCACAATGACATCCAACACAACCAGAGCTGACCGAAGATGTTGTACAGTAATGTAGCAGCTTTAAATACTCAGAGCTGATAACTTACACGAAGCTGTCAATCTCTGAAACGTGTGTGCTCAGTTATTGTGAACATATTAAATATTAAAAAACCAATCAGCCCAACCCCCTGCCAAGCTCTATCAATATTTTATCACATATATTAGCCCTGTCAAGTGCTCAAAAGCCACCACTGACCTACACAATAGAAATCATTAGCCTTTAATACTGCAGTCATGGTCAAGGCCAGCCATGCTTGTAGGTTCATTAACAGATGATGCCAGTGGTGTGAGACAGAGATGTGGTCACCAGTCAAACCAAGACAACACTCTAAGTGTCAGACAAATCAATGTGAATTCTAAGTCAGCTAAAACACCATCTGATAATACTTCAGGCTCCAGGAAGTAAGATCAAGTCAGACATCACACCTTTAAAAATTGCTCCAGGAGCATCAAATCATTACTGTTGTAATGTGTACTGTTTTCCTGTTGGTGGAAAGTTTGCTGTTTACTAAGTGTGTGTGTGTGTGTGTGTGTGTCTGTGTGTCTGTGTGTGTGTGTGTGTGTGTGATTTCTTCTGGGAGATATGTGCAATACTGATGTTATGATGTGATTGTATATACTGTTTAAGGTTTATTGTATTGCTGTAAAGGCAACTGACAGCTGACTGCTATATTTCAAAACTTTTTAATACCAGTGCCATGATATTAAGATGATCTTTACAATACTTGTCTGTAGTGTTGAGTGTCCAAACACAAGTATCTTTTTACAAACTATGCTGAAATAAAGAATTAAACCTCTTCATGAACCTCTAGGGGCTATTAGGACTGGTATGATCATCTTATTGATGTAATTAAATGTCTGTTTCGTACAGTAAAAAAGTTTGTAAAAAAGCCCCCCCCCCCCCCCCCCCCAAAAAAAGCCAAAAATATTTATGATGTAATTGATTTTCAAAATAATTTTCTTTGACAGATTCATTGACTAATTTGCAGTAGCTCCAAAGCCTCTAGAAATGCATTACACAAACCAGAGCCAGCTGTCGTCTGTTACCATCAGAGGACTTCATCTCTGTGGAAATTATCTGTAGATGCCAGAAAGCTGTCTCAGCTTTTTGTTTGGAGGCCAACGGCAACATGTAAAAGCAGCCAGACTGACCCACAGCTGACCCAGTCCTGTTTCAGATCCCCTGTGCCTCATTAGATGGTCAGCAAATCCTCAGCATCCATTTCTCTCTCTCTCTCTCTCTCTCTGTATGTATTGTTTCCTGACGTCTTCATCTGCTCAGTTATTTCATACCACAGCAACTCAGTTTATTAGCTAGCCAATTTTTCTGATGAGGAAATTCTTTCTGCTATCGGACTGTTTTTCCCATTCAGCTTTCTCCTCTGTGAAGCCATCCACTGTGCTATTAAAACACATGACCACAACTTCCTGACTATTCTCCCCTCAATCTCTCTCCACAGTTTTCTGCCCTATTGCCCCATTGCCTCTGAACACCCTCTGTCAGTGTCTTTGGCTGAATAGCTCCAAACCTCCATTTCTCCTCCTCACTTTCAAATCCACCACCAACCCCCAGCTTCAGTCTCCACAGTACAACTTCCACCGTCTCACGCTTGTCACTATTGTCATAGCAACACTAAAAACATGAGCTCCAGAAACTATCCCACAACACTGAGCCAAAAATAGTGTACGTGTGTTTGTCTCTCTTGCTCCTTCCTAGGCGTGTTGAGGTTGTTGTAATATGTCGCCAGGCTCAATACAAATTTAAATATGGCTCCCTGATTCTCAAGATCAAGCTGAAGCTATTCCTGTATTCTATCCCTTTATCTCTTTGAAGCTACTTTGATAGTCAATCATCACTCTAGTAATCTTCCAAGCAAAAAAACAGTACACAGTAACAGTAAAAAAGTGAATGTTTCTCGCTCTTTAAATGTGAATATGTTTTTGTTCATCTTATATGAAAGTAAACTGAATAGCTATGGAATGATCAGTTTTTAAGATCAGTTTTTAATGGTTCTAGATTAGAACTAGTGATGGGTATTTCATTTGCTTTTAAGTGAGAATATGACTGTTGGATCAATGAATAGGCAGAGGAACAATTAGATTAGGTCCACTATTGTAAATCTAATACAATCCAGCCAAACAACATGCAATCATTTCTTCCTTCATCAAAGTTATCATGGTTCAGTTTTTATTTCAACTGTTTCAAAGACATGGTAATTGAACTTTATGACAATTTCAGAGTTTGGGTGTAGATTGATGTTCAGTTGTACTGTTTTGACCCTTTTATCTGTCCCCTTTGCATCAACATGGGTTGACCAAACACTGGACATGGCTCTGCAAAAGGACTGCAGAGTTAAAACCATCTGTCCAACAAAAACAGAACATACTAACCTTCATAAATATTGGATTTACTATATGACTGTTGTATTATTTTTTAGTTTAGTGTACTGTATACTCTGACAGCTGACTGTACATCACAAGGCAAAAACATGAGGTATGCACTTTTTGGCAGAGGGTCTGTCTCCCTCTGTCTAGTCAGCCTTGCGTTGTCCTGAGAGGAATCTTAACTGTGCTTGTTATGTAACCCGTTTTATAAAAACACATACACTCACACGCCCAGACACAGACCACATGTGATATGACACAGATCATCTATCGTTTTCTGTTCAAGGTTGACGTTGGACCGTCATGTAAAGTGCTGTAGAACATGCCACTCACCACTGCACGTGAACTACATGCACCTCATGTGCCCAATATCCGAGATTCGTCGTCTATGTGGGCGTTTTTGTATTTTATGTTGTCAGAGCATCATCTAGTCTTCTGTTAGTACAAACAGTCGCGATATCAAACTACACCCAGTCCACATCGCCACATTAACCCTAACCCACAGACATCATGATGATCAGCCTACTTAGCTTCACCGACGCTTCTGTGAGATTTCTGCCGACTTTTGGAGCTGCTCCCACGTCTCACCAAACCCAGGGATGCAGGCTCTTCGGTTCTTCTCCCCTCTGTCTTCCCCCTTCCTTACGTTACTGTCCGTTAATGGTAAACTCCTCGGCTAACTCGTCCGCTCACCAGCCGTAGGAAACAATCACTTGGGCGCGTGCATCCACCATGGGTTGATAGGGGGAGGTGGAAGGCGTGAGAGTTCCATCTGTTGTGGCGGAGCTCGCGCACAAGCTTGCTGCACAGCAACCTCGGGGGCCCAGCCAGCAGCCAATCAGAGGCCGACCCCGGCGCCCCCTTTGTTCGCTTTGAATGAAAACATGAAAACAATGGAAGAGCCGGTGAAGAATCAGACATTATTACTCAGTGGAAGCTCATACTGGAAAGGCTATCCGGATACAACTGCATGACACTTTTAAGTGGCAAAATGTCAAACTCACACGTCCCATTTACAACTTATATGTAGCTAGGAGAGCTCATTTCAACCAGGACCTAAAGAAAATTTTCATTTTTCATCAATTTTCACAGTCCATTCCTTGACTTTTAGATCTATTTAGCTTTGATATTCTGCTGTATGTCACAGAAAGGCCGTTTTTTATAAGAGAACTGGTGTTGTGACTGAGTTTTAAAAGAAGACCGTGAATTGACAACATAAGAACAAGAGTATAGAGTATTTACTGAAAATGAAGTGGCCTGCAGAGGCTACACCATCCTGCTTGGGAAAAACACAAACTCTTTGGGTTCTGGAACCCTGAGGCAAAAAATCTACTTTGTTTCCATTTTCCATAATGCACCTTAAGGGGATTAACAGAACTTCTATGATCAGGGCAATCAATAAAGACAGAAGACTGCATTCATTCTATAACATCTTATTAAATAGTTTTAGGAACAAAGAATAAAACATTTTGTTGCTACAATTGGTTTACACAATTTCTCTTCCAGAAGGTTTAGCAAACTTTACTCCATTAAATATACATTTATTTTGTTGTTTTTACATTTAAAGTTTTTCAGCTCAATCTTTAATTTATACTGGTAATGTGTTAACATGGACGGAAAGCAATGTTAGAGTAAAAATACAATATGAAAAGGTCTTAACAAACAAACAAACAAAAGATTTCCACCAAACCACAGATTGAAAATAGGATAGAAAATGTATTTACTTTTTAAATAAGTACAACAAAAATGGTGCGCTTACCAGCATGATTTAAGATTTAAAGTTAGGATTACTTTCTTACAAATATTTGCTTGCAAAAACATAAAAATGATGTATAAAAGAACAAAAACATTGAAAAAGATAAAACACTTGATACACAACAGTATATTCTTCAGGTAGCACCCCCTTCAAAATAACTGAAAGGGATTGATGTCTGTTACACATTTTAAGGCCACCTTATCAAGAGCCATCTGTTGGCTAAAATGACTTGTATATTTCAATCTAGAAAAATGTGAAGGGGTAGTGTCTGGCCATGTGAAATCCAATGTGATTTTATTTTAAGGAGGCTAATTCTGTGGAAAGTAGAATGTTAGGTAAAAAAACAAAACAAAAAACAAACTGGGGGGTGAAAGTTGAAATCAAGAGAGAGTTGCACAAAATAGGCACAAAAATCAACCAATGTTTATATCTTGCTGTGACGTGATAAGGCAGGTTCACTCAGCTGCCAATGACCAACAGGCTCTTAATAAGGTGGCCAGTGTCTTCTGTATCCAGAAACAACAGTAGGATTTCCCAGGGAGAAAGCCAGGTACACTAAACATGAGAGGACACCTATACATCATCACTGCAGGATCTGGGGAGTTTAACAGTGTGTGTGAGGACAAAAGATGTGATGGGAGATGTCAGTACTGGTTCCATCAACATGACATGATACAGACAACTAGGTCTCAAGTTGTTCATGGGATTATTACATGCACAAGCAGTGTACAGGAGAATTCAGCGTAGAGGTGACAGTATAGAGCGGTTAAATCACCTGCTGTGCACTCCCTCTCTGTGAGAGATGAAGCAGGGGGCCGTAACTGCTCTCCAACCTCTACTCAATCATCCCTGCCACTGGGGCGACGTTACACAACGTGGTATCTGAAAACATCTGCTGATGTACCAATGACGCACTGCTAATTTTACCAACCACCTCAAAAACACTTAATCCACAGCTGTCCTGCTGCAAGTCCTCAGCAAAGCTAACATTTACATGAGGATGGAGCGATTTTAGATTTATAGTTTCCACACACAAAACAGTGGTGACTTGTTAGCTTTAACCTCTTAGAAACTTCATCACTCTTCATGGCTCTATTCAGTCCTGAATATAACATGCATCTCAGTTGACCACCTGTGATTCTCACTTCCACACTTTAAATGCAAATTAGCAGGTTTGAATCTTTTTGAGCCAGTTGACAGACACATTTGATGTCAACATGTGTTAATGTGGAGTTAATGTGCTGAGGGATGTTGCCGGATGTTTATACCAGAGCTGAATGGGTCTGTGTTTTTTTAATGACTTGGTCATATCACAGATGTCAGCAGCTTACACAGAATACTAAAACATCTGGTGATGCCAAGATTATGACAAATTCCTGTCAGAGACATTTTAGGCTTACTTTATTGCATATTGAATTCTGATAGCTGTAACTGAAAATGGTTGCCCTGTTGTATTCAAATTCAAATTATGATGTATGTTGTAATTCTGATGCACCGCCAAGATTCAGATTCTGTACCTGTGCAGGATCAATAACATTATGAAAAATTGTCTAAATTTGCCCCCAAATAAATACTGAGAGGAGGCCATATATGGTGTTATTATATGAGTGCTCATTGCCAGTAAAGAACTGTAGCAACAAGCAGAGGAGGGCTGTGTAAATGTTGGGCTTGTTTTGAAAATCATTCTAGGCTGACAAAGGACATTAGTAAGATCACAACTATACCTTTGAACATGAAACCCACCACTGGGCAGCAGGAAAATAGAAAACAATAAAATCTCCCCACCAACGTGTGCATCAAGAACGCAACGTGACTGTGTCACGAGTCATGTACAGAGAGATGAGGTCATGATAGGGATATGACTATAGATAAGCACCTAGTGACAACACAGGGTCTCAGGTCAGTGTTGTTGCCTCTGACCCTGATCTTCTTGGCACCATTACATTTGGAAACAGTACTTTTATAAGAAGGTCCTGACTCGTGCAACATTTAATTGTTTCTCTTTATAGCAAATCACATCAGATAAATGGAATGAAATCTGCTTATGTTAGAAACAAACTTTATCGAAAGTTTTTAAAATCACTTAATGAAGGGGGGGACAACAGAGTGTCAACTAGTGAAATAATAAATATACTTTCAACAGTTGTGCAAGAGACAAATAAACCTGCTTCAAGCATCATCATTAAACATCAACTTTCTTCTCATAAATAAATAAATAGCTTTAATTAAAGAGATAAAAAGACGAGAAAATTTGGGAACGAAGTTTCAAACTAATTTTGTGTTTTTTTTTAAAAAAACATCATCTGCCAATGGTAATCAATTGTTTTGGTTTATAGTTACAGAAAAATAAGAGATGTAAAGAAGAGCTTTTAGCAATTTGGTTTAGTAAAAATCTTAGCTGGGTTAAATTTTAGTAGTCATTTTTTAGTCCTCTCTCTCTCTCTCTCTCATTGTGCTACTTCTCATGTCTATATTTACCAATATTATATGTTGCAAACTCTTGTATGTTTATTTAAACTGATGTAAAGCAGCAGAGGCGCAAATTAGAGACTCGCTCTTCACACCCGGGTCAAAAAGATTTAGGCTGCTGAACCTTTAGTAAGTCAGCCTCGATGTGCTGCCACAGCCTGAACCACAACACACTGAGAACAGTGACAAACATCAGTAGGAAACTGAGGTGAGAAAAGGGTGGGAGGGGCAATGTGAGGGGAAACGGTTACTGACATCAGAAGCAGTTGTGATTGGCTGTTGCAAAAAACACACTGCACAATCTGAGTCGGTCCATTGGACATCCCAGTCCCCTGTTATTCCATTTAAATCATCTACATCCAAACTGACCACCCTTACTTCTTCAAGTGCCATTTAACACAGTGGCGGGGCTACCACATAGGTTTGGTAGAAGAGGAGCAGTCTACACTGCTATCACACAGCCCATGTGTTGCATCAAAACTGTGTAAGAATTTACTTTTTCTTTTTAAGTTTAGTACATATGTCATTAGTACAGCTTTTGCAAATTCACTGCTGTCATTAAGGCAGCACTGTCTAAAGCCTCTTTTATTATGCAAGTGCCTATGTGCATTTAGAGATCATGTTATATAGCAAATTAAAGTTATTAAATAAAATAAAACTTTGAAAATTTCTTTCACTAATGAAACCAAGTAAGTCAAAGTGTTCAGGAAAAGGTCTTGTTAGTCAATTCCATCTAATACTGACTTATTAAAGATATGTAAACTGGTGCGCAAGTGAATTTTGCCTAGTCACGTGGGAGGTTTTGTGAATATCAGCACTGTACTACATAAAAAAATGGATGGATGAGGTGAGCAGTGTGAAATAGCTCTAAGGATTTTACAGAAGAAATTGGGGTGTGAGCAGGGGAGTGACATTCTTCATTTGAATGCAAAGGCAGATGCAAAAATAAGTGCAAAAATTAAAATCAACAATCACTTTGGGTGGCTAAGGGCACCTGACAAACCACTTCCATCACTCTGTATGACCCCCAATGTGCATTGTTGTTCTCAAAACTAGTTTTGGTGAGGCCGATGGTGTGTGTGAATGTGTGTATCTCTAATGCGGTTGCATAATGAGTCTAGAGGCAAATCATTCCTAAAACAGAAATTTTGCATAATCCTCAACTGACATAATCAAATCTACTGTAGAAGTTTGCAGTGATTACCAGACAGCGAATCATCAAACACTGCGTTGATTGTTTGACACCCATCTGTCTCCATGTGGATTAAAGTGCCATCATCTCTTACAGCATACTGCACACACACACACACACACACACACACACACACACACACACACAGACACACACACCACTGTGTGGTGACATCTTTTAAAGCATGCTGTGACTTGCTAGAGCATGCTTAAAATAGCAATAAAGGGGAGTGGGAAAAGACTGACACAGACTAAAGAAAAAATACTTTCAGGAGGGTTGGGTGCGTCACAATCCCAAAATCCTGCACCTCTTCTGTCCTCTGCTCTCGCATCCTTTTATACTAGTGTACCATCATATTGCTCCCCAAATTCAGCCACATGTCAGCCCGTAGGCTATACCCGACTCTCCCCTGGTGCTGTGCCTCCCTCCCCTTCCATCCCTCCTCCCTTCACTGCATCTTCATGTCCCATTCTGCTCCTGCAGGCTTCATGTAGCCTCCCCCACTGATAGCCCGTGAAGGTAGGGCTGATGGGGAAATATTTGAAAATGGAGCATCTGCGGATTAAGTCCATTCCAAATGGCAGGTCATAAGATCTCATCCCTTCAAGTTCTGCTGCGCTGAGACCAGAGCCACGTTTCAGCTTCCTGATACCTCGTTCTTCTGGGGAACCTGACAAGAAAACAGGAAGAGAAATGGACAAATTAACAAACCAGACCATAGAGGACAACATGCACCCAGACATTTCTTTCCCAACCACAGCATCCAGCTCTCCCAGAGGGATACTGGAATGATATAATCACAAGTGTACTGGAATTATAATGACACGGCTGTGACAGCCAAGTCATTATCTTACGATGTTCTACATAACCCACCATTATATAAGTCAAATCAATATTGTTCAGCCATAACTTTTACATATGGCTGTTGTTTTTTAAACATCATTAGTTTGACAAACATGAAAGGCAGTGGGTTTAACACCTTACCAGGGATTGTATTGTCCAGGATGAAGGCAACAGAGCCTCCAACAAACATGGCAGTGGTGAGGAGCACATTGAGCACTTGGTCAACTTCAACTATGCCTGAGAAAGATAAAGAGGCAGGAACTTAGGTTGGGTTGTTTTTCAGCGCCATCCAAATCCAAACAACATATTTTCATAATATACTGACATTGTGCTTAACCTTATTCCCAGTTTGTATGTTCAATAAACTAGTTAATTTTCTAACAACCTCTCTGAGAGAATTAACCAGGAAAAACTTCAATCTACATTTTTCCCACTGTAAAAGCTGTTCACAGCAGCTCAAAGTGTGCTAGATGACTAAAGTGTCACAGGAACACTTTGTTTTCATAGAACCAAACAAAGATAAAGGTGAATACTGTCAGAGAAGTGGCAGAGCTTCCAGAGTAGGCCCAGAGCTATTTCTAGCACATGTGCTGCTGTATATGCATACAATATATGTGCACAGCCAAGATGTAAACAAAAATGGCACATCAGGAACAGCAGCCTTATGTACTTGTTTACTTTTATGTATTGCTATTGATAAACAGAGTAATATCAATAAAGTAAAAAGACATGAAGAGAACCTAAGTTTACCAGGAGTACTTCTGATTTAAAGGCACAAGTTCTTAACAACTCAGAAGTGACACAAATCAATTATGAGTCTGAGCAACACTGTTTATTGCTCATGACATTCAATGCAAATGTGGAGAATCTTGTGCACTGGTATGTTCAAAAAGATCTCTTTCCTTTAATCCTTACTGAGGTCAATGTGACAATCGGTCTTCATACTGATGTCAGTTCTGATTTGTGTGGCTCACCTGTCACCAGTGGGTTCTTTTTCAGGTAGCTTGGCAGCATCAGACCAAAGAAGATGGAGAACCCCAGGACAAACAGGTTCCTGGACGAATTGAGATCGACAAACTGCAGGTTGGACAATCCCACCGCTGTGATCATACCAAACAAGGTGCAGAAGAGAGCTCCCAGGACGGGGTCGGGCAGGGAGGCAAACAGGGCGCTGAATTTACCCACCAGGCCAAGCAGCAGCATCATGGCAGCTCCATACTGAATCACACGTCTGCTGCCCACCTGCAGGAGGAGAGGGCGTCAGTAAGAGGCTGAATGACAGCCTAAACAAGGTGGAGCTCAACACTAAAGCAGCTCCTGCATGTCAAAGTGGATGGTTTGCTAGATTAAGGAGAGAAAATATCAATTGAGTGGGACTTCCGGTTTGATGAGGTAGCGAGCAGACGTGCACGTGGGGAGCTCCTGCTGAACTTTTCATTTACTCTTCAAGTCTACCAATTTAACAGTGCTTCCCCTTGACCTAACTTGTGCATTACTCATTTTTTATGTGTGAAAGAGTACTATGACGTGATGAGCACCGCAAATTCTAATCCCCAACCGTCAGTAACAACTCGAGCAGCTAGCATCTCAGCTAAGCTGGCTAGCAGGGCCGGGGGGCAGAGGTGCTGCCAGCGGAGGACACTCCAACTCTGTCACGAGGCCGACCTTGAAGCCCTATTCAGCAAACAACGGGATAGCTTCAAAGCTGACATGGCTATCCTGATTCAACAATCAACTGCATCCCTGAAACAGTCCGTTGATTCACTAGGTCAACAGGTGACGTCATTTAACAACCGTCTCACTAAAACTGAAGTTTTGGTGGGTGAAAACTTCGAGAAAATCACAGAGATGGAAGCTGCTGTCACGATTTTGCATTCCCAAGCCACGGTGCTCCTGGAATGAGTAGAAGACCTCAAAAATCGGTCCAGGCGCTCTAATTTGCGGATTATCAACGTACCCGAAGGGAGTGAGAAAGACCAAGATCCTATGAAGTTTATTTCCAACCTGCTGATGGCGGTGACGGGCCCCGGTGTTTTCAGCAGCCCTCCCGAGATAGGGAGAGCCCACTGCTCCCTCGGACCTAGACCAGGCAACGCCGACGTGGGGAAACTGAGAGCTTTCATCGTCAAATTCCTCCGCTTCCAAGAGAAAGAAAAAGTCCTCAGATGGGCCAGACAACACAAGATGGATTACTGTGGCTCTGAGCTGAGAGTGTATCCAGATCAGCGCTGCTCTGGCAAAAAAAAAAAAAACGGGCTGCATTCAACCTCATCAAAAACTCTCTTTACCTGAAAGGAATAAAATTCCGCCTACTGCATCCTGCGCATCTTCAGGTCTCCTTTCGAAACGAGACTCTTTGACTCTCCACAAAAAGCCCAGGATTTTTACAACGAGCACATTGCCCCCACCGGTTAGTAAACTACTGTGGACACTGGCTACATCTG
Source organism: Caranx ignobilis (assembly GCA_021432705.1). NCBI lineage: Eukaryota > Metazoa > Chordata > Actinopteri > Carangiformes > Carangidae > Caranx > Caranx ignobilis. The sequence goes on from MU270014.1 coordinate 29,523,272, forward strand.
GACCCAGTGCATGGTAAAAGTTGGTCATTTATAATCAATCAGCTACGGAACAGAAGCGCCAGAAAGACATTGTACATTAATGTACACCCATGCTATTATTTATCCGAATAACATAGTGCGACACTGGCACTATTATATGTATATCAGCCAGCTCCTTCTTTTTATCATCATCATTATTAGGGCCCGAGCGCTGACTGCAAGTCGTCCGGCGAAGGCCCTATTGTTATTTTTTTTTTTTTTTGCTCTGTTTATTATTCTTCTTACGCCGAAAGGATCGCATTTTTGGGGCCTGAACATGCTCGAAAACTCATGATTCTTGGCACACATGTAGGAACTGGTGAAAAATTACGTATTTTAAAGTCGTTTGACATGGGCAAATTGGCTCAATGGCGCCCCCTAGAAAATTTCAAAAATTCAGCCCCTCATAGCAGTTTCATCTAGACGCATGAAAATTGGTAGGCTTATAGAACATGCCCATACGCACAAAAAAGCCTCTTAACATCATGGTGAAATGTCGACAGGAAGTCGGCCATTTTGAATTGAAGTTTCGCTTTCTGCCTCAATTTGGCCATTTCCACACCTCGTATCTGAGCAAACCTGTCCTACAGATTTTGCCCGATCGACTTCAAATTTGGTACACGGCATCCTGACACCATAGTGATCAAAAGTTATTAAAAGCTTTTCTGTAGGTCAAGGGGCATAACTGCCAGGGTTCACCAAATTTTGATGACTGAACAGCCCGATATATTAATATCCCACCTTACTCATAGCGCCCCCCGGTGGTAACAGGAAATGACCAGTTTTTACTTTAACATGTACTGATGTCACATAGTTCACCCCACTAGCTTCATTCCACTTCTAGAACACGCCTAAGAGGTTGGTGAAGCTATATTATAAATGTTATGAAGCTACGAATAATGGCGTCCGTGTGGCGGTGTGGCGACTATCGACCCTTCGTCGTAAAATTACGTTTGGCTTTTTGATGGCTTTAACGAACTCATATTCACACGAAATTTGATATGCAGGTCAAGACTGGCGAGCTGTTACATCTGATAGGGGCGTCGCCCATGGGCGGGGCCAAATGCCTCAACAGCGCCACCTTGAAATTTTCAAAAAACCCACCCCAATAGGGGTCTTTTTGGAGTAGCAAGATGAAAATTGGTACACATGTGTAAGTAGTCTAGACACACAAAAAAGTCTCTCACACCAATGGTCAGAACCAAACAGGAAGTCCGCCATTTTGATTTAAAATTTCCATTATGGCGGCCATTTACTGATTTCCACACATTCTATTTGGACAAACTCCTCCTACAGATTTTATTCAATCAACTTCAGATTTGGTTAACATCATCTCAAGACCTTTGTGATCAAAAGTTCTTAAAAGCTTTTCTCTATCTCGTAGGGCGCCGCCATTTCTGATGCCCCTCGCCATGGAAAATCAAGTCCTTATAACATCATGCATTGTCCTATTTGCTTGAAACTTCACATGGGTGATGAAGGTCTGTCCCTGAACGCACCTGCCCACATCTGGTAACACTTGTAGCGCCACCTGGTGGATGAACTGAACATTGCATTTTTTCCACTTTTTCTTTGTTTCTCCTCCCTTCCCGCTTCGCGCCACAGTCTCCGTGTGCCGCAGGGGCCCCGCAGTGGCATGGGGCGAGTGAGGGCCCGTTCGACGCCGCTTGCGGCTTTAATAATAATAATATTTTCTCTTTTCCTCCAAAGCTATTATTAGGCTTTCTTTTTCTTTCTTTTTTTTTATCGTAAGTTAACATTTCTATTCTCTCAGCTTTTATAACTTGAATGCTGATATGGGTGTACAGCAGCCCCCAGCTATATTCTCTTATTTTGTGCTTATTGTGCATTGTAGATATATGTGCAAATACAGGAGCCCTATCTGCTCGGTGAGTGTTTAGTTTATAGATTTATGCCGCACAGAAGTAACAGAGTCTATGGAGTCCCGCTGCTAGTTCTTGTTCTCAGGACAAGCTTAGGGAGGTTTAGGCATGTTTATTTGTTCCCTGTTCTAATGGTTTTTGTTTTGGGGAATTGGGGAGGTAGATCCTACAAATTTGCTTTTATTTTTATTTTTGTCTGTATGTTTTAACACTACATCCTTCTACAAAACAGTGTTTCTTCGTACCATATTACAAGTTTGATTATGGCTAATACTACAAAAAAAGGGGTATCTTGTCTGAGATTTGTCTCTTGGAATGTTAAAGGGATCAATGGCCCAGTAATAAGGGGAAGAGTATTTTCCCACTTGAAACATCTTAGAACAGAAATTGCTTTCTTACAGGAGACGCATTTGATCACTAAGGATCACCATAGGTTAAAGGCTTCATGGGTTGGCCAAAGTTACCACTCCAATTTTAGCAGCAAAGCAAGGGGTACAGCGATTTTAATACATAAAAAAAATATATAGTTTTGCCCTACAAACGTTATAGCTGACCACCAAGGCTGGTTTGTTATAGTCTCAGGCTCCCTTTTTAATGTAGCTGTTGTTCTTGTTAATCTCTATGCACCCAATTGGGATGATGAGGCATTATTCGGAAAGTAACCTCACTTTTACCAGATTTAACTTCCCACCACTTAATTTTAGGAGGCGACCTTAATTGTACAATGAACCCTTTGTTAGATAAATCCTGCACAAGGCAGGATTCTCCTTCTAAAATGGCTAAAGCAATTTCATTGTTTATGGATCAAGGAACAACTCATGGGAAGTATAACAGAACTAGACAGAAAATAATCAATATCTCCATCCCCTGAACTAGACAAGGCGAGACGAAACCTTCAAATGGAATATAACTTGCTGTCTAAACAAGAAACCGAAAAATTACTCTTACGATCACGTGGATTTCTTTACGAGCACGGTGAGAAGGCAGGACACCATCTGTCACGCCAAATTAAAAGCAAATCAGTATCCCAACAAATTAAACAGATTAGAACCCCTTCAGGTGAACTTACAGTGACACCATCTGTCATAAATGAAACCTTTAAAACATTTTAGTCTGACTTATACACTTCACAATCCCCAACTGACAAAACAAACATGATGAGTTTCCTGGATAACCTAAATTTTCCGCCCATATCTTCTTCTCAGAAGAGCGAGATGGATTGACCCTTAGCTATTCGTGAAATAGCAGACTCAATTAAACTAATGCAAAGTGGCAGGGCCCCCGGCCCAGACGGCTACCCTATAGAGTTTTTCAAAACATTTGCTGATAAGTTGATCCCCCTCCTTTTAGACATGTTCAATGACTCTCTGGACTGGGGAGCCCTGCCTCAAACTCTTACTGAGGCATCAATAACCTTACTACTATAGCTGGGTAAAGAAGATTCTGATTGTAGTTCTTACCGTCCCATCTCTCTTTTAAATGCCGACTACAAGATTTTAGCTAAAGCACTGGCCTTATGACTCGAATCGATTATGCCAAGCATCATTTCACCCGACCAAACTGGGTTTATGAAAAACCGACACTCTTTCTCCAATGTCCGCCGCCTCCTCGACATTCTTTTTTCGTCAGCATCTGGGGGACACCAGAAGTGGTGGTCTCCCTGGATGCAGAGAAGGCTTTCGATAGGGAGGAGTGGAGTTATCTGTTGGAGGTCTTAAAGAGGTTCTGCATTGGGTCTAAGTATATATCTTTGATCACACTTTTATACTTGTCCCCTAAAGCGTCCGTAAGCACTAATGGGATGAAATCCCAATATTTCACACTTAGTAGAGGAACCCGTCAAGGGTGCCCTCTGAGCCCACTGTTGTTCGCTGTAGCAATCGAACCCTTATCTATTGCACTTAAATCGGCCAGTTTTAGCAAAGGAATCCACAGATGTGGTTTGGTACATACACTCTCCTTATATGCAGATGATTTATTGTTGTTTATTTCTGATCCAGTAACCACCATTCCTAAGACAACTGAATTGCTAAACAGCTTTGGAGCATTTTCCGGTTATAAATTAAATTTCTCAAAGAGCGAATGCTTGTAAATAACTCGGCCCTTGGGATCACTGATACGTCTCTCCCATTCAAAGTGTCTAAAAACAGCTTTAAATATCTAGGTTTGCATATCTGCCGTATGATGTCAGATCTCTACAAGAACAACTTTCCACCCCTAATCGACAAGCTTAAAGCAGATCTGGAAAGATGGTGTAATTTGCATATAACTATAGCAGGCAGGGTAAATTGCATCAAAATGAACGTGCTTCCACGTTTTTTGTATCTTTTCCAATGCTTGCCAATCTTTTTGCCTAATTTCTTTTTTCGTGTTATAAATAAGCTAATTTCATCTTTTATATGGAAAGGCAAGACCGCCAGGATAAGGAGAGAATTCTTATAAAGGCACAAGTCCATTGGTGGTGTGTCGCTCTCTGATCTAAGACTCTATTATTGGGCAGCTAACATAAATGGACTTGCACTTATATAGCGCTTTTCTAGTCACTTGGACCACTCAAAGCGCTTTACACTGTGTCGCATTCACCCTTTCACACACACATTCATACTGCACTGTTCGCAGACAATGTTGGGGGCTAACCATTCACACACACATACACACACACATTGGTGACACATGACCGATGACACATCGGAGGGCAAGCATGGGTTCAGTGTCTTGCCCAAGGACACTTCGACATGTGGCCTGGAGGAGCCGGGGATCGAACCACTGACCTTCTGGTTTGTGAATGACCCGCTCTACCTCCTGGCCATAAACAAAATGATTCTGTGGATTCGCGAACCTGAATTAATGTGGTGTAAACTGGAAGCTAAATCCTGTTCTACCTCACTCCTTGCTCTGCTTACAAAATACAAAAATCAAAATTGCCTCTTCAATCATCCCAATATTCAAGTAACCCAATTGTCATTTCTACCCTTAAAATTTGGCACCACTTTAGATGTACTTATGGTCTCCAAGGATTGTCTAACTGTGGCCCCATATATAACAATGATCTCTTCCTCCCTCCCAGCAATGATAGTGCCTTCTCTTTATGGCAGAGTTCAGGCCTTGTCAAGCTAAGTGATCTCTATACTAATAATGTCTTCGCTAGCTTCAGTGAATTATGTGAAAAATTCAACCTTCCAAAGTCTCACCTGTTCCGATACTTCCAGATCCGTAATTTTGTTAAATCAAATAGTACCTGTTTCCCCAATATCCCCCTAACACAGTAATTAACTCAATCTTTGACATTCCCACAAACCAGAAAGGTCGTATCTCAAAAATTTACCCCTTAATATCCCATCTCAGAGACACATCTCTTGATAAAATCAGGAAAGACTGGGAACTGGAATTTGGCAGGGCTATCGATGACAGCGACTGGGACTCAGCATTAATTCGAATAAATAACAGTACAATTTGCTCCAGGCTTAATCTGATACAATTTAAAGTTGTCCATCGAATCTATTTAACCAATTCCAAACTCTCCAAAATTTATCCCAATATCACTGACACATGCAATAGGTGTCACATGACACCAGCAAACATGACACACATGTTCTGGTCTTGCCCTCGTCTGCAGGTTTACTGGACAGCTACTTTTAGACATCTTGCTGAAGCACTAAATAAATTTGTGTCTCTCTTCTCTCTTTTAACTTTCTGTGTACTTATATATATTTGTTTGTTTGCTCAATTGAGTGGTGGATGTGTCTTAAAGTCCATTCATCCACTTTATTTTACATTGATCTTTTATTGCTCCTGTTTATATATTAGGGATGGGGCATTTCAAGCAAAAGCACTATTCGATAATTGCCGGGAACTAATCGATTATTTTTCGAATATTCACCCCACCCCACCCCCAACACACACACACTCACACTCTGTGTTGCTCCCTCTCCTTCATCATTTGAAATGAGAAAAGGCACAGGTACACTGGAGGCATATTCTCCAGTACCGCTTCTCATCACAGTCCGCACTGTGCAGAGTTTGCACTAGTTTCACTTGTTTTTTATTTGACAGAGTTTCACACAGAACTTTCTGATTGTTGTAGGAGTCTTCACATGTTTCTCCTTCAGCGACAGTAAAAAGGGAACATTTACATTTTTTCAGACAAGATGATAGTCTCATGAACAATTCGATTTTTTTTAACTGAATTACTATTTGAATATTCAAAAATCATTGCCCATCCTTATTATATATGTTCCGTTTGCTCATTTTGTATTTTATGTATTGTATATGCCACAGTGCTCCCAATGTCATGGTATTTCAATGCGCAATGACAATAAAAGGCTTTATGGCTCTTCATGGAGCTATCAATTTAATGAGGGGCAGCAACTGACAGTCTTATACATTATTCATTTAACTGCCTTTTATTTTGTTCATAAATGTCACAACATTTTGTAAAATGCCTACAACTATTTCACAAAGCTCATATGACTTTTTCAAATTGCTCATTTTGCCCAGCAGCCCAGAACCAAAAATAAGCATTCAATCTGAAGTACAATGCACACCGGCAGCAGCTGGACACCAGTGCTCCATTTCCAGGCACACAGCTCCTACTTTTATCCCTTTTGTCCCCTTTTCATCTCCCGTAGCAGCTTGTTCACCAATAGACTTTTGTCATTGGTGTTTCCTATTGGTACTAATAAACTTGATGAGCCACGGAAGAGATGACTCTCGTTTGACTCCAAATAAATGCCGTTCATTGTCATTTGCTTCTCTTCTGACCAGAAGAGCAGTATACTATGAGGGAAGGATGCTGCCCCGCTCACCCATGCTCAATGGCTGGGGGACATTATGTCCTGTCAGCCTGGAGAAAATAATCAATCCATAACTCACACAAAAAGTTTTTGAATATGTGGGGACCTTCCCTCAAACACTTTCAAAATCTCTCCTCACAATAGGGTCTTAGTCTCTCAATTCTACCTGCTTCTTACATGTCATGTAAATTAGGGATGGGTCCGATCCAGTATCGGTATCGGGCTCCGATACCAACATAATTCACGGATCGGAAATTTCCGATACATCCTCCAGAGATTTCCGATCCATGAGCATGTCTGTGCTTGCCTGCCTGTTGCCTGCTGAAAATGCTGGCTGCTCTGCTACCAGGCTGCAAAATGTGGAGTGGATTTCCTGAACGAAGGTGTGTCTCACTCAGAGGTGGAGTAGTGCTTGCACGTCCGTTCAGGAAGTCCATTCCACAGTTTGCAGCTAGACAGGTGGGCATTGAGCAGCACTGCGGTTACTTTGAGACACAACATGTCTGCGGTGTGGAAATATTTCACGTTGGAAACACCAAAAAGCAAGACTGCTAGGTGCAGCGTTTGTAAAGCTGCTGTACCGAGAGGAGGAAGCACCGTTGCGACCTACAATACAACGAACTTAATTAAACATTTAAAAAAGCACCACATTACAGAGCACCAGGACTTTTTAGCTGCGAGGCAGAACGATGAAAGTAGCCGACAGGAATCACTTTTGGAGTCGTTTCAAAAACATCGATAATATAATATTAAAGTAAATAGAGCTCTGGTATCGGAATGGTATCGGTATCGGCAGATATTAAAATTCGGGATCGGATCGGAAGTGAAAAAATGTGGATCGGTGCATCCCTAATGTAAATCTTACTCTCCTTGACAACTGATTACAGATACATTCTTTAATCTCAATTTATCTCTGCTTTCAGCTATTCTCTGTCCTCCACTTTCAGTGTGAACATTACCCATGACTTCCAGAAAATGTGATGTGTATTAATCAGCTCCACTGGGCTTTTGTTCTGATTTAATCAAAATACATACATATTTCTTAACCTTTGTGTATTTATGTACACAGACATGTGTGAATGTGACAATATATGTATGTATACAGTCTCAGTATATGGGGACTAAGGGCTTTTCAGGGTGGAAAGGGTTTAAGTTCACATTGTGCTTCTCCTGTAGAAATTGTTTACAAATGAACAGATGTATTATGTTAAAAAAAAAAACAGTAAAAAGATGAGAAAATTATTTTGCAGATTGCTTGATCAATGAAGTGGTTAACCTTTCCTCAATGAAGAAACACAATATTCAAGTGTGTTACCTTCGTGATTCCCAGGACACCTATATTTGGACTGGAGGAGGTAGAGCCATTTCCTGTTCCAAAAAGACCATCCAGCACACAGGAAATACCTTCCACAAATATCCCCCTGCAGAGACAGAGAAAAAACAGACTGATGACAGTATCTGACAGTTAACAACAGTAACAGTTAATTGGCCGTGCTATGAGTCAAACAAATAGAGTAAGGGAAAGAATGAGTAAGTGTTGAAAGCAGACACTAAGGAATTACCTATTGATGGCGTGGATGGGAGGTGGAGGAGCACAAGAGAGACGAGCGCAGGCATAGTAATCTCCAATCGACTCAATGATGCTGGCCACCACAGCACTCATCATCCCAATCACCCCTGCAGCCGTCACAGTAGGAACACCCCACTGGACTGTAGAGGTTAAACACAGACGACAGCTGCATTCAAATGGAATGTTAACTATTATATTTGTCTCATTGTCAATGGCAGGTTGTAAACACCAGGCTAAATCATACTGAATGTTACACAACCATTATCATTCCAGTGTACATACTGTCCTGTTCACTGGTCTCCGAATGTATCATAATTACATGACTGACCTATCATAGCTGGATATACTTGTGCTTTATATTTTTATATTGTATTATTTATAATAGTTACTCACACAACCATCTGTTTATGCTGGGTTTCTACAGGTTCACCAGGTCAAATTTAAGACGTTTTAATACCACACAGAACATAAATGTGAGAGCCGCTTTGCAATCAAATTAGCAGAGGTATGAAAGAATAATAGTGGAGTGATCATTATCACTTTTTTCATTTGAAATGAGAAATGTATACATCTAATGACATATTTGATCACATTTGTGTGAACTATGTAAAAGTCTAAAAATGAATGGATTAATAAATTTAAAAAATGTCCACACAATGGCTAAATGTAGCTGAGTTGATGATGCTTCTAGCACCCCCTTCATCCTCCACCTCCTCAACACACTTACAGGGGTATGGGATCTTAAACCATGGTGCAGCAGTGAGGATTCCTTGACGAGCATCTGTGCGGGCATAGAAACCGTACTTGTCTTTTTCTGGCGGGAAAACGTCAGTCACAGTGAAAATGAAGCACAGAAGCCATGACACCAGGATTGCCATGATGATCTGAGTATAAGAGAGAAGAAAACAGTCATTAAACTGTCACATTAAAGACAAGGTGAAGTAAAAACAGGTTTTACCAGTCATCCACCTACAGTCTTGTCTCACTTGGTTATTTATCTCAAGCTAATAAACTACTAGTAGTATTTTTCCAAAAAATTATGAACATTTATTGCGCATGAAATAATGAGTTTTATTATGTCTGATTAAGGCCACAGGTGAGGAAGATATATAGTCCTCTACAACTCTTAATTGTATAAAATATTTTAACGTATATGATACTGATTATAACATTCATCACCCACAGCTGAGGGATCCTTACTGTACTGAACCATACTCCTGCTCATATTTTGCTTTTTGGGGAAATCTAACAGCAGATAAAGACTAAGTGTCATTAAAAAAAACATATTTTAACTTCCATAGAAAATAAATGAGGTTTAGTGCTGCACCTTTTTGATAGCTTCCATACTGGCTATGATCATGTTGGCTACAACCAAATCACTGCCATGTGCCAACATTTTCAGAGTTACACGTGACCCAATAAAAAGCAATGGGAGGCCCTTAGAGGAAATGGGTATAAATCAGACTGGTAGCCAACTCTGTGAATTAAAGAAAGTTTTTTTTATTATTTAATATATCCCCAGCAGAGGGCAGGAGAAGACTGATTTACACCATGCACAGAGGCAAAACTATTTACCCCCCCCCCCCCCCCCGAGGAATGAGATTAGCTCTGTTGAATAACTTGAGACACTGGTGGGAACACAGTTTTCGGTGGTGGCATAGTTGTAAAGAAACAGAGGTGAACTCATTTAAAGAGTTTAGGACAGGGAATAATGAAGTGGAGCTCATACACAGTTTGTTCAAAAGGCAAAAAGCTGAACTAATTATACGCTTTGTGGTAAATGGTAAAAGTTCTATGGTAAGTGGCATGTACTCACAGGAAACATTTTGAAGACTTGAAGTCTATAGGAAGTCCAGCCTTTCTTGGCTTTGTAGACCGGGAGAGGGAAGTGAACATTTCTGGCATACTGAGAGAAGAGCAGCACCAAGAAGATAGTCCTGCACACAGAAACAAATCAGTGAAACACGTCAGCGTAGTCTTATCATTTCCTGGACTGTATATTTAGTTTCTGTTTGTGTCTGATTGAGACCGCAGAGGATTCAGAGCCAATCAATTATTCTTACTGCCACAAAGAGCCAGTCACTGGCAATTACAGGCACATAACCTGTCCCTGTGGAGTGAGAGAAGATTCCCTCTGGCTGTAGGAACTGATGTCGGCTGGTTGACAGAAAATCTAAGATGAGAAGGTTATCTAACTTTTGAATTTGTACTACTTGGTTTAATAATCACTTGTTTTATCAATCCCCTGATCTCGTGTCTGAAATCCATTCTTAAATCTTTACACTCCAGAACCACTATAAAGATCACCTTCAACTACAACTCACCCTACCCCTCCAAGCACAAGGATTTGTGTAAAACATGTTTAAAAGTATTCTTCCTGCTTTCCTTAGACTTGACTTAAATGATTGTGTTCTACTGTTTGTTTGCAAAAAAAGAAGAAAAAGGGGTGGATTGTGGAAGAAAATATTCATTTGGTGTAGTGAAGAAAGCAAAACCCTTCACCTATGAGTGTCTCTAACTCCGCACCCCACTGGTTTGTCCAATTGATCTTAAACAATGCCATTCACTTGTATCATGGTGGTACCTTCCCCAACACATCTTTTTGTCTCTGTCTTTGCTTCTTCCCCCGCCTCTTGATAATTCAGTTGTATGTCTCTTGTTAATTCAATCCTGTCTGACGATCAGACCTTTTGATGCAAATACCTTTGTTCCCCATGTAACCCTATGTGACCCCCCCCCTAACCGTATCCCTGTCCCCCTGCCCTTCATTCTGGGTCAGTCTATTGCCATGGACCTGCTCTGTGACACTGGGCTGACCATTTTCCAGATTACTAATAAACTCACCACACCACAGTAAACTCTGGAACTATGGACTTGAGTGATTTTCTACAACAATATCACAGCCTTTAAGCAGGTATTCAGCTCTGGGTCACTCTTTACAATCTTTTCCTGAGTAAAAAGAAGTGTTTTCTTTCGTTATCCTCCTCTATTTTACTCATTCTTGTGCTGCAAAGGAAGAGGAAGCTTATTTTCACTGTAAATCACTGAAGGTGAATGAGCTAAGCTAAGAAGGAGCCTGTCATACCATTTCTGCAGCATTATCTACCACAGCTGTTCATTTGTAGTCAGTTATTCCAGGTTTTTTACCCCCCACAGCTTTATCATAATCAGCAGAGCATACACAGGAAAAACAGAGACGTGCTTGCACTTACAGCATAGCTATGCCCCAATGTTTTCCAGCCCTCTCTCCTGCAGCCTGGAAACCAGACAAGCCAATGAGGGCTACCGTGGGGGTGATGGTCAGAGGTCCAATGTATTTCAGCAGGATACCAGGTAGACCTAGCGCTCCAATACACACTTCCACCAGGGAGGACACGATGATGGCGCCCTGGATCTGACAGAACAAAGAACAGAGGTTGATGAAACACCCTGTACTCACTTCAACCCTGAGAGAAAAGGTGACACTGACCACAGCAGATTTTCATTAACTCTTAAATCTAAATGAATGTTTCAGGGTTTCCCACAGTATTCTGTAGAGGGGTGCTGCGATCTAAAATAAAGTGATTCTGTTAACATCTACAGTAAAAATTAGGACACCCCATTTGGTTTATACCAAACATGTCCTCTGTTCTGGTGTCTGAATAATTCAGTTTTAGACTCATCTCTCCAAAGAACATTATTCCAGAAGTCCTAGTCTTTGTCTACATTCTCTCTGGCAAACTTCAGTCTGGCATTCATGTTTCTCCTAGAGTTCTCCAAGAGAGGTTTCCTCCTTGCACCTTAAACTTGTGCAGTCTCATTCTGATTGTAAAGACCTGCACTTTCACAGCAACAGTAACAAGGGACTGCTGTACGTCCCGTGATCACATTTTAGGTTTTTCAGAGACTTCTTTTAGCATGTTGTGGTCTGCTCTTGGGTGAACTTGCTTGGACAGCCAGACCTGGGCATGTTGGCAGTTGTTTTCAATGTCCTCCATTTGTAGACTATTTTCTGGACAGTGGAATGGCTGATTTCAAATTGTTTTGAGATCTTTTTAAATCCATTTAAAATCCAAATCCACTCATAAGATGCTGCAATCATCTTTCTGTCTGAGGTTTAAATAGAGCAAGCCTCCTTAAAGCTGAGTAACAATGTTCAGATCATGTGCACCTGATATGATTCACTTGTGTGTCATTTTAGCCATTTTAATTGGGAATAATGTGTTAACTGCTTTGCTGTAGCTAAAGTTTGCAAACTGATTTCCTGAAAGAAGCCGTTGCATAACATTTGTTGTCTCATTGCTAAAGATATGAAATTAAATTTTTCAATCAAAGATAAAACAAAGGAGATGGGGTAAGAGAACCACCAGTGAGCCAGGTGAGCTATCACAGCCAGATGTGATAGCTCTGAGTGATAATCATTTTTGTCCGGTTGTTATCCATCTCTCTGTTCTCTTCACCTGCACACTCCTCCTGCTTGTAGCCCATAGACGTCCCATTCAACAATTTAATTCAGTCTGATTGAGTTTGGTCTCATTTATGCATCACACAAAAAACTATTACTCATCTGGCTTACACAAATGGAAAAGGTTAAAAGCAAACTAAACTGCTCCTGCCACATAAAAATGCTACCTCCAGGCATGTCCAAACAGAAACCGCCTCTAAAAGAGAAAACTCTTACAAATAGCTTGAGAAAAAAGCTTACTATAAAAGAATGGAAAAAAGGACATGTTACTTAGGTGTAGTTCTGTAAAAGGGGCTGCATAAGTTAAAGGTACAGTGTGTAACTTATTTGGCTTTTTATTAGCAAAAATCAAATATTGCTTCCATAAATACGTATTTACCAAAGTCTAATCACAATCACATACAAATGAAAGCTTTCTCGTAGCTTAGAATGAGTTGTTTACAAATGAATAGGTGGCAGTGCACGAAGGCTGCCATGTTGCATGGCCATCTTTGAATACAGTAGCCAAAGGAGCCAAACTTGGTTCGCCTGTACATCCCTGTGTGTTGTCGGGGCGAGGAGGAGAAGTAAGCAAAGACTGTGTTGGTGAAAGCGCTCCCATCCTACTTGCCATTTTCGCTTGAAATGGAGGACCATGCGTACTCTTTGCCCCATGAGAGGGAAGGCAACCCACCCAGGAAAAGAAAAAGAAAACATGAGCGGGATAAAACGAGAGGCTACATCAGCGTAGCTGTTCCCAGGTGGAGACAACTCATGAGCGAGAAGGACTTGAAAACGGACGCGGAGGTTGCAAGCTTTCTGCTAGACAGGTTTATTCTGGTGTAATGTTAGAAGCAGGGAAGTGTAGTCCAGCAACTACTGTATCCTCCTGTTTGCGTCCTGTTGCGTCCTGACAGTTCCACTGCCCCTGCTTTGCTGAGCTCTCCCTCTACCTCTCCCTCTTCGTCTTCCTCTCCCTCTCACATCATCAGATGTTCTCACTCTGTTATTTTGTTACATTGTTCGTTTAGAACTAGCACTAACAATTTACTATATCACATTTGTTGGCATAGCTATTAGCTGTTAGCAGTAGCATGGTACCAAATACATGTTAAATATGGAGGACAGGCTTATAACTTATTGGCATTAATAACAAAACAGAACATGTATCCTTCTGTACCTCATCACTTGATGGAACACTTAAAGTCGTGCATGAAGTAGACAATAATGCGTTTAGCAGAGGGGGGCTGCCAGAGAGTACTATTCAGTTGTTTGCATTCTATTAGTGCCCCACACACTGGGGCATTAAGTTGAGTAACATATGACAAGAATGTTTGTTTCAACTTCTTTCATTGATCACAGCAAACAGAGGCCACCATTCCACAAGAATGGTTCAGCAAGATATTTGGGAATTTTTGGGGGACTTTTCCTCCCATCCACCTCCCGAGCTTGTATGAATTTTCATTTGCCATGAGTTGCCTCACCTCTCGTATCCTGGGGTGCCAGATGTGCTCTGTGTTGAGGAGTTCTGTGCCGTTCGGGACCAGAACCTCTGTGTGAGGACAAAAAATAGCAATCAGAGATAATCAAACAAACTAGAAAATTTCCTCGCAGAAATTTTGAGAGTGCCATGGGGGGCCCTGATCTCTATCAACATGGGAATCAAACACACAACCTTAAGGTCAAGACAGAGCTGATCAGACAGATACATGATCATCTTTCTATGAGCACTGACATGAGGAGCTGTCAACCTGTGTGTGTGTGTGTGTGTGTGTGTGTGTGTGTGTGTGTGTGTGTGTGAGAGTGAGTGAGTGAGTGTGTGTGTGAGTGAGTGAGTAAGAGTGTGTTTGTGCGCGCATGTGTGTGTGTGTGTGTGTGTGTATGTGTGACACTGTAATCCCATAAAGTTATCTGTGTGTGCACACATCTGTTTGCACATTCCACAACATGCGCTTCAGCTGGGAGCAGCAAAGTCTGGTAGCTCTGAGTTTTTACTCAACCTTTGCTTTATTTTGTTGTGTTTTTGTATGTTTTTGTCGTATTTTGTCAACTACTGATGGACACTTCTGTGGGGAGAGGAGATTCTTCAGGAGAGGAGCTTCTGGCATTGAAAATGGAGCAAGTCTGGAGGATGCCACCCTGTTCCAGCTGGATGAGGAGCTGCTTTCATGGTTGCTGTGCTGGTGGTGCAGAGGTTAAAGGCTTGGAGGTGGAGATGTACTGTAGGTCCTTTCTGCTATCAGTCATCATGCAAAATATCAACTCTCTGCTCAACAAGAGTGATGAGGAGCTGGAGATATAGATGAAGACTCAGGAAGTAGACATTTTTTCAAATCAAAACAATACTTGTGTACATCCCACCAACGGCTACTGCTGAAGTTCCATGTGAAGGTCTCCATGAAGTCGTTGCTAGGATACAGACTAAACATCCTGAGGCACTTGACTTCAGAGAGATCAGAGATACATGCTGGTGGAGGCCATTCTGAACAACTCAGATCATCCTCTTCATAACACCTTGATGGACCAAGAAAAGAGCGGTGGTGGACGGCTCCTCTCTCTTCACTGCAGGAAGGAGAAATATAGAAGATCCTCTGTACCTTCAGCCATCAGGCTTCTTCATTCTTCTGCAAATGGTTGATGAGCAAACAAATGAATTTCCCTTTGGGGATCAATAAAGTAATTCGTATTCGTAATCGAATGTCTGGTTGTGTTTCACAAAGACTTGATGTATGGGAAAGAGGGGTCAGACACATTGGTGAAATAGTTGATAAACTGAAGAGATATCAGAGGAGTCTCTAATTAATGAATGTCAACATGGTAATCAAACTGTAAGATCAACAGTCACATGCTGTACAGACAGAGCCGATCAGAAGTATGACATAATGACAATAAATAAGAATAACTTTCATTATATAGCAATTTTCAAAACAAAATTACAAAGTTTTTGCCAAAATGCCAAAATTTTGCTAATGGCTTAAAGAGGAACTATGCAGGATTTTTAGCTTAATTATGCTACATTATTACCTTAATTAAACATCTTTTGAGTAATTGTGATGGTTAAATAAATGACTTTTAACTTGTTACAGGGAGAATGGAGGTTCTCTCTCTTCCACCTGGCATCTCTTGCCTGAAATCCTTGCACCATCAGTGCCTCCGACCCGGTGTCCCAGCTCTCGTCTCACTGGCACCATGACACAAACGCGCTGCATAACCCATAATCTTTTGTTTATGACAGATAAGACTACACAAATAAAAATGTCGTGAAACATTGTATATGTTATATAACGTTATCCCACACTCCATGGATTGCTTTCTCGCCAGCTTCATTGAAAACAAACGACATGCCAGGCGGAGGGTTAGCAAAACAGAGGAAAAGCGACTGGACTTGCACACTTCCTCTTTAAGGTGATGTGAAGTCTGTCTACCTAATCTAAAATACCTGTACATCAGCCTGTCCTGTTTACCATGGTGATTTTACCTGCTTAGTTTTTACTAAGTGAGATTCAGTTGAAATATACTTCTCAAACTCAGACTAACAACTTATATATCTGTTACTACGCATGCACGTGCGTGGTTGCTTTTGAATGTACCTCGGGCCAGGATAAACCTTGGCAAAACATCATTTTCCCACCATGCACCATGGCCATGGAATAATCTTCAAAAAGTTCTTAAACTAAAAACATTTATATCTATTTATGATTGTAAGTGTATCATAAAGAATGCAGTGAAGGAGGGATGTCATTGCTCTTTTGGAGTGGCCTGCATCTGAGCAGCTGATATTTTGTTTTATTGTTTATTGTGTATCTTGTATGTGCTGATTTTACATGGCTGCTACCTTGGCCAGGTCTCCCTTTCAAAGAGATTTCTGATCTCAGCGGGACTTCCTGGTTAAATAAAGGCAAATAAAAATAAATAATAATAGACGGAATGCAAGCAGAAGCAGGCACGCAAACGCAGAGAAAGAGGGCAATTTTCTGGTCTCACATTTGGGCTTATTGTTACAAAACGGTAGCTCCTATCAGAAAAAGAAGCAGACCGTGAGTGGTCAGAAACTATCCCAAAGATCTTCATATGTTTTTGGTGTTTCTAGCGTAAATACAAGATCTCTAATAAATCAATACTCATTAATTTGAAACATTAATATAAACAGGCTAATCCTGCTTGGAGGTGTTTTGAGCCAGACAGCTTTTGGCATTGGGATTAAAGTAAACCGACAAACTAATTACTGGCACATCCATGAGATGGGAGCGTCTGTAGAAGAAAAGAGAGAAGGTACCTGTACTATTACACTTCCATTTGTCCAGTGACAGGATGGCTCTGGCTGGTGCGAGGAAGGCAAAAGCACTGGCCTGGAACAATGGCAGCCTGAATGAGAAAAGCATTGATCAGAGATGAAACAAAAGCCTCTAATTATATCAAGTATTATGTTGTTATATGTAAAACACAGTAGAGGTTGACCAACTGATTAACTGACAGTGATTGCTATTGGCAGAAGTTTTGGCTCCAAAAGTCACACAACTGTCATCTCCACATGCCATTGTGTACCTGACATAAATGATACTTAAACAGAGCACAAGTTTGACACTGGCAGCTTGACTGGAGCGAGTAAACCCTGGAAACTTGACTGAATTGAAAATTTCCCTATTGCTGTTCATCTGAATGTTTGACGGGTCTGAGCTTTTACTAAGCTAATGACACCTGCTGTTGAGCTGCATTATGGGAACGGTCCACTATCCAGTTTTATTGGAGCTTGGACAGCTGTAACTCGTTGGGCTGTTCAAGTATCTGAGCAGCAGTGTGTGGAAGTATTTGGGGTTCTTTATTGTACATAAACAGATGACAAGGCTGCTCTGACAAGTAGCTGCTTTACTCAGTAACAACAAATCTCAACATCAGGTTGGCTGTACGAGGCTGTTATAAAATCAGTGTCAAGCATGAATGTTCAAATTCATTTAATCTCGAGTTAGTATCTGACTACAAACTGGGGACATTCACAAACCAGTCTCAAGGCTCGTCTCGCCTTGATGCTCAGAAAACAAAGGGATTTGTCAGCAATAAAATGTGGAATTTTTGCACTTTTCGAAAGGAAAAAGGAAATTTTAGCTGACAAAAATAGAAATCAGATGTGTATGTCTGTGGATTTTTCCAAATCTGTTTGTTTTATTTCATGTTACATGACCATTTCAATTAGGGATGGCCCGATCCGATAATCAGGATCGGTATTGGTCTGATATTGGCCAAAATGTCAGTATCGAAAAAAACAACTATAGCCCGTCTGATCCGATACCTAATCCCAAACTATCATATAAATTCTCAAATTAACTTTGTGTGACATGTCGTAAACGTAGGCAGTATTGCCACAGCAATGGCAGGCCATGTCATGCTGACAGAGACACAGCTGCTGCAGCATGTGTCATGTAAACACTGTCAAACGTGAGTGACAGTGAATTAGCCTAGCGCTCTTATCATGTCAGCTGTGTGGAGTTACTTAACATGCAAGGAAGAAAAAAGTAAAACAGCTGAATGCAACTTGTGCAATGGCAGCAGCACTGGACGTTTCAACATCACAAACTTGATAAAACATTTGAAGAAGCATCATGGAAAGAAGTATGAAGATTTCTTGCAGTAAACAAGTGCTAAGAAGAAAAGGAACCCACCACAACAGTCATTGCAGGAAACAATTCTGAAGTGTGAGAAACTCCCCCCAGAGAGCAACAAAGCAAAGGTGATAACGGAGAAAGTCATCAAATGTATTTTGTTAAACGTCTTCAGTGGAACATTGGAATTGAGTCCATTCTATATCTAGATTCATATGGGTGTTTTACACACAGATCAGTCCCAGGGGTTACATGAGAAACATTCAAGTTTGCAGTTTGCACTGATTTGAAGTTTAAATAAAGATCTTATGGCTTGAGGCATGTTGTGGGCTATTTTATCTCTTTCTTTAGGGGAGCAGAATATTTGAACATTTGAACACAGTGTTTTTGGATTTCTATATTAAGCACAGCACATCAATACAAACTATATGGATTATTAACAACTTAACAGAGGAGAAAAGAAGGTATCCAGTTCATATCAGTATCGGCAGATACTCCAAGTTGCAGTATCAGACATGAAAAAGTTGTATCGAGCCATCCCTAATTTCAATAGTAAACTGTGTTTATGATTACTTTTTAAAGGAGCTGTACATAAGACTGTGGCCAAAACTGTTGCTGCAGTCAAAATCAAAATACTGCAGCGCGTTGTTTCCCCTCTCCCTCGTCCCCAGACTTGAGGTTACCAGATAGCCACACAATAACCTCTGCCCTGCTCCAGCGCTGTGGGTATGGTACCTGTCCAATGTTTACGCTAGGATTTTTTTAAGATGTGGTAGTGGGCGGACCCCCTGTACAAAACACACATGCCCCCCACACATGGCCGGCTACCACATTTAAATGATCATTTCAACCTCTGATTATGATAAGTGTGTGTGTTCAAAATACTTTACATTATTTTAAGATCTAAACAAAAAAAAAAATCATCATTCTGAAGGTGTGGTGGCTTTTATGTTGCCGTGGCGGTGCGCCACGATCAATAACATGTAGCAGAAACCCTGCAGTCTCTATGCCACCAGAACTGCGGCAATGTAGTAATACAATGAAATGAACTGGATAAAAGCTGTATACATGCAGTGGGAAAACAGATTATTGTGCAAAAAGCATGTGTTTCCAGGAGAAAATTAGCCATTCCAGCATCTGTCCTCAAATTCCTCTCCACTGTCAGGTGTCTCCATCTTTCAAACCTATCTCCTATGCAGATTCTGGTTTGTTTCTGCTTTTGTCAAGATGTTTTTGAGAGTCAGAGTGGGGTGTTTTAATTTTAGTAACATCAGACAAAATCCTATAGCCATAGCTCAGTGATAACTGGGAACCTGGATGCCCGAAATGCTACTGACATTGTGATTGGGAAATGGTGATGGTGCAACAGGCCAAAACACAAAGTCAAAACATAAACTTGATTTGCAGTTACAGTTACAGTTAGATCAGCATTTCAAATTCACAGCATTCCTTTGTCTCTGATGACAAATTGGGTGATTTCATGATTACTTGCCATACATTTCTTACATATAGCTCCTTTAAGTTTTTCAATAATGACACTATGACTGATCATGACTGATCATGATCTAGAATTACCATCTCTCAGCTATATGCTTCTGCCAATCAGTCCAGTTTACAAGTGTGTTTGCCCAGACTCATGTATCCTATGTACACAAGGTGTGTACCCAGTTCATCATGAGATCAAACATTAAAAATGGCCACAATCTCCACCTTTTTTTCATCTTACAGTGAAAATGTGTGTTTCTGCAGAAGCTTAGGATGTAACACGGCCTGTGTTGCACCACCAACCCCTTCATGTGTCCAATAAATTTTCCCAACTCAGCGACACACCCGCTGAGACCCAAACTCAGCATGTTGGCTCTGTTGCTCTCAGCGGCACCGCCGCCGGGAAGCCGACATTAGTCATTGGTGACTCTGTCCTCCGCAACGTGAAGGTAGAGACTCCGGCGAGCATAGTTAGGTGCATCCCAGGGGCCAGAGCGGGCGACGTTGATGCAAATCTAAAGCTGCTGACAAAAAGTAAACGTAAATACAGTAAGATCGTAATCCATGTCGGTGCTAATGACACCCAACTTCGCCAGTCGGAGTTAACTAAAGTTAATATAGAATCGGTGTGTAACTACGCAAAAACAATGTTGGACTCCGTTTTCTCTGGCCCGCTGCCCAATTTGTCTAGTGACGACATGTTTAGCCGCATGTGGTCGTTCCATCGCTGGATGTCTAGGTGGTGCTTAGCAAACAACGTGGCCTACATAGACAATTGGAAGAGTTTCTGGGGAAAGCCTGGTCTGATTAGGAGAGATGGCGTCCATCCTACTTTGGATGGTGCATCTCTCTTATCTAGAAACATAGCACGTTGTGTTAGTCATTTCAGCCCCTGACAATCACCTAGAGTTCAGACCAGCAGGCAGAGCCGCAGTCTTACACGCCCCACTGCAGGTTCCTTTGTGCTGTCACCAACCCAACCCTGCTTATACCCCATAAGAACTGTGTTTGCCTTGAGGCTGTATAAGCCTAAACCCAAAGCTGGAGGAGCCAATTATAGCAACTTAGTTAAAATCAAAACCACTACTTCAGCAAACCAAACAAATAAAACTATTAAATGTGGTTTGCTAAATATTCGATCTCTCTCATCCAAGTCTCTGCTAGTAAATGATTTGATCACTTATCACCAAATTGACTTCCTGACTCTGACTGAAACCTGGTTGCAGCAGGATGAATATGTCAGTTTAAATGAATCTACCCCTCCCAGTTACATTAACTACCACGTGCCTCGTAACACTGGTAGAGGAGGAGGAGTGGCTGCAGTTTATCAGTCAAATCTGCTTATTAACCCTCGACCTAATGTTTCATATAACTCATTTGAAAGCCTTACTCTCAGCTTCTCTCACCCAGACTGGAAAGCAGAGAAACCACATTTACTTGCTGTGGTGTATCGTCCTCCTGCACCTTATTCTGAATTCTTAGAAGAATTCCCTGACTTTCTGTCAAATTTAGCAATGAACTCAGACAAAGCCATTATAGTGGGCGACTTCAATATTCACGTGGACGTTGATGATGACTGTCTGGCCTCAGCATTCAAGTTGCTTTTAGATTCAACTGGCTTCTCCCAGAGGGTACATGAACCCACTCACTCTTTTAATCATATCCTTGATCTGGTGCTTACTTATGGAATAGGATCACAGTTTTCCCTCAGAACCCGGTCTTGTCTGACCATTCTTTAATAACCTTTGAATTTACTTTAACAAATTACACTTTACCTGGGAAAAATCCCACTACAGTAGATGTTTATCTGACACTGCTGTTTCTAGATTTAAAGAGCTCATTCCAGCAGAGCTTGCTGCCACACCATATAGTAACATGATGGGCAGGTATTATGATCTTACTCCCTCGCAGGTAGATTATCTTGTAGAAGGCACTGCAGCAACACTCCTTGGAGCACTTGATGCTGTAGCCCCTCTGAGAAAGAAAGTCATCAACCAGAAGAGAACAGCTCCCTGGTACAATTCAAACCTGCGCATCTTGAAGCAGAAGACCAGACAGCTGGAAAGGAAAACACATTCTAGCCAACACGAGGAAGACCGTCGAGCCTGGAAAGATAGTTTATTAATATATAAAAAAGAACTCCATAACGCCAGAAGTACATACTTTTCATCTTAAATCGAAGAGAATAAAAACAACCCCAGGTTCCTTTTTAACACTGTGGCCAGGCTGACTAAGAACCACAGTGCTGTTGAGCCATGCATCCCTCCAACTCTCAGCAGCAACAATTTCCTAACTTTCTTTACTGAAAAGATCATCAATATCAGAACAAGGATTGGCAGTGGTGGACCACAGATTACAGTCCCTACGGAAGCACCTCCCAGACTTGGTGCATACTTGAACAGCTTCTCCCCCATCGACCTGTCTGACCTAACTCCTGCAATCACCTCCTCCAAATCAGCTACATGTCTGCTTGACCCAATCCCAACAAGACTGCTCAAGGATGTCTTCCCCTTAGTTAACGCTGCCATACTGAACCAGATCAACCTTTCCTTAGTCACAGGCTATGTGCCACAGGTCTTTAAGGTGACTGTCATAAATCCTCTACTTAAAAAACCCTCTCTTGATCCATATGTATTAGCCAAATATAGGCCTATATCCAACCTTCCCTACGTCTCTAAGATCCTTGAGAAGGTTGTCCTAGTGCAGCTACATGAACATCTGCACAGTAACGAGCTTTTTGAAGCTTTCCAATCTGGATTTAGAGAACACCACAGCACTGAGACAGCACTGGTCAAAGGCTCCAATAATCTTCTTACAGCTTCAGACAGAGGTCTTGTCTCTGTACTTGTACTTCTGGACCTCAGTGCTGCATTTGATACCATCGATCACAGCATCTTGCTGCAAAAACTAGAACATGAAATTGGCATAAAAGGATCTGCTCTAAAATGGATTTCAATTTGTTAATGTTAACAATGACCATTCGGAGTACAGCAGAGTTACATGTGGTGTGCCACAGGGTTCAGTTTTAGGGCCAGTTCTCTTCACTCTTTACATGCTTCCATTAGGGGATATAATCTGGAAGCACTCCATCAATTTCCATTGTTATGCTGATGATACTCAGCTCTACTTATCGATAGAGCCAGATGGTAGAAGCTGCTTCATCAATCTGCAAGATTGCTTGAAAGACATCAAATCCTGGATGTCTTCTAACTTCCTACTACTGAACTCTGACAAAACAGAGGTTATTGTGTTTGGACCTAAGCATCTCAGGGACACATTCTCCCATCAGATCGCTACTCTGGATGGCATCACCCTGAACTCAAGTACAACCACGAGGAACCTTGGAGTCATTTTTGACCAGGATCTTTCCTTCAGCTCTCACATAAAGCATGTGACTAGGACTGCCTTCTTCCACCTGCGCAGTATAGCTAAGATCAGGAATATCCTCTCTCAGAGTGATGCTGAGAACCTGGTCCACGCATTTATTACTTCTAGGCTGGACTACTGTAACTCTCTCTTGTCAGGATGTCCAAAAACCTCTCTGAAGAGTCTCCAGCTGGTCCAGAACGCTGCAGCGAGGGTACTGACAAGAGTTAGTAAGAGAGAGCACATCTCTCCCATTCTAGCTTCTCTCCATTGGCTTCCTGTAGGATGTAGAATAGACTTCAAGATCCTTCTACTTACTCACAAGCTCTCAATGACGGAGCTCCATCTTATCTGAAAGACCTCATTATCCCATACTGTCCTACCAGAGCACTTCGCTCCCAGAATGCAGGTCTGTTAGTGACCCCCAGTATCTCTAAAAACAGACTGGGAGGTAGAGCCTTCAGTTACTGGGATCCTCTATTATGGAACCAGCTCTCCCCATGGGTCAGAGAGGCAGACACTCTTTCTACATTTAAGTCCAGGCTTAGGGCTGGCTCAGGCAGTCCTGATCAATCTGTGACTCACTCCTTGGCTAGGCAGGCATTTACCCCATGTCTTTAGTTTCTGGAGATTCTTTAGCTGCTAATATGCTGTCTTAAATGAACGCAGAGTACTTTCTATTCCAACAAAAGCAGAAGTCCCATCTGAATGTGACAACCACAGTCACATGAAGAAAATGAGGAACTCATAGATTGTCTATAAATTCCCAGTCCATATTAAAAACTGACTCTATGAAACGGACCATGACAAGAAAGGGTGCATCTGGTTGAAAGGGCATTGTGGGGTTTGTAGTCATTTTATGTCTCTCTCACTCGGGGAATCCTTTAGGCTGATAGACTGAATACATTAATTTTTCAGACCTAAGATGAGGTGCAGATATGTTGAGAAAGAGAGGAGGTGAGGAAGTAAAAAGACATGATAATATGTAGAACCAAAAAAAGCTGCAGTTTAGTGTACTACTGTATGGCACTTTTTGTGTTTTGCATGCCTGTGTGTACCTGCAGCCCAGTGTGGTCTGCAGCAGGGTGGTGATCCCCACACAGAAGAAGATGGTCCCTATGAGCTGACTGGTGGCCCACTGATCGAACCCTACGCACATGGCCTCAGCAAGGAGGAATGGCACCGCAATCGTCCCACTGAAACACGTTAGGTAATGCTGAGGAGACAAGAGTCCAGAGTTAGTTTGTGTATGTGCGTGCATGTGTCTGTCTACTGCGTGACTTCACATATGTGTAACTGTAACCTACACAAAATAAAACCCACAGTTACAACTAATTGATCAAATCATCTATAGACCATTCCAAACATTTGAGGGGAGGTTGGTGTTTAACATCAGACACACATCCACGCATTTCAGCAGGTGCTGGGTTTTGCGAGCTGCGACAAAATGAAAAACATAACTTCACGGGCATCTCGTGTTAAATTCTTTAAAATTTGTACATGAACTTGACTTAATGACCCCATATCCTTCCTCAGAGAACGACTGTGGTCAAAACTTTTCAAGTCCCTGCAGCATGAAAGAAGAACTGCAAACAGGGTATCAATATATCATGAACTACAACTAACTAACTAACTAACTAACTAACTAACACTATATGGTGTGTAGTAAATTTACATAAATAATCAACACCATTAGTTAGATAGTTAAATTACTAAGATTCTATATAAAATTATGGTTTCTCACTTGCTGTGGAAATACAGTTTTAGTGATGGCAAAGTAATGGTTTTGAAACACTGGATACATTTCAATTTGTTGTATGATTAATTCAATACAATAATCAAGTATCAAGATGAATAGCTAATGTTTATTTCTTTTCTATTGTTGTCAGAGAAGCAGCTCACACTTCCAGCTTCACCTGCGCTGTGCTAATCTGTTCTAACAGACAGATCATTAAATTGATTGGTAATCCTGGAGTCAGACTGTTCTGAGGACAGCAGCATTAAGCCACAGTGTTTCACACCATGTGATGCAGAACTGAAATATTGTGTCCAGATGAATACTCATATCTTTCAAAGGGTCTTTCACATTTGACTGTATCCCTGCTCTATTTCACATGTATTAGGTTTATTACTCTATTAGAGGACAGATATGTTAGACACACAAAGCAATACAATACCACAATATCCTGGTTTTGTGTTGTGTGATACATACTGAGACTGAAAAATCCTGTACATATTAAAGCAACCTGATCACTCAAGTTAAAAAAAATAATTACCTGTAAGCCCAAGAACACACACAGGTACCAGGGTGGGGTGTCTTCAATGGTGTAGATCATATCCATCCTCCTGGCATCCACACTGTCTGTGCTGTCCAGTGTCTCAGACATTGAGCTCTACACAGGATGAATGACATGTTCATAATTCATCTTTCTTCACATGTTTTACTTAGCCATCTGTTAAAAATGGTTAAAATGTTCTGCACACAGGACAATAACTGTCAAATGACAAAACGGAAATGCTTATCTAAGATTAATTTGTCTGAGCAGAAGGCTGAACAAGGCTGAACAATGCATCACAAACTGTAAGACAGAGAATGCAACACATTTCACTTTCCACTGAAATCATGGTGACGAGGACAAAAGAGCACAAACACGAGGGAACAGGAACAAGAAAGATCAGTCAGCAACTTTCTAAACTAGTGGCAAAGATGAAACAATGAGCTCTGTTTAATTGTTGTAAATACACATGTAATAATAATAATAATAACAATAATGAATAACATTGTAATAGGTCATTCTGTCCATCATTTAGCTGGTAATTGAGTTGAGTAACTTTTACTGTAACAGTATATTTTGACAGATTGGTACTGCTCCTATTGTCGAGTTTTAGATAAAAGTACCACTGCTGACTTCATAACACCTTGATGGACCAAAAAAAACTGCATTGGTGGACGGCTCCTCTCTCTTCAATGCAGACAGAGAGATATAGAAGATCCTTTGTACCTACAGCTATCAGGCTTTTTAATTCTTCTGCAAATGGCAGATGAGATGCCAGACAAATGAATTTCCCTTTGAGGATTAATAAAGTTATTCTCATTCTTATCTTTACGTGATCAAAGTGATGCATGAGGGAGAAAATGGAAAGACAAACCATCAAACTGTAATTAAACGAGATTAAAGTTGAGCACAAGATTGTGGCCTTGACTCCATGAGGAATATATTTGTCAGTCTCAGTTTGAGCATGAGTGAGCATTTGAGTGTTCTGGATGACAAGTAACAAACATCATTCATGATTATCCTGCGTCACCTTGTCTGCTCCCTGGTTATCTTTAGTGTAGATGGCCATCAGCTCTGTGTTCTCAGTGTCCTGGTCTCCACTGGCACCACCAACTCCATTTACCACCACCTGAAAGATGCGTACACATTTGTTTTTTTAATATCATATACACATAAAGAATATATAGGATAATCTCACTTGTAGTTTGTTGTAGCATGCAAAGAAGACTTAACCAGACATGAAAATATTTCTTACTGTATGCAAACCTGCTGCCTTACAAACAAATATTCTGCAAAGCAACAACTGAGCAAGTGCGTGCTGTCCTTGTGTATGTCACAAATGTATCCATGTCTTGTTAGTCAAAGAAGAGAAAATTATTTAGACAAAGACGCCGTTGTAAAAAGAACAGCTTGAGGATCAATATTTTTTGTATTATATTTGAATACTGGAATGTTTTGTTGTCTAATGAACAATATGCAAACATGGTCATCTGTCAACTGTCTGTTACTGTGTAGGTACAAAGTTGTCTTTTCTGCAGAAGTCCAGCCCTGCTGATAAATCTAAGAGAGGACAGACCTTTGAATGAACTTATGTCCTTTCCCACAAACAAACATAGTCTACTGCTCAGCCTTTAATTTAGTGAACTGGGCATGTGAACACAGCGGTCACTCTGTATATGAAGGAAGAATTTCTCACATACTGGAAATGAATGTCCATCACCCTGAGGTTACACAGAAAGACAAACATCTCCTTACAATGCTTCCGTGCATGGGACAGAATAACCGAGTGAAACTTGAGGCTAGTATTACATTTCATTCCCTTTGTGTTCTACAGCTTCAGAAAATTACACAGCAGAAGCCTTGTGATTGTTCAAACAGCTTCTACAGAGAAGCAGCAGACTCAGCCTCTCTGACTCACCCTCTTCCACAGTAGACAGTCATCAGAGCCATTTCTAAAATGCAAATACTGATTAGTCTTTTGGGGGTTACAGAAACAGGGAGTATTATTGATACTAAAGCAGCCAGCTAAAGCAGCATTTTAATTTTGCATTCAGTGTTGTCCCAGTACCAGTACGTATTTCAATACTTTTCCAAGGGGAAAACAAAAAATGACATCAGTATCCCCTGTCCCCTCTGACCTCCTCTCCTGCTCACTCAACTCGATTCAAACAGTAAAGTTAGCTACAGCCCCTATTATTTTTTACATAGTATATTAAACAGGTGGTCGGTTGATGACCATACTTCTTCAAGCAAATAACTACTGTAAAAAACTGTCTAATTATTGTTGAAATATAAAGAAGAAAATGAAGTACAGGTTTGTGCCTGTGTGATTCATGAATTTCCCATTGTTGTCATTTTGACTTTTAACCTACATTAAGCACTGGACTGGGGCCAAGAGGCCAAACAAAGGAAATGGATGGACTGAGCCACAGTAGCATGTACCAATGGGCCACGAAGCAGACAATTAGTGTGAGCTCTTGCCATCTGGGACAGTGCATTTTTAAAACAGTGTAAGGCATCCATTATGTTACCTTTAGTCATGATTATAAATAAATCTGAGTTGATGAAAGTTTTTTTCCCTAGTGTGCTTAAGCCTGCCACAGTTACCCCTGTGCACAAATCTGGCGACACACAGATGGTCAGCAACTATCGACCTATCAGCATCCTCCCAGCCATCTCAAAGGTCATTGAAAAGGTTGTAGCAGAACAAGTAATTGCACATCTGGATTCTAAGGCTCTTTGACATCCAATGCAATTTGGTTTCAGAAAGTAACACTCTACTGAAACAGCTTGTTGCTACTTCCTTGAGGAAATTAAAACCAGCCTAGATCAGGGAGGAGTGGTCGGAGCAGTCTTCCTTGATTTATACAAGGCCTTTGATACAGAAAAATCATGAGGTGTTGTTACATAAACTTACAAATTATGATCTCTCTATAAATGTACAAAACTGGATGACATCTTACTTAAAGTTATGGTTGGTAATCCTGTTCAGAAACACTTTTTGTTATACTGGGTGAAATGGTCCTTCTATCCTGAGAGTAATCAATACATTATGTATTCAGAAAAGGAACGAAAATAATCAGTCCTCTGTGGCAGCAGGACTGACAAAACTCCGACCAATCCATGCTTTACACTCAGAAAAGCAAAAACCAATCAGATGCCTTCATGCCTAGTTCTGCCTACGCCCAATCAAGCTGCCGTCTCTCTCCCTCCTCTGGTGTGCCAATCAGTGTCTTCACCTATGTCCGCAGAAAAGCCACACTCCAGTCTGGTGGGTAATGAAGCGTTCAAAACCAAAAAGAATGAGCCCACCCACGTATCTCTCCTTTGCCTTGAACAGGGTGTGTGCTGCATAATGTACTGCAATTCTGAGTCCTAATTTCCTGCGCAGTTCTGTGGACATGATGTCAGATGACGCTGAATGTGTGTTCTTGGCGGCTTTTGACTTGGATCTGGGAAGAAGACAAGCACGGTAGTAATGGACTCTGCTACGGTAAACAAACGACCCACCACCACACAAAGTCCACTGAAAAGTCCCACAGAGAACAAAACCAAAGTTTTATCAGCATGCAATTACCTGCAACAGCTGTTGTGTCAGTATTGAGTCTTATTTCTTGATCCTGCACCAAGTCCCTTAAAGTGGCCGACACCAGTGTGTACTTGTGAATGGAACATGATTCCATCTCTAGCATCCACACTGGGAATCCCACAAGGGTCAATTTTAAGGCAACTGCTCTTTTGTTTATACATTAATGACTTGCCTTCTGTCTGCAAGGATGTTAATATTATAATGTATGCCGATGATATTGTTTTATATACTCATGGGAAAAGTGTAACAGTGGTGGCCATGAAATTAACAAGGATAATGAACAAGGTTAGTGACTGGTTACACAACTCATGCCTTATGTTAAATGTTGAAAAAACTGTAACCATGTTCTATAGTAATAGGTGTAAACTTGAGATTGTAGTAAATGGGCAAAAAATAAAACATGTAGAACAATTTAAATACCTGGGGGTAACTCTTGATCCAACACTTAGCTTTAAAGGGCATATCAAAAAGTTGAGTAACACACTGAAATATATTTTGGCAAATTTTAGATACATAATGAACTCTCTTAACATTGAGGCATCAATTACACACTTAAATGCAGTGATCACTCCCCGCTTTTTGTACTGTATCACATCCTGGTCTCAGGCATGTAAAACTATTATAAAACCACTAGAATCATTGTATAAAAGTAGCCTTAAGATCCATGCCAAAAAACCACGGTATTACCGCCATTGTCATGTTGCTAAATATGGTATTTTGAGCTTTGAAAACTTGATAATACACTCAAATATTTGTTTACTCCATAAAATCATTTACAATGCATATGCCCCCCCTCTGAAAAAGTTTGTTACACTCTGTTCTGAAAACACAGCACGAGTAACCCGACCTGTTACGAGAGGTGAGTGTAGCATTCCACAATGTAGAAGGAATGTCTTTCCCACAGAATTTATCCTATGTACAAATTCCCACACATTCTCATGCTTATCAAAGCACTGAGATACATGTGAGTGTGTATATATACATGTATGTGTGTGAGTGCGGTTTTGAAAAGAGGGTGAGGATGGGGATGGGGACAGTTGCCCTGTAATCTATGTATGAGAGAGTATGTGCTGTTGGCCTAAGTTCTAGACTTTGTGTTGTGTTGCGCTCTTCTTCCCTGTTTTGTCATGTTTGTTTCGCCTGTTTTTAAATGCTATGGCCATCATCTTATTTTTGTACTGTTACATTTCAACCATTTTACTATTGTTATTCTTTCCATCTGCTCATATCTGCCCAGGGACTACAGGTGGAAATTAGCAAATGCTGCTATAACCTGACTCAAGACATCTTTTCTTGTCCTACAAGATTAATGATTATTTGTGCACTGTCCCTGTTTTAAACAAATAAATTCCTATTCCTGTTCCCTCACAAATAGACATGGAGCAAAAAGCAATGCCACATCTGAGCATGCAAGTCAAATACAGAAAGAGACATTCGTAGTTAGCAAACTGACCAAACCCTGTCTTTGACATGTGCTTGTAAACTTGCTTTAGGGCATATTCCTGATGGATCTGTGGTTTTGTCTCTAAGGAAGAAGATCAAAACAGTCAAAAATACAGTCATGACTCATTTACTGGAATAGGGTAGAAGTCTGCGCCTTGTTTGCTCTCCTCTTCATATCTTCCTCCCTCACTGCCGCTGTCCATTGATTTGGAGGTGGTGTTCTTCCCTACACCCATCCTTGTGTCTTCAATGTCCTCCTCCTCTTTCTCTGTCCCTCCTCTGTCTTGCTCTGGTGTGAACACTGCAGGTGAATCCTTGAGTGTGATTACATCATCCAGAACTGCCACATCTGCTTGGAGAAACAGAGACAGATGAGAGATGAATATCTTGACTGATAACTTCACGGGTTCTAATATCCTGACTTCATTGTGAAGGACTGAACCCATCACAGAGCCTGCGAGGCTGCCAGACTGTACTTCTTGTAGATTACAAACCTATCATGTTTTTTTTCCCCTTGATTCTGGACAACGACAATAAAATACCTGCAAACATCAGTCACTTCTTGGGCTGTTAGGCATTTTGATACTCAAGCAGGTTATCAAAGCACTTTTAAGACACCTGTTTTGTCTAGGTGATCAACCAATCTTGAGCTGGAACTGCTAATAAATTATTTTGATGACTGATTAACCATGAAGTCATTTTGCAAGCATAACTGCTAAGATTTAAGTGTTGCAGCTTCTCAGTTGAGAGGATTTTGCAGATACTTTCTTTGCCCCATGTTAAAGTAAACAGCATCTTTGGGTTTGAAAACATTATATGTAACTATCAGTCTGAAGACCTGACCTTGGCCTTTAGAAAGATCTTTTCTGACAATTCACAAACTGACTAATCACAAAAGTACCTGGAAGATTGATGGGTACTGAAATTTACTGTTGCTGTTTTGTACCAATTATAACCAGATAAGAAATAACTTACACGCCATAGTCTATGTTGGCAGCAGGTGGTTGTCTGATAGAGATGAGAAAAAAGGAGGAGGCAAAGACAGAGATTATACTGGTGAGTTTAGAAAGAGTGAAACAAAGAGGTGAGGAAAAGAATGAGCCACAGAGATGATGGCAAAGGAGACAAAGGATCCTCATTTGTCCTCACAGGGGTGCTGAGCCACATTGGTGGCTTTTATCAACTGAGTCCTGTCATTTACGGTCATTCATGTAATTAGAATCAATAACATGAGGGGGAAAAAAAAAGGAGAAAAGTTGCCAAGATCTCACTGCTGAGGTGGCTCTGCTGAACAAAGAGAGAAAATTGTGTGTTCCTGTGTTTAGCATTGGCGCTGAAATTGGTTCTACGCATAAAAGTGGACTCAAACTGTTTAAAAATGGCAACCCTGGTTGAGCACTTGATGTTAAAATATAAGTGGGCAGATGAACCTTAAACTAACTCAAATTAGACCCCCAGTCCACAGTGGGAATACTAACCATTTTAAATCAGGGTGTAGATGTGATGACAACTTTGTGCAACTCAAATGTACAATGTACAATTGTCAAATGTACAATTTTTTAAAAATGCATTTTGATCTCTGGACCATTATTTATTGACCACTAAATCAGCAATTTAGTTTAAGTTGGGAAATGGAAAGCCAATCTGACAAAGTGCTGTATAAATAGGAATGTAATATGAGGAAAATGGCTGAAAGTGAAAGTCAATTCTGACATCCTACTCTTGGTAGACAGGGTATGTGAGAAATTGTCTAAAAAGGAAAGAGAAGAGAAAAGAGATTACTGAACCACACTGATGGGTGCACACTGAATATGCTTAATGCAAATAAAACTGATGTCAGACAGACAACGTCCTATCCACTGGTCAAATGCAAGAAACAGTTTATTCTTGGACATACTGTGTCACTCATTATTATCATCAGACAGAAACAAAGGCACGCTCACCTTAGTTTCCATACTGCAGTTCTGGAGCTCTGAAAGTTCCAAGTCAAAGGACATCTGACAAAGTTTTTATTCATAAAAAAAGACATTTAGATCTAAATGTCAGATGATTCCAAAACCTCTGAAGAAGTTAATGAAACTGCAAACATGTTGTAGTCTCATGAAGACAGATGCCACTAGGCAGCTTATGAATTTATTTAAACCTGTGAATAAATAGTCTTATAGTTGGGTGAACTTGGATCCCATTATGTTACCAACTCCTTAACACAGCAGTAAAACTGACTATATAAATGGTTGTTTCTTTCCTTTGCTCTCCAACTTTTATCATATGTATGTGTATAGATGCTGATATCAGGGCTGTGACATCCTTTTACTAAAAACTAACAAAAATGTTTGTGGAATGATTCTATCTATGACCCATTTTACAGGTGATGTGGCTAAAACATAGCCTACATATGAAAGAAATATTTTTTATTGCTTATAAAAAGGTGACAAGGCTGAATGATTAATAACTTTTTCAAACTGCAAGAGCCATAATTTTATACAAATTCTACAAATTTTGTACAAATTAGTAATTCAAATCACAACTGACGGATGGACATCCCAAAGACATAAAAACAGCAGCCACAGAAACACAAATGCCCAACTTGAGTTTTGATGCATTATGTCTGTCGAGGTGTATTACAGGTGAACTCTTCACATTGTTAAGTGCTGATGTCTTAAGCAAAAACTTTCATGCCACTTTTATGTTTTACTTGCATTAACTTGCTTATGAGCTGTTGGGCTGATGGCTGGGACAACTGTTAACAGAATTATCAGAAGATGCTTGTCCTGCCTCATCACCACCTTTCCTCCATGTCATTTTCCCATCTTCTTATTTTTCCTTCCTGTCCCCAAAATAAAATGAATCTTTTCCCATCCAGCAAGTCTAACAGCTTTCTTTGTAAAATATTGGGATAGGTGTAATACCTAGTTGACACATCCCATCACTCTTGTCAAGCTGGGCGGCTGGGAGCATCTGTGTGGAGGGGGCAAGAGAGAGGGAGAGGAGGAGGTAAAAGAAGAAAAAGAAGAGAAGTAATAGGAGAAATGAGAAGGAAGAGAGGGAGAGATGGGGAAGGAGGCAGAGAGGAAAGGCAGAAGGATAAAGAGGAGGAGGGAGGTGAGACATAAGTTAATTTGACAGACAGCATTTAATCACAAGCAAAAGTTATTAGTGTGACCTATTGAGGGTGCATGTGAATTGAAGGATGAATTGAAAGAATAAAAAGAGAAGAAACTCATCTCTGTCAGGTAATAGTGACGATAAACATGTTAATATTTGAAAGAGAGCCTTTAATATGTCTTGTTTTGAAGGAACCGATTGAGTCCTCCCAGTTACACGACATCATACTTACATTAATACAGCCACAACACAAACAGGGAATGCATTTTATTTCATTTATTTCAAGTTCTCTAGTAAAAACTATTTTGACTGTTCAGAGTTGGGACTCTCCCCCACCTACCGTATTATTCATTTTCAATTTTGTTTATGTTCTCCTGTAACACTCAAAGCTTTTGGCTAGTTATAATTAAGATTTTGGTTTATTACATGTATTACATGTATCTTTCCTTTATTTGACAGACAGGTGTGCTGTAGTATATTGATATAGACTGATGTGATAAGAACTTTTGATAGGACTTTTTTCCATGTCGTCCAGCCCTAGGCATCAGATATGAGAACAAAAATCAAAGCATCGCCACATTTGATAAGCATTAACCTGCAAGTGCTTTGAAAATGCCTAAAAAGAATTCAAGTACCAAAATAGACATGTCTGATTGAATTAGCAGATAAGCCATGCAAACACTGCAGCTCAACACAACCAGAATAACCAGAATCAGCCTTTAATAATTTCACGTAATGATGGGAATCAAGAACCGCTTCCAATTCAGAACCAGTTCCAGCTAGTTTGATCCAACAGCATTGTTTGTCTTTTTTCTTATCAACTCCTTCATTAACACTTTCCACTGAGTTTTACGTGTCTTTCAAAAAACAGCAAATCAACAAAGTTAAGCTTTTATGGGGGGCAGTCAGCGTGAAGAGCGAGAAGGCAGTGAAGAAAGTCGTCATAGCGTGTAGAGACAGGACAAAGAGGACGACTGTCACCATGCAGTGATAACATCTGCTGTGAAAGCAGTTAGCCATCTTTCCCAGTGTTCAGAGACTAATACAGTACAATATGTCTAGGCTTACTTTTTTTCCACACAGAAAATCCACAGGAATTGATAAGGGTATCCATACAGAATTGAATCTCTAAGCAGAATCAACACTGGCCTTGATATCCATTAAATCTGATCAATTCCCATCCCTACCAGCCTGTGGCTCTCTCAGTCCTGTGAGTTGGTTTGTGTGTGTGACAGAAAGTATCCCAGCAGCCTCTGGGTAAAGGAGAGCCATGTTACTGTAGCATGACATTGTCAAATGCCAATTTCCACTGTTGCCTAAGAAAGAAACCCTCTCCTTTTCTCCTCCCTGTGTTTTCTGTCCATCAGCTCCCCCCCCCCCCCCCCCCCCCCCCACCACACCACACACACACACACACAAAAACCAAATCAGACAACCAAGACAAAACACAGGGACACAGGGAACTGGAGCGAGAGAAGAAAGAACTGAGAGTGAGTTTGTGCAATTATGTAAGAGGAAATCTGCAGTTTCAAAAGCATAATTTTTCACATTATGTAAAATGTGATATTAAAAAAGAATAAATGCAGGAAAAGTATGTCTTATGTGTGAGATCATCAAAGACATCCAAAGGAAACTAAAAAGAATCCCAGAAAAGGAGACAAAGTCAAGAGACAAAAACAACGGAGACTGCAATTTTAACCCCACCCCCAGAATACACACCTGGATTGATAACCATGGTTACATGATCTCTGGATCATGTGGAGCCTTGTGTGGTTTTCACGTGGGCCTCATCACCAGATGTTTGCATTGGCAGTTTAATCTCTAGTGCTAAATTTGTATGCAAGTAAAGACATTAAGTCTGTCTCCTCCAGGTGTCTGTCCTCTTAACACTAAATTGTTAAATGTACAAAACCTAAAGCTCAGCTGACACCTTCACTTTGTTTTGTCTAACCAACAGTCAAAAACTTAAAGATGTTCTGATTATGAAGAAAACCAGAGAAAAATAACACTACAACGCAACAAAAACACCTTCACCATTAGGGCTGAACGATTTGGGAAATTATTTAATTGTGATTTTTTTTGGCCAATATTGCGATAGTGATTTAACATGCAATTATTTTTTAAGTTCCTATCACTGTTCTATATTATGACCAACACAATAATTAATTCATTAAACATAAACTTGTCTTTCCTATAGGATTTCTTAAAATTACATGTTTGTTTCTTAGCATATATTAGTTATCATGACCACATAAAGCACTGACAGATCAGCCTGATGTAAACATTGATATAAATCTCAGTAACAAATCCCACAATGCACATAAGTGTTACAGAGATCCACTGTTTTCATTAGTGTTTTGCAGTGCAGTGATCACTGGTATGTGTCAATAGAAATCAATGAAGAAGGAATAATGTCAGGGTTCAAGTCTAGATCTGCTCAAACAACGACAGCAAGCAATTAATGTGACAGGATACATGCAAGGAGTTCATATTACATCACAAGGTGCAAGATTGCAAGGTCATGTGTACATTGGTCAACTTCCTGTCAGTCAAACACAGGTGAGTTGAGATAAGAGATTTGGTCTCAGCTCAGTGAGGAACTGTGACGATCAGATAATTAACTGATTGACAGAAAACAACTCTCTTTCAAACACACATTGACATGAGTGGAATAGGGAATATGAACTAAAAAAATTATGTCTTTTTTGTCGCCAAATCCAAATATTTTCAGTTTACAGTAAGGTAGAAAAAAAAAATTGTTGGATAGTTGGAAGCAAATCCAGCTGCCCTCAATTCAACTTTACATGGATAAACATGACCTGGATGACCGAGGATCTTCAAACAGAGAAGCAGTCATCAACAATTTAAAAGCTGGAACCAGCAAATAGATTTTTTTTGCTTACTTAATCTAATAATTCTCATGACAGCTGACATTCCCTAAAAGAGGTATTTTGCCTCACTGTATTAAAAAAATGTCTAGTGATATGTACCACAGCCTGTCAACTATGTACTAATGGCTTTAATTGCTTTAGATTCATGAAATGCTGAACTCCACCTTCAGCCTGAGAGAGGTAAGATACAAATCACCTGATGAGGTATGTGATTTGAAAATAATCTTATGGACATTTGACTCTTCATGTCACATGGTTTCCCACTTTGGGTCTCAGCATGTACGTTTTGTCCCCCAGCCAGAGAGACACTAACTTGGGGGGGATATGCACATGCTCGTTTGTTGTGTAACACCAGATTACTGTGGCAGCTGTCAGTGGCAATAACGATCAATATGATTCAGTCACTCAGAAACACCCAAAGCTCTTAGCAAGACGTAGACATAAGTGAGGAATTCTGGTTTTGCAACTCAATTATGCCTCTCATTCAGCAAGGAGGACTTCATTGAACAGTACCACCGTGATGAGTTACAATATTCTCGGGTACTGGTTTTATTTCTAAATGACGGACGTCTGTTATTCAGTCAGGGATTTTAAACAATCGACTTGCAGGACTGCTCCTCCGGTGCCGCTTCTCATTTCAAATGACCACCACCTCATTTTAATCCAGGAAAAACCCAGAAAAATAAATACTGCTTTCTTGTTTTACTTTCATGCATGCATGCCTCATCCACCATGTTAAAGCCACTTGATGCGGCATTTCAAAAGTGGAGATGGACCCCTCTCTTAATGTTGCACTTCACACTTGAACTGTCCACTTTTCTTATAGGTTGCTCCACCTCACACAGCCTTGGGCATATTTTCCATGAAGCCCAGCAGGGATGTTTAAGACTGAAGGCATCCATTGTTGCCTGAAGCTGATGAAATCCATTAGCCTACATGAGGCAGATTCCTGCTGTTGCACTCAGTGGGATGACCACTTTCATTTGCTTGTACAGTAACTGTGGAGACAGATTACCCCTCAAGAGGTTCATGAAGATCAGTTAAGACGCTGAATCCGAGAGCTTAACGCAGATACTTCATGTTTTTACACCAAACAAAGTCACTCACTTACATTTGAACTTGGTCATCAGAGAGATCATGTTGTGATCATGTTCCATCACACAGATTAGAGCTGCAGCTGAGCAATATGACAGTTCAGCAGTATTAACATATAGCAGTGCTATAGAGGTGAGATACTACAGTGATGTGGCAGAAATGCAACATCAGTTCAGGCCTATTTTCTCATACACACTGCTGCAGCTGACAATAACTTTCAGTATTAATTAATGCAACTCCTTTCTTCATTCATTTTGTGAGAAAATACTGAAAAACATCTTATGAAATATCTTGCAGCATCTTGGCTCACAGCTGAAGACCATAATACATTTAGGTTACTATGATTTAAAACAAAGAAAAGCAACAGTCCCTGACACAGTACAAGCTGAAAGCAGAGAACAAACTGCCAATTGTTTCTGCTGATTGACTAATGGTTACAGCTCCACACAACTCCACAATTATTAAAGGGCTGTAAACAATTTCTTTACTGATCAAATCATCTTCAGTCAATGATTTTAAGCATTTCAGCTTAGAAATGAAATGACTGAAACTAGGAGAGCACTCTGCCTGCAGAGATCTGACAAGGCCAATTTTGAATAGGGTTGCAAAATTCCGGGAATTTTCACAGTTGGAAACTTTCCATTGGAATTAACTGGAAATTTACAAAACTGAAGGCTGACCCTTAACAGGGAACTTGAATATAGTTGGGAAAAATCTATTTGATCATAATCTTGGCTACAAGAACCAGATTTAATGCAAGCACACTTGAGTATCTGTGCTATCACATGCACACAGCACACTGCTTATTGTTTACTTGCTGCACACACTCACATGCACTGTGCACTCCTCATCACATGCAGAGATGATTTCTAGAACCCTGGGGTACTGAGGACACATTTTGAGACCAAGGCACAAACCTATTGAAGTAGGCATGGGCCCAATACCCAAGGTGTCCAAGGTATACTGCCATAATAAAAAGTCTACGTTTCAAAACCACCGACATGTTCTGTCATAACGTTCCCAAGGTGTGAGCTGTTTTTTTATGTCTCACCTCTGACTTCCTTTAATTTGATTTATATAAGAGTTCAATCATTTATTTACTTATTTATTTTAACTTAATACACACTAATGTTACAAATATATGTTGTTTAAAGAAAATGGTTGCGTTCAATAGAAAAGCTGCTTTTTTTAAAAAAACAAAACAAAACAAAACAAAAACAGACATTTCAAAATAACAGGTTAGAGCTGTAATCGCAATACCGTGAAACCATGACATTTTTTCCAACCCTTTAACACCTATAATATTAGACAGTTTGCTTGGACTTATTTTGGTATTTTTGCTGTAAAGGTGTCATACAAGCTGCTATGAGTACCGTATGTGCTTTTGCCCCTTCTTTCAGGACTACTTCTTCTTTCATCTGACAGTTGTTTTGCTTTACTGTATGATATAAGTGCTTTATAAACAACGAACAACGTAATAGATTTTTTTTGACGTTTTTACTCAATAAGGCAATACCAATGTGCATGGATATGAAAATCTGAATATAGAAAATAAAGTTCTACATGGAAAAAGTTTATATCTATGGCTGTATATGACACAGTTAGTTTATATTACCCCTGTTTTCCAATTAATTCCCATAATTCCCATGGAAAATTTCCAATTTTTAATATTTACAGAGTGTGAAGGCTGCTGCACACCTAAAAAGGTCTTTTGGGGACAGGTGCGTGAGAGCATGAATCCGTAATAAGAAAAAGAAAAAGGTATCCTGACGCTGTCCTACGACTTGCAAAAAACTTTTAATGTGACATGACGTTTCGGTCCTCAGACTTTTTCAAGCAGAGATTTCTTTTTCTTCCAATTTTTAATATTTCCAAAATTCCCCATCTTAAATTCCCATGGAAAGTTTCGGGAAATTTACTAGAAATGTTCTGCTGCTTTGCAACCCTAATGTTAAACAATATACAGCTGACCCAATTTGAGAGGGGGAAAAATGAATGCACAGTAAATGATCTAGATCTAGTTTGCATAGAAACTACCTAAACAAACACAGACATTGAGTGAAGGTCAGAAAAGATTATTTGAGCTTGTTTCATCAAACACGTTAGCACATTTTGTGACTCACGTGAGCTGTGTTGGTCTAACAGGGGGCATGACAGACAAAATAAGTAGGAGAGCTGAGACAGATAAAGAGACAATCTGCTGAGGACAGATGTGAACACTCCTCACAGACAGAACTGACACCAGGGCCAGAGAAAGATAGAGATCAAGGACAGAGACTCAGATCAAGGTTTCTGTGTGCAATGGGGTCAAATTGTTGTACATAAAGCACTACGAGGCTGTAAGGTGAAGGTGACCAGTGAGGACTGAGTGGAGGCTAAGCCAGCTTTAACAGAACAATAGACTTTACTGTGTGAGCAGCACACACAGAAAAATGAGGCAGTCCTTTTCCAGTACTCCCAGTGTCCACGGAAACATGTTTGATGTCTGTGGACAGCACACATCTGAAGAGTTTAAAAAAAAAAAAAAAGCTGAATGAGATAATATTGTTGATTAATTACACTTAGTGTTTTTTGTTTAAGATTAAATGCCATTGATGAGCTTCAAAAAAAATGAAAAATTTTCTTAGTTAGTCTAATGTCTATGATGTTGAATACTTCAGGTTATGCTCATGTGGCCTCTGAAAAGTTTCCATGGGCAGTCTACTATTATTAACTTATTAACTAAGTTATTGAGTGATTCATGGATAAATTAATCAGCAGATGAATTCATTCATTCATTTCTAATGGTTGACTCCAGAGTATTCACAACTTTTCTTGGATTATAGTAAACTGAGTAATTTGGGGTTTGGGACTATACTGATCAGACTGAACAAAACATGTAATAGGGTCAATTTAGAATTATTTAGCAAATGAAAAAAAAAAAAATAGTAAGTTGCTCCCCTAAACATGTGTGAACATTGTTTCACACAATTTCATTCAAGTGTTAGAGCCGACATGGAACCACGTGGAGGCTCATGGCTGTCAACGTTGTTAAAATGAGATGGCTCAGTGAGAGGAGGGACCTCAGCTGAATCACTTTCAGTATAATTGAGTTCATGACTAATGCACTTTAGCCTGCTTCTCACTGTGCATTCGTCACTGGCCCTGCTGCTGACTAACTCTTCATGATAAAACTTGCATATGATCTGCATCACTGCTCTGTTTCCAATCAGCCTGTGAAAAGAGTACAATGTTTAACTTAGCCTTAAGTAACCCTTTCCTTGGAACCACAGCTGCAACTACAGATTTTTTTCCCTCTTGATTCATTTACAACAGTTTGATAAAAATCAATTATTCTTTTAGCCTATAAAATGTCTAACAAAAACAAACTAGCAATGTTTTAATTAATTAAATGACTGATGATTAATTACAATTTTTAGTTGAAGCTCTGTTTGCAATCCAGGTCATAGAATTTTATAAAAATTATGAGACAATTTGTTCAATAACCAGATGTGCTTCAGGGCTCAAGTTGTGTAATAGCTGTTTAAGTCACTCCACCAGCATTGCTTGTATACTAGAGGAGGCAAAAGCAGAGGAGGCCAAAAACTTTGTCCAATAAAGATAAACCTGTCTAAAATACACAAACACTAGGCTCAGCAGCAAAATGTGATTAGTTGTTGCCAATAAATCACTAAGAAGTCCCCAATGGCCACGTCCATCCACACATCAAGTACATCTTGAAATGCAGAGTAAAAATCTGTTGAATACTCATTTATACACAAACTCATTACACTGGACCGGATGTGACCCAGTTTAAAAAAAAAAAAAAAAAAAAAAAAAAAAGAGAGAGAGAGAGGGAGAGACTTTTTTGTTGAGTCATTGTGCCACACACACAGCCTGAGGTATAAGTAACATCATCTCATTATGATTATTCTTCGGTACTTTAATTTAGATCAAAGGAGTAAAACAGGTTACAACTGCTGGCTTCATGTTGTCAAGTCCTTGTTATGTAAGAATTATGCTGTGATGGCCAAAGGTGACACACTTTCTGCTATTTAATCCCCATGTTCCTGTAATGCTTTCATAACAGAAACATGCTGATGGTTAACACTGTGTTACACCATAGTAACACACCTGTTAGCAGTCTGCAAGGAGAAAACAAAAGTTAAGACAATTTCAGGCTATACTATTTAGAGGTACATGCTGAAATGTAACCATTTATCTTCATATCACACACACAGACACACAGACACACACACACACAAAAGTCATGACCCAGCACTACAGTGTAATCTTAATCACATGCTGCCTACAGCAAACAGGGCCAGGAATCCATTTCTGCGACCCAGTTCAGCTTGGTGTGCCTGTTCCTGGCCCAGCCTGCCTGCCCCCACCCCCTCTCAACTTCCTTATACTATAAAGTCATGGTGACTAAGGAGTTACTGAAAAAACATGAGAAACAAGTTTTGAAACTAAAGATGCTGTCAGAGCTCTGTGTCATGTCAGGAGTTCTTCCTTCTTCTTATGCACCTTTCAAGTGAGAAATTCAGAAGAACAGTATATTTATTATTAACCCGATTCAGAGATCACTGCCTGCACAGCTCCATGCAATGACTCACTGAACAAAAACAGGAGGAAGCACCTGTACCCAACACCTTTCAGGATGCCTGATTTGCAGAAGTTGTGCTGACAACTGAAAGACGACTGTAAGCTGCAAAAGTGTGATTGAGCTCTAATTATAGTGTATGCTTTAACTTGAATTGTGTCAGTCTAAAATGATGGGTGTGCCGCAAACACTGGTAAGACAAAAATCAAAAGAAAAGAAAAGATGGGTTGCACAATCTTAAGTCTGATGGAAACTACATGATCTTGGATGTGGATAAATGAAGCAACATTATGTACAACATTTTTGCTTTGTTTTATCTCTAGGCACTTTATAGGACAGGTCTAGACAGCATTAGTAACTGCAAAGATTCCACCATTCTCACAATGAGTGAGCACCTGGTGACAATGGCAAGGGGAAAAACTCCAGCGCAATCACAGACAGGAAGCAGTGTAGGTTATGTACCTGTGCAGCAAGCACAGGGACCCCCACAGGGATGCGAGTGCACCAACATGACTGGACCCCCTGGTCATCTTTATCA
This sequence comes from Caranx ignobilis, assembly GCA_021432705.1. Taxonomy (NCBI): domain Eukaryota; kingdom Metazoa; phylum Chordata; class Actinopteri; order Carangiformes; family Carangidae; genus Caranx; species Caranx ignobilis. The sequence continues at coordinate 29,565,929 of MU270014.1, forward strand.
GTTTGTCCTCATTTAAAGTTTGGAACCATCATTTCTGCAATCTGTTGCATCCAAAATAAAAAATAAAAATAAAAAAAATCAGCAGGTTTACTGGACTAAATGATGTTACTAATCACCTTTCTTTCTACCTTATCTTAGTATTAGTCAGACCACCTGTCACTGCTTTTGGTTCCAGCATACACCCCCCTCAGGAGAACTGCCCCTACCACCATAAGGACTGTAAAAACATGGCCCGACGGCGCCTCCCAGCAGTTGCAGGACTGCTTTGACAGGACTTGTTGGGACATATTTGAACACCCAGACCTGGAGGTGTTTACGGACAGTGTGTTATGTTATATTAAGTACTGCATAGACACTGTCACGGTGGATAAACGCATTCGGGTCTATCCCAACCAGAAACCATGGATGACAAAGGAGGTCCGGCAGCTGCTGAAGGAGAGGAACACCGCCTTCAGAACAGGGAATGGGGCTCTGTACAGTGCAGCACGCTCCAATCTCAAGAAAGGCATCCGCACGGCCAAGGCAGATTACAGGAGGAGGATCGAGCACCACCTGGACAGCAACAACAGCAGGCAGGTGTGGCAGGGAATACAGCACATCTCCAACTACAGGACCAACCCCGGGGCTGCTGATGGGGATGCCTCGCTGGCGGAGGAGCTGAACCACTTCTTCACCCGTTTCGAGGCTAATCTACCTGAGGCAGTAGTGCTACATCCCACAGCCAACAGTGGCATCATCTTCACGGTGGAGGAGCATGACGTGAGGCGCACACTGCGGGCTGTCAACCCACGGAAGGCAGCTGGTCCCGACGGCATCTGTGGACGGGTCCTAAAGGACTGTGCAGACCAGCTGGTGGGGGTCTTCACCAACATCTTCAACCAGTCACTCTCCCAGTTCACCGTTCCATCCTGTTTGAAGTCCTCCACCATAATCCCCCTGCCCAAAAAACCACATATTTCCACCCTCAATGACTACCGGCCAGTAGCACTTACTCCAGTGCTGATGAAGTGCTTCGAAAAACTGGTTCGGAGCCACATCATGTCATTCATCCCCCCCACATTTGACACACACCAGTTTGCTTACAGGGCAAATAGATCTACTGAAGACGCTGTAGCCACAGCCCTTCATGCTGCGTTGACTCACCTTGAGCAGCAGGGGAGCTATGCTCGGCTGCTCTTCGTAGATTTCAGCTCTGCGTTTAATACCATCCTCCCACACAGACTGGTGACAAAGCTGTCAGCAATTGGAATACCACACCCCACCTGCTTTTGGATTAAGGACTTTTTAACAGACCGCATACAGAGAGTCCAAGTGGGCCACCATACCTCCACAGCCCTCAGCCTCAGCACCGGCTCCCCGCAGGGCTGTGTGCTGAGTCCCCTGCTCTATACCCTCTACACCCACGACTGCACTCCCACCCACCACAGTAACACCATAGTCAAATTTGCGGACGACACCACAGTAGTTGGACTCATCTCAAGGGGGGATGAGTCCGCCTACAGAGACGAGGTGGAACAGCTAGTGAGTTGGTGCACAGACAACAACTTGCTCCTCAACACCACCAAGACTAAGGAGCTCGTGGTGGACTACAGGAGAAAGAAGACAGCCATCCAGCCGCTGTTGATTGGGGGGGTCTGTGTGGAGAGGGTCCACAACTTCCGCTTTTTGGGAGTGGACATAACGGAGGACCTGACCTGGGGTGTCAACACCACTGGGCTAGTGAAGAAGGCCCAGCAGAGACTTTACTTCCTGAGGCTTCTAAGGAAGAACAACATCCCTCAGAAGCTGTTGGTGTCCTTCTATCAATGCTCAATTGAGAGCATTTTAACATACTGCCTGTGCGTGTGGTTCCCCATTGCACTGTGGCACTGAGGAAAAGGCTTCAGGGGGTAATAAAGGCAGCACAAAAGATCATCGGCTGCCCTCTTCCCTCTCTGGAGGAAGTGCACAGTGCCCGCTGCCTCAAAAAGTCCTATGCCATCTTAAAAGACTCATCACACCCCGGTCACAAACTGTTTGAACTGCTGCCATCAGGCAAGAGATACAGGTCCATGAAAACTAGAACAAACAGACTGCAAAACAGTTTTTACCCAACAGCCATCAAAACACTGAATTGCTGCTACCAGAGCTCAGCTCATTCTTCATGAATGTGATTGTGTGTTAGTGGGATGTGAGGCCTTATGCACTTTTATTATTTATTTATCATGGATATTGTTGTTGTTGTTTTTTTTTTACCATATGGAGGATTGCACTCAATTTCGTTGTATTGAAGTTACAATGACAATAAAGTATTCTATTCTATTCTATTCTATTATGTATACTGTGTTATGAAAAAGCAACTCGGCAAACAAGCACTTTTTCCACATCTGGTTACATTTACAGCTCACAGCAGTACCTTCACCTAGTACCTGGATGGGGTATTAAAAGTAACCAGTGGTGGAGAGGAACTGGCACCAGTCTTGATTTTGCATGCACACACCAGGGCTCCACAAGGCGAGAAACAATTTTCCAGTCCCAAGTCCTGTGCAAAGTGCAGAGACGGGAACAAAACTAAACACCCTGCACGCAAAAACAGACTGAACTGCCAACCAACATCCTACACTTAGCTACTTACCTACCCTTAAATGTAGCATATATGATTAATTTATAAATATATAAAATACAACCAGATCCGCCCTTAGGTTTCTTTCAGAGCAGCATCAGGATTGCTTTAACTGTCCCCAGAAAACTTAATATTTCAACCAGTTACAAGTATACAAGTACACCTGAATGTCTGCACCATACACATGCTGAACCACCTCACTTGTTATCTGTCTAGAGCTGCCTCTTAATAAGGTTAACAGACAGAGGGACAAGTGCTCAGTGGGACCCTGTACTTACTTGAATTCACAGACTCACCCTCAAGAATTTAATATACGGGAAAAGTCACACACAATAATAACTGGGCTGTTGAACAGCTGACTGCTCCGAAATGTCTTGGCGACGGCAGTATGAGGTGTGGACATCCTGATCTTACCATTACACCACAGACTTGAACTTAACCATTAGGTTTCCTAACCAGTTTAAACCATGACATAAGAATGATATAATAACATCCTTCCACAAAGAAATCAGTGGTGTGTGTAAGTGTAAATGATAAGAGGTGACCTGAGATATCACTGTTTGACAACAGAACTGTTCCTCCGGCTTTCTATGCCTCGTCCCTGAAGAATATTTCTGTCTTCCCATTCTTACCAGCTGGTAAATAGAGTGATTACTACGCACCAACTTAGGGTGCTCAGATGAAATGTGCCCTTTAATCATTGTTGTATTTCCCTAAGTTAATGAAATAAAACCATCTGTAGAATTGTTGTGTGTTTTCATTAGTGCACTTCTGTTCACTTCAAAATTCAGCAACACTACAGTTTCACAGGGTTGCCCAAAGCTTTGCATATGGCTGCATTGTGATCTCACAAACACTGTGGCCAATGGCAGTGTACCAGTATCCAAGGGAAGCTTTACCAAACAACATCACTCTGCAAATTTGACCTCACTTTTTTTAATAAAGTGTGTTTGTCGCTAACAGATGCACAAGAACACATACTGTAGGCGCGCGCGGACACACACACACACACACACACACACACACACACGCCACGTTTCCAGGAACACCCCCCATCATCAAGGGCCAATAAATCCTAATGGCCAAATAAGCTCGTGTGCCAGACTGCACTGCCTAGTAGCTACAGTTTGTTACCAATTTTAACTTTGTGGGTCAAATGGAAGATTGAGAACAAGTGATGCATACTTGGCCTCGCTGTAGTGTCACAATAAATCCCTCGTGTCTGGAAACCTTGAGGCATCTGATATCCTCAGCATAAAGATAAGTGGTTCCTGTGTTAAATGTGTTTTTCCACGCTGTATAGATGGGTCAGATAAATTAAGGGGACAGGATAGGTACGGCTAATGTGGCCCACCGTTTCACGGGCACGCTTTAGCATCAAGAGACACACGGTCATCATGCCGGTGGGCCCATCTAGTCCTCCAGCTACCAGAAGAGACACCTTTACATCTCTGAGCAGTTTAACCGTTGCCAGCTAGAGTCCGGCCGCGGAGTCCAAAGCACGACTCTCTTCGTGCCCTACTTCCTGACATCCACATGTGTGTTACGTCTGTCTCACGGGATTAAAAATGGCACGTTCTGTGCTCACCTGCCTGATGAAAGAGAAGACGGAGCCCACTTCCCTTCTCTGCTAACCGTTGGCTTGTCCCCGTGGTTTGTGCTGTTGAAGCTGAGCGAGCGGAGGGCACAGAAAGCCTTCGTTTGTAGCTGGAGGAAAGCTCAGACACAGGGAATAAAGAAGCCAACAGCGGCGGGACCAAGGAGATGAGACCGTCCTCTATCCGGAGTCTTGCTGCACGAGCTTGCGAACCACCACAAACGACGGTATACACGAAACGACAGACGCGCTGTCCGTGGAGGGATCTCTGCCTTTCATAAAGCCACGGGGTTGACACTCGTCATCACGCACACCCACGTCCCCCTCCGTGACGTCAAGGACCAGCCTCTCGCCTGGCCTCGGAGCCGCGGCTAAGCCAATCAGCGGCGACCAAAAGATGACGTTGTCGTACGTCCCTCCGCTGTATAGACCCCGGTGGCTGCTACAGTTTTTGTACTAGGAGTTTCTTGCATAAGCAGCGACCGTTTTTCCTCTGTTGTCTAACCTGCCCCCTGTGTTTGCCTCCCCTGCGCCTTTAGGTAGATGTATTCCATCGTGGTTGAACCGGTTAGTGATCCCGGTGACTCAGGAGACCATTGTCAGGAACAGCATTTTATTTTAGTCTGTCTCAGGCCGCCTGATCATGGAAGGAAGCCCCAGAAGAATCAGTGAGCCCAACACGAAATATTTCTTCCACACTCTGCATCACTGTGAATGCTTTCGTTAATAATTATCTTGTGTTGATATAACAACACATATTTCACAATAGGCCTCACGTGAGTAAGGTCAATAAAACTAAATTAATAAAGGTTGTAAAAGAAGTCTTGGGTAATAATAAAAGTATCACCTTAAGGATGTTTTCATTTCACTGTCTATCATGCTGGCAGGGTGCATTTCATAACCAAATACCTTAGCAATTTACCATAAATTATGCAAATTATTGGCCACACACTTAACCTACCCTTTGGGCTTGCTATGGGTCTCTTGAAAAAAAAAATATTATACTTCAGCCCATAAAACATCAGAAATCAGAGAACAACACCTGTCACTCCTGGCACCTACAATAAATAGATGATAGGAAGTACTGTATTGCATATGCAGTGTAAGCAGATTCCATGGTTCCCATTTGCTTGTGAAACATCCTTTTTATAGTTTTTGTTGAGTCACGGTTGACAGTGGTATTAGTTCCTGTGGAAACTCCTGTCATTTCACTAACTGTTGGTTCAGGCAAATGCAGTGAAGGGATACATTAAAAAGGAGCGCTGGTAGTTAATTACAGTATCTTTAATCAACCGACATCACAATGGTCTTACTGTACTGTACACAATACTGCAGCACTTTAGATTCAGCATGCTCGGAGATATTGAGGAACCAAGATAAAGCCTTAATTCAACATAAAAGGTCAGTCTTTCAGTGGTCCGCTTGTGTCCTCACAGTACCATACAGATCCACTTCTCCAATCTGACCAGCTAAACATAATCTTTCAAAATACAAAAAAGGAGAGAAATCTTTGAAAAATCCATTTAAATTCTGTGAGGAACTGATAATAAACAGGATGTAAAACTGATTAACACCAAGATTTTTTAAACAAATATCCAGTTGTGGTCCCAGTCCATCACCCAGTTCAGTACAGAGGGGACCAATACAACGTGGGATATGTAACTATTCACTATACATATATACATACACACTGGTTTCCATCAGTGTTATATCAGGTGCCTGTATCTACATTGCCTTTATTTCAGGCGCATATAATACATAGTCATAAACCTGTAGTGCAAGCTAATTCAACATTGCATTTCAGGACAAACATGCTTTAGTTCATTTCCTTGTGTGTGTGTGTGTGTGTGTGTGTGTGTGTGTGTGTGCGTGCGTGCGTGCATGTGTGTGCTGCATTTTTGTGCTTCATCCAATTCACTAAAAACTGTTTGTGTGTGGATCAGAAAGAGAAACAAGGTATATTAGTGTTAAAGCTAGTGTCCTTGTGTGCTAAGGATTATTGTAAGCCTCTTTGCTCCTTGTTGGTTGTCGATCCTTTTTGTCTGATGATAAAAGCTCAAGGAGACTCATGTGTTGTCTCTGAGAACACAAAGCTGGATTGATGAGAATTTTACCCAGGAAGTTCTTCTTCACTCTGTACAAGTCCTTTCAATCCAGAAGCACTTGCAAGATACAGTTAAGGAGCATGGTGAGAAAAGTGAGAAGTAAATTCTAGCTAGTTTCTATTTCTTTACAGTACCTACATTATGTTCCAGATGGGAGGGTGTCATGTTTTAGTGTGGAGTTTGAGGTGGTGGGTGGGCTGCATTTGTGTGCAAACTGTGCACATTGACTAGTGGAGGATGGGAAAACTCCTGCAACAGAGGACATCTTCAATCCTTATATCACATTCTCAAACAGCTGCATGGAGTTCATGATGTTCTCATCCTAGAAAGAAAAGACAAAACATATAAAAGCGTCACCAGAAGTCTGACATAAAACAAATTTCAAGTGGATTTGTTTGGAGCTGTGGACATAATCCTTGTGTTTTTTCATCAAGCAACAAAAAATTTCAGTAAAGACTTGTGGAAATTAAAGATTTGAAAAGCATGGACTGAATGGCATGAAGAAGAACACAAGAAATACTTGGACCATGCACACTGAGCATACTAAAATGTCTATTCTTTTTGCAGTTCTTTTGAGACAAAAGTGATTAATTCAGTATTCAGTAAGTATGAATATCAATGTTTCACCATGTCCTATTGATATCAACAGGCTTGGAGGTTTGAAGGCTTCCTGGTATTCAAGAATAACACATACAGTCATGTTTGTGCAGCTGCAAAGTTTCAGCAAATTACTGGCCAATGTTTGAGTTTGAGGTAAATTAAACACAGATAATATTTTCTTCTTATCTACTGACTGGAAGTGAGTTTGAAGTTCCATGATGAGTACAGACAACAAACACAAAGTTTAATCTCTGATAAAGCCAAGAAAAAAACTGGCCATCACAAGTCTCTAAATAGCTTGTACATTCCACAGCAACAGCACATATTTGCATCATTTTGCCCACATCCATCCATCACACCAGGAGGCATGTCCTCAGTGGAAGTTTGACTGCAGTCATGTAGATTCTTGAGAGACCGCTGTCTTACCCAGACATAAAGAAGCAAATAACGGCTAAATGATGCAGCAGCAGAGATATTCCAAAACTACCAGGCATAGAGAAAATCCTACAAATTGTGTACATCTCACATAGGCACTTAGGTTATCCTCTTAACTTTATTTTTCAAAAAACAAATACAAGTTAAGATGATATCTTTCAGAAATTAATTGAATCTTGTTGCATTCCACTCTGCTCCTCCCAGTCTCTGTCTCTCTCCCTCCCTCTCTCCCTTTCCCAGAGGCGGTGCTCCAGGCGTTGGTGACAGGTGTGCAGGGGACACAGCTGCATCTCATCATCTCATCACCTCACCACCTCAAATACCTTGGTTTTCTCATCCATCGCTGCCAGAAGTTTGCAGTAACCTTCACGGTAACAAGTTAGGCCTCCAGAGTTTTCTAGCAGTTCCAGTGTGTTTTCTCCTCGAGCCCTTCCCGGTTTTTTTCCGTGACCTTTTTCCCTCCCAGTGTTTTTTGTGTGTGACCCGGTTTCCCTGTTTCCTCAGAGCCTCAGCCCCTGCCTCCTCATCGCAACCCTCGGACCCATTCCTCTCCCTGGACCCACTCCTTTCCCAGGACCCGCTCCTCTCCCTGGACCCTCCTCGTCTCGCCTTTCCCCCCGGATTCCCCACTCACCTCCTCGCCCAGCAAGATTCCCTCATCCTCCACACCCCATCTTTCCCTCAATAAACCTCTTGTCTGTCTGCCTTGTGGTCCTCACTCATCCTCCATAGCCCAGCGCAACAGAAAGATCTGGCCAAACATGGACCACACATACGCCGACGGACTCTGGAACACCATCGCCTCCCAGGACTCGCTCCTCCGTAAGCATGACCAATTACTCAATAACCTCCTGGATAATTCAGCCGCGAGAAAATCAATGAAATAACCTCCCAGCTGTCAGCCATTACTACTCACCTCTCCCAAGTGTCTTCCTCCCAGCTAGACACGGCGCGCCCCTCACCAGCGTCTGAGGCCCGGGCCCCACTCCCCATCAAAGAGCCACACACTGTGGACCCCGATCCTTATACGGGTGATCCCGTCCCTTGCCGGTCCTTTCTTCTCCAGTGCTCCCTGGTATTAGATCATCGCCCTTTAACTTTCTCCACTGACGAATCGAGGGTACAGTATGTAGTGGGGTTGCTGCGTGGGCAGGCATTAGAATGGGCCACGGCTCTGTGGGAGGGTTCCCCTGTTTATTTCTCGTCATTTGCCCTGTTCATAGACGAGTTCAAGAAAGTCTTCGACCATTCCCTCCAGTCCTAGGAGGCGTCTAGTCAGCTGCTCTCCCTCAAACAAGGGGTCAAGAGTGTGGCGGATTATTCCATCAACTTTTGGGGTGTGGCCGCTGGTTCAGGATTTAACGACGCAGCGCTACGTGGCGCATTCATTAGGGGCTTGTCTGATCGGTTAAAGGACGAGTTAGTGGCCGGAGATGAACCCACCACCCTTGACTCCCTTATCTACCTCACAGTGAGGTTATACAACTGCCTGAGACAGAGACACAGAGAGAGAGGCAGCCAACCACTTGGGCCGCGCCCCCCCTCTAGCCCAGCGGTTGCTTTCCCATTGCCCCAGTTCCCCAGGCCGCCCCTCCAGGAACCCTGTCTGAACCCGAGCTGATGCAGCTGGGCCGGACCTGGCTAACCCTGGAGGAGCGACGTAAACGCATGGCCTCCAACGAGTGCTTATATTGCGGTAACTTCGGCCATTTCATTACAGCTTGCCCTACTCAGCCAAAAAGATTAGGCTCACTCGCTGGTGAGGAGCGGCAGGTGAGCCTAACCCACTCCCCCCCCCCAGTCCCAACAGACTCACGGCCCCATTGCTCCTTAGTCCCCCCCATGGTCCCTTACCACTCCTGGTGCTCATCGACTCCGGTGCAGAGGACAACTTCATTGACAAGCTTCTTGTGTCCCAAGCCAATTTCCCCGTGGCACCCCTGGAAAAACCCTTAACCGTTCGGGCTTTGGATGGAATGGAGCTTTCCCAAATTGTTCATCAGACAATCCCTCTCCAGCTCTGCGTGTCCGGTAACCACAGTGAGGTTCTCTCCTTTAAGATCCTGAGGTCACCCTCAGCACCTATCGTTCTGGGTCACCCTTGGCTTGTGTGCCATAATCCCCATATTGACTGGGTGACAGGAAAAATCCTCAACTGGGGTAACTACTGCTACCAGAACTGTCTGCAATCCGCCCGTCCCCCGCCAGGGGGTGGCATCTCTCCATCTCAGTTGCCTGCTCCAGACCTTTCCCTCGTTCCCTCCATGTACCATGACCTCGCCCCTGTGTTCAGTAAGGAGAGCGCCCTCTCCCTGCCTCCCCATCGTCCCTACGACTGCTCTATTGACCTCCTTCCCGATGCGCCACTGCCTTCAGGATGCGTCTATAACCTCTCTTGCCCTGAGAGAGAGACCATGGAAAAGTACATTGCGGACTCCCTGGCAGCCAGCATCATCAGACCCTCCTCCTCCCCGCTAGGAGCGGGATTCTTCTTTGTGAGTAAAAAGGACAAAACACTCCATCCCTGTATTGATTTCCGAGGCCTGAATCAGATCACAATCAAGAACAAATATCCCTTACCTCTCATGTCTTCTGCCTTTGAGCTCCTGCACAGAGCCACAATTTTTTCAAAACTCGACCTCAGAAATGCCTACCACTTGGTCCACATTAAGCAAGGAGATGAGTGGAAGACAGCCTTCAACACCCCCCGGGACACTTTGAATATCTCGTGATGCCGTTCGGGCTCACCAACGCACCGGCGGTTTTCCAGGCTCTGGTAAATGATGTGCTCAGAGACTTCATTAATCATTTCTGCTTTGTCTATCTAGACGACATCCTGATTTTCTCACGCTCCTAAGAGGAGCACAGGATGCATGTCCGACAGGTCCTCCAGCGGCTGCTGGAGAATCGGCTATTTGTCAAAGCAGAGAAATGTGAGTTTCACACCAGTTCTGTCACATTCCTGGGTTACATCATTCAGAGCGGGCAGGTTAGAGCAGACCTGGAAAAACTGAAGGCTGTGGCTCAGTGGCCTATCCCCACTTCCCTAAAGCAACTCCAACGTTTCTTGGACTTTGCAAATTTTTACTGCCGTTTTATTAAAAAGTTCAGTTCAGTAGCTGCTCCCCTGTCTGCTCTCACTTCCTCTAAGGTGCCTTTCAGGTGGACACCTCAGGCGGATGAGGCTTTCCGCCACCTGAAGGAGCTCTTCACCACAGCTCCCATCCTCATCCAGCCAGACCCCCGACGGCCATTCATTGTGGAGGTGGATGCCTCGGATGTGGGCGTAGGGGCTGTGTTCTCGCAACGGGGTGAGTCTGACAACCTGCTCCATCCCTGTGCGTTTTTCTCCTGCAGACTGACAGCCCCTGAACACAACTACGACGTGGGTAACAGGGAGCTATTAGCCGTTACATTGGCTCTCGAGTAGTGGCAACACTGCCTTGATGGGGCAGAGCACCCTTTTACAGTATGGACAGATCACAAGAATCTTTCGTACATCCGGTCAGCCAAGAGAATGAACTCACGTCAAGCCCGGTGGGCGCTGGTTTTGGCCGTTTTAAGTTTTCCCTTTCTTACCGCCCTGGAATTAAGAATGTGAAGCCTGATGCCCTCTCCAGGCAGTTTTCTGTTGCAGATTTCCCCTCGAGCCAGGACACCATCCTGCCGCCCTCCTGCGTAGTTGGAGCCCTCAGGTGGGAGATTGAGGAGAAGATTGAGGATGCTTCGCGCACCCAGCCAAACCTCGGAAATAGCCCCCCCCGAAAGCGCTTTGTGCCTGATGCAGTGAGGTCTCAAGTACATTGCTCACCCTTTTCTTGCCACCCAGGCACGAATCGAACCCTCCAGCTCCTCCGTTGCCACTTCTGGTGGCCTTCCATGATGGCAGACACAAAGGAGTATGTGGCTGCCTGCCAGATCTGTGCTCGGGGCAAAGCCTCCCACAGACCCCCTGCTTGGCCTCCTCCATCCTCTGCCTGCCCACAGACCCCCTGCTGGCCTCCTCCATCCTCTGCCTGCCCCGAGTTGCCCTTGGTCCCACATAGCCCTGGATTTTGTGACCGGCCTGCCGACGTCCAAAGGTAACACAACTATCCTCACCATAATCGACCATTTCTCTAAATCTGCCCCCTTCATCGCTCTTCCCAAGCTACCCTCTGCCAGAGAAACAGCAGACCTCCTCATGTCCAACGTCTTCCGACTCCATGGCATAGTGGACATCATCTCGGACGTCATCTCCCGTGTCTGGAAGGCCTTTTGCACAGCCCTGGGGGTGTCAGTCAGCCTGTCATCAGGGGATACCATCCCCAGTCCAACAGGCAGGCGGAGTGAGCCAGCCAGGAGCTGGAAGCCACCCTCCGCTGTGTGGCGGCATAAAACTCTGCATTGAATTGCATTGAGTATGCTCATAACTCCCACTCCAGCTCAGCCACCGGCATGACCCCTTTTGAGTGTTCCCTAGGTTACCAGCCCCCGCTTTTTCCAGCCCAGGAGGGGGAAATTGCGGTCCCATCAGTCCAGCTCCATCTGCGCCGCTGCTGCCACATCTGTAGGCAGGCTCACTCCGCCCTGCTCTGTTCAGAGAAGAGGAACTGTCGCCTGGCTGACCGACGCCGCATTCCCGCTCCCCAGTACGTTCCAGGTCAGACTGTTTGGCTTTCCTCTAAAAACATCCCACTTAAGGCTCACACCCGTAAACTGTCTCCCCTCTTCCTTGGTCCATTCGTCATTGAGTCCCTTGTTAACCCTTTCTCTGTGAAACTCCAGCTTCCTCCTTCCCTCAGAGTCCACCCCGTATTCCATGTGTCCCAACTCAAGCCCGTCACCACCAGTCCCTGGTGTCCACCTGCAGAGTCTATGAATGGTATAGGCTCTTCCTATGTTGCTAACATGCTTACTGAGTACAGAACTCAGAGATCATCAAATAGAAGTCTTATTGATGTTCATGAATCTACACTAAATCAGCTCTTGGTGCTTCCTACTATCTGGAATAAAATCCTACTAGAACTCAGGTCTGCTACAACTGTATAGTTTTACACAGGCTTATACATGATTGGTTGGTACGCTTCTTTTTATTATTACTGTTTACAATTTTCCTCTGATTCCTTTATTTAGTTTTACTTTGTAATCTTGAGTATCCTAATCTGTTTTTAGGTTTTTTTAATGTCTGCATATTTTATGTTTTTCGGTGTATGCTTCCCTTTTGTATGGTGCTTAGTTTTATTGATAAGCACATTTGAGTCTGTCACACACTTGTCACATGAAATGAGTTGTAGAGTATGAATAAACTTTGACTTGATAGTATTAATGAACGTTTATCAAAACATCTATTACTACACTCACTAGCTATTAGTATGTGCCTAAATCATTTTAAGTACAAGAACATAAATGTAAATCTAAATAGTTTGTTAATCATTTATTTACACTTTGTAAATGATCTTAAAGGTAGAGTCTAGAGGTTTGTTCGTTGCAGTTTGTAAACAAAACATTCAAACTGGGCCCCTCCTCTCGGCTCAACTGTGCAGCCTCCTGCCAAGGCCGTAGCTACCACTGAGGACACCGAGGTCATGTCCTCTATTTATTTTTAAATCGTTTCATTTTCCAATTTTTACTTTTTTCACAACCTAGGGAAAATAATTAAAGCAGATTGCATTATCATTCATTCCTACATTAATGCCGGATTCATTTTAGAGGTGGGGGGCCGTGGGGTTTGTTGCGAAGCCTTGCATTTGAATGATGGTTAGGGTTAGGGGGATTAGGATTAGGGTTAATTTGGACAACTCACATTCAACTATGCATAACATTAGATTGACAAAATCACTCACACAGACACACACAGTTCATCAGGTATTACTGAACCGACACCTGGCTGTCAACAGTAACGGGATGCCTCAGGTGTTATACTGCGACGAGTAGGAGGGCCATTGTGGTGAGCTGCGAAGTGGGTACCAGCGGCGGATGCTAGCCACTACGCTAGAGGAAGTTAGCGTTGAGCTAGCGGGTGTTAGCCGTGGCGGATAGCATCTGCCGCTAGCACTTGCTAGCACAGCCAGCGAGGCTAGCAGCCCTTCTACTCCTGCTGCACAGAACTTCACCTGAGCTCTGTCATTGGCTGGAGAGAAAACACCAACTGTCCGCCCAGAAACATCACCAACAAAACAAAGCAAAAGACCAAAATACAGGTTGGGGGGGGGGGCTCTGCACACACAGTCACCACCACACAGGACTAGAAGCCCATAGGTAATGATTAAGCTGGATTTCATTTGTATATCTCTAGTATTTATTTTTGAGCAAAAACCTCCGGACTCTACATTTAAGAACCACTAACATCTCTTAAACAACTGGTTTGTAATTGATATAATAACATATTTCTAAATACTTATAATACTTATAAATAATACATTCTTATTAATTGAGAGTTGAACAATTATGTAAATTATTACTTATACAATAATTATAATATATAGGTAATTCCATATAAATGACGATGAAATATTTAAAAATGTGTAACTATTGCTTGATGGTGTGTAGATATTATAAAGTGTTACCTGGATTTGATTTAATGTTGCACTTCATCTCAACATGAAAATAGAGTAGACTGTCTTTTGTGGTTCCCATTTAATGACAAAAACTGCAGACTGTTCATAACTTTTGCATTTTTCCTCCAATCCTCTCACTGTCCTGAGTCTTGGTTTTGGATTTGTTTGTACTGGTGTAAAAGAGGTAGGGAGAAGATGCAACACAGCCTCATTACTCTGATGTGAGCCTATATATGTCTTGAATGAGTGAGTAATTGTGTAACTACACAGTGATGAGAGATGATACAGGGGGGAAGGGCAGAGCATTAAAGCTGAGTGTGAGTTTTAAAACAGTCTGACCATCTGTCATGAGAAGGGGAAGGGTGTGGAGATGATTCAGGATAGGAAGGAGTAGGGAAACACAAAAGTGGATAATTTTAGTCCATGCCCGATTAACCAGTGACATGTTGTTGTCACTGACCCAGGGTCAGTGACAACAATGGGCACGGACTACCCTGAACCAGGCTCTGTGGCTTGTTGTACACAATTTGTGTGAAGAGTGACTGAATGTGCTGCACTCATCTGTTTGTGTGAGTGAGTGGGTGAAAATGTGTGGGTCACCTTCTGACAGGTCTCGATGAACTCTTCAATGGTAACTACACCATCTCGATTTTTATCCATTTTCTGTGGAGAGAGGTCAGAAGGACAGACACACTGAAGGAGCTTTGTTTTGGTACTTCACTGAAGCGAATAGAGGCTTTGTAGCACTATACACAAAACTGTGTGTTTTTTCATTGTGTGAGTTCAGAACCTGGAAAAACTTCTCCACATGTTCGGAGGGTGCTTCGTCTCTCACACTAGGATAGGTGTATCTACCCATCATGTCATAGATGGACTTCATAATTGCCAGCATCTCCTGAGGACAAGCAGAGACAAAGTGAAAACGTTAAAGTATATATTTATTGTTTTTTCTCTATAATTGTACTAATGCACAAAACTCTAAGATCTACCATATGAATTAAACTGACTTTACAGCCATAAAAATCGCTAAATCAAACATGGCATCTCCAATGAATAAAGCAGCACAACCAGTCAGAGACTTAACATCACATTACCCTGGATGTCATGTAGATAAGACAGAATGTAATGCAAGATACAGAACTTTCCCAGGTTCCGCAGGTGTCTTCACTGTCACATATGACACATAGAAATAGAAATTATAAAAGGTTGATAGTATGTGTTGAATAGATAAACTTCAATTCCCCAGGGCATCGTACAGCTCAATGGCTTGAGCAGGTGCCCCATATACAAGACCACAGTCCTCGCTGCAGTGGCCCTGGTTCGATTGCCCCAGCAACCCTTTGCTATATGTCACCCCCCAACCCTCTGTCTCCTCTTCATCTGTCCCTCTCTCCGACTGCCCTGTCAATAAAGGTGTAAAAGTCCAAAAAAAAAAAAAAAAAAAAAAAACTTCAATTCCCCTAGTTTGACAAGACAAACAGGTTTAATCAGGTGGAAACTGCCAATATGAGACCAGGGGTGAGATATGAGGAGTGTGTTCTTGTACATACAGTGATTGGGCTGCACTCACAGGTGTTGAAGCTTGTCTCTTTTCTCAGGGTGTCTAATTTTCATGCTAAATCTGAGTCACGGTCAAATGAATGTGTATCCCATAACTTATACATACCTCTTTGGTTATGTAGCCATCCTTATTAATGTCATAGAGGTTAAAGGCCCAGTTGAGCTTCTCAGTGACTGAACCTCGGAGCAGCACTGATAGGCCAATTACAAAGTCCTCGAAGCGTATTGAACCGTTTCTGTCTATGTCAAATGCGTTGAACAGGAAGTGAGCATAGGTGGTTGCATCTGTGAATTAATGAGAAGTCAGAGTCATAGATTCAGTGTACTCTCAACTTCTCCACTGAAAATTAACCTTGATCTTGATATGTCAATAGAACTAGAAACTGCCCAGTGAACTCAAGGAGTAATCTGTTATTTACTTCTATCAGCTCACAGTGATCGGGGGTTGTTAGCAGCTTTATCTATCACATTATAATACATGGCTTTTACTTGTATTTTTATATATTATTTCTTTTAATATAATAATGTAATATCTTTCTTGCTGATCTAGTGATTAAGAGGGGCTTTTATGAAGAAGTGAAGGAAGAGATAATGAAAGAGACACACAGCAGTGAAAGTCTCTAATCCAGGCATATTCCATAAAGGGCCGTGTGGCTGCAGATTTTCTTTCCAACCAAGCATCAGAGCACCAGACTTGACACATTTAATCAACTGATCTCACTTTTCAGACAGCTGATTGGCCAAACTGTGTGCTCTTGATTGGTTGGAACAAAAACCTGCAGCCACACCGGCCCTTTGTGGAATAGTTTGGACATGCCTGCTCTAAGCCAACATAGGTTAGTTACATTGTAAGAGAAGCAAAACACTAGATAAAGTCTCAAAATTCTGTTACCCACTGAGAGACTTGGTGCTCCATGCATCATATCTGTCCTTCATATATAAATACAAATAAAGCAGCCAATATTGAAGTCAGATGTTATCCTGCTGGTCTGGGTGTGTTAACTTTTCATCTAAGATCATCCCTAACATTTCAGGTAACCCTCCTCTCAGCCAAAAAAGAAAATGAAATACAAAGCTCTCCCTACTTAGAGCTGACCCATCCCCTAATAATTTTCATCGTCTCTAACAAGACAGAACTGTAGAGGAGAGATTGTTTTATCATCTAACCTCCTTGGGGAAAGAACTGAGAATAGATGGACTTGAATGTCTCCTCATCGACCAACCCACTGGGACACTCCTGCTCAAGAGAGGTATAAAAAAAGACATATATTTTAGAATAATTCAAGTCTATATAAAACTTAGTAATGGCGGAAAAGCAATTAGGACCATCTCAGCAGCCAGACGTACATTCTTAAAGCCTCGATAGAGAGACTGAAGCTCCTTCCTGGTGAACTTCGTCTGAGCCTGCAGCTGGTCCAGCCCCTCCGGCTGATGACGCACCGTCGACAGCTCCAAATCACTGTCACTGCTGTCTGTGGGAGAAAGAGAGAGAGAAAGGGGTGGATAGACAGACAGGAAGAGACAGAAGCAACGAGAGCAGAGAGAGAGAGAGAGAGAGAGAGATGAAGAGAAAAAGAGGGAGGATGGGGCAGACATTGAGTGTGTGGATGCAGGTCAACATTTGGGGAGGGTTGGGATCACACATTCAACAGGGAGGTATTTCTTAACAGAGGAGGTGGGGAAAGTGTGAGCCTCAGAGAGAGATTTAGTAAAAAGAAAAAAAAAACGCAGAGGAGCAAAAGGCAGGCAAACCAGGGAGTTAAAAAACAATAAAGAGCAGGTACTTTCTTTATGGTGGACATGTCCCTGAACAAGTATGATTTTATTCTTTCAAAAAAAAAAAAAAAAAAAAAAAAGGCCACTGTTGAAAATCTGAATTTGAGAAAATCAATTGAAAACACTTTTTCTTACTCACAGAGCAAATCACAAATGCTTAATCAAGTGTAACTGTGTTATTGATTAGGAGTTTACACACACTAAGAGAAAGCACTACACGACTGGAAAAAAGAAAACATTCCAAAAAAAAAGGGTAGTTTTTTTCCCAAGTATAGTTTGGGTTTCCGGGGTTACCATACTCACCATCTTTAAACACAGAGAGAACAGAAGAGGTGGGGTGTTGACACCAAGAGGGAGTGAAAGAGAGTAAATGGAGAACAGTGGGAGAGTGATAGCAAGAGGAAGAAAAAAAAAAGAAAGATAACAAGTCAAGTCAGATCGGACACAGAGTGCTGAGCTATCCAGAGGAAAAGTTGTTCTGATAAAACTTCCAGCAGAGCAGTGACATGTAATACACTGTGAAACAGCAACCGAAACTAAGAAGGAATCAGAGGTGTAAGATTGGATTGTTCTTTCAATAAGACTGGCAAGTTCCCAAAGAGACAGCAGGAGATAACCTCTGACCTTCACCAGATAAAATATCTCACAACATGTTTAAAATGAATAAAGATGACTAAACTATGCATTCTCCCATAAAACTTTATTCTTATCCTTGGAACAGTAGTTTAAGATAAAACTGTCCATCTACATATATTTAACACCACTTAGATGTTGTATTCATGTACTGTTATTATCATGGCTTGATCCACTTTGTGGCATGAGTCAAAATTCAAACACCGATATGACTGATATGTTACAGGGCTGATTCTTCAGCTGGTTTCTGCTCATTGCAGATAAATCAGTATTGGCGTGTCTCACAACAGATGAGGGATGAAAAGGTGAAAGTATATTGTAATTGCATGCTTTGTCCACCAGAGAGAGTCCACTGTTGGTAACACATCAGTCTCTGTGTGTTCAGGGAACTCTACAGAATCAGTGTTTGTGGGTCTGTGTTTTAATAGTGCTCATTTTCTTGTGTGATAATAAACAATGTTCCCCTCATTTTTCCATTTGTATCACTTTAAAAGCACAGGAAAACAGTTGAGTGGCACTGTATAATGCTAGGCTTCTGCTCAGTGACAAACTTGATATTTACTAGTTTATGCAACAGTTCTGTGATTTTATCCCTCTCACTCCTCAGCATAATGTTAAAGCCACTTCAAAACACTGCAAATTTACCTGTTACCAAATCTGTTAGCCATGAAGCTGGCTAATAATTTTGAGAGGGAAACACATGATGAACCGCTACCCTATAGCTGTCACATTTCAAAGCAAATGGTTAGTGGTCATATTAAAAGGATTATTAGACCAGCTGAACAATACTAGAAATAAATGTTTGCATATTGAGACAAGTAAATGAGAGTGGAAGGTGACACTTCCTGTGCCCCCTTAATAACTGAAGGTAAATGATCCTAAGCCAAGACATATGTATGTTATGTGTTTCTCTAAAAAATGACAGGTTGGGGTAAAGGGGTGTGATTTGGTTTGGTTGAGAGTTGTGAACTTGGTCTCCCCCTTACTTTAACAAGAGCTGTAAGTGGATACTGCTCAGCAAGATCAGATATCAGACATTATGGTGAAAAACAAATAGCTGTCAGTGAAAAATTAATTGCATCTTGTGAATTCTGTGAACCAGCATTGTAATAGTGCTATCAGTTTGTAACTTTGTAACATCCTAACTATGGTTAGGATGGAGCCAAACTAGCAGCAACACATTGCTGGTTCTAGCTGTTTCCTGAAATGAGCTAACAATCACAGACTATTACCAGTGATTTTTCCACAATATCATTTTATTTTAACTATTTTGTTGTCACAAATGACAAATATCTACAAGATTAAACCAGCATCCTGGCTCTGTGTCCTCCTCCTCCTACTCCTCCTCATTGCCCCTCTCCCAGGTTGTCTCACCGGTCTCAGTGATGTCGATCAGACCCAGCAGGTGCATGAGTTTGAGGAACATAATCACCAGGCAGACGATCCCAACAGTCTGGAGTCCCTCTGTCTCCCACCTTACACTCATCTTCCCCTCTTCTTCTGTCTTTTCTTCCACGGTCCTTTCTTTCTTTTTACCTCCTACTACATTATTGGTATTTCCTCACACCTTTCTTTCAGTCCTTTCTTCCCATCTGTGAAAAGGGCGTCACTCACTCATCACTTTTTCTGTGACAGTTTTTCCCCGTAGTTTCTGTTACTCAATATAGCTGTCCCCCCTCTACCTTTTTAACTGACTAGCTTTCCCCCCTTGTGTTCTCTCTGGCTCTAATGGATCTCTCTGGATATTCTCCACTGCTAAGAGCAGGGTCTGGCAGGTCTTTTATAAAGTCAAATGGACCTTAAAAAGACCGGAGATTATTTCTGTAAAATGCCTTCAAAAGTGAGAGACAGACAGAAAGAGGAAAATATTTCCATGCGAAATCCAAAAGCATAAAAAGCAAGCTGAAATAGTCTCACGTGGTTTTTGGAAAAAGCAGTACGTTTGGAATTCCTCCAGTGTAAAATATTCCTCTAATGGATGACAAAGCTTATCACAAGATCCCAACGATGTCCAACATTTATCCACTGAGTGCTGACTGACTCACTGAACTCCTCTGTATCCTCCCTTCATCTCACATTCTCATTTCTGATAATTAACCTGTGAACTCCTGAGAAACTAGTGCAGAACTGCAGTTCTCCCACTTTCATCAAAACAGCTACACACAAGAGAAGACAACCCAACAAGAAGCCATCTGAGCAAAGCAGATTTAAGTGTATTACACATAAACACATACATACACATAAAGATTGATATATTTTTGCTAAATGTGACATACAGAAAACAATTTGCCTTTAAGGAACCAGGAGAGGGGTGGGGGTGGGGGTGGCAAAGGTCAACAGGTGTCCTGAATCCCATTTCCCCAGTCAGCTCTGTGATCCACTTTCTAATTGTTCCCCTGAATCTCCTGGGGTCTGTAACACAGATTTAATACTGTATTAACTCAGTGGATTCCTGTCACATGCTCATACTCATGTAATAACTGGAAACAGTGAGCACACGCTCCCCTGGGCCCTGTGACACTTGTTCAAAACCCATTTCATTGTCTCATCTTGGAGGAGAGGGTGCTGCTACTTCTCCATAATATTGGAGACTAATGAAATAAGAGGAACAGAGCTGGTGTTCAGGAAAACATATTAAACTGAGATTTATGATGTCAACAGGACACTAATGGTATCCTAGATGGAGAAAATGTCTTTGTCTCCAATCACAATTAGGATTAAAGCTCTATGGATACCTTCTCATTCTATATGTGGAGGAGAGTGAGAATATGTGTATATGTGACGAGTCACTTGTGGCATAGCAACAATTTCATTACTTTATTTGATAACTTAAAATCTGTTATGACTTCACTCTGAATGTCTCTTGGACCTGGACCCAATCCCAGCTGACATAGGGTGAGGGCAGGGTGCAGGTTCGCAGTCTATCCCCAGGCCGACACATAGAGACACACAAGACCCAACAACAAGTGAATGTCTTTGGGCTGTGGGGTGAAGCTAGTGTACCCAAAGGGAACAGACATGGCAGGATCATTCAAACTTCACCCAGCCTGATAATCAAACCTAAAACCTTGCTGTGATGGTGTGCCAACCACCACACCACCATGCCACCCTTATTTTTGTTATCCAGCATCCAGATCCTCATCCATAGGACACAGGCGCCTGTAAATTGTGGTAGTTCCCTGCATAGCATGAAGCTAATATTAGCATCAAACAGCAAGTATATGATATTTACAAATGAAGGTAAGACTTTATTGATCGTGAAAGGGAGATTCCTTTTATATACAGCTGAGTAGGTAGGGTGAAAAAAACATGTAAAGTGTATCATGGACGTGTTAAATTTCAAGTAATAAAATTGTTCTGGTTAGCAGAATTGATTAGTGAACAAAACCTGGTTAAAAGGCAGGTGGATTAACAGAGGTTCAGGCAGAAGGAAACCAAACTCAGAAAAAAAGAGCAACAGGCTGACAATAAACAGCAAGCAAACAAGGCTTCAGGGGGTAATAAAGGCAGCACAAAAGATCATCGGCTGCCCTCTTCCCTCTCTGGAGGAAGTGCACAGTGCCCGCTGCCTCAAAAAGTCCTATGCCATCTTAAAAGACTCATCACACCCCGGTCACAAACTGTTTGAACTGCTGCCATCAGGCAAGAGATACAGGTCCATGAAAACTAGAACAAACAGACTGCAAAACAGTTTTTACCCAACAGCCATCAAAACACTGAATTGCTGCTACCAGAGCTCAGCTCATTCTTTATGAATGTGATTGTGTGTTAGTGGGATGTGAGGCCTTATGCACTTTTATTATTTATTTATCATGGATATTGTTGTTGTTGTTTTTTTTTTACCATATGAGGATTGCACTCAATTTCGTTGTATTGAAGTTACAATGACAATAAAGTATTCTATTCTATTCTATTCAATCATCAGGAAGCTAGAAACGGGTGAGTAGGGTTTCAGGGAAACTCTGGTAATTAACAAAAATACAAAGGCAGGAAGCAGAGCCACAACAGACAAAGATAATACTATTTCAATCACAAAATAAAATAGCATTGAGTTGAGGAAGTCATGCAGGCCCTACTCATGACAGAAATGCCACCCATTACTTTACTTTAGAGATGCCAGGATGCAAAGATGCAAAAATACAGTTTTTGTCCATAAATGCAGATATGCAATCAGTTGAAATGAAACAACTCCTCTCCTTCCCATCTCTCTGCTCAGTATATTGATGTTACTCACTAAAATATCCTGCACGAGTCAAATGTGGAGACAAAGTGACCAGATATTGGTATTGCAGAGCCTCAGAATAGGGCTTATACATCTCTAAAGACAAGGCTATCTCATGGCATTGATGCCATCCAAAAATAGGACCAGGCTGGACCAAATCCAAAATCGACATCAGAACAGAGAGGACCAGATTGAAACAACATTCAAAGGCCAGTGGTTTCATCTGAGATCAGATCACTTACCTAAACGCACACACACCCGGACAAACAAACACAAGTCTGTACACAGTGAGTGTGAAGGTTTGTATTTCTTTTGTAAAGCAGAATGTGTGGGATCATTTCTTCAAAGCTGATGATATAAATAATGCAACAAATAAACTAGCAGACCTTACTGGCCTGCTGACTGACAGAAGCCAGCTCATGTACCACTGCTAAATATGGAGTATCTGAGTTGAAGAAAATGGAAGGATGTGTTTTCAGACAAACCCATGCAGATTTAAGTTTTAAATATATTATTTGTTTGATATGGTTTTTATTCCATCTGCCTGATTCCTATCTAAGAATCCTTTACCGGACCAGGCCGTTAAGATCAATACAGTCTTATCTTAACTGGGCCACAGTTCTCTTAGAAAATAAAATGCAACAGAGTCATGTTAACCACATATAGGCTCTATGTGTTCAGATCTGAAACTTCAGCAGATGAAGGTGAAATCAGTCTTCTCTACTGGGATTTTAAAGAATCACAAGGCAACTAATTTAGGTCCAATAAGGATACACTGTGTAAACTTCAGGGCTCTAATCAAGGTTCCATGAGCAGAAGCCCACAGAGATGCCACCAGTTAAATACTGAAGGCTGAAGGGCAGGATTAGATTAAAAGTTTAACCACCAGAGGTCAGCAAAACCT
Source organism: Caranx ignobilis (assembly GCA_021432705.1). Lineage (NCBI taxonomy): Eukaryota > Metazoa > Chordata > Actinopteri > Carangiformes > Carangidae > Caranx > Caranx ignobilis. The sequence goes on from MU270014.1 coordinate 29,588,902, forward strand.
CATTTTCATGGGCTGTTACTGCATCTCATTCAAAACACACACACACACGCACACACATGTGTGTGTGTTTATACAGGTCTTATATTTTGATGTAAATTTACAGTTTGACAGTAGATAGGTCTGTAGAGGAAATAAATATATAATTATAGTGTAATTGACTGAAACAACTGGAATGTGTAACAGTGAGTGTAACAGTGGATTGAGATGAAATGATTGGGTATCTCAGGTTGTAGATGAACAGGAAATGAACTTGCAACTATACTGTAAATAGATTCTTAGGTCAAGTCAAATGTTTCATACAAAACTGTTCAGTTTGAAATCCTGCTGCCTTTGTGCTGCTGGTCAGGCAAACAGAAAAATCTGCGAAAAAAGCAGCAAGAGCTTTAGGAAACTTAAAAGGAAAAATGTTATAAATAAAATGATTACTTAAGAAAATACAGGATAAAGTTAACTAAGGTTTAGCTGTAAAATGCCATCTCTTCTTGAAGTCACCACATCCTCTCATATTCCCAGAAATATTACTAAGCACATGACCTCAGCACCCTGATGGTGAGAGCTCTCACAAAATGGTATTCTTCTTTCTTTGAAGAATAATAAAAGTACAATACAGTACACAAGTTAAAAAAAAATCTAGGTTTTATAAACAAGAGTGTACCTTCAACAGATAAGGAATAAGTGACTACAAAATGGCTCCTAAATGTGCCCAGCACCACAGTGAGAGCTCAAGAACTACTGTGACCATCACAAGGTTGGTGTTTTACGCAGGACTGCTCCCAGTAGGTAAATCAGTCTTACATTCATAAACCTACGCAAGTAAAATACAGAGGAGGAAAGTTCTACAGAAATATTTTTCTTGATGATCAGCATTTTAATGTTGTAAAGGATCTGGTTTCAATGAATGGGTCCCATGCCATGTCCAGGTCCCTCCAGTGGGTCACAACATAAATCTGAAGGGTCATGAGTTGATTTATGGGAGAGGGGGAAAACAGCAAAGGTTTGTTTTGATTTCATCTTTTGTGAATGATTGAATAGTTGCCTTTAATGAGATGTGCCTTTAATTGAGATGATACCAACACAAGAAGCTCATATCTGAAACATATCTTTGTGTCCATGGCTAGACAGCTATAAGCAGTCCTGCTTTTTTAGCTGTTCAAAGGCTCAGAAGACTGGCAACCAGTTTGACTATCTAATCTGATCTAAATCAAACTGATCATTATTATTATTTTTTTTTTTACCTCTAGCTGATGAATGTGGCATTCTTTGCCACATTGTGCAAGTCAGTGCAAGCACCTCAAAAATATAAAATGTGGCTCTTGTTTTAAATCTATTTCATGTGGCTCTTGTTTTAAATCTATTTCTATACAGTGCTAGTCAGCAAAGAGTAGGACATGTGGAATTTCACACCTTCAACTCCGGATATCTGCTTCCACATAGTTACACATTATAAAGATATTGAGAAGATGCTGAAGCAGGTGAGTTAATGACACTGGATTTTGTAAATTAGTCCCACTGGGAGACGATGGAGTAATGAAAAAGGAAGGCAAAAGGGGCAAAAGGAGGATGGAGACACATGAGGAGAAATTCAGAGGCTACTGTCCTTCAGGGTCCTAGAGGAGTACTCCAGGCTGCATATTTAGGCGGTCTCACAGAAAGACTGTTCGATACTGCATGTATAATTGATGTGAAGTAATGCTAAACCGAGGTGTAGGGCCTGCCAGAAGGGGGGAGGGGTTTGCTTTTGGAAGAACTGAAGATTGGCGCGTTTGAGAGGAATGATAAATTATGAAAGGGCATTACTGATGTTTTGTTGAATTTATTACTTATCATGCTGGGCCATGAGAGAACCACTAATGTGCGGACTGGAGCCTTCCTGCTGTAATTGTCTTGGCAAACTGACTGCAGGCCACTCTGACTGGCTGGCTTTCAGCCCAAACCTTTAATCAAAGGGAACTGCATCAGTCAAAAAGCAGTATCTGATGTCTCTTTTACAGTCCCAAATGCACACAATCTATTGGCCCATCAATGTTTTATGGTATATCCCTTAGTAGGCCAAATAAAAACCTTTTTTTCAGTCTGTTACTATACATAGGTTTACTGACAGTGCAGATTTATTACTGCAATTACAAATATTAAACATACATTTCAGCTCATTTTAGGCATTAACTGCTCTGCTTTGTTTGACTGGTGACCTGTCCTATGTCAGCTGGGCGCCCCTGCGTGGACCGGTGGTATAAACAATTGATGGATGGATTTTGTTTGTATTTGTTTACTTGATCACTGGGTTGACAGGGAACAAGGGAACATGATGATTCTTTGTCAGATTCAAATCGAGAACATTGTTTCTACATGCCTCATTAACCACTTTTACACTTTTCTTTTTTTTTTTACATGGAAAATACAGATTGATCACAAGTAGTCCTCACACCTGGGCAACCATCTAGTTCTTTGTCTTTATAGTGTGACACCACCCAGTTTCACTGGCTAACACTGCTGTCATGGTGAGCCAAGAACAAACTGTTGTTCCAAGGTCATGTTTTAAACCATTCAATACTGTTTTTAAAGCAGCCACTGCATATAATGAGTCATCATAAGTATGTGCAGTAGATAACAATAGTGCAAACTGCAGGTATCCATTAACCAGCAGAGGGGCCTCAGGTGGGCCCTTACCTTCAAATGAGGACATGGGCTCCAGGATACCAAACTGCTTGAGAACTGCCATGAAGAGGATGATGACCACTCCGATGGCAAACAGCTCCATCCCCTGAATCCCCATGACTGCAGAGAGGAGAGAGCCTGCTCAGGGCTCCAGCCTGCACAATAAGGCCTGGCCTCAGGGAGAGACGAAGGGGAAGCCCAGGCTGGCCTGGGTAACGCTGGGCCAAGGCAGTTGACAACAAGTGCTTTCAACAGAGATGAGCCAAGACGTGACAGGAAGCAATCTGGGTGGCGAGTGACTGCATGGGTTTGTTTCCAGGCCCAGGACAAAGCATGAGAATGAGGCCAGCAAGCTGGATGAAGGCTGCTCCAATGTCAACACTGATGCTGAAGTGGAAAATATGTGGAAGTCGACATATATGGAAAACCTCCCTCTCTGGACCCATGAGGGAAAATGGGGGTTGTGTCATCATCCATTTATCACAGTGCATTAAAGGAGACGTTTAGAGTCACTTTTCAGACTTTCTTCCCGCACGTACACTCAGAAGTCCGAACTGGGAAAGACACAACTTACTGCACGTCCTCTTAATCCAAACAGTTATTATCAGTCCTCACATCATAGCTTCCGCTCATTATTCACATCATTTGAGAAAAGCAAAGAGTTTGGTGCAAGCTTTGTGTCCATTTTCAAAATATCCCTCCCATTACGTGGGAGACAGTCTGGATAAATGCAACAGACTTAAAGAAATACAAAACAACAGGAAACAGAACATGAAATACTCAAGTCTTCTCATCTTCCAGGCCATACAGTGGCAAAACAACATTAGCAATGGTAGATGAATTACCCCATTATATTCACCAAGCACACCGGTAGTTTCTGAAACCTCAGCTCTAGATCATGCAATGAACAGTCTGTATCTGCATGCTGAGGGCGATACGTCTATCCCCACTCTCTCCACTCAATCTCCAATAATATTCACATTCATTGCTCAGGATGAGATAATCTCCTAAAATAGACCTGCTAGTCAACAAAAAGCAGCCGACTTTCATGCAAAGTGAAAACTTGGTAGCACAAAGCTGTGCTGTGCTAAAGAGAACAGACAACAAATGTGTCTTGTATTTACTCATGGGACATGTGGCATTTCAAACCAGCCAAGTAACCTCTTGTTCTGCTGTGTTTCTCTTGGTAATCCTGTGGTCCACCAACACCTTTCAGGACTGACTCACAGATAGTTTGTCCAAATCCAGGTCCAGATATGGAAGAGTATGGCTCTGGAGAGAAGACACTCAGAGCAGCAGCAGCAGCAGCAGCAGCAGCAGCAGCAGCAGCGTCCACTGAGGGAAATCCTGAGAAACTGAGAGAGGCTGTGAGGAATGAAACCTCCTCCCCCGGTGTCTACCTCCTCCCCACATACTTTGCCATCACTCCCTGTTCTCTGCCACTGCCTGAATGTATCTGTTGTTGTTTCTAGTTGCAACTTCGCCTCCCCTTGACTCACTCAGCCACTCCTCGCCCCAGCTGAAGTTTAAAAGCACAGTGCCCTGTCCACCTCAAACCGTCAACCCATCTTGTCCTTCTTGTGGTCTCTCCTTACTCCACCACTGCACTCCTCTTTGTCTGTCCATCTGATTCGCTTTTACACCCTGGGGCTTGCCACCTCCTCCTCCTACTGTCTTCGTCATTCCATAACTTTGGCCAACCGCAGACTTTCTCTCCTCCTGTGCTCGGTTTCTTCTTTCCTCTAAAGACTGTCCCTTCCTTCCCCACCACATCCACCTCTTTGTCTTCTCTCTGTATCCAGAAGCATTGTGTTTTGTATTGCATCTTTTTGTGATCCCTGTGATCTTTTTGTTTCCATTTGAGGTCATTTTTTTGTCTTTAAAGTTGTTATGCCTATTTTTGTGTTTGCTTTGCCCTACTTCTTGCATCAATTTATGTCTAGTATTAGTCCTTTTGGATGTCTTTGTGGTCATTTAGCATCTATTTTTAAGTTGTTTTGTGTCTCACTCCTGTCAGATTACATCCCAGCTTGTGTCTGATGTTGGGTCTCTTTGTGTAGTCATTTGATTTAGTTTCCAAGAAGAAATAGATGGCAGTTAGCTCACAATGAGGTTCTGGTCAAGAGGCCCTGTACCTGTGCTCAGGAATCAAACTAAGACAATTATAAGCCAACTACCATGATCACTTTTTGAGCCTAGTGAGAGGGCAGCCATATTGATGACACCCCCCTCCATGAAGAAAACTCAAGACCTGCCCCTGTTACTCAGACATGTGCATACATAGCTTACACTATCCACTCAGACATATGGAGATCTAATAGGAGGGACACCCCTCATCCTCCGCTCCTCAGCTCCTTCACAGTCCCTTGCTTTCATCTATAATTATCTTTTCTCTGCAAATGATCTTGCATTTGAATGAAGAAGAAGCCTGTATATTATTATACAACTGTATATAATTAATACTTTGTGATTCATGTGGGTATGTGCAACAGATTGAAATGGATGACATTGAAAAATATTATTACTGTGTGTGGTCTGTTCAGCAGGTCAAGCGGGTATAAGTGATGACTCTGCACTTGCTAATGCATCAAGACAAGATAAATAATGGAGGTGTGTGTGTGTGTGTGTGTGTGTGTAAATGGATTGACTTGGTTGAGATGGGAGATGCAAATGGGAGGCTAGAGTGACAGAAATCAATATGTGGTGAGGTGGTGGTGGCAGTGTACCTGACCCCTCTTTCTCCTATCTGTACATTTTACGAGAAAAAAGTCAAAAGTCAAACATGAGAGTCAACCGTTCATCTTAATATCACAAATCTATCTCCAGTCTGTTCTGCTGCTGCTGCTTAATAGACGATGCTCAGTGGCTAGGGATGATCTTTACATCATGAAGGTCAATTTTGGCTGGTTGTGAAGGAGATTTGAATCAAGTGGTCAGGTGTTAACAACACCAACAACACACTATGCATGTAGTTGTCTTTGTGAATACTGATGTTTTACATTTTAGGGAATGTGTGTCTATTTACAGTATGTGCTTTGTGTTTGTTTACTTGTATACTGAAGCTTGGGTAGTGAGCTTTTATACTGTGTGTGTGTGTGTGTGTGTGTGTGTGTTGGTTTCTCTGGGCAGGCCATTAGGATGCTAACAGGTTTTTAAATGTATGCTTGGCACTGCATGCTGACACAACAGTCAGTAAATAGGGAGATAGGTCCTAGGTTGTTTCCTTACAGTTAGACACATCAGCAAAGATCATCAGTCCTCACCACAGTCAGAGAGGAAGACACACTTAAATGACACTAAAACCTCTATGAATGCATAGAGGCCTGTGTAAAATTATGGATAATGAGTCTATTCTCACGTGTATGAGTGCAGTTTGCTTATTATTCAGTGACAAATCTACAAGGGATATAACAATTCAACTTGAAGACAACTCACAAAATTCCCTGGAGGATTTTACCAGAAGAAGAAGGAGTGAAGGCTGGATCCAATCCCAGGTAGTTCACATACAGCAGGGTTTACCATGGAAAGGGACACCAGTCTATCACAGGGCCAACATGTAGACAACACACACTCATATTCCCACTGACGGGCAATTTAGAGTCACCAGGCAACCTCGTGTGCATGTCTTTGGGCTGTGGGAGGAAGCTAGAGAACCTAGAGAGAACCCACACAGACACAGGGAGAACATACAAACACCACACAGAAAGGTCCAAGGCCCAGGAACCGAACCCAGAATCTTCTTACAGAGAGGCGAGTGTGTGACATCAGACTGGAGTGATATAGTGACAACAGCTAGTGATGTGCAGGTGAAATATGCATTCCTACCTGAGCGATGATACCTGGCTGCACTGTGGCCACAGTGAGACAGGCAGCTGGGTCGAGAGAGGCGCCTCCTGGCCTCCACAGACAGAGCAGCCATCACAGCTCCCATAGTAGCAATCAACTAGGACACCAACAAGGCTAGCACTGCTAACAAGCTGCTCTGAGATACTCTGAACACGGCAGAGGACTCCTGAAAAGATGGAACGATCAAGGCAAGATCCAAACTTCACAAGATTAAATGTGAAAGCTCAGTCATGGAGATCAATGCTAACAGAATGATTGAAATTACTGAGCAGCTATGTTTGATTCCAGGCACCAAGCTCACTCAGCTCAGGCTGAAAGAGGGCAAATGAGCAAAGCTTCAAAGTCTGAATCTCAAGCACTGACAAGAGCAACTGCCCAACACTGCGGAAAGGTTGTGTGTGTGTGTGTGTGTAGGCTACTTGTGCTTTTGCTAGATGTCACCTTTGAAAATCTGTTTGAGTTTTGTGACACCACGTCACAGAGAGTGAGTTAAAAAGAGGTAGGGATCAAACGACTCTGCAGAGCTTCTGACCTTTCACATCACACACATCACACCTCCACTCTCCCTGTCTCACTCTATCATCTGATTGTTCTCCACACAGAAACATGACTATAAGTCCTATCTACTGCATCACTCTGATAGACTGGGAGGTTTTATAAATTCATAGTCCTGAGTGGTTCTGGAAACCTAAACAAACTGTTCAATATCTCTCAAGGCTGAGCCAAATGATAAACTCATCTGTCACTGTATCATTTCCATCATGCTCTGTTCTCTGGGAACCTGTTGCTTACCCAGTGGAGTCAAAACACAAGACATTCTTGTGACCAAAAGCCAAAGTTTACCACAATCAGATTGCCTTGAAAACTCCGGGGGTCAGTTGGTACAACAGGTTGTCCACTGAATGTCCTCCAGCTGAAGTGTTTTGGAGAAAGACACTGAACCTATGCAGTAGTTGCCACACTTGTAAATAACACTGTCTGCCAGGTGAGTAAAGTGTAAATACAGAAAATCCCACATTATCCCAAATAGCTGTTTCTGTAGCAACCACTGACTTACAGTTCCACAGCAGTTTGATAGATACATTCTTCATTTTGTCAGATTGTAACAGAACAGATATTGACAACGCCTTATAATGAAATGTCTGTGTCTGAGTTTTATCTATAGATTTTCTATTAGATCTCTTCTCTGATAGATTTTACTATATCTTAATGATTTGTTGACATATCACTTATAGATAGGCACATAATGTGTGGCTGATGAGTTCTAACTGTGACTGTACCTAACATGGGCTCCCAGATGTAGCTATGTTTGCCAGATATAACTGCTAGAATCACTCATTCAGTGTCTCTGTCATTGGTATTTCTGGGAAAAGAAAGAAAGCTGTTCCTGAGGTTTACTGTCCATATTCTCACACAGATTTCCACCAACTGCAGCAGCACCTGCTGTTCAAAGTGAAACTTCTTTGATTCAAAAAAAAAAAAAAAAAAAAGACAAACCACAGCTCCCATGGCAAATTGTGTCATCATTGTTTTTTTCCACATTCCACATACGAATACGAATACGAATACGAATTACTTTATTGATCCCCAAAGGGAAATTCATTTGTCTGTCAGCTCATCAACCATTTGCAGAAGAATGAAGAAGCCTGATGGCTGAAGGTACAAAGGATCTTCTATATTTCTCCGTCCTGCAGTGAAGAGAGAGGAGCCGTCCACCACCGCTCTTTTCTTGGCCCATCAAGGTGTTATGAAGAGGATGATCTGAGTTGTTCAGAATGGCCTCCACCAGCGTGTATCTCTGATCTCTCTGAAGTCAAGTGCCTCAGGATGTTTAGTCTGTATCCTAGCAACAACTTCATCACTCTTGTTGAGCAGAGAGTTGATATTTTGCATGATGACTGACGGCAGAAAGGACCTACAGTACATCTCCACCTCCAAGCCTTTAACCTCTGCACCACCAGCAGAGCAACCATGAAAGCACCTCCTCATCCAGCTGGAACAGGGTGGCATCCTCCAGACTTGCTCCATTTTCAATGACAGAAGCTCCTCTCCTGAAGAATCTCCTCTCCCCACAGAAGTGTCCATCAGTAGTTGACAAAATACGACAAAAACATACAAAAACACAACAAAATAAAGCAAAGGTTGAGTAAAAACTCAGAGCTACCAGACTTTGCTGCTCCCAGCTGAAGCGCATGTTCTGGAATGCAACGTCTGTGTGTTTGTGGAATTATTTAGTTGAATTTAGTTGAGTTTTTAGTTCTGGTAGATGAGCTAACAGACATAAGAATTCCTCTTTATTAATAAAGTCATTCGTATTCGTATTTATACGGCTCTTTCCTGCAGGCCTGTACTCTACGCACTGCTGTCACCCTGGCAACCGATAGCTTGTAAGTTCAAAATGGCGCGGCCTCCCAAATAGATCACGTGACACCGTGGTAACCGTGACGTTACCACGATTGATTTATTAGGAATGAGGACATACGTCATGTTATTTTACGCGTGTTATTTTGTCCGTTTAAAGCACGCAACCGGTTCAGCCCGGTTCAGCTTCAACACGTTTTAATACACACAAACCTTTACTAAATCAGGCCCTTACAATAGTATTCGTGTTCCAGTGCCTCAGTACTAATGTGATATCCCCATTGACCACTAGAGGGCGATGGACACTAAGCAGCATGACAGAGTCAACACACACCAGCACCATCACAGAGGGAAGACACTGATATGAAACTTGAGAAAACAGATTAAATATTTCAGACTATTCCAAGACCTATATAAGCTTTCAAACCAGTAGCTGCACACTCTGTGGTCTGTCACATCATCATCTTCTGTGATTCACAGGTTGATCAGTAACAACACATACATGGAGAAAAGCAAACTGCATAGAAATATAAGATTGCAACACTGAAGCCTGCCTGTGATTCTCTGTATAGTGTGTAGGTCATGTAATGACACACAGGTGGCAACCTGCATGGTGAGTTCAGGTACCTCTGACTGTGGTTTGAGCACCTGGGACTAAACACACTGTTGATTACAGTCTCCACATCTTTGTAATGCTCACATCTTCCCTGAGAACCTGCTCCAGGGACCAAACAGGCAAACCTTTCTTCCTGTGTTTCACTGAGCATAAACACACTGCCCTCTCTAAATGCATTAAACAACACTGCAGATATCCTTATTAGCTGAGAGACTTCTCCACTAAAAGCTGCTGCAGAAATTGGTCAAAAGTTGGTCTAAAGGCAGGTAAAAAAGAAGGCGGCCGCTTTTCCCACTGCTGCTATCTCTGCCTTAAACATTCTACTACTGAATTTGTCCCACAACCCAGTCTCACTTCCATAAGAGATAATCTCCTTTTCAGTCAGCCGGTCTTAGCTGTGTAATTAAAGCAGGGACTCCTTAATCAAAGCCCATTTTCCTCCTCTCGTCTTTGCCTGTTTTTTTTTTTTCCACACCGCTCATTTCTTTTGATCCACCACCTAAATATCTCTTTTTACTCTTTCATCACTCATCTACACTGAGGGCAGAGTTAGGATTTTCTAATGGATCAGTAGAAAACTGAATGCCTACCTGAGCAGGAGTCCATTCTGGAGATTAAGACTGGGAGGTGGCAAGGGGAGTGTACAATGCAGAGGGGCTAAAGCAGTGAGCAAAAGAGGGCAGTTTGTCATCTGCAATGAACATTTATCATCAAGTCTTGTCTCACTCCAACTCTTTAATAGAGGACAAGCAAACACTGCACCCGAAGGTGTCCTCATCGGTCTGCAACCACACTTTAGGAGAATCTGAGACCTGGGATGCAGCAGGAGATTTAAGACAGAAGGGAACAACAATTAAAGACAAAAGTGAAGAGAGGGATAAATGGAGATAAAGAGGAAACAGTGAGGACAGGAAGACAGAGGAAGAGTGCGCTGATTCAGCTCAGTATTCATGTGGTCGTTTGATGAGAGGACAGGACGCAGGAGGAGGACGGAGGATAGACTTACATCTAATCAATGATGAACAGGAGGGCACACGGTCTAACTCAAGAAGGACAGAGTGAACAGACCAGTCCGTCCACTGAGACCATCTGACAAGTTGAGAGGGGAAAGGTTTGGTGGAAATCTCAACTCAAAAACACCTAAAATAAAACAAAGGACCCAAACTAACACTGAGCGAGGTTTTGTACTGCATGTAACAAATATATCACATGTTATAGTTAGTTGATATTTTGTGTTATTAATTTTCAGCTGCAAAGTAACTCAAAGTGCCAAGATGACTTACAGTAGTTGTATTAAGTGGCATAGAATGGGAATTCTTAGTGTTTCAGTCACTAATGAGGTAGACAGTAGACTATTTATGCAGCATAGTTATAACAATAAGGTGTATCGACACATCATTTCTTGAAACTGTCTAGATCCAGCAGCAGTAAACAGACATCCACCGTGGTCACCGTGGACAAAAATATGGTTTCCATGAATGAAGCACATTTGACTCACTGAGTAAAAGAAAGAATACCTTGAACCACCGTCCCAGTGATGAAGCCAAAGAAGCAGCGGAGCAGTTTGACGATCTCCTTTTCACACTGTGCCCTGCACGTATTCATTGTCTAAACTTTGACCTCCTGCTCTACTGGCTTTGAACAGTGTCAAAAACAAGAAAATACAGTGTTGCACAGGAGAAAAACTGTCAAAACAGCCCACAAAGGAGAAGAAATAAGAAGGAAAAATGCTTCCCCCAAAAACTCAGAATATTTTAAAGTGCTCTTGCAGGAAAAGTTCTTCTGTCTTTGATTTTCTTGCTGTCCAGGGGACGTTGCCTGTCCCACTTTGGATAACAATCCTTTTTAAACTGGTTTCCCAGGTTGCATACAGGTTATGTTCACTCCTCCCTCATCTCATCCTCCTCTTCTTCTCCACTCTTTCACTTGTTCCTCCCTCCTTTACCCTTGTCCCTGCTCCTGCAAGTTGAATTGAATTGCTTTTTGGTGTGTCCTGCTCTGCTCGCTGTCGTTTCATATGACCAACCCTGACACACCACAACACACACTACACTGACACTTGTCAACACTGCTCCTGTTTCACCCTTCATTAGGCCACGGTGCTGCACGGTCACCAGGACATGCTTGCCCTCTGAAGTTCAGCTCACTTTCTGTGGCAGACACAAGACGTACAAACATGAGCCATCGTAGGAATATTTGATAGTTCAGTGAAGAAATCTCACCACTCTTCTTCTTCCCCCCTCCCCTCGTTGTCTCGCTTCCATATCTAATCCGACTCATGTTACATTTGCATATTCCACTCGTTCCTGTCTCCCCAGTTTGTCTCTTTTATGGCCTCATTCAAAGACATTTAGAACTAAAGCAGCCAAGAAAATGTTCTGTTCTGGTGTTTTTTTTTTTTAATTATTTCTTTACTCACCTGTGAAATGATATTTTTTCCACACTTACTCCCCACAGTCACATGTAAACAGATTGACTCTATATGAGATAAGAAGCCCCCTTAATGCTTTTTTGTTGAAATCTTTAAGCTTCCAGAAACAAGAATGAGGGTGTGGTTAATCAATTAACTGCGAACATAACTGATCAGTTTATTGATGAAAAGTGTTCATTAGTTGCACAGCAGGTGTGAGTAACACACCTCCCTCACTCCTGTCCACATTAGCCCTCAGCTGTACACTTCAAGTCCAGCAGTCCATCAGACCGGACACTGATCCTGCTCACTGCTCCACCACCACCACCACCACTCTCTGATACACATCTCCCATCTCTGTGCTGCTATTTTTAGCTCCTGCCCATTACAGAGATGAGGGCTTGCCCGCTGAGAATGCTGAGATGAAATAGATCCCATCACAGCTCTGCTTTTCTTTCTCTCTGTGTGACTGTTTTTTAATTACTGTGCTCCTGTTTCACCTGCACAAAGAGCTCTTTCACCGAATTAAGTAAACTAAAGAAAATAACACCTGCAGGATTATCTGAATCTCTTAACAGTGGTATGAGTGTTGGTGTGTATCAGGGAAGTTGAAACTACATTTGCAGCTGAGAACAGCCTCTTTAACTCACTAATACTAAGATGAAGAGAGGAAATGAGCAGATGTACAACATGCACTCACCCTGCAGCATCTGATGAGCTCCAGCATCTTTGCATGTTTTTACACTTGTTTTCTATCTGCAGTTGCAGTTAATGTTGTGCAGCTCCAGCACACATGCCTACAGTTTCAAAAGCACTGTCCACTAAATAAGACCGCCAAGCCTGGAAAGATAGTTTATTAATATATAAAATATATAATATTAAAAAAATACATTAAAAAAGAGCTTCGCAGCACCAGAAGTACATACATTTCATCTTTAATCGAAGAGAATAAAAACAATCCCAGGTTCCTTTTTAACACTGTGGCCAGGCTGACTAATCACCAAGGATCAACAGTGGTGGACCACAGATTACAGTCCCTACGGAAGCACCTCCCAGACTTGGTGCATACTTGAACAGCTTCTCCCCCATCGACCTGTCTGACTTAACTCCTGCAATCACCTCCTCCAAATCAGCTACATGTCTGCTCGACCCAATCCCAACAAGACTGCTCAAGGATGTCTTCCCCTTAGTTAACGCTGCTTTACTGAACCAGATCAACCTTTCCTTAGTCACAGGCTATGTGCCACAGGTCTTTAAGGTGACTGTCATTAATCCTCTGCTTAAAAAACCCTCTCTTGATCCATATGTATTAGCCAAATATAGGCCTATATCCAACCTTCCCTACGTCTCTAAGATCCTTGAGAAGGTTGTCCTAGTGCAGCTACATGAACATCTGCACAGCAACGAGCTTTTGGAAGCTTTCCAATCTGGATTTAGAGAACACCACAGCACTGAAACAGCATCGATCTTCTTATAGCTTCAGAAAGAGGTCTTGTCTCTGTACTTGTACTTCTGGACCTCAGTGCTGCATTTGACACCATCGATCACAGCATCTTGCTGCAGAGACTAGAACATGACATTGGGATTAAAGGTTCTGCTCTAAAATGGTTTGACTCATACCTATCTGACAGGTTTCAATTTGTTAATGTTAACAATGACCATTCAGAGTACAGCAGAGCTACGTGTGGTGTGCCACAGGGTTCAGTTTTAGGGCCAGTTTTCTTCACTCTTTACATGCTTCCATGAGGGGATATAATCCGGAAGCACTCCATCAATTTCCATTGTTATGCTGATGATACTCAGCTCTACTTATTGATAGAGCCAGATGATAGAAGCCGCTTCATCAATCTGCAAGATTGCTTGAAAGACATCAAATCCTGGATGTCTTCTAACTTCCTACTACTGAACTCTGACAAAACAGAGGTTATTGTGAGTGGACCTATCCATCTCAGGGACACATTCTCCAATCAGATTGCTACTCTGGATGGCATCACCCTGAACTCCAGTCCAACAGCGAGGAGGAACCTTGGAGTCATTTTTGACCAGGATCTTTCCTGGACTGCCTTCTTTCACCTGTGCAGTATAGCTAAGATCAGGAATATCCTCCCTCAGAGTGATGCAGAGAAAGTGGTCCATGCATTTATTACTTCTAGGCTAGACTACTGTAACTCTCTCTTGTCAGGATGCCCAAAAACCTCTCTGAAGAGTCTCCAGCTGGTCCAGAACACTGCAGCGAGGGTATTGACAAGAGTTAGTAAGAGAGAGCACATATCTCCCATTCTAGCTTCTCTCCATTGGCTTCCTGTAGGTTATAGAATAGACTTCAAGATCCTTCTACTTACTTACAAGGCTCTTAATGACAAAGCTCCATCTCTTCTGAAAGACCTCATTATTCCATACTGTCCTACCAGAGCCCTTCACTCCCAGAATGCAGGTCTGTTAGTGACTCCCAGTATCTCTAAAAACAGACTGGGAGGTAGAGCCTTCAGTTACCGGGCTCCTCTATTATGGAACCAGGTCTCTCCATGGGTCAGAGAGGCAGACACTCTTTCTACATTTAAGTCCAGGTTTAAGACCTTCCTCTATGACAGAGCTTTTAGTTAGGGCTGGCTCAGGTAGTCCTGATCCATTTTATAGCTACGCTGCTATAGACTTAAACTGCTGGGGGACACACCAGGCTACACAGAGCCCTATACTTCCTCTCCTCTCCTCTCCTCTCTTCTCCTCTCCTCTCCTCTCCTCTCCTCTCCTCTCCTCTCCTCTCCTCTCCTCTCCTCTCCTCTCCTCTCCTCTCCTCTCCTCTCCTCTCCTCTCCTCTCCTCTCCTCTCCTCTCCTCTCCTCTCCTCTCCTCTTCCCTCACACATTTTGAACTATCATTATTTGTTACACTTTGTAGTCTGGCCTTGGTGTCTCACAGTCTCTCTGTATTTCCACAGATCTCTTCAGAGCTCCATCCCCCTGCACCAACCAACCAACCGCCGCCTCCACCACCTCCTTTCTCCTGCTGTTAAACCGGCCTGCACTCCCTGCTCATGACCCAGTCTGCCGTCCAGTAGTCCCATTAAGCTGGCCTTCTCTCCCTGCCCACCAGGAGCTTCCTTCATCATTTTTTGTTAACTGACTGATTCCATTTCCATGTTTTCCATATTCCATGTTGTAAATTGTCTTCTTGTCTGTATACAACATCTATTGCATGTCTGCCCGTCCTGGGTGAGGGATCCCATGTTGGGTAAAAAAAGGAAAATACACTGAGCTTCGAGAAGGTAGAGAGAGTGAGAGGGAGCGGGTGAGTGTATGTGGAAAAAAACCAAAACTGAGCTCTGTGCAGATAGAGAGAATGAGAAGGGAGGGATGAGTGTCTGCCACTTGGAAAAGTACCTAAACTTCAAGGCCACAGGTGTGGACTACAGATGCAGATAGGTGAAGTGTGCCAACAACAACAACTCATTAAAAGATACCAGAAAAAACGATGCATGAGTAGAAAAAACGTGACACTATTAGAATCAAAAGGGGCCTCACGTATTTGAGGCGGGGGCCTAGTAAGAGAAAGATGACACCATTATCTTTGGACAAATAATATTAGTTTTAAGAGAAATAAGGGAGGAAACCTCCCCTAATTTTAAATAAAAGGTTGTGCACTTTGTAAAAGAATAACAAGAGGGTACAGAGACCTACAAATCAGTCTGATCCAGATCTGACTCGGGTCTGACCTCACCTTTCAGGGGGTTAGACTCTACTGCATCAAGCTCTGACTGTTTTGATCATATTGAAGGGGTTATCTCCACACTTTGTTGATCATTTTTGTGACCTGTTGGACACCCTTTGAGACATTGGTTTTGTATCATTTAATGTTGGAAAAATAAAATATCCTTGATCACAACTGGCCCATTTTTGGACCTTTATTTTTGACCCAACCCCCTCCTCTGTTTCTGTTTTTCCCGGTTAAAAGGGTTTTCTTGGGAGTTTTTCCTCAGTCGATGTGAGGGTCTAAGGGCAGAGGATGTTGTCATAATGCTGTGTAAAGCCCTTTGAGACAAACTGTTTGTAAAAACGGGTTATACAAATTTAATTGCCTTGCCTTGCCTTGCCTAAATAGACTGGGTACATGTTATCCAGGTGCACAAGGACATTCATGGGACTTAACATTTCTCTCCTAAAACACAGAAAATAATCCCTCTGTCCAAAATTGACCATGTCTGCACCTACCTCAGCATCCCCACACACATTCAGGCCAAACAAATGTTGCATCAGTGTTTTCAGATGGTGAGAGTCATTCTAACTTTTAAAAATGCAAACAGTTGTATAATGATGCCACTTAGGGCCGCTGAAGTGAAAAGTTTTCTGGTGAAGCTGAAAAAACAAGAGCACTTAGTGAAGTGTTGCTGCTGCTGCTGTGTGTGTGTGTGATAAACATAATGGCATGATAGGACACAAGGGCAGGTCTAATACGACTGAGTTGCACTCTCACATTCCAGTGACCTGCTGCAGTAACATGGTAAATGATGCTGAACTGACCTCCACTCACATCACCAAACCTGCTGCATTCTGAAGTGTAAACTCTTTAGAGCCTTAGATGATATTTGCTTCCTCATGGATATAACCTTTCAACATAACCAAGTCTCTGTTTTTTCTTCACACTAAATCAGATCTAAGTTGCAACTATGACTAAATTTATGACAGCTGGCTCTAATGTCCCCAGTTATTTAACAAGACATGACTAATCCATCTCTGTTCATGCTGCCTTCATGCAGGTATCTACAGAAAGCTTTTTTGTGTGTGATTTTCATCAGTGATGGAACATCAGCAAGATATGAAAGGAGACTGAAATAAAAGTTGGCAAGAGCTGTGACCTGGTGGATATAATTACAACTATACACCAGTGCAACAGCTCTCAATGCTGAGAGCTTGGCAGACAGGAAGAGCTTTCATTCTGACTCTGTCTCCTTACAGCCAAGGATTAACTGTGCACAGTCCCAGCTGCACCACTGGGTGGAGCACTGAGACTAAGTCCATCAACAAACCAGGACTGGAGCCCAGAAAAAGCTTCTTAATGGACCCAGAAAGGTAAAAAAAAAAAACACCTCTGAAAAATGTGTCATTATGTGACACGAGTAAAAATGGTGAGCGATCACACATGATCGTACAGCACACAGACATTTTTATTACTATCTAAAGTCAATAGTGTTTTCAAATACTATTATAAGGAGTTAGGAGTAGGGAGAAAATACAGTGTCAGTATTCATGCCATTCTCAAGTCTTATATCATTTCAAATAAAGACAAGTCAAGAAATAGGTCTATGTTCATACATCACTATCACAGCTTGTAACAGGTACACCGGAGAAGAACACACCCTCCTCAAGTGCACAGCTATAGGTGTGTATATACCAGAGGTAGAGAAAATCAAGTCCTGTAATCATATAACATAGTTTGAGCTGGATCCAACATGTGTGCTTTATGCGGCTGTTAATGTGATTTTACCTGATCTTTAGCTTTGTCTTCAATACTATATCCTGAAGGGAGCTCTTAACCAAACCAGTAAAATTGTTGTTGCCCCATAGCCATGTTTTCTTCTCATGTTTAAACACCAGTAAGGAACCAGTAGGAACTACACTAGGCTGATGCTTGGCTTTATTACTTCCCTTAGTTCTACTAGTTGTTTCCACTGTGCATGTGTATGTGTGCCTGTGGAGGGCAAAAAAGATCAAATTGGAGGCATAGAGGTATTTCAGGTGTGTGTAGAGAATTAATAGTGAACAGAGGGTGGAGAGACATTTGATAAATGTGTGTACGCAGCTAAATGATCTCTGGGTACTTGACCCCGGGGTCAACCACCCAGCACAATGAGTCAGCGGTGCCCACGGAGACCTCAGGAGGCCAGGGGAGGTCCAACCAGTCAATTCCACAGTCAATTTAAATACTGTTAGTCACATTTGTTGCACGTTCACCACATCGTTACTGTCACTTACAAATCACAATTATTCCACATCCTATTCTCCCCCCTTTCACCTTTGTCCTGTGGCTGTGTGCTGGCGATGATCCATTTGACCAGGCAGCACTTCATCAGAGCTTTCCGAGAGAACCGCGGCTTCTGCCACTTTCCGGAATCCTTCACCCGGCCTGGTGCTGGCTCAACGCCGTTGGCATCTCCTAGCAGGCTGCCATCAACCACCTTGCCATCCACCTTAGGGAGGGGAGGATGGGGAAGGAAGGAAGGAGAGGAGGAGAGTTCAGGTTGATATGGAAATCAAACAAATTAACTTGGAGATTATGTGTGTCCTGGGAAAATATGATGATCCTCTGATCTGGAGGTGTTTCAGGAACATTTCAGAGAGGTTCAGAGAGAGTTCAGCTCAGCCCTGTTGTGGTATTTTATGAGGTTATTGTTATCTGAGGACAGTTCATGCCTGCTCCACTTTCTGAAACACTTTCTTAAAGGAAACTTGTTCTTTTGTACAACAACCACTCAGAGCCTGTTTATATAATGTAGCAGCTCACAGCAGCCACACTTCACTGTTTAATTACTGGTGTCCAGTACTCCCATCTCCCATCACAGATCCTCACAAGGACTCTGAACCACTCCCAGGACATCTCATTAACCACTCCCTTTATGTCCGACAAGCATTCTGTTCCAAACCACAGCTGACTCCTCAAAAATACGTTCTATTTACCATTATGTTCTTTCACTTGGTTGTTAGTGAAGACAGCTGAGCAGGAGACATCGTCTTATTTTTCATGTCAAAAACTGATGCCTACATTTCCCATAAAGCAACACAACGGTTCAGTCAGAGATTTGGGAGAGTGTGTAGCCTTGATCAGAGCTCGATTCTGTCTAAATCCACAACCAGTTTGGCTACTGGATCTCCAGCATCATCTCTCTTTTAGCTCTGCTTTGGTCTCTACTCAGCCCTGAAGGAACATGATGGCTCTTTAGCTGCTCCAAATGGCCATGTTGTGGATGCCATGGATAGTTCACTTATCATTTTACAGCTAGAGTTGTGATTTGTAATGTTTTCTTTAATGTCTTCATTGTTATACTAATAAAAATTGCCAAAATAATAAAGTGTTGTAACATCTCTTGGATCCCTGGGTTTGAATGTGCACCCCACACCCAGAGTAGCATAAGCCAGTGATAGCATCATGTAGCCGTTTCACTCAGCATATGGTACTGAAACGTTTTAATGAGGACGGATTACAAGAGTTTGGCTGCAGACGCATCAGCCCACAGTAATCTGCTGCTGAGTGGAAGCAGGCAAAAGACTAACAGGGAGCTATCTTTAGTCTTGGAGAGAGCTCAGCTGATTTGGACTTCATCTACAAAATGTTCACATCTGCAATGGTCAGTGAGGATGTGACCCGGTCAAAGATGTAACAGTTTTCTTAGAAATCAGGGTGCAGGTGAGGTTATTTTAATATTTCTGAGTCAAGCACCGACATATCTTGAAATATCTACAGTAAGGTTTAATTTCAGAATAATTAAAAGGCTGTTTCTGTTCATTTTCATATTCAGCTCCAATCTATTATGATGACTCTTACTATGCCAGACCAGACCTCCAACTCATCTATATTCAGTGTTTATCCTCTTTCATTGTTGGAGATGAATTTGACATTGAAGTTTTTTTACTCTAATATATTTTTAACTTTCTCTCCATCATTTTTTAGCATCATTTCAGTTTCTTTTACAGAAAACATCAATTTGATCCGATAAGATTTGAATGAGCAAGAATTTCTTTCTTCAAATTTTCCAGAAGCTCTATTAAGCTGCTGCTGCTGCTGAGCGCATGATAAACACATACACATTTGCACAGAAAACACACACCCATGCATGTGTACACTGGAGCAAGTGCAGAGAGGAAGATGAAAGAGGTGAACACAGAACAAACAGAAGCTCTGTTTACTCTGTGGGGAGGACAGGAAAGCAAAGGATGACAGAGGCAAAGAGAGGAGGAGAAAAGGAGGGAGATGGGAGGAGGAGACCAGCACACACACACACACACACACACACACACATAGGATTTTAAATGGGTATTTGATCCCACAGGAGTCTGACCATGCAAATCCTGTATACTCTAAGATAGTGGGAGAGAATGAGAAAGGAAAAATAGAGAGGGGAGTGAAAAGGAAAAAGACGTGAGGGGAACAAGTGTTCCTTTAAGAACTGAAGTCAATTACCATAATGAATTGAGGCCTATCTGAGAAGGGCAAAGGACGGCCAGAGGACGGAAGGATAGAGGGTGGGAGGATGGAGGAGATGAAGATATGAAAGCATTTTGCTGGCAAACACATCTGCCAGGCTATTTCTGTACATCTTCCACGCGAATAGATGGATAAAAAGAGCAAAGACGAGAAAGGAAGGGAGGAAGACTACAGAGAGAGGAGTGGAAATCTGCACTCGTTGTGCACTCACAACACAAACACTAGCTCAGATGTAATGACAACACATTGGAATGGAAGGAGATGACAGAAACAATTATACAGTACCAACATCTATTTATTCACAGATCAGAAGTGGAGCAGCACGGGAGTAACGTGACCAAAGGTCAAGACAGAGCTGAGCTGTGAGTCACAGAGGAGTAAATTATAAACAACAGTTGTTTCCAGCAGGGCTTTTCAGTGGAAGTCACAAAATGGAAGGAGAAGACCACAAGACAAACAGATACAGCCAGACACAATGTAAACACAAGATCATTCAGTGTTATATCAACTTTTCTTATTCATGGACTGCTGGGCACACACACACGCACATGCAATTCCAACTACTTTTTATCTTCTATTCCTTCTTAACGCTTCAGCTGGCTTTGTCCTGGGGCAGCACTTCCCTCTTGTAATGTGTGCCTCTGAAGCACACGCACAAACACACACATCATGCAGAGCATATACTCATGATGCTCAAAGCAAACACAGAGCAGCGACGCGGTGAACATCGCTATGTGCCGACATAAATTATTAAACATCAGTCACCCATGTTGTTTGTTCAGCACATGTTGGTTTACATGAAGTGTGAACTCCGGCCCTCATTACATGTGTTCTGTAGTCCACTGTACCAACACACACACAGTCTGGACCAAATCAAATACAGTAAAGTCAAGAAAACTAAAGTTAATTCAAATCATTGACTCTAGTTACATGTTTGGAGGTCATATTCATTTGGGATGCATATAAGCCTATTATATTCATGATAAATCAGATTGTGACACCATTTTTCACTTTGTAAACTTTTAATGGAGGGCCACATTTTCCCCAAGGGCCCACTATTTGCTTGTGTAAACCCATTGTTATTGTGTTTCCCCTGTCTTTAATATTCTTAATCTTGCACAACCTACTTTAGCAACACTGTTTTTGGTCATGATGGTCATGCCAAAAAAGCCAATTTGAGATGGAATGAATTTTGACAGAATTAGAATCATGACTGTAATTTTAGTGTCAACGTGGGATGGAAAAGTTGGAAACACTGATGGAGAAGGGAGAAGGAGAGAGAGAGAGAGAGAGAGAGATGTAGTTGTGTAATGTCCTATTAGTGGATGGGAGTGGCCATCAATAAGTTAGATGTGATTAACATTCTACCAGGCCCTGGTGGAGATACAGTACACCGCCTTCTCATACTCTGCTACATATAGAATCTTAGATCACTTTTTTTTTCACAGACTTTTTCTCAGTCTGACTTGGGGGGTGGGGGTGGCCTATTTTTTTCCCAGGGCATGGTCAATTTGAGGGCATTATTTATCCATTTCACGTCCAGATTTTGTAATACTCTCTCTTAAATCTCTGCCTTTGCACTTAAGTGGCCTCCATTCGCTGTGTGTTCTCAGTTATAAAGTTGCAAGGTCAAAGTGTATTTACTCATTCTCATGACCTTTCTCATGACCTCTCACAATCAACAACATTCAGGTGTTGGTATTACATAGTATATTGGAATTGGCAATGTGGTTAAATCCCCACATCTACTGCAATTTTATATGACCTGGGATTCAATGTCAATCATACCATTATCTAGTGCCAGCAGAAGCCCTGTAGGTCTGTAGGTCAGTATTTTCTGACCAGTGGAAAAAGGACTTTAAACACATTTCTATCTTTTCTCCTTTTCTCCTAGTCACTTTTTTTGGCATGAATGCTTTTAATTTCTATAACTGACTTCCTTGTTACTTAATAACTGTAACACTTTGTCCATTTCTCTCATTAGAATTACTACCAGAATCGTAGGCCTTTCCTGGACATTTACAGATAATTAACAGTTTGGAGCTAACCTTCTACGTTTTAGGAAATTCATAAGGTGGATTTGAAGCAAAAATGTTTACATTTCTTAAAGTAAGGTGTCCAACAAAATTCAGTTCTATTCAAGCCCTGGTCTAGAAGCCTAGTTTCTAAACTAAATGATGTTATTGTTGTTGTTGTTTTTCTTGGGAGTTTTTCCTCAGTCGATGTGAGGGTCTAAGGGCAGAGGATGTTGTCATAATGCTGTGTAAAGATGTTTGAGACAAAGCTTGCCCTTGCTAATAATTACATAATAATGACACATTAATGAATCACAACCTAACAAGTATTACTTTGATTAATTTCCAATTGTTTGAAGAAAACCTAAGAACTAAAGCTCAGATGTCTGAGATTTACTCAGTCATTCTATGTTTGTGAGGAAATCTAAGGTGCAGATGTATGTGAATGTACATTTTATTCATACTACATACTCATCCAGTTCTCATACTCATCCTATTCATCCAGTATTTATTATTTATTTCCTGGCACTACCTCAATATCTATTTGCACTACTGGTACTACAGTACAGTCTGGCCACTAACCACTTTATTAAACTGTTTGTATTCTTTAACTTGTGGTTCAGTTCTTGCTGTCCTTGTTCTGTATGTCTTTTTATATGCAAGTACAGAGAGTAAGAGTGAGTCAAATTCCTTGTGTGTGTGCCCATACTTGGCCATCAGAGCTGATTCTGATACACAAAGACAACAACACAACACACAATGAGCACAAAGAGAAATATATGAGCAATAAGTGCATTAACTATAAATACACCAAGACCCTATATTCACCTCTCCTCACAGCTCTTACACATCAAAAACCCACCTATATGATATAAAGAGCTCCCTCTGCAGACTTACATAATCACACACAGTTTTCATCTCAGTTCCTCCTTTGCTCCGGTCATAATCTGGAACAATTTGCCCCTAGACTAACTAGGGTGCAGCTGTAGGAGAAGAGAAGAAGTTTAAGTAAAACAAAAACAAGTGTCATCATAGATGCTGGATTGTGATTAGAGAGCCAGACTTTGAAAATGAGACGCCTTCTGTTTTCAGATTGTAGCATGAAATAACAGAGCCATAGCTGTAACTGAAAGTGGGTAGAGAATATCTTCATGACTTTCAATGTGGCAGTGCTTAGCACGGCTCTTGCATCCTGAAGAAAATATGTGAGCAGGCTGATGGTCGAGAGCTGATACTATTTGTGTCCTGACTACTTGAGCCTCTCACTATGGCTGTCAGTGTGAATCAGTGTGTCTGTGGGAGGATGGCACCTCCATATGGACTGCATGCTGTGTGTGTATAGTGTGTGTGTACATGTGTATGTGTGAGTGTGTGTGTGTGTGTGTGTGTGTGTTGTGTGTGTGTGTGTGTGTGTGTGTGTGTGTAAAGAGTATTATATTGATGTGTGAGCCTTCATGTGGAGAAAGAATTAATACTCTGGGGAGGCTCCAAGCAACAGAGGAGCCATGTTTCAATTGTCATCATCATCATCATCTCTCTCTCTCTCTCGCTCTCTCTCTCTCTTCAGTCCATGCCAAACACATCGGTCATTCCTCTTGGTACAAGTCAATAGGTATATTGACAGATAATAAAGATACCATGTATGAGCATCAGAACATTAATTGATCAGTGATTGATATTTTACAGCACCATCTCTTCAGCTCACTGCATTTTCACTCTGTGGGTCGATAATTCTGTGCCTCGCTCAGTACAATCATGTTAGCTGTGTGTGTGTGTGTGTGTGTTTCTTCATGCACACTAACTCACATTATACTGAAGAAAAAGGAATTTTTCATTTGGACTGATTTTTACCATATCAGAGCTAATTTACAATGATAAATATGCCCCATTTTGAGGATTTCAGCCAGGATGGCAGTTTTATGTTCAAGCTACAAAGTCTTTAAAATCCTTGTTTTTCTGCTGCAGTGCTGTGAAGAGAAGCTCTTTTCTCTGTTTGGTGTTGATATTGGATCAGAAGTGAGCAGTGCCCATTTCCATTCGGATACAGTTACCAGACCTGCTAAATTATTTAATAAGTCTAAATCAACCAATCACTCCACCTATTGAACAGGTGGGTCTCTCAGACACTGTATCGGGTGCTGCAAAATGCAGTGTGTGTGTTTGTGTGTGTATATTGCCGTCAGACTGTCTGGTGTGGCATCACTGATCTGTGCAGGTTGACTGCATGTGACTGCTTTGATTGACACATTGCTCTGTGGAAAACTGCAGCATCAGACTCAGGCATCAGTCTCTTAAAGGAAAAGGTTGCTCTAAAATACTTACGTTGACTTTACACACTTTACGTTCACTTTACGTCACATTGAACCTGCATTCATTGTCTTTATCTTTAGCACAGTTCTGAAGGGAGTTCAATCAAATCCCTCAGAATAAGAGGAGAGTAACTGTGGGCTGGTTCTTCCACCCTAAGACCCAATGTTCCAATTACAAATGTGTGTGCCAGTGTTAGCAGTGTATAGTATAAATCATTAAGAGATATTCCATCCTTCGCTGGTAAAACTAATAACTGATCACATGATAGAAAGAATAGAAGAATCCATGGATCAGAATGGATAAATGAGACTGACCTCTTGAGATAAATGACTAGATTAATAAAAAATATTGATAATCTTGATTAATCATTTTGTCTATCAAATATTATTGACAAGTGATTGTGATCGAAAAACCATACAATTATAATTTCCTGTAGCTTAAGGAAAAAGTTGACCAGCCATGCAAAACTGAAGGTAATCAGTTTCCTGTCATATTTACATTTACTCATTTGGTGCTTTTTATCCAAAGTGACATTACTGGGGCTTCAGCCCAAAGAACTAAACGTTCACTAAGACACAATGCCAGCAGTTCAAGTGAAGAGGTGCACAGTATGTGAGAAATAGGCATGTCAGGGTGTTAGAGGTTCCAGAGAAGATGACTCTGTGAGGTTCTTGAAGATAGAGATGGATCAAGGAACCAGGAGGACAATCTAGACTGTGATTGTCCTGTATGCAGGGATGTAGATGCCAGGCAACATTTCTTGGAGGACCACGGTGGCAGAGAAAGAGCAAAAGGCTATATCACTGAATTCAAGTAGATGGCTACAGACCCAGAAGTCACTCTGATGTCAAGCACTAGTAAGCTGGGTAGAAGAGTGCACAGGGTAGAAGTGAGCCAAAAAAAGAAAAATGTTCGCACAAATGCTCCCCAAAAATGTATTAAGAGTGGAGGTGGGGATCTTCTTCAGGACTAAAGGAACAGGAAGTGGGCATGTACTTTTAAAAGCTGACCGTCCACTCTTAATACATTTTTGGGGAGCATTTACCGGTGTGCGAACATTTTTTCCTCCTTTGAATCACTAGTGAGCTGCCTTCGACCCGGGGGCCACGGGCAGCCAGTGAAGGCAGTGCTCTTTTAGGTAGACCAGCAGCAAGATATGTAGCTGCCTTCTGTTCCACCTGTGAGGGCTTTACTGTGGCCTGCTAGAGGAGAGTTGCCTGAGTTGGGTGGCTCACTGAGACAGATGTGGATTTTTGTTTTCAATGACACCCAAGGTTTCTCTCTCATAATGATAAAGAAAAGCAACAAATCTTCACATTTGAGAAGCTGGTTACATAAAAAAAAGATACTGCGAGATTATAAATGTTTCTGTATTTTAATTTTCTGTTGATTTAGTCACAGAAACCACATTAGACATTACATAATCAGTCAGCAAAATCTATGTATGTCAAATCCCTCTAGCAGCTGGAGAATCTGTGATTTTAGAGACAAGTCAGTCTTATTTAGTTTTAAACAACAATTGCTCCATAATCTTAACCATGTCGGTGTCATTGTAACCAGGATGGCCAAGCCCCCAAACTATTGTCAAAAAGTGGTTTGTTTTCTGACAGACACTAAAACACCCTATGAATATGGTGGCCTACTGAACAACAACAGCAGGGTGGGATAGTAAAACCCAGTCCAGAGGGCATGGACAAACAATGTATTGTATTGTTTAAGTTGTAAGACTTCTCTTCTTGGAAGAGAAAAAAAATCAATTACAGAAAAGAGTCAGTTTTCACACAACTGATATGTTCAATAAAGCAGCTGAGAGCTGCTCTCTGCTGTTGTATAATGCACCTAAACAGGAATAGTAAAGGCTGCTGTAAAAAGTCCTGCAAATGTGAAAGAGGTTAAAAGATGATCTTACATATTCATTATGAGATTCTATGTATTTGTTGTTGTCAACAAATCCCATCAAAAAGACCAAATCCTTCAACACATCAATCCCTCTCTCTTTGTGCCTGATGCAAGAAGTTAATGAGATGCTTTCTACACTCAGGGCTGGATTTATACATCAGCAAGTTTCACCAATCACCACAGCAACAGTTAACACATGCACTGTCCCTCATCAGACCATGTCTGCTTTAATTATTCTATTCATTTGATTTCTGTTGTTTATCTAACAGACACAATGCACAGTGCCTTATTGTGCCAGATATACAGAAGCTCATTTCCATCTGTTGTCCCAGAGCAGCAGCTACCAGTAGCTGTGAATTATACCTCACAATGAGAAACAGACACGATGAAACATTAATATGTCTGCCCGTCCTGGGTGAGGGATCCCCCCTCTGTTGCTCACCCTGATTTTTCTCCATTTTTCCCTGTTAAAAGAGTTTTCTTGGGAGTTTTTCCTCAGTTGATGTGAGGGTCTAAGGGCAGAGGATGTTGTTATAATGCTGTGTAAAGCCCTCTGAGACAAACTGTTTGTAAAGACGGGCTATACAAATAAAATCGCCTTGCCTTGCCTTGCCTATCTCAAAACTAAAAAAAAAGTAACAATTCCAAACCAAACAACAGGAAACTATACTAGCTCCCAACAGAACAAGACATTCCCGTCCAGACTCATAGGGCTGATGCTGGACACAAGAACAGTGTCTCAGACCTGAGTGTGATCAGCCATGTTTCCAAGCTACATTTAAATGATATGTTTATGGCATTTTTATGCCATTAGTGGCAATAACCGTTAAATGGGAGAGGGACTGGGAGACTGACAAGCAATAAATGATGACTGACTGGGAGCTGAGCAGGTGATCTCCTGCTTTAGGGCTAATTGACTCCATATGGGCTGGGTTGTAACCACTCAAACACCAGAGCCCCCTTCAAGCTACATTTCAATGATTAAAGTTCCTGCTCTTTCTGAATATCAGTACTAAAGAACTTCCACATCCATATTCATATATGGGTATATGCTTCACTTCACTGTATGCACAGAGCACAGTGGTGGACTAAAACACACTTATACTGTACAGCTGAAACTACATCCATGTAACTTCTTTTTATTTTATTTGAAAAGAAGAAGTCTTTCTTTAACATCTTCACTATTGGTTTCACCAGTTTCATAAACTTGGAGCAGAAACCACATGTTACAGTTCACTTCAGTCCACATGGTCCTGAGGTGTCGTTAGTTGCACATTGTGGTGGCATCAAAACCTGTCTCTGAGTTCACCAGGCTGCTCCTGACACAAGAGGCAGACACAGAAAGACAGAGTGAGGAGGTAATACGAAGTGGGGGTGGATGAAAGCGAACAGAGGGAATGGGATCACTAAATCAAGTAAATTCAGGACCCCACAAAAACACAAAAAGTCATTCCTGGAACACACAGGCTGATGATAAATCAGACATATAACACTGTTTTATGATGTATAAAAATATGTTAGGACTCTGTGTGATTGCACCACTCTCCCCTCAGTGAAAATGTCTTCAGAATGAGTGAACAACTGCAAAGCCCGACTGCTCATACATTCATTCATTATAGCAAAAAATAAACTCAAGTGAGTCACATACTAAAATATCAATCCCTCACAGCAGGATTTAATTCCAACACCTGCATGTCAATAGCCAGAGAAAGGGGGGGGGGGGGGGGGGCTGTTAGTTCTTTGTCATTTTTGAAAAGCAAAATTGCAAGACAATGTTCAATTTTAGTTTCTTAATGTGAGAATTTGCTGCTGTTCATTGATCATTTGTGACTGAATTGAATATAGCTCCATTTCTAAGAACAGTGTGTTGGACTTTCTTTCATCTGTTTAGTTTTTCTGTTCATCAGTTAATTCATTTCATTTAGAATATAAAATGGTGATGGAGCTGCAATGATCGGTTGAGAGATGAACATTTCACCAGAAACTATTTGGATAACCTGAGTCAGTTATTCTTGAATGTCAATATTTCCTGACTGTCTTGTTCTTTCTGTGCAGACACTCTAACACTGCATCACTCTGCAATTCATTGATTAATGAATGAAAAACCACTTTGTAGGCCTACTATAAACAAAAATGAAATGATGAGAAGTTTGTTGAAGCTGTGATGTAAACTGAATGAATCCATGAGTGAAAGATGTGAACACCTGAAAGATTTAGAACAAGTGTCCATGTGTAAGCCAGAGACCTTAGCCCTCCATCTCATTATGTTTGTGTGACTGATCAATTGATTGTTGTGAATGGCTGAAGTTGAACAATTGATGATGATGCGTCTCATCACTCACGGAGAAGCTCGCCCTCACCCTCCTCTTGCCTGTAACCCCAACCTACAACCACCAGCTCACAGGTGAGACCTGTGTGCATTCATGCAGCTGTCAGATGTTTGTGTGCTTGCTGCTGTGGACCGACCTGCTAAATTGATTCATCAACAAGTAGGAAAACAAGCACAGAATTACAAATACAATCTCCCCCCTCTTCAAAGAATTGAGGATTTGAGGCAGAGCGAGTGGATTTTAAACCACACTACAAAGTCACGCGTAAACCCGCTCGGTCCCACACGAGGTGGTCTCTCCATCACAGTACAAACCACGCAGAGAAAACACACTCGTCAAAAAAAAGAAAGAAAAGAAAAGAACCGACGGAGTGAGAGGGAGGAAGAGTTGCGCAGTAGATGTGATGCCAAGTGACACTTGCTGGAAGCCGTGTGCAGGATTTCTGCTGCGCGCCCAAGGAGGAGCTCCCCCTCCACAGGCAGCCTCCAACCTCCAGCCTCCAGCCTCCAGCACGGCGGCAATTACATAACTTCACTCCCAAACTCAGCTGCTGCTTTTCTGGAGGGCAAGAAGTGGGAGCGAATGAGCCGCGCAGGGTCGTGGAGGAAAATCAGAAATCAACACCTGTGTTATCAACGGAGCCACAAGTTGCCTGACTGGCAGATCCACGCTGGTGTTTTAACTTAAGCGCGTTTTGTTTGTTTTTTTGCGTTCGTCACCTGCAGAAAATCATCACATAAGTGTGACGTGCTTCCGAACGACGGGCGGCAGACGTAGGGCTGATGTGTGTCTTACCTGCATGTTTTCTCGTGTTGCTGCGGCGGCACCAATGGCTGCTCTCTGCTGAGCGTGTCCTCTCTGCGCGGACCCTCAACCTCCGACTGCCACTCCGCTGGATGCGATGGAATGCGCGCACACACACACACACACACACACACACGGTACGGAGGGGGTGGGGTGGAGTAAGAGGAACGGGTAGAGAGAAAACAAGTGGAGTTGGATCTGTTACAGGCTGATGATGTGAGGACAAAGTCAACAGGCTGGACTGGGTTTCATTCCGCTGATGTATTGGCTTACAACATCACGTGCACGTGGTCACCTGGACACAATGATGACCTGGAACATCAGGAAACGTCACATCTGCTAATCACACAGAATAAGTGGACCATTAGCAACCATTTACAAAGAATAACGACTGGTTTTACAGATAGGTAACAAACCATTAATAAGGTATTAATTAAGTCGCCAGGCTGTGGAAAATTCCCCTCTGGCACGACACTGTGTCTTTTCAGTGATCTGTTGAATTGATAAAACCACTCACCCTCTGGAAAATGTCTCCAGTTGGTGTTGATCCATGACAACACAGTCACTGGCACAGTTCATTGGCAAGTGATCAATTGCTTTGGTGATTTTGTTTTAGGAAAAAATGACAGAATGACAAAAAATGATTTTATGGTGACTGATGACTGACCAGTTATTAATAACTTACTTTATTAACGCACCTGATGATTATAGCAAATATATTGGGAAAATAACTTTATAGCTCATAACATTTATAACTGCACCCCACTTACTACTGTATAACTTTTGTTGCTAATTTTATAGCGTTAGAGAACTGATGATGTATAGAACAACTTGAATCCCAGAGTTATGGCTGAAGTTGGTCAATAAATCACTGCTGCACCGTGCAATAAAAGCAATTTAAGACTTATTATCTACATTTACTGCAAAGCAGCAAATTCTTCACTGTTTCAAACTCTTTCATTCACCTCTCTTCCTCCATGACGACCACAACCAATTTAAGTACGCCAAGCAAAGAACAAGATGTCTTCTCTTTCTCTCTCTCTCTCTCTCTCTGTATGTATGTGTGTGTGTGTGTGTGTGTGTGTGTGTGTGTGTGTGTGTGTAGCATATAGTATGTGATTGTCATGAGAGTGATTGGTACAGAAACGCAATTAAAGCTATGCTGGAAAAATTGTGTGCTTGGTGAGGACCTGAATCAATTTAGGTAACCTTGGCTCTGTGAAGCTAGAGCGAGAGGGAGAGAGAGAGACTGTAGCAACTTGGGAAATAGCAATCAAGCCAGGTCAAGCATCCTCACACATCATGTTGATTGCATGATGAGCAGCCGAGAAAATGTAAATAGCCTGTAGAATCAATGAGGAAAGGCCATCTGTCTAATAAACTGCTTCTTATCAGCCACCAGAGCTGGGTAGATGTTTCTACATGAGTCCAACACACACACACACACACACACACACACACACACACACACATACATTCACACACAGGTAACTCAAAAACTCATTCACGCTGAATTTCCTGTGGAGGTTAGAAGAATGAAACCTGCTTTCATTTAAAATGAACTGGATGTAGTCATAGTGAACAGAGAAGTGGGGAAATCATTACTCAGGGCTGCTGAGAGCAGGGGTGTGTCCAGACATTTTTGATAGGGGTGACCCAATTGACTTATGGTGGGGTGGCATGCAGCATGAGAATGATACGTCTGCACGCAAACATTATGCACTCAAGTATGTATGTGCACACGCAAGCACACACCCACACAGGTTTTGGCTGTACTTAAGTTACTAACACTGCAAGAAAAACTAGACCTACTATTAACAAAATACAGGAGAGGCAACATACAATTGTTTACCTTACACCATGACACCAAGTAGAACACCCCCTTGAGACATGAAGTTTACCGATCGCAAACTTCTCTAGTCGTAGTGACTTAAGCAAAGACCACATGATAGCAAAATATTGCTGTCTATTTCTCCACAAGCTAACTGCAGTCAAAAAAAGACACTTATAGCCACAAATATTGCTCAGAACAGCACCAAACTTCATCAACATTACAAATAGGGTCCCAGCACATAAAACAAGGCATCCAACATCTGCTAGCTTTGCCTGGTTTCTATAAGAAAGAGACATAAACAGAACTTACCCACTCTCCTGCAGCAGCTTGCTAGTTGTAGGAAAGCCCTGACGAGTTGATTACCGAATGCATCAGTGTTCCTATCTGTCTTCACTATCTGTTTCTAACAATAACTACAATAAAGACCAATAACTCCATTAAAGACAAGCAAAGCTCTGAGAATCTCACAATGATATGAATAACTGTAAATATGTCAGAGAATGTTGAACAGGGCCAGGTTGGAAAATGAAGAAGATCAGGACAAAGTGAACTTTTGTTCTTCAGGCTCTTATCTCTAAAGTGATTTTTAACAGAGTGGATTTGTATAATCTCACATCTGTCAGCATCCTCACCAATGTCTCTCACATTATCTCTTCTTGTGTTTTACTCTCACTCACTGTCTCTCTCTCTCTGACAGAAACACGCACACACACACACACACACACACACACACACATAAACTACAAACAAGCACACATGCAGTAGCTTCACAGATGTCACCATGTGAAGAACTGAATGTTCTCCACATGATCATCACCAGAGGCCAGTGGAGGAGGACAGATTAATGTGAGACTGAACATTTGCATCACACAAACAAACAAACACACACACACACATACACACACACACACACACACATTCCTCTACATGGGGATGGACAACTGTTATCAGGGAGAATGGCCGAGCTGGACAAACAATCAGTGCAAGGGTCAGCTCCCCCAGAACTCCTCCAGCTCATACATAGCAAACATGATGGAAACAGCTCTGGTTGGCGATTGACAGATTGAATCAGGGCCGCCACCCCCCACCCCCACCTCCCCACCTCATCCTCCAAGGACATCCATGGGTTTTGCTGGAGAAGAGCGATAGCATCAGGCAAACAGGAAGTGGGCTGTGAGAGGAGGGACAGATGTTGAAGCGAAGCTGTGTCTTACAAGGGGGACAGGAGATGGTGAACAGTGATGGAGAATGCTCATTTAAATACTAGCCTTTAAAATGAGAGAGTGTGTTTCCATGTGAAAGGTGTATCTGAGGAAGTCACAGTGGAGAGATATTTTCCCGTAAAAACACAATGTCCCACTGGGATGAATGAAGTATTTCACCACCGCCAATATCATTCTATGACATAATCTTATGTTTTTGATTGTTTTTGATCTATGACTCTTTCCAGAGGTCTTACACGGCAAGTTTATTACTGCTCCACAAAATAATCTGAGGATTGTAAAAGTGGAGATTTTACATGTGAAAAAAGAATCTCTGCTAAAATACACACCCTTAACTCTTTTTACTTCTTCATCTGTTTCCCGTGTAATTTCTGCCATGTCAAATGTGTTGTGTGTATTTGTGGCAAGTTGTTGGATATTTCCATGTGAATTGTATCCACATACTAGTAGAAGAAACCATGCTGATGGCAGATTCCACTAAAAAGGTAAATCAGATTCAAATGAATTACAATGAAAAAGATTTTGCTGCCATCAATGAGACTTAAGTAGTGTAGTGATGTAAGGGAGCTGGGCTGTGGGGTAGTTATTTATTATAACTTATCCAAAAGAGCTCTTCAGAAGTTAATGATATTTTTGCAAAAAGGCATCAGATATATTATATTGTAATCTGTTATGTATCATCCTCACAAATCCAGGGGTGTCCTCACAAAATAAAATATGATGTGTCAGTTTTTCAGGTATGTTCATGAATCTTTTTAAGTCCATTATATGTGAGCTTATGAACAGCCTCAGTGCTCCTTGCGTTTGGATGATGGTGGCAGCTCGATACAAATACTCACACAGTCTCTCACTGATGTTAATTTCGCTGCATTCAGTGAACCTTTGTCAGATTTCTTTAAATTTTTCCCTCTCACCTGTTTTATCCAAAAGTGAAGGTGCCTAGTTTGTGTCTATAATTATCACAGAGAATGAGAGGATGTTATGCAGTTGTCTTTTTCATTCCTGTGATTTGGTGTTGCATTTGCCTGTAGCTCCCAGTCAACATGGAAACAAAATATACTGTCTAGTACACAAAGCTTCAAATCATATATTCATTCCATCTGCAATAAATGAGACACTCAAGGAGATGGGTAAGAAGGAAAAGCCAATAAAAACCCACATGTGTTTCTTACCTTGCTCTCTGACTGTTTAATTAGTCTCTTTATTGATTGTTATTGAATGTGGCTTTGCAGGTGTAAAAACTTCCCACTGGGATTAATAAAGTATTTCACCATGATCAGTCTATCTGTCTTTAAGTATGAGATCTGAAAAATGTGCAGTATCAAGTATTAATCTGTTTGTTTTATTGAAATCTCAATTAGACTCCTTTTTGCCATCCGGTGAAATTCATTTTCTGGCTGATGATGACCAAATCAATATAATGAATGTTGGCCTGACAAATTAGAGCTAGTGAATTCAATATTACACAGTTGTGCAGCAGGGGGAGAAAAGCAGTGCTGTATCAAGCTGAAGGCCTCATAATGCTACAGGATTGAATTGTGCTCTGTGCATTCATGACACACACAAAAAAATAAATCAGGTAGAGCTTCATCTCTTGGACGCCACTTCTTATCTGACTGTTTCTGCCCAGATGAGGTAAAGTCAGAGGCTGCATCTTTTCCACATCACTGACACAATACCTTCCCACACCAGATTAGCCACAGATGCACAGGCGTCTCCCTCTGCTACTGTAAACTAATGTGCATGAATCCATGTCGACTTAAAGCCTGTCACAGTGACAGACGGTAGAGGTGGTGGAGGAGGCAGATCATTAAAGCACGCTAAAATCCTGTCTGCTGCAGACTCAGAGGGGGAGGAGAGATTCCCCAAGAAAGAGCCTCACGGGTGGGATTATACAGTCGGTAATTTGCTTTCACCTTTGGAAGAAACAGAGGAAACACACACACACACACACACACACACACATACAGACACACAACAGCAGCAGCTCGAGAGTAATTCACCCCTGAGAAGGATTTCATGTTTCTATGGAGAAGAATGTCTATTTTTAGGAGAGATATAAATAGATCTTTCTGTAGCTCCAGTGCTTGAATTCATGTCTGAATATCCCCCGCAGCCTCTACTGTATGTTATTTTCTTATCTCCATGTGTCTCTGTTGATTTATTTTTTAAATATCACACCTCCAAATGTGAATCTGTCACCCTCTCCAGTGTATGTGCATGTGTGTGAGAGTAAGAGTCAGAAATGTGAACAGTTTAGTGGGCAAGTGCAGACAATAAAGTGCAATTTGTCTCAGTGACATTTGTGCTGAGGTGTATGGTCCCAGAGTACAATGACACTCACACACAATGAGAACAGAGAAAAAGCAGAGGTGCCTGAGGGTAATTGGTAAGAGGCTGTCACATTCATTAATACACTTTCTTCAGCCCTCCTCCGATCAATAAAAAGACCAGAAGCGCCATGATAACAACACAGATGAACACTGCGCACAGTGCTGGATAATATGTCTCCTCCTGAGCCTCAGACTGATAATACTAAAGCTGCTGCAAACCCAGCTGTCTTTGGTCTCCAGATGTTATAAAGTAACAGAATAAGGCTCCCCTCATCACCAAGCTTCAGGAAGTGGACACAAGGGAGTAGAGGGGCAGTGGCCACTTATTGTGGAGGCGGGGTGTGGGTGAGACAGGGAGCAACTTTGTATCCGTGGAAACAGTTGCTAAGTAGCGAACCAAGGCATCGCTGGACGGAGAGGGACAGAGAAATGATTGTGGCGGCAGTGCAGACCAAAGTGCAAAGAAAGAGGAAAGAGGGAAACAAATCTGTGAGCTGCCTGTGTTTTATTAATGCTCAATAGAAGCAAACTTTGATCCTGATCTTATTATCAGTAAATCCAACATGGTACCTCATGATACATCATAAATCATGCATCCAACAAGTGACAACTTCAATATTCTTGTTTTGTCCAACTAATCCAACAAATAGTTAAAACCCTAAACTCATTAAAAGAGATCATATGATGTTGTTAATATGAAAGATGATTGAAAGTTTGAGTAGGAAATCCTCATATTTGAGAGACTGAAACAATGAAGTGTTTGGTGTTTTTACCAAATACCAATATAGTTCAATTAGAAAAAAATGAAAATTATTGAAAATTAGAAAAAAAAAAATATAGAGAGATTAATTTGCTATTACAAAGCAACACATCTTATAAGCTTTCGTACATAAAGAGAGATGAAGATAAACTGAAAGGTTGTATGACTTATATGTGTAAATACTTTTCACCACAGGTTTCTAAATCTGGTTGCAGATGTTTCAGCTTATATTAGAGTGACTATGCTAGTATGTTAGAGTGAGTGATATTATAGACTCAAGGGGGAAAGACACAGGGATTCCAACAATTGTGTGAAACTGCTTTAGTGCTCAAAAACAAATGACTATGAATCTTTTATTTGTCCCACCTGTACTAATTACACTCAGATGTGGCTCCCCAGCTACAGCACTCTTCTCTCTCTGCTTCCCTTCCATCTTCCTCCCCACATCACCTCGTCTCCTCCCTCACTGCTGTGAGATCTGAGTGACAGAAAACAGGGACAAAGAGGACATCCCATTAATATGCTAATCCATGCAGGGATGACTTCGACACATGCAGCATAGTCAGAAATACATGTGTGTTAACAGTGAGGCACGCACTGTAAAATCAAGGAGAAGGATGATGATGATGGGGAGGAGGAGGAGGGTGATATGGAAGTATTGTTAGGAGAGAGCTGAAGTTGTTTTCATGTATTGTAGAGGTGGATTTGTTGAAATTGTAAATATGTGACTGAGTGGCTTGATGCAGTATATATGTCCTTGTCATGTGCGGCCTCAGTCACTGTGCTGTCATCAATAATCCATGCGACCTGCTCTCATCGAGAGACAGCAGAGCACTGAAGGCTTATGTAAGAGAATGTCAGGACTGAGATTTCAGTTGGGATCAATTCTCCAGGACCTGACTCTCCAGGACCTGATTCTCCAGGACCTGACTGATGGACATAGACCACAAGAACACACACGTTTACAGTGAAGAATCAAGATGCTATCATCTATCATGCTGTACATCCATGTCCTCTCTAAATAGAAATATACCTTTAGTGAAAGCCCACTGGACACTTTGACATGTGTCATTTACAGGCCATTTGTTTTGTTGCTGATAAGGCTGATGGTTGTTTGAAATGAGTTTGAATTATGTTGCTAGCATCTCCTCAGCCACACCGACCCGAGGCATGAGCCATTCCACCCCCCGTCTCAGTAAATGTACAGTGCTCAGTGGACAGAGATAGACAGTCAGCGAGAGTGTTTCATCCCATTCTCCTTATCTCCCCGGCCAAAATCCCCTGCCTCCAGAAAGCAATTTAAAGGCCAGACAGAGACGGGGGGGGGGGGGGGGGGGGGGGGGGGGGTCAGAGAGATGCAGGAATCCAGCTGCCTGATGCAGAGATCAGGCTCACTTTAATACACCAGGCTACAGCCAAGCCAGGAGAAAGAACACTACACATGCATTAAAACAAATTTCAAATCAGTGTCTGGGCTTATGCTTAACATTGTGAGACATACTGCTGAAAGTCTGGTGGAAATGATCATTCTCACACAACTAATCAGGAAGTCATGAAAACACTAGATAATGTAAATAATGTAAATATTTTAAGAAGGTGAGGACTGTAAAATAACTTGGTGTTGTTTCATGACTGTGCAAAGACACTTCTGTTTTGTTTTCAGTCTGCCAGAGATTACATAAGTGGCATAACATGATTACTCACACAGCCCTACCTCAAAAAGCCAAACTATCCCTTCAACTCAGCAACCAGAGTGAGAACATCCACCCACCCATCCATCCATCCACCCATCCACCCATTCATCAATCCACCCATCCACCCATCCATCCATCCATCCATCCATCCATCCATCTTCTGCTTATCCAGAGCTGAGAGAGGATTGCAGACATCCCTCTACTCAGCAGTGCTGTCCAGCTCCTCCTGAGGATCCTGAGGCAGAAAACAATCATCAAATTCATTCAACTGGTCTACAGAATCAGGAGCCCTGAAACCATGGACAAAATTCAAAAAATTGTGTAAAAGCTTATTTGCCAAATGATCATTAACTGTACTTACAGTTTTACTCCATCATTTTAGCTCATTTTTTTAACAGAGTTTTTGAGTCAGTTATTTGGCCAGAGCCAGAAAATGAAAAATTGTTTAGTGATTTGCAGTTTGGGAACAAATGATTTGTCTTTCTTGTCTTGTGTTCATCTCATGTTGCTTTGATGCTGAAACTGACAGATGAGTCAACTTTGTACAAGTGCTTGTTAAAGCCCAGTAGATGTTTACATCATTTTTGACCACTAAAGAAGTGATATAATCAAATTTATGTGCTTCTTTTATTGATGTTAATGTCATTAATGTCTTCTAATGATGTTGCTGTGTTAATAGAATGTAATCTGGTTGTTATTGTCATGTCTTATCATTGTGATTTTATTGTTGCTGTTGTGTCTTAATAGTGTGAAACTGTATTGCTGTAGTTGCAATGTCTTTTAATGTTGTGAAATCTATTATTGTTGTCGTTGAAGATGCTGTTTTGTGCTTTTTTCTTTGCAGATATGTTCTGTTTCCTGCCCAGGGACAGATACAGATGAAATTGAACTTGAGCTAACTCTGATACAGCTGACAGCTGTGCACTGTCCCTGTCAAAACAAACAAACAAATAAAAATGTTTTCACCCCCTGATGTGCCATGTAAAGAACTTCAAATGGTTTTTGTGGTGGCAGGCTGTTTGTAATAATTGAATGAACAAATGATGAAAGATAATGAGAAGTTCCTTGAAGACTGGATGGTAACAACCACCTTTCACTTGATGTGACATATGCAACAACTAATTGAAGTAACATATACAAACCCAAAGTAACACTAGTCAATATGATGTATTAAAACGTATGTGACCTATACATTTGTAATTCCTGTATTAAGACTGATTTGGTCTACACTTCTGTATGTGTGCAGGTCTGACGTTATTCATCATTATGAAGCATTTCTGCTGTTGTGTTCTGAAATTGTGGCTAATTTGGAAGCAGATCCCAATCAGGTTGAACCCTTTTTGCTCTGTTCCAGGAAGTAATTAATCTTGACCTGGGTGGCAGTGCTTGATTAAATATTGAGGCAGCTTAAATGCCCGTGCTCTCGCTTTGCTTTATCGGTCATTTTCTACAATGACAGTCATCTTTTTTCTCTGCACTGTATCTGGAGACACACAATTGTTCTCTTATCAGCTCTTTCATGAGCTGCAATACATTTTGTTTTAGAGAATAAATCGTTGTGAGTGAGGGTTCCCCTCAAAAGTTTCAAGGAACATTTCAGTCTGGAGTAGAAAGCTGGTGACAGCTGGGGCAGATGTACATTATCACTGCAATGTATCTGACATAAATAAATCTACAAAAAAGAGTAAATCCTATATTCCTACTGTATGGGTGAAAGCTGATTAGAGTCCTGCACTTTCCTCATGTGATATTTGGATATTCCAGAGGAGTAGAGGATTACAGTGAGGTTATAATCTGGTCTATGATCTGCATTCAGGTGCTTTTATTCATTCCAGACAAATAAGAGTTGAGTCAGATTTTACAGTGATGCCCTTAGAGTTCCACTCCCTGCAGCAGACCAAAAGGTGTCAAACACACCCTTTGGTTGTTCCTCAGGTATAAATGTTTAGGTCACCCCATGTCCAGGGTCTTTCCTTTACCATCACCGCTCGGGTGAGGACTGACCTTTCCTTGCAAGGAAATAAAAACTTGTCGGCTGGCAGAAGTCTCTATTTCATCATTCACCAACAGCAAACAGCAAAAAAATTCCACAACAGTATAAAGTGGCATTAAAAGATAATAAACAATACTTCATTTGCAATTACTTCAGTACTGTCATCTACTCATGTTACTCAGCTCTGTGTACAGTACAGAGATTCATCTCAGAGTGGAGCCAGATGTGGCTGCCAGACAGCTTAAAGCCTGAGGATTAGAACTGTCTGACTCCACAGCACCTACTGCTGTACTACAACACAATACACCAGAGTAAAGATTTTGGGATTCAGGGAGAGGTGGCTCTTTACTTCCAACCTATGAATATGAGCCCATACTACACTCGGTCTTCTGAATTCTTTGCAACAAATGTAATAAACCTGTAATATGTGGCTGATATAAAGTAAGACAACAGCAGACAGAATATGAATATGAATACAAATACGAATAAATTTATTGATCCCCAAAGGGAAATTCAATTGTCTACTAGCTCATCTAGTATTTGCAGAAGAATTAAAG
The DNA here is from genome assembly GCA_021432705.1 of Caranx ignobilis. Lineage (NCBI taxonomy): Eukaryota > Metazoa > Chordata > Actinopteri > Carangiformes > Carangidae > Caranx > Caranx ignobilis. The sequence goes on from MU270014.1 coordinate 29,628,737, forward strand.
AGTCTGATGGCTGTGGGTATAAAAAATATTCTGTATCTTTCTGTCCTGCAACGAAAAGAGGAGCCGTCCACCTCCGCTGCTTCTTTGATCCATCAAGGTGTTATGAAGTGGATGATCCGTGTTGATCACGATGGCCTCCACCATCCTCATTGTGTATCTCTCCACCACTTCCTCCAGAGAGTCCATCTTTACTCCGATCACAGAGCCAGCCTTCCTTACAAGCTTATCCAGCCTCATTGCCTGCTTTTTTCCTAAACTTCCTCCCCAGCAGACTGCAGCATAAAATAAAGCACTTGCCACCACAGACTGATAGAACATCTGCAGCATCTTACTACAGATGTTTAGAGATCGGAGCTTTCTTAGGAAAAAGAGGCGGCTCTGCCCTTTTTTGTAGAGAGCATCTGTGTTAACAGACCAGTCCAACTTGTTATCAAGGTGAACACCTAGATATTTATAGGTTGTCACCACCTCGATGTCCACTCCACAAGTGTTCACTGGCTGAAGAGGGAGCTTGGACCTACGGAAATCCATGATCATTTCCTTTGTCTTTGAGGTGTTCAGCATGAGGCAGTTTTTGTGACTCCAGTCACTGGAGGCTTTTATCAGATCCCTATATTCAGATTCCTGTCCATTCCTAATACATGCCACAATAGAAGTGTCATCTGAGTATTTCTGAATGTGACAGGACTCAGAGTTGTATTTAAAGTCTGCTGTATACAATGTGAACAGGAATGGAGCCAGGACAGTCCCCTGTCGAGCCCCCGTGCTGCTCATTAATGTCCCAGAAAAACAGTTCCCCAACCTGACAAACTGTGGCCTTTCTGTCAGGTAATCTGTGATCCAGGAGACAAAGGAAGAATCCACTCCCATCTCTTTCAGCTTGTTTTTGGGTATGTTGGGTTGGATGGTATGAAATGCACTTGAAAAATCAAAAAACATGATTCTTACATAAGCGCCAGATTCCTCCAGATGAAAGAGGGCACGGTGGAGCATGTAGAGGACTGCATCATTCACTCCAGTGTGTTCTTTGTATGCAAACTGCAGGGGATCGAGTTTGTCCTAGACCTCAAGTCTCAGTAGACGTAGAATCAGCCACTCCAAGGTCTTCATGATGTGTGAAGTCAGGGCCACCGGTCTGTGGTCATTTTCTTTTTGGTACCGGTACTATAGAGCAGTGCTTCTCAACCTTTTGTCAGTTATGTACCCCTTGTGAAATATTTCTTTTAGCCAAGTACCCCCTGACCAGCGCAAAGCATTTTTAGTTGAAAAAAAGATGTAAAACAATGTGTCATCAGTGTGTGTTTTATTAAACTTTGTAAAACTTGGTGAAAATTAACTTAGTGATAAAGAGTTTTGCACATAAAAATAATTATCAACTTAAAGTGCCCTCCTTTAGGATTACAGTAAAGATCTGTTTTTAAACCAAATTCATGAACTCAGTTACAACAGCAGCTTGTGGACGGAAAGCCCATTAAAACAAATTCTTCCGAATACTGTCAGAATTTTGCCGGCTATGATTTTGCCCTCTGGCACTTGTTGTTCTGTGTTTTCAGCAGCATTTCAAGTACGCTTCAACCACAACTTGTTTGAGTTGTCAAGGTGGCAGTGATTGACGGGTGATGCCATGTGGCATGTGCCAGGTTGGGTCAAACCATCGTGGTACGGAGACGTGTCCTCGACATGGGACAATAGTTGAGACATTATCATTTTGATTTTTAGTAACTGGAAGGTGCTTTGAGTCCAAGAGCACAAAATCTGTTTTTTTCTGTTAGACTGAATCACTAATTTCCTTTTCTCATTCACTAATGGAGATTAAAAGTAAATTTGTTCTTCTCCAATAGAAGCCGTCAGGCTCAGCTTATGATAACTGGCCCACACCCACGGAGGGAACAAAAGTAGGAAAAGGGCACCACCTACTGGCTGCATCTGGTTATTGCTGCAGGGATCTCAGGACACTTACTGTGAAGCACCTTCAGGATTATTTACACAATTAAATCAAATCTTGAGGTGCTGAGCACAAAATAAGGTTGAGACCCAAAGAACTGAAATGATCCAAAAAGAAAAATATTGGGGGAAAGGGTACAAACATGTGGAGGTGACTGTAAGATTCCAGGAATCAAAGTCACAGGGTCAAGTTCTTTTACTTCTGGTACTAGTAACATTTTGCTGATGTTTCTCTATTTATTCAAACAGAAGTTTGAAAGCAGGACTTTGTAGAGCTGCATGGTCCATATTTAATGAATAAATATTTGTCACTAATGTTTTTCTAGAGAAATATTTGATCTCTACAGTTTCATTTGGAAATGAAAGTAATCAAAACCTAAACACACAGCATTGTGAATGTGGCTTTAAGGGAATACTTTGGCTGCTCTCACTTTAGGCCCCGCCACAGAAACTGAATGATGGTGAATCCCATTTAGCCGTTTCAGTTTCAGGGACCCTGCGTTGTGTGCTGACTTAGACTTTTCATGAGGCTCAAGTTAGGTGTGCATAGGTAAAAGTTCTATAAAAACCACAGATTTAAGCTTGTTTTTGAAAATGTACCAAGACAACTCGTGGTAAATATAACCTAGGTGGCTTGGAGTTTCATGTGATCAGAGTGGAGTAAAATGCAGCACAGTGTATGAAATCAAAAGATATGAGGGCAGTATCATTTAGTCTAAATCTAATGTATGTGCAGTTTGTGTCCACAGATGTCAGACAGACAAGTGTAATATTGGAAACAACTTGAATCATTTATTTTGGACTGAATTCAATGAATACAAAAACATTTGAGGTTGACCTGACGAAAACCACAGAAAGTATTTACAATATGTTATCTACAAGAAGGACTTGGATACTTGAAATCTGCTTTCTCCAAAAATGGGCAGGAATAGAGAGAGACAGTGGAGTGAACAAGTGGTGGGTTTACACTGGGCTGTCTGGAGCACAGCCAGCTGCTCTCAACACCTGTTCATCATCAAACACTGAAACGTTATCACATCAGATGGCATCACTCACACAGCTGACAGTAAAAAGATGACACTACAAGTCTTCTTGTGAATCCCTGGTTAGACAGAAACCTCAGAGTGACAATCCACCACTGAGAGATCACTTCAGCCCTTCAATCACTCAGGACAAGTCCCAGTCACCTTCTTTTCTCTATTCTTCCTTTTTGGGCTTTAACAAAGAGCTTATGAAGCCTCTTCATCAATCTTTGGTGCCAAGTAGTACTTGATGTGTCCCATGTCGGCAATCTTGTACTCCACCACTGGAAGAAAGAAAAACAGAGTTATTTAGAGACACAACAATCTCTGTGAACACCTTCAGAGAGCAAATGAAAGGACTGTTTTAAGAGGCAGTCAAAGGTCCTCACCAAGGGGGATGTCAGCAGACATGCTGAGGGTGACGGTCTTGGATAGAGGTGTGGCCTTAGTGAAGAAGTTTAGGTAATTGAGGGCAAAGATCAACTGGACGGGCTCATTCATCTCAATGGTCACCTGAAGATAAACAGTGAAGGAGAAGGATCTTAGACATGTGTCATCACAGCAGTTCAAGTACAGAAACCCTGCTTTAATATTCATCATCATGAGTCTAATAATCTTACTAGTGATTACCAATACCAACACTGGAACTGAGGAGTGATTCACATTAAGAACCTTTGACAGTAAATTATAACATGCAAATTATTTTACTATCAATCAACTCATCAATTTATCAAATTAGAATCAAATATGAACCTGGTCAAAGTCCTAAAAGTGTTCATGTCAACTGATCCACAGTCAGAAGCTACATTAGTGTGGTAGATTATAATGGCTCAAGTCTTTACTGTGTTATCAAGAACTACAACTGATCTAATCATTAATGCAGGAGTGGATCAGATACATAAATCAGTTTTCTAACGCTTTCAATCAAATAGAATTACTTTTCATCATTTGATAAAAATCCCTTAACTTTGGTTACTGAATATTGGTAACAGTTTCTAAATGATCACTACTAGCTTCTTGTTACCTCTGAAAAGTGATAGTTCATATTAGACTTTAGCAGATAATAATGCTCACCGCCTCGTCCTCTTTGTCTACGTTGCTGGTCTGGGACAGTTTAATGTTTCCTGTTCCCAGCTCTCCTGAGGCAGAGAACTTGACTCCGTCTTTGGCACAGGAGATCATGACGGCGTCGCCGATCTGGGAAAGGTCACGGCAGATGCGGGCAAATTCTCCAGAGGGCATCTTCACCACACAGCTGTACTCCTGCTCCTGGAGGGACAAACCATTGAGTAAAGGTCAGCAACAGTGTGCATGAAAAACATGTCGGATACAAAAGGACAAAGGCAGGCAACAGATTTACTTACTGGAATACCCAGCTGCTCTACATCCAGGTCCATCAGCTTCATCTCATAATCAGAGACTTTCTCTTGATCTGTAAGAGTGTGAAGACATAAATAAGACAGTGGTAAAATGTGACGAAGCAATTCTGTGAAGTTCAAGTCATGTTGCTGGATTGTTAATAAATCAAACTTACTGAGTGTCTCAAACACGAGGGCCAGTGTGTCTGCATTGTCTTCTGCTCTGAGAGTGATGATATCCTCATTTCCTGCACACTTCAGAATTTTTGACATACTGAACAAGTGAAAAGAAAAGAAAAAACAAATCAATTAACTTACCAAACTCAAGGAACAAAAAATGCTTCACACGGCAGAAAATTAAAACAATTACAACAATTACAAAACAGTAAATATACAGTCAGAATAACACTTCATCAGTTGTATACATTTTATTGGGAGAAGAAACCAAATTTTGCTTCAAATGTGAGTATGTTACTCACTAATCAATTGTTGGAGTTTCCGTGTCCCTGCACACTACATACTCCAACTCTAGGCTATTACTTGCTACTACTAACCCTAACCCAATGTATTTATTTATTTATTTATTTTACTAGAGATAAAGTATGGTCACTGAGTTTTATGAGCATATCAGTAAGTTTACAATTCAAGGTATTGGTATCATTCAAGGTATTCCCCAAAAAGTGGTGCTGGGATTCATTGTTGTTGTACTTTGTAATTAATCCATTAATTTCCATTCAAAATAAAAGTTCAGAGTTAACTCTTAAATAGTAAAAGTAACATCTTATCACGTCATCTTTACCCTCTGGGCACTGTGAATATTTGAAGATGTCACTGTGTGATTAGGTAAATTTAGATGATTTAGTGTATAAAATAGAAGATAATTAGTTTTTAGTGAAACCAATCGCAAATTGCAGTACAATTTCTTAGCGAGGCTGGAATCAGAAAGCTTAATCCATTCCTGCGTGTTTTTAACGACTTCAAATTATTTCTTATTTCAATTAAAACTCCACATGTTTGTTTCGTCACATAAAAAAAGGACGTCAAAATGTTTCAACAGAGAGTTATGTCCACTAAACCAGTGTACCGTGCACAGAGGCACAGACGGAAGTGGAAGTTCCCGGGTTAAAAAACAGTTTCCCGCCAACACATCCCTGCAGAGAATTTGGCGCTCAAATGACGTCGCTACGTAATCGCAATGTAAGTGATGTCTACCTGAAACTACCCCTTGTCCTTACACAAGACAAAATACTATACTAACCAATCGGTCAGTGTATACATGATATATCTGGAGTTTGATGCATGTGTGAGGAGCAGACAGTAAAGAGTTAAAGATGACAGCTTAGTGCACCAGAGACTTGCCCGGGCAACACCGCCAAGATGGCTACCCTCCTTTATTAGCTTCATGTATGAGACACAGATCATTAACTTAAGCTATGACTGACACCATATAACCGTTTGACTGTGAGTAACATTAGCTGTTTGCACAGAGCATAAAACGGCTTACAAAGCCAAACTTCAGTGACATTTGTATCGATTTAAAATAGTGGCCAAACTTTGACAGTATGAACTGTCAAACTAGCCATTAGTCATCGGATACTTGTGCTCTCTGCAAGACCGCGACCTAAATATACATCAAAGTATATAATCAAACCATATAATCTGGTGTCAATGACCGTGAAACACGTTTTCTAACTAAGCAGAATGTATGCTAGGAAGTGTTTGCTCCACCTGCTGAGGTTGACTCCCATGGCGAGGTTTCTGTCGCACCGGTACGAGTCGAAGCCGTCGTGGCGCAGGGTAAGCTGTACCAGCGAGACGTGAGACGAGTCCATGCTCTGCAGGGAGATGCCGGACGAGCTGACATCCCAGCAGGCTTCTGTGATCAGATCCTTCAGAGCTTCCAGCACCTTCTTCAGGATGGAGCCCTGGACCAGGCGAGCCTCAAACATGGTTGCTGTGTTTATTCGTGTGCGTAGACTTAAAAAGAAAAGGTTTTAGCGTGACTCCGGGAAAACAGAGGCTGAAGGTCGAAGGTATGGCCGAGTGAGAGTGTGAGATTCCTCCAGAAGTTTAGTCTTTGTGTGCTGGTGGCAGGCAAAGGCGCATACGTCTGACACCACTTACTGCAGAACTAAGACTAAAGTTGAGAGCGCGCGCTAACGTCTGTTTTTAATGATTCTGGGTCATGCGTCACTTCCGCCTCCTCGTGTCTACCGCCCGACCGCTCAAACAACGGGCACAGATTTCAGCCATGTTGAAGAGGACACACTGCGAACACTGTACAATGGCTTAAACACACACACACACACACACACACACAAATTGGGTGACGGTGGTTTAATTCTGACCTCTGTAAAACTTAAAAGAACGCTAGATGTATGAAAACCCTCAATATATAGCAGGTGGTCAAGGCAGAGTTATTTCTTATAACTTGATAGAATGTTGGGTAATTGAATCTCTACAAATACAAAATATGTTCTTTAGTATGTCAACCCTTAATCTAAAAAGTAACCAATGACTCCAGCTGGCAGATTAATACAGTGGGGTGAAAAATATCAAGCAATATGCAAAGAACACTCAAATGAGCTCTGATTTGTTTTATTGATCAGTGAGAAGTACTTGTCTTAACTGGCACACATCATCATTGATCACACAACCACATCCCTTGTTTGTAGCACACATACAAATGTACATTAAAAAAGGTAGTGATAGTTCTATACTTTCTTTTAACCCCTGAGTATACACTATATGGATCCAGGCCACTTAAGAAAAAGGTTCATTTGTCACAGATAAGGATGAGTGTTACAAGGTCTTTTAAATTACAGAACATTATTGCAGAATAGACATCTGAGGTACTGGAGAAATTCAGACATGAAAAAGTGTAGATTATGCATTACATGTTGTGGCAGGGATTTTGCTTATATTTGGACGGTTACAAGTTTGTGTTGGGATTAAGTGCAGAGGCTGCTGTCTTTTTATATTTGAGTTATCCATTTAGAGATCACTAGGCATGATGTACTTGGTTGCCATGGCAAGGATGGGGGCACCTGTTGGTACACCAGGAAACGGACCACTGGACCCAGCAATGTCAACATGAGAGTACGGCAGAGGAGTCTTTGAGTCCACACCATGCTACAATAGAAATTCAGAGTTGACAATGTAATATTAACCACTGCATGTCTTCCATACTATTTACTGCCTATAAACAGAAACATAAAAACTTATTTGGAGAATGTGTGAGCACCTTGTCGAGCCCTGAAGCCATGATGAGGAAAGCTGCGGGGGTCTGATGTCCTCGAGGTGTAGCTGAGGACGGCAGGTTGTTGCACTGCAGAATATCCTCATATTCAGACTTGCCTTTGTGGAACTCGTAGTCCTCTCGTCTGATGCTGGACATCTCAAAGACATCGCCCAACACCTCTCCAGCTACACAAGAGTGAAGCAAAGACCTGGTGTTGGTTGTTGATGATGAAAATAATGCTTTCTCTGTAGCTTGTTTTGCTGGGATTGAGTCAGTGTATTATTTGATACACTGACTTTGATCAGTATATTTGATAAGTACGAATGGACTCATTGCTGTTGTTAGAGTGGCAAACAGCACTTAGTCAATTTTATTATCAAATATTTATTTCTTATTAACTATTTTCTAAAGGTCAAAGGCTGTGACATATACAACAATGAAGAAATACCAAATACAAGTTTTTGGTGGATGTCTGGCAAGACCAAAATTACATTCAGTTCATAAAGATCTCCAACAGAGAACAGGTTGCATCTTTAGAAGACATAACAAATATATATATATATATATAATATATAACAGTTTGCTTTGTAGTTTCATCGGTGAGACAAGATTATTTTAAAGACAACTTATTGGTTTTTCCCATTTTTTTCAGATACAACTCAAAGATTAAACTCAGTTACTGCAAAAACTGACATTTCCACTGACTATGACCAACTGATGTGAAGCGAACTTTGATTTATTAACACAACTTAGTTTAGTTTATAAAGCTCAGATGACTGTTCATACTCAAATTTGTGTACTGTTTTCTTACCTGTCTGCCATTGAGCAGCATTCCCACTGCGATGGGCTGGTCCATTATCCATGATAATCTTCAACAAGAAATTTAACACTTAAACTTAAATAAATATAACATTTAAACTCAGAAAAACATTCAGCTGAGTTTAAATGTGAATATCTCTTGGCAAACTGCACTACTTTTGTGTTTAAAGCAGTACTCACAGAGTAGTTGGGTCCCATGGCTCTGATGGCATGACCAGTCAGAGTCGCAATAGTGAAGAGCTCAGGAGATGTTTCATTTACTGCCTGTGGACAAATATGATGTGATCAAAAGAAGAAGGGAGCTCACTGGTAGAAGAAAGAAATCAGCTTAACATAAACTTGGAAATATCAACAACATCTTCACAATATGGGACTCTATAAATACAAATGTGGCAGTTTGTAAAGAGAGATTTCCAGGGATGAATACAAGTTTGACTGAGATCTTTTTAATATGTCAAATTCCCTCTCCTCTCAGCAAGAAGGTTTTGAACCCAGGAATGTTCTCCCTGTGCCAGCAGGGGTTCTCTCCAGGTTCTCCAGCTTCCTCCCACAGTCCAAAAACATGCACACTAGGTTGAATGGTGACTCTAAATTGCCCATAAGCATAAAAGTGAGTTTATGTGAGTTCGTCTATATACTATGTGAGCCCTGTGATAGACTGGTGACTTGTCCAGGGTGAACCCCGCCCTCACCCTGTTTCAGCTGAGATTGACTCCAGCCCCTCCACAACCCTGCATGGATAAGTGGTATAGATAATGTTTGGATAGATGTGAGGTGGAGGTTGTCATCCATCCATCCATAGGTTGTAGTATGTCCTGTGCTATATCTATCATATGGCAGAAGTAACTGCTATGAGATGTTCTGACCTTCTCCTTCATCTCACAGAGCAGATCAACCATCACCATACGTCCCTCAGCGTCAGTGTTTCCCACTCTCACTCGTCTTCCCGCGCGGGAAACCACCAGCTCATCAGCCACATAACAGTCTGGAAAAGCACACACATACATGCAGTCAGCTGAGGGCTATAACACAGGTCACACTGAGAGAAGTAACTACACCTGCAACATAAATAATGAAAAAATGTAGATTATACTGACCTGCACCCACACTATTCCTCACCATGGCCATCGAGCCAACGACCTTCAGATGCTTCGGCTTCAACTTGGCCAAAATCTAGAAAGCAAGAGGGACATTGCTCAAGTGGCAGAGTTGGAAGCTGGTCAATAAAACCCACGTCTCAGGTCCAGAGCAAAGTCTGATAAAAACTGGAAGATGACCTGGAAATGAGGACTATCAACTTCATTGAACTACCTCAGATTGATTCCTGACCAAGTCACGAAGTCCCAAGTTGTAAAGTGTGGATTTTTTTTTTTAAATCGATGAGGAAAAACCAAGAGATCAATTTCTGTATCTCCCTGAGGGTTTATTATTCACACCACTCACCTGAAAGAAGCCAGCAACGGCAGCAGCTCCACACTTGTCTCTGTGCATCCCAGCCATGAACCCACCAGCCTTGATGTCAGCTCCTCCAGTGTCATAGGTGATTCCCTGGAAACACCAAATAAGACCCAACCTCTGGTTGTCAAGTGGTTTTTAGTAAATACACAACCAATTAAAACAGTCCAAAGGACTGCAACCGACTAATAATTTACTGATTATTGTATTGATTAATGCATTCATTTTAATAGTTCCCTCTCACCTTTCCCACCAACATGAGTGTCTTCTGGATGGGCCCTTCTCCACAGTACTGCAGCTTGATAACTCTGGCCTGGTGACGTGGTACACCTGTATAAGAGGGAAACTATTCATGAGTATTCATCAGTTTGGTGAATCTGTGTCCATAGCCTTGTTAATATGTGATGAAAACTACATATGTTGCCCTACTGTTGGCACAGCGATTGACAGCAGCCAGACAGGGATACTCTCTCTCTAGAGTCTTTAGGTCGCTCACCACCTCCACCTGCAGGAAATAAACACACACTTACAAACCAGCCTAAAGTGCCACCCACAGAAAGGAAGAACAGAGGTCTGTTGACTTTCTCCCAATACAAAACATGGAGTAGCATGTGATTCCGTTAGCACATGTGATTTCATGTTTATTACTACCTTCACAGGGCTGTCCTTGAAGAGAGCCTGGGTGTACTCAGCCACACGAGGAGCAGCCATACGCTCGGGGTCAGATCCACCAATGTCACGACATGCCACTCTGAGGGGAGGAAAATGGGTGGATGAATAAAGTCTGAGTGATAAAATATCCCTCTGGAGAAACTACAAGTGATTTTACCCACCTGCCGCTCTCCAGAGCGTCAGCCAGCTCCACCAGCCTCCGCCCCTGAGCCTCCTGTGCAGCCCACAGCCCCAGGACACACACCTTGTAGTCAGTGGGTTTCACATTCCCCTCCCTAACTTCAAGAGGCTGAGAAGACAGAATATAAAAAGTGAGTGTTTTTGTTTTGTCACATGATCGGACTTAACCTTGAAACTAAGACCATTGCTAAACACAAAAGAGTATAGTAAAAGAGCCTTAATTCCAGTTTAGAGGTGATATCTTTTGCTAAACAGTGTCTCACAGTTCTGCAAATGTTATCGAATGCCTATTTCTTTTTCGAAGTGGAAGAAGCTGTGGCCGACACATCCATAGACTAGTCACTGCCCACATCATTTACTCTGCACACCACAGAGGACATTAAACAACCTTTAAATCTTCCTCTATGTGAGGGAGTTGTTCAGCTTTCCCTTACCATGTACAGAGCATGAAGGGCCCCCAGAGCAGCCACCAATGTACTATTTTTGTAGTCCTTGTGTGGGGGGCTGACCAGCAGGGGGCGCTGCATGCCAGCTTTCAAGGCCCTGGAAGGACACAGGATGAAGACAATCAAAGAAACCGGGGGTTTTGGGATATGAAATTTATCATTTCTGCTTTGAGACACGAGAAACCAGACCATGCAACAAAAACACATCAGCTGACCGTTTGATGCCGTTGACTGCGGCATCACTGAAGCGCCTGATGTCATCATAGTCGCGGTTTACAGGGCCAGTGGAGGCGTACACCAGGCGGTTACCAGGGAAACCAGGGACCTTGATGAGCACCACCTCCTCCCCCAAACCACTGTCAAGCTGGGAGTAAAGTAACACCACACAAAAAAACACCAGAGAGCACATTAAACCTCCACTTGTTTTGAGATGCTGCAGGATGAACTGAAACTGTCAGTGTTGTTGACAGTGGTAGCTGGTGGCAGCTTGAGCAGTGGCTTATGACTAGCTCAAGTGACTGTTTGCAGTTATTGATGACAGATTGACACAATTGAGGCCCAGACAGGTGAAATAACCCAGTAGAGGCATTTCTGATAAAAACATAGTTTTGTGTAGTATCCTGTTTTCCTATAGCCTGTGTGTAGGTGGGGTCACATGGGGTCACACTGTGACACATCTAATTAATACCCATGCATCAATATCAAAGCACGTTTGTTCACAAAACACAGCTATCTTACAAACTACATTTTCTGAAAAGAACTTCTTGGTGTGCGTTTCCTCACAGGTTTTGTAGGTCGACTGGCTGCAGGTGGTGGGAGAACAGATACTCACGGAGCTGTAGTCCTGCAGAGGAGCTTTCAGGCACTCGAGCTCAGCCGGCAATGTCTCATGACTCTGGGTCACCAGGACAATGCCATCAAAACTAGGAAAACAAGTTAAAGTTATCTTGTGCAACTTCCTGTTAACGTGCACAAAAGCATTTTTCAAGAAACTCACTTCTGGTTTTTGAGGTCAGTGGTCCACTCAACAGGCTGGACACTGCAGAGAGAAACACACACTTATTTCCTCTGGTAGATGCAACGTCAACACAGCCTAATTCAGATAAGGTATCTCAGACACAGTGATACAACTGGGCTAAATCAGTTTTTACAATGCAGGTTAATGATAACACTGGATTAAACATGGAAGGCTGCGAGACCTTTGAGATCAGCTGTGTGACTTGTCTAACTGATACTTTGCATTGTGAACTTTACCTTTACAAGTAGTAAGTCTTTCTAATTTCAGCTGCTCCTGCAGATCACTTTAAATTCTTAGTTATTTAGGTCAACTTGCACAGTCAGCATATTTTGGATACACCCAGAGATTTTTCAGTCTGTTCAGCGTTACTTTGTCTTAACTGAGTACAGGACATTCACAACCATAGTATTTGTGCATCTGCGCCACAGCCCAATCCACCTTCAACTTGGTGTACAAACGTTAAGTACACCTACAATAAACAGGTAAGGATGCAGTGACATCTGAGACACAATGATGTATCTATTTGCTTCATTTAACAAATTCCTGTTTATTACTGATATTTCTGGCTTCATATGACACCTGCTGGAAATATAATCAACTATAATGTTACTGAAAGTGAAATTTGAGTGAACTTGAGAAAAAAACAAAAACAAAAAAACAAAACAAAACAAAGAAATATAGTGTGGGCCCTTAAAAGAAAATGAATCCGCCTCTGTAGCAATATGAAGATCAAGTTTTCCGCTTTGAATACAGAAATTAATCTCTCTTCACAGATACATTCAATGAGTTGATTCAACCTGGAGAAGAGAGCACGACATTTACAGAGCTGGCTGAGGCTTTAAGTATTTCAACACAAAGCCCGCTCCCAACCTCCCCGGCTGATTCACGCAAACGTTAAGCTGCACGTAAGAATCCCAGAAGTCCTGCATGAATCCCGGACACTTGACGACACAAAGAGCCGGTCATCTTACCTGGTGCACATCTTGATCCTCCTCCTACGGTGTCTTCGCGGTGAAAGAGACGACTATGAGCCGGTGACAACGGATCCTGCCCTGTACGCTTCTGGGTTGATCACATGACCTGTTGACTTGAACTCGTGCTGCCTTTACGGCTTCGTCGTGGCTCGTTATTATGACCACCCGGGCCGTAAAATACATCTCGCTTTTTGTCCAACATTGAGCTGTAGTTACAAGAACATACGCAAGTTCTTCACTCAGGTACCGTTTAGAGCTACTTGTATTTCAGATTTAGTTAGTGTTAAGACATTTCCATTTTATGCTATTGATAATTTCTACTTCATTACATTTCAACACAGCAGTAAGCTACAGGCACAGCTGTGTTCATATTAATAGGAAATAGATAAATGATCAGTCACGTGTTTGAATTAAAGTACATTTTGCTGATAATATTTTTGTTCTTTTGTTAAATCGCCTTCATGTATAAATGCAGTACCATCATTAATTTTAATATATTTTCCACGTGTTGTTAAATGTTGCTCCTGTTAAGATAAATTCAGTGTGCAGACAAGTTTCGAACCTAAATCTTGATCAATAAAAGATTCAAAAAAATTGAAAATTGTTTGTACTTCTAACTTCTAATTGTACTTAAACACGCTTTTCAAATGACACTCGGGAATTGTAGTCTTTAGAGCCGATTCAAAACGCAAAACGCAGCATTAAAAGAAACACAGTACAGTCTGTTACATATTTTTAAATATTATGTGATAAAAATCCTGAGCACACTTTGTCATTAGTGTCGGTTGAGGAATTAGTCAAGTTTCTGGCAGGTCTGACCTCCTGGACTACAAACACAAACCGGAAGCAGTTAAAAATAGCGTTTTCTGTGCAGAACCATAGAACGGAAGAGGTGAGTTTAAGGTTTAAACTAGAGACAGTCCAAAGGGCAGGGGAGAGGTAGCAGATCAGAGAGCAACATTCCTGTATATGTTATATCAGAGATAAGAGTCAGTGGTACAGAGCACCAGTCGAGCTGCAGGTAGGCTCAACGAGTTATTGTATCTTCTCTTATCGAACTCATGGTTCACAGCTTCACTATCAAGTGACGGGTGATAATAACCGTACATCATATGACAGACCGGCTGACACTAGTTCAGGGCATAAAAAGCGTTCACAGCCCACAGTGTCACCACTTTCTCATACTTGGGCGATTTAATCAGGTCAAGTCCATTAATTTGTTGCAGAAATTACAATTTTGCATGTGAAACATGTCAGAAATGTTCCCCATATTTTGCAAGTGGTAAGGTGTGTTTGTACAAAGAAAAGCTGAGTGTGCGTGTGGTAGCAGGTGAAGATGGGGCAGCAGGCCCAATGGAGACATGAGAAGTGATTCATCTGAAAGAAGAAAGAAGAAGAGGAGCAAAGAAGAGCTGTCATCAGTGACAATGTCATTGATAATAAACGTTAACTAATTTAACTTTATCCAGCTCCAGCATCTTAAATTGAGGACTGATGATTTGCTGCACTTACAAGTTTTAATTTTATATTGTTGAGATTTGGACATTTTAATGGACCAGTTGTGATCTGGAGCAGCCACCTTGGGCTCTAGGAAACTGTAACAAGTGCATAAAGAAACTACTGATGATCTCTTCATTCCTTTCATCTATTATGTCCTCAACAGATGAGATTTCCTCTTCGCTCCTCTTGCATTAGGAGTTTACTCTCTCTAAGCCAAACGACATTGACCCCACAGTGCCGGGGCTTCAGTGGTGTAGCCATGCGTCTGATACAGTTTCGCCGCCATAGTGACGGAGGAGGTATCAGGGTGGGAGTGGAGGAAGGTGAGGGCCTAGGTGTGGTGGACCTGAAGGCATTTGACCCCTCCATGCCCTCAACTGTGAGAGAGCTGCTGGAGCTGGGAGATAAGGGTCTGGCATCTGCACAGAGGTATCAGCCATCAGGCTTTTTATTTCCAAATGATCCTCTTCAGTATTCCCTAATTATCTCTTCGTTGCTTCCAGATCATTGGCCTCCTCCTCCTCAACATACTCTGTGTAACAAATCATCTTAGCAGTCACAAGAATCTTATGAAATCTCCACGTTCCTCCTAAACAAGCATCGAGCTAGACGATTTCCAGTGTGTCAACACTATTCTACATCCCATTGTCATAGTCAAGTGAACTTGCCGTCTCCTAAATCTACAACCTGCTTGCTGAGATAATTTATTTTCTAAATTCACATTATAATTATCTTCTTGGACAGTCATTTTAAATCACCAACCTGTTGTTGTCTTGAGTATCCTCTTAAGTCACTCTCATCACCACCACTTACCGTAAATCAACCTTATCTTTCTGAATATGTTTTTGTGACTCCCTTCCTCCAACTTCAACATCATCTTCATCTTCCATTTCCATTGTCTTCCTCATCAGAGCCTTGTCATCAGGACAGTGTGTGTTGGACCGATCGGACATTCAGGTGCTGTCACCTGTGTTGGCCCCAGAGAAGGTGGTTTGTGTGGGTATGAACTACCGTGACCACTGCCTGGAGCAGAATGCCCCCATCCCCAAAGAACCGATCATCTTCAGCAAGTTCCCCAGTGCCATCACAGGGCCGTATGATGACATCATGCTACCTTCAGAGAGCCAGGTGACATGATCAAAAAAAACCTTGCTGCAAAGTTGCACATCATTTAAAGTGATTGAATGTTCCTTCATTAAAAAAACACTGAGCTGCAAATGTTGGCTGTGCCATGGAAAATCTTGGCCAACAATTTACCTTGTTTAGTTTGTTAATTTGTCAAATTAATATGAAAATGTAAAATTCCTGACTTACATCAAATTGCACTGTAAACAAAGAAGAGAATGAATGATGAATGAGAACAGGCTTCAAAACCTTGAACTTCAACTACTTAAACATAGGGTTCAGCTACAGACTTCATTCAACACATGTAAAATGTTCACTAAATTTTCAACTGTTCAACCTCTACTCAACTTATCCATATCTTCAATGATTTTTTAACTATGACCTTTCAAAGTACATCAGCATTTCTGATAGATTTCTACTTTATTAAAGGTGTGTATTGTGTCTAACGAGCAGAGGCTAGAGTGATGATGTCATCGCTAGAGTGGGGGAGAGCAAAAAAAACGACTGAAACTTTTCCCTCTAACCTGTTACCCCAGCCACAAATTACACTCTACACACATGATTTTCTCCACAAATGCAGATAAACTTGTCCTCTCTCATGTGATGTGCTCAAAACAGAATTACAGAATTTCGCACTGAGCCTTTGAGTGCGGGCAGATCCCTCTCTGCTGCCCACAGACTCCATACAAAGATTTTCGGAGGCAGAGCAGATGGGGCTCCAGTTTGTAACTTGCTGGAATGTCTGTAATACGTGAAAAGCAATAAAAGCAGAGATCAGTGACTCTCATATAAATACCTTTGTTTTGCTGGTTTATTGCTGAGATTCTCTGTGGCTGAGTAGTTAGAGTAAAAGTTTGGAAGTCGAGATCACAAGTTCGATTCTACTACTACCCATACTTTCTAACTACTTGATTCAACTTGTAAAATGTTCACCAGACTTTCAACTATTCAGCTGTCTTTGATTTTTGACTGTGTAAAATTCATTCAAATCCAGGTCCTCCGTGGCCACATGGTTAGAGTGCATGATTTCTTATCATGAGATCAGGGGTTTGACTCCAACCCTGTCTGTTGCATGTCATTCCCTGGTCTCTCTCTTCATCAGTTTCTTTTGCTAATTCTTCAGCAATGGCGTTCAGCTTTCAGCAGTCACACACATTTCCTTTTGGAAACCCTTTTTCTAGTTTTTTCAAGCATCCTATAGGGAATGATTGTAGCAACACATAATGTAATAATGGCTTATGATGTAATAACGGCCTGTAGGGGAGGAAATATTTAGAGACATTTATCTAATATCTCCCCAATACGTATTCTGTCTTTCCGGTGTTAAGAGGAGGTTTTATTAAAGTAAAGTAGTTAATTTATTCAATCTGACTCCATTTGATTAAAGATAACTTTACCCTTAAATATTATTTAGTATCAATAGTTAACCAGTAATTAAGAATATAAGCCTTTTAAAGACTGAACTCTACTGTTAAGAAATCTGACATCAGTCTTAGTTCAGGGATGGCAGATATAGGTTAACAAACCACTCAGTGACCTTCTTAACATGGAAGAATAGCCCTGATGCCTGGGTTGAAGTATTCAGACGTATTAGAACATGATACTCAATCTTATCTGTCCAACTCAGAGGTTAAGGGTGTGAACAGCGTCCAGTGAAACTTACCATATAACTAAAGTCTTTGGGATACAGTATTTAACTCGTCTCTATCTCAGTTCAGGGATGGCAGATATAGACTTAAACTATTCAGTGACCTTCTTAACATAGAAGAACAGCCCTGACACCTGGGTTGAGATATTCAGAGGTTATAGAACATATGTAAATAATTACAGAACATGATACTCAATCTTTTCTATTCAACTCAGAGGTTAAGGGTGTGAGTGTTACCCAGTGAAACTGACCATATAACTAAAGACCTACGAGGTATCTGATAACAGATCCTTCACTACAAGAGTAAAATCTCAACAATATTAGAAATGAATGGTTAACATTCCAGTTTATTGTGATGTACAGTAAGTGAACAAACTAGCCAATAGCAACAATACTTGAGAAACAGTTATTGTAACACACTCGACGTGTGGGAGCTCTGGTAAGCAGATCAACTCAAAGGTTAGGTCCTTGCTCTTTCCCTTAAATATCCAACCAGAACAAAGACACTTTTAAATCACATGTCAATAGGAATTTGTATAGAGACACCACTCACATCTGGAGACCTTTGATCATCAGGGTGTATGTCACAGGACAATAACTTCACACTGAGACCATCAGTCATGTAACATTTCAAGGGGAAGTCAGGTAGATAGGAGGTGTTAGGGAGACACTAATCAAAAGGCATAATACACAAAGTAGTTTCTTCCAGTCTGGGGGAAACTTCCATTGTTTCAGGGATGAGAGTTCAGGGTGATGTTGAACTGTCTTACAGGCCCATAATGTAAATGTAATAAAAGTTCATAATGCAATAAAATCATGGGCGCATAATATAATAATGTAATAACATATCACATTATGAGCCTTACTCATGCCACTCATAATGAAATAACAGCTCATAATATGATAATGGGTTATACTGAGAGAAAAGTGTTGCATTATCATCGTTTTTACCTCTGCCATTCCTGAAGTGTCTCTCTGTCTTTCAGCAGGATCACAATTTCTGCAAAACATGGTGGAGCACTGGCCAACTTGCTATATACGTCCACCCCGTATGCGGCAGGCCACATAAACAGGAAGAAAAGCCTAATTGTTTAACGTGTCATCCTCTATAGGTCATGTCCATGGTATAAAGACCACTTCTGCACAGAGAGAGAGATGTAGAACTGTGTGTCATCTGCATAGTTATTATGGTATTGTATTTTGTGTATTTTTTTTTTTTTTTTTTAAATATGACCAAGGGAAAGCAGGTATAGATTGAATAGGAGTAGACCAAGGATTGATAGATATGAGGATAGCCAACTTAAAACTGGACCAGACAATCCCACCCAGTTATGAAGTATGTTCAGAAGGATATGGTGTTGTATTGTGTCAAATGCTGTACTTAAATTGAGGAGTACTAAGACTGAGAGTTTACCAGTGTTAGTGTTTTTGTGGAGATCATTCAGGACTTTAATAAGGGCAGTTTCTGTGCTGAGGTGAGATCTGAGGCCAGATTGAAGATCATCAAACAGGTCATTTTATTGTTAGACACGTATTTAGCTGATTGTATACAGTTTTTTCAAGGATCTGCCGGTGGCACAGCGCTGGTGCGTCTCGGGCACAAGAGATTCTGACTGTTTGTTTGAATCTGATTTAAAGTTTGTCGCGTCTTGTTGAATCTCGAGTCCTGTTTTTAAGTGTGCCAAGTTGAAATCTGCCTCTCTGGGATTAGGGTTAGGGTTATGTGGAAGGAGATGGTGTGATTAGTTCTGCTAGTGATTCTGATTGGGTCTACTATCTGGGCGGAGTATGCTGGTACAGCAATGCCTCCCGGAGGAGGTGAACAGGTCCAATCATCAAGAAGCACTCCAGGGCCCAGCGTGCTGGATCATGCACCAGAGGAGTTGAGTTGGTGTAGAGGCAGATGATAAAGGTGAGGCGGCATTCAGCACTGGCTCCAGTGGCGGCGCAGTAAGGTACCTCTGTCTTTAATAATCTTCAGCAATGGCCGATCACTGAGAAACAAGATGGATGAGCTTTGAGTGACCAGGGTCTGCCATGAATATTGGGAATCGTGCCCATATACAAGCCTGCCATCAAAAGCAGCAAACCCATTTTGAAGATGGGCAGGACACGAGGAACTGAGCGGTTACTTCTTCACAACAGACTGGGATGTCTTTTACCAGGATTATATCCTGGTCTCAAAAAAAAAAACAAAAAACGATGAGCTGTTATTACATTATAAGCAGCGCCAATAGGGCTCATAATGTAGTAAGCTATTACATTATTACCTTATGCGCATAGCTCATGATTTTATTACATTATGAACTTTATTACATTTGAGTTATTACATTATAAGCCATTATTGCATTATGAGGTGCTACAAGGATGAACACACTGAGACAGCATTAGCACATGTTAGTGTCTCTGCATGTTTGGCTGATATCACAGATACTAAATCTGGTGCTGTATCAATTCTAACTGTACAGTATAGTGTGTACACTTACTCTTATTTCCTAACAGTGAACATTTTTGTATACTACTGCTGTACACTGTAATGTTTACAATAATCTAGAAACTCTAGTGTTTGTACTTGGGAAAAGATACAATACAGCTAACAGCACATTAGCAAATCCAAACCCCATCTTTAAATGAGTGCGTAGTTTCGACAATGCCACAGGTTCTCTTTCATGTTACGTTTGCTCATCTTGGTCTTTTGTGTCTGAAGGAAGTGGACTGGGAGGTGGAGCTGGCCTTTGTGATTGGACGGAGAGGAAAACAAATCAAGGTGAGAAACCACATCAGCCCTGATGTCTGTGATGCGTTAATAATTCTGCAGAAGCTCTGACTCAGACCTTATCCCCTTTTGTTGTCCAGGAGGAAGACGCTCTCTCCTATGTGGCTGGCTTTACTGTGGCCAATGACGTTAGCGCGCGGGATTGGCAGATGAAGCGCAACGGGAAGCAGTGGCTGCTGGGAAAAACGTTTGACAGCTTCTGTCCTCTGGGCCCCGCCCTAGTAACCAGTGATGCCGTGAGCGGTGAGAGGGAACGAGAATGCACAGTGGGGAGAGAGTAAGGGGAAATTAAAGGCAGTCTGGTGAATCATGCACTTATCTGCGATTTGTCTGTTAGAGGCTTCGCTGAGTTCACAAGCTGCAATTCAGTAAAAAGATGCTTTGTGCAGCTGCAGCAGCAAGACACAGCAGAATGATGATGGTGGTTAAAAGTCACTACCGATATTTAAGGTTAGAAATATTCTTGGTGAATATAGGCCACAGCATATTTGTGGCATCAGCACAGACAGATTCCTGCTGAAGTGGCAGTGATGTCAGTCATTAAAGTAAAGTATTTAACCAATGAATTTACCATGAAATTCACAATTGGATGAGAGCTGCTGCTAGAATCATCACCACTTCTGAATTTGGAGTTTAAAGGAAGAGTTTGTTGCAGTTTGAAAACACAACATTCAAACTGGGCCCCTCCTCTAGTGATGTACGATACCACTGATTTTTATTCCGATCCGGTACCAAGTAAAACCAAAGGTGGTATTGCCAATACCAGTGCAGATACAGATACATTTTACAGAAGTTTCATGTGTGAAGAAGGGGGAAGCAAAAAAAAAAAATAGACAGTTCCAAATTATAGTTATACAATGACACTAAAATGCAGACTGTCTTTCTTTGGTTTAATTTGAATTGTCAGTAGCAATAAAACACTGAAAAATAGACATTAAATGCAAGGGTGTACACATTGTATAGACATGGGGGGGTCCAAATGAGAGCCCTTCCACAGAAGTGCATGGAAATTTGCTAATTCCGAACATAGTTTTGAGGACTACATTGACCATTTGAATTCCCGTTTAAATGAATAGTCTACAAGTTCTCTGAGATTTCAGCGAAAAAAATTTAGATAATCTTTCTTATATTTTAATTAGAAACACTTTGTTCAATAATAACATTCAAACTTTAATCCTCCTGCTCTCATTAGGTCTATGAGTTCAGCTGAGTGTATGCATGGCTGTTTGTGTGAAAGTGGCGCATTGATTTACACAACGATAGTTCCTCAGAGGTGGAAGCAGATAAGAGTCCCTTCCAAATGGCGGGGATAGGTCCTGTAAATAGCAAAATAACTATCTACTGTGAGGAAAATAATTGTTAACCCCAAATTAGTGTAGACCGGTCATAGTATCGATTCTTCATTATGAGAATGGATTCCAAAACTGACACATCTGGCATCGGAAGTATCGAGAAAACACCGACTCCCACCTAGAAATGTCCCGTCCACACCAAAACATCAGAGTACAGGCAGAGGGGGGCTCTGCAGACTCTACCTTTAAATATGATACAGAAATTGATTTAATTAATAGTAAATACACCTAACTCGTATCAACTAATCTTGAGTACTTAACACAGCCCCTTGTCCAAAAAAGTGGTTGCATGTTTTTGACTGTGGACTGGAAACACTGGTCCTCTTTTCTCAACTCCTCAAACAGCTCTTTCTTGACCACAACAGTCTGCCCTGATTTGAGATTATTGGATGAACAAGCTTCTCCCTTTCTGCCCTGACTTACTGGTGACAACATCTGTGTCAGTTTGTGTCATTGTTAGTTCTTGGCGCCATTTACAGGACACACTACATATTATATATATGCACTCATATCCAGGATAGTTTGCTCAGTTCACCAAAAAGGTGCACTCTCCACAGTCAGTGGTATGTCCCTGTAATTTCGATGCAACTGTGTTTCGGCACATCTGAGCCTCCACTGTGGCTTTTCCTTTCTCTTTTGTCAGGTTTGTGATATTAACTCCAGGAGATGTGTTCCTGACAGGCACTCCTCCAGGTGTAGGTGTGTTCAGGAATCCGCCCATCTTTCTCAAGGTGATTTCATGCTTGAAACTGATCAACAATCAAAAGCTGTAGAGCTGGTTCACACATTCATTTGGCTACGCATTTACTTTCATTTTATGTAGAAAAGAGTTTTAAAGCAACACTATGTAGTTTTTCAACCTCAAAATAATGTTTCTAAACTCATTGAAGTGGTAGAAAAATGGTTAATAGGATGAATCCCCCTCAGGACACACACAGGGACCCCCTCAGGCTGCTGCAGTCTGAGTGGGTCCCTGTGTGTGTCCCTCCAGCGCTCCGGTGACACACAAAACCCTCTTTGCTTGGCACCAGCAACGACAACGGCACCAGTAGTGGCACTGGCTCCGTTTTAAGGCCGAGAAATGACATAGTGTTGCTTTAATATATTGACCAGTACTTCACACAGCCCCTTGTCCAAAAAACCCAAACTATCCTCTAAAGCAGCTCCTGCTTTAACACCAGATGGTGGAGATTCATGAAGCTTCTGAGTTGCTGCCTCAAGTGAAGGAGTTCAGATATCTCAAGGTCTTATTCAGGAGGGAGGGGAGGATGGAGCAAGTGATCAACAGACAGATCAGCAGTAATGTGGAAGCCATACTGGACTGGTGTGGTTAAGAAGAAGAGAAAAGGGAGCTGTTGAGAATGTTTGAGGAGTTGAGAAAAGAGGATCAGTGTTTCCAGACCACAGTCAAGAACATGCAACCAGTCCCAAAGCTGCAGAGTCCCCCCGAGCCACAACTGTGTTCTATTTATTCTTGGCTTCTAGGTTAATAAATGATTCATTATTAGGCAAGGCAAGGCAATTTTATTTGTACCGTTTTTACAAACAGTTTGTCTCAAAGGACTTTACACAGCATTATGACAGCATCCTCTGCCCTTAGACCCTCACATCGACTGAGGAAAAACTCCCAAGAAAACCCTTTAACAGGGAAAAATGGAGAAACCTCAGGGTGAGCGACAGAGGAGGGATCCCTCACCCAGGACGGGCAGACGTGCAATAGATGTTGTATACAGACAAGAAAACAATTTACAACATGGAATATGGAAAACATGGAAATGGAATCAGTCAGTTAATGAAAAATGATGAAGGCAGCTCCTGGTGGGCAGGGAGGGAAGGCCAGTTTAATGGGACTACTGGACGGCAGACAGGGTCGTGAGCAGGGAGTGCAGGTCGGTTTAACAGCAGGAGAAAGGAGGTGATGGAGGCGGCGGTTGGTTGGTTGGTGCAGGGGGATGGAGCTCTGAAGAGACCTGTGGAAACACAGAGAGAGTGCGAGACACCAAGGCCAGACTACAAAGTGCAACAGTTAATGACAGTTCAGAATGTGTGAACTGGGAGAGGAGAGGAGAGGAAAGGAAGGATAGGGCTCCATGTAACCTGATGTGTCCCCCAGAAGTTTAAGCCTATAGCAGCATAGCTATAAAATGGGTCAGGACTACCTGAGCCAGCCCTAACTAAAAGCTCTGTCATAGGAGGGAAGGAAGGTCTTAAGCCTGGACTTAAATGTAGAAAGAGTGTCTGCCTCTCTGACCCATGGAGAGAGCTGGTTCCACAATAGAGGAGCCCGGTAACTGAAGGCTCTACCTCCCAGTCTGTTTTAGAGATACTGGGGGTCACTAACAGACCTGCATTCCGGGAGCGAAGTGCTCTGGTAGGACAGTATGGAATAATGAGGTCTTTCAGAAGAGATGGAGCTTTGTCATTAAGAGCCTTGTAAGTAGAAGGATCTTGAAGTCTATTCTACATCCTACAGGAAGCCAATGGAGAGAAGCTAGAATGGGAGATATGTGCTCTCTCTCACTAACTCTTGTCAGTGCCCTCACTGCAGCATTCTGGACCAGCTGGAGACTTTTTAGAGAGTTTTTTGGACATCCTGACAAGAGAGAGTTACAGTAGTCCAGCCTAGAAGTGATAAATGCGTGGACCAGTTTCTCAGCATCACTCTGAGAGAGGATATTCCTGATCTTAGCTATACTGCGCAGGTGAAAGACGGCAGTCTTAGTCACATGCTTTATGTGAGAGCTGAAGGAAAGATCCTGGTCAAAAATGACTCCAAGGTTCCTCGCTGTTGGACTGGAGTTCAGGGTGATGCCATCCAGAGTAGCGATCTGATTGGAGAATGTGTCCCTGAGATGCTTAGGTCCAATCACAATAACCTTAGAAGACATCCAGGATTTGATGACTTTCACGCAATCTTGCAGATTGATGAAGCGGCTTCTATCATCTGGCTGTATCGATAAGTAGAGCTGAGTATCATCAGCGTAACAATGGAAATTGATGGAGTGCTTCCAGATTTTATCCCCTAATGGAAGCATGTAAAGAGAGAAGAGAACTGGCCCTAAAACTGACCCCTGTGGCACACCACACGTAACTCTGCTGTCCTCAGAATGGTCATTATTAACATTAATGAATTGAAACCTGTCAGATAGGTATGAGTCAAACCATTTTAGAGCAGATCCTTTAATCCCAATTTCATGTTCTTGTCTCTGCAGCAAGATGCTGTGATCGATGGTGTCAAATGCAGCACTGAGGTCCAGAAGTACAAGTACAGAGACAAGACCTCTTTCTGAAGCTATAAGAAGATGGTTGGAGAGTTTGACCAGTGCTGTTTCAGTGCTGTGGTGTTCTCTAAATCCAGATTGGAAAGCTTCCAAAAGCTCGTTGCTGTGCAGATGTTCATGTAGCTGCACTAGGACAACCTTCTCAAGGATCTTAGAGACGTAGGGAAGGTTGGATATAGGCCTATATTTGGCTAATACATCTGGATCAAGAGAGGGCTTTATAAGTAGAGGATTAATGACAGTCACCTTAAAGGCCTGTGGCAATTGGCCTGTGACTAAGGAAAGGTTGATCTGGTTCAGTATAGTAGCGTAAGCTACGGGGAAGACATCCTTGAGCAGTCTTGTTGGGATTGGGTCAAGCAGACATGTAGCTGATTTGGAGGAGGTGATTACAGAAGTTAGGTCAGACAGGTCGATGGGGGAGAAGCTGTTCAAGTATGTACCAAGTCTGGGAGGTGCTTCCGTAGGGGCTGTAATCTGTGGTCCACTACTTTCGATCCTTGTTCTGATATTTATGATCTTATCAGAAAAGAAAGTTAGGAAATCGTTGCTGCTGAGAGTCGGAGGGATGCATGCCTCAACAGCACTGTGGTTCTTAGTCAGCCTGGCCACAGTGTTAAAAAGGAACCTGGGATATTAGTTTTCTTTTCTGTATGCTGTTGGACCTGACTCACAGGTTTTGGTCAGGTTTTTAAAATGTGAATGACAATAAACTGAATCTGAGGCAACTGAACATGAAATGTTGACCACTGCACTGGCCTCATCTCAAAGTAAAGCCAGCTTAGTGTGACTGGTTTTGTGCCCAGGTGCCGTATTTGGGCCCTGCAGAAGTAGAAGAAGTGTGGCAGTGGCCAGAGAACCAGACTGAGGTCAAGAATTTTCCTCGGCTCACCTTCTACAGGTGGTTTGTACCTTTGCAGATTCCCTGCCCCCTCCTCCAGGAAGAAGGGTAGATGGTTCACATGAATGACTGTCAAGTAGCCTTTGAGCAGCAGAAGCTTTGTTTGACATTTGCCTCCATCCTGGTATATACTGACAGGAGGGGGCCATAGCTTATATCAGTAGGGCTCTGACTAAACACGAGATGAAATATACAACTGTCAAGACAGAACTGCTGAGAAAAGAGTTTGTGCTGAGGATAGACTGTACGTGTTTGAGGTGGTTGCTTCATTTCCAACAACTAGAGGACCGGCTAGCCGGTGGCTGGAGCAGCTTGCTTTGTTCACCTTATCACTTACTAGGTTGACGTCTACATCCACGTTTTCTTCTTTTCCTCCTCCAGATCCCCACAATCTGGGCATCCGCTGCCTAGTTAACGGAGACACAGTTCAGAACAGCAACACTGATCAGATGATCTTTAAGACAGCAGCGCTGATCTCCTGGGTCTCAAAGTAAGTCCTCTCACTCTAACTGCCAACAATGATGGGGTCTGTGGCAGAGAACTCTACAGAGATACTGCATGCTGTAATTAAAGGTTTACATCATTAATAATAAGCTGTTACTCTTCCCTACCTGAGTAATTCAAGCTAAGCTTCCAGTTAAGAAATAACAAAGTTTGACTCATGACAGACATGTCCTCACAAAAAAGGGAGCACTGTTAATGGATTCTGTCAGTGACTGAGCAGCAGCCTTTACCTCTGAAGCTGAAGTGTTATCTGCCCTGATTTGAGATGATTGGATGGACAAGCTTCTCCCTTTCTGCCCTGACTTACTGGTGACAACATCTGTGTCAGTTTGTATCATTGTTAGTTCAGTCAGACAACTCTGGAATGAGAATAAATAATTTATTGGACATAAGCAAGCTGAAGCACAGCATAGGTGGCCTATTCTTGAGCATGGCTGCAGGAGGTTTGGTGTCAGGCTCTGTCTCAGTTATTCATTCCCTGAATAATGATCTGCTTGATAGACCTAACAGGGAATGAAAGCAGACCCCCGCAGGGGATCACAGAGACAGAGCCCACAGGTGGATGCTGGGGAGGTGGTGGGTTTGCAAAACCTCATGGGCAGCAGGGGCAGTAGCAGCAGCAGCAGCAGCAACAGCATGAGATGAAGCAGTAGCAGCAGCAAAGGTACCAGCAGTACCAGCAGCAGAGAACAGCAGCAGCAGCATCAGCAGCAAGCCAGGGGAGAGCAGGTAAGCTGGGTGGGTTTAAATAACCCGCCCTATTTGGTTGAGGGGAGCACGTGACTGATCAGCTGATCAGAACGGGCGCAGCTTGAGTTGTCTGCCTGAACTAGCTTCGCAGGCTTCGCATCATTTCATGGCGCCATTTACAGGACATAAATATTACATATTACATATATTACATATTATATATATGCACTCATATCCAGGATAGTTTGCTCAGTTCACCAAAAAGGTGCACTCTCCACAGTCAGTGGTACGTCTCTGTAATTTCGATGCAACTGTGTTTCAGCACATCTGAGCCTCCACTGTGGCTTTTCCTTTCTCTTTTGTCAGGTTTGTGACATTAACTCCAGGAGATGTGTTCCTGACAGGCACTCCTCCAGGTGTAGGTGTGTTCAGGAATCCGCCCATCTTTCTCAAGGTGATTTCATGCTTGAAACTGATCAACAATCAAAAGCTGTAGAGCTGGTTCACACATTCCTTTGGCTACGCATTTACTTTCATTTTATGTAGAAAAGAGTTTTAAAGCAACACTATGTAGTTTTTCAACCTCAAAATAATGTTTCTAAACTCATTGAAGTGGTAGAAAAATGGTTAATAGGATGAATCATGCCACTGCTGCAGTCTGAGTGGGTACCCGTGTGTGTGTGCCTCCAGAGCTCCAGCGACACGCAAAACCCTCTTTGCTTGGCACCAGCAACAACAATGGCACCGGTACTGGCACTGGCAACAGCAGCAGCAGCAGGACTGACAACGGCACTGGTACCAGCTCCGTGAACAATTCAGCGGGACCTCACTCAGGCTGCAGCGGAAGCACAATTCATCCTATTAACTGTTTTTCTACCACTTCAATGGGTTTAAAACCATTTTAAGGCAGATAAACTACATAGTGTTGCTTTAATATAGTGGTGTGTGGGTGTATTTTAAATGAGTGTTTAATTGTTTTGTCTTTCAGAGAGGAGACGTGGTGGAGTGTCAGATAGACCAGCTAGGCTCTTTAGTCAACAAAGTGGTCTAAAGCCCAATATCAACTACTGGAAACAGCAACAAGGCATGAGGAAATGTCAGCTATTGAACAAAATGCAGGACTTCTACTCCATGTTTGATAATTACAGAAGAGAAAATTAATTTTTAAAACATCTATTTTTTTGAATTCAGAATATTTGCACTGCACTTCTTCACATAGAATTCACATGTTGAAAACTTGCAGGTCTAAAACTTTTAAAGCTTGACTGTGTGAACATGTGTGAAGTGTCTCCTGATGAATATTGTGGTCCTGACCTTACACTGACTGTGAGAGAGGCCAATGTGGTGTTTTTACTATATGGGTGTGTCGAGTGTGTTTACATGACTTAAAATGGAGTTTGTCAGCAGATGTAAAAATATTAGCGATCAACCACCACCCACTCACACTACACTGCAGAGAACTGAAAACCTTCTGTTTTAATTTAGAAGGAGAAAAAATGATTTCTATTTATGTTTAATAGTCATGATGGTGATCGTGTAGAAAACTTTTCTATTAACTTTGGAACTGCAAACTTTCTTGTGAAAAGAAAGCAAATTTCCAGTGATGGGTGAAATTAATTTAATCATCAAACATGCCCTTTTGCTTGCTTTGCATTTGGGACAGTACTTCATAATTACTTAGATCTGGGCTTCCACTCATCTACCTGCTTGCTTAATCTTCACCCAAATTGCTGAAATTGCATTTTTGCAACGACAGTGACGAGCTTCAGGAAAATCCCATGACTGAGCAGATCCATTTAGTTTCATTTGTGATGAGGTGACGTGTTGAGTCTGGAAACTGTGGCCGACCACAGAGTCTCTTAACAGTAGCTGCGTTTACATGCAGTGTGTTCCTCAATCTGATTTAAAACAACCGGATTAAATGAATGTTATTCGATCTGTAAATGAACGCGGTCTTAGCAGTCAGTTATCATTAAGAGATATAGTTTGCCTCAATGACTGTCCAATTTTTTTGTTTATTCACCATGTTTATTATGACCACCTTTGACTTTCCTATTTCCTGCAAACGTCAATGCGTGACTCCTACGTACTAGGACGCGCATGCACAGAATGAATAATCCACTGTTGACCGAATCCACTCTATTCAGCCGTTTATATGTGGCATCAAGCTGATTATCAATCGGTGTAGACTACCTCTTTAAATCCAATCGGACATTTAATCAGATCCAGGTGAATCGGATGTTTACATGAGACATTTTGAATCTGATTGACCTATTAATCAGAGTATAAATCGGATTTTTGGACCCATGTAAATGCAGCTACTATGACAAATTATCACATTCAAAATAGGGATTATGTTTTAGTCATTTGGGTAAAGAATTCTGTTCAAAGCATTTTACAGTTTTGGAGTAATGTAGGGCCCAGTGTCCTGCTCAAGGACAGCAGGAAGCGTGTGTATGTGTATCAAAAACCTGATTTGACTGTTTGGGATTCGACAATATGAGTATCCTCAGTTGTACCCTGGGTGGCAGTAGAGCTTCACAGTCAGTGAGGGCTGCTCAGCAACAGATTGTGTGCTTCATTTAGGAGAGAAATAAAAGTAGCCACTCTGATTTTTGACTGTACAGTCAGCTGTAAAGTCCAAAATACTAACACCTGCCAGAAAAAGCTCTACCCTGTTCAAAGCAAGGCATTGATTTGTCTCTGTGCCTTGGTGTCAAAAGGTCTGTGCTGAACAGAGAGACTCTCCTGAGGTCTGAGTCAGCACAGAGAGCACTACATTCCAGAAAACAAACCAGAATGATGAGCAGTTTGGAATAAATCTATATGATTGGGAATATTAGAACACTCTGCTGTGGTAGGTTTCAGCTCACATGAAAGCCAGTCTGCAGGATCTGCTGGATTTGTGATGCAATCAGAAAATTTGTTTATTTGAACTCATCAATTTGTGGAAAAACATGAAAAAAAAGCAGAACTTGAACATTTCTTCATATAAAAACTGAACTTCAGCCCTCAGCCTTCATCACAACATAAACATGGTTTCAACACAAGCTGCACTGAGCATTATCATTATCCTCCAGTCAGTCCTCACCACTGATTACTGGGACTTCATAATCCTTGTCTCCTGTGGCTTTATGCTAATGCTATTACTAAAGTTAAACTTAAAATCAATGTCTCATCACTGAAAAATCAAAATGCAATTAACCTAAAGGCATGGGTCTCCTGGATCAGCATGAATGAATACAAGTCTTCCTGATATGAACACAAGTTGCAACTGCAACCAAACAAAGGAATGTAAAGGCCTCAGTCACACATTAAGTGTAGAGGTACTGGGAGACAAAGAGCTGCAACTTCTGCCTGTTTTCTAGCAGCTGGAACAAAGAGGCGACACCCAGGAACACACCTTCCTCCTGATGCTCCTCCAACAGAACCTGAAGTGAACAGAAACACACCAGTGTCAGGACTTGGGACTCTATATTCAGTAGACTTTATTTGGACGCTGGGAGCTCAGTTTTTCTTATCTTTGGTGGTGTGCTTTTTGTACAAGGACAAATAAAAACACTGAAGTAATAAAGTAGATAAACACAGGATCTTTCAAAATAAGAACACTTCAAATATGAAAAAGCAAAACAAAACTAAAAATGTTAAATAAATAACACTGAAGCACCTTATTCACTCAGTGTGTGAGATAACAACTATAACAGCTCTAAAACTTGATGTCATGATGGCACATGACTTCAAGTTTAAGAGCTGCATAAACACCAGAAACAAATTCAACTGAAACACCAAGGCGTCCTGACATCAAGGATTAGATTTATCTGTCAATTCCCAAAGACAAACCAGATAATGATGATTTCTCAGTGATAACCTTGATAAGGAAGTTAATAAGTGCCTCATGAGATGTTGGCAGATATATAGGTCAATGATGTTCTATTTTTAAAGACAGAGATTCCTAACCCACAGACTGAGAAGACTAATGGTTGCAGACACCTTGTTGTTGAAGAGGCTGAGTGGTGAAATACTTGAGTGAAGAACTTCTGCAGAAACAATGATTTTATATATTTATGGGTAAAAAAAATATCAAGGTTTTTGAATGAGCTTCTCATATTTTCTCACTTTCTCCACTTCTTAGTTTTTATGTTGGTGCCAATCAGTGAGTTCACCCTTCTCCTTTTACTTACTCCTCGTTGTTTGCAAAGTTGGTACATGTGGTTATGACAGATGCTCATATTCCTATCTGCAAGACAAACCATTTACTGCTCTCCTTATCAGGGCTGTATGAAAAACAACTTTCACAGACTTGAAAACTGCTGCAGTTTGATAATCCATCACATTAAATTTAAAGGCTTTATCTGTTCCCGTCAGAGTTTCTGTTTAATCCTCAATTCATTGTGAGAGTATTTTCCTATCAGGTCAACCCACAGGAGGAGAGAGAAATATGTCACAGAGAAAAAGCTACCTTATAGGCTATAAGGTATCTTATTTATATATAAGCTATCTATAAGTATTCACATCCTTCCCTTCATTAAAGTTAGTAAAGTGAAACCTTAATATGAATTACATGTAAAAGCCACTGATTATGCCAGTAAAGATGCATTATCTGTAAAATGCACTTAAGTTATCAAAAGTAAAATCACAAAACAAACAAACAAAAAATCTATAAGGCAGAAAAGTTCTTGTCAGTAAGTTATGGTACATTTAAGTACTTATATTTTGCTGTAGAGATTCATCTCTATCAAAACATATTTTGTAATCTGATTATATTGTTTTGATAATCATATATTTTATGTGCAAACGTATTGTTAAAGTAATTTGTAACTATAGTTAGTGACTACAGATGCAAACTAAAAAATTCAAACCTGCCTTGGAGTGAAGCTAAAGAATAACTGAAGTACATGAACATCAGAAATGATACAAAGCCTGCGAAGCTAGTTCAGGCAGACAACTCGAGCTGCGCCCATCCTGATCAGCTGATCAGTCACATGCTCACCTCTCCAAATAGGGCAGGCTATTTAAACCCCCTAGCTTACCCACTCATCCTGGCAATGCTGCTGCTGCTGCTATTTTCTGCCATTGTCGCTGCTGCTTTGCTGCTGCCCTGCTGCTACTACTGCTTAACATCACATTGCTGCTACTGCTTACTATCACGTTGCTGCTGCTCCTGCTGCCCATGAGGTTTTGCAAACCCACCACCTCCCAGCATCCACCTGTGGGCTCTGTCTCTATGAACCCCTTGCGGGGGTCTGCTTTCATTCCCTGTTAGTTCTGTAAAGCAGATCATTATTCAGGGAATGAATAACTGAGACAGAGCCTGACACCAAACCCGCTGCAGCCATGCTCAGGAATACCTATGCTATGCTTCAGCTTGCTGTGCTTCAGCTTGCTGTGCTTCAGTTTGCTCTGCTTATGCTCTCAATAAATTATTTGTTCTCAGTTCAAGAGTTGTCTGACTGAACTGTACTTCAGCTCTGTTTTTATTTAGTCATACCACAAAGCAATTAAATGTGTTTTAAAATCTAAATTTAAATTCAGGATACTTGAATATGTGAAAAAGATGTACAATAACAGGATGACAGATTTATAACACCAGCGTTCTTCTCTACAGACATGAAAAGTAGATCACTTTGCCACAGTTATGAGACCTTAACCTGTCTGTTCTACTCTTTTCTAAATTCTAATTTTAAAGCACTGGTGTCCTTGGCCCAGTGAGGCCTCTTTATAGACTGACATCTCTGCTTTAACATGATTGGTTGTGGCTGGCTAAAGTCAGGCTCACTTCCTTTTCTTATGCATCAAAATCAGGTTGGATTCCTGTCCACATCAAGTAGAAGGGTCAACAACAGGCTCACCTGAGCACAGGCTGATGTCACAAATCAACCTTCTGGGAGTTAGACTCTGCCTAAACTTTCAGCCCTGACTCAAGACTCAAATTTTAATTCTTTGTAGACACACACACACACACACACACACACATACATAGAGGCTGTCACTCACCCCCAGGTCTATTAGTGTTCTAACTGCAGTGTGTGCAGCCTCCTCAGAGCAGCTCTCTGTGAGATATGGCACAAAGGCAAACATGAATCAAATGAACAGACAGATATCCAATATAGAAAACCAGGTCAAGATAACAGAACAAAGCCATTACCAGTGGGACTGATAGAATTTTTATACTGTGTTTTATTGAGAGGTGTCATTTTAGCACTTCTTGATTGTCTTATATGTAAGAGGGCGAAGAATAGAGCATGAGATATGAGTGGGGGAGCTGCTGGGCTTCTTCTCCTGTTTCTGCTGACTTGTTTCAATTCACACAGAGTCAGTGGGATGAGGCGAGGCTACGAGCTTTTAAACATCTTTATGTGTGGGGAGATGTGAGTGTGTGTGCTTTTGAGAATAGGATGTCAGACTGAGCTCACCATAGTGCTGTTTCTTCTTACTTGCTGTGTCACTCAAATAGGAGTGTATCTGAGCCAGAAACTCTGCTTCTGAGGACATGAAAACGGAGGCACAACATTCAGACAAAGTCATTAAGCCCTTCTCCATTTTAATTTGTATCAAATAAAGTGAACACCACTAAAAGACAACTGTCTCTGTCTTTTAAAGATACAGTACATCTACCTGGCAGAGGTGTATCTATGAGGTCAAGTGCTGTCACAGTCCAGCACAGCGCCCTCAGATGTCCAGCTAGCATACTGCACAAAAGGAAGAGCATCTCCGGACAGTGACTGGGCTGGCTTATCTAGAGACAGAGGAGACAGAGATCAGAAATGGCAAAATGAGGATGATGGCAGAGTAGAGTGAAAGCAAAGTTTCCACTACAGTGAGCACAACATAAGAAGTCTCTGTCAGGGTGAAATACAGCTGTAGGATGTCAAGGCCTGATATTTCAAAACCTGCTGGGGCAGCACACTCTTATGTGGGTACTCAGGGTGAATTCCCAGAGCCATTAAAATAGATTCTATGTCAAGCTTTCATTCTCTAGTACATTAAATTAGTGCCTCAACAATACTGAACCACTATGTACAGTGTCTGAAGACAAGAGTATGTCCTCCATGTCATGTGAAGGCCATGTGGCCCAGTGGCCCATCCAGGACCTGGCCAGCTCAGCATTAATTACAAGCAACATGTCCCACAGGCCAGTGGCTGTTAAGGGCTTAAGTAAGTAAGTTCCAAAGAGGCTTGATGGATGGATGATGGATGGATGGATGGATGGATGGATGGATGGATGGACGAATGGATGGATGTCTTTATTCTATTCAGCCACATTTACATCAGGCTCTGAGACCTGGTAATAAGACCTGGGTCACAGTCAGCATTCAACCAGAATCTGGAGGTTGGAAGCACATTTTTGTCTGCCATATCAGTATATTCTGTAAATAATCATAATATCTGTGAAGTAAAGAATAGTATGTGCTGACATACCTCTGACCATATTGTGTAAAGTAGACCACTTTATAAAGAAACCGGTTGTTTCAGGAATTGAACTTCTTCTGCTCAGTATTCATTTGTCATATGTCACATTTTTCTTACAAAGACTCAGTGAACAGCAATGTTGGTAATGAGGGAATCAATAAAACTGGGGCTTCGCAGGGTTCACTCTCTAACATAGTTTAGCAGTGTGTGGTGCAATTATAGTCATGCAATGTGGAAATATATGAGAGTGGAGTTCACATTGTAGAGTGCAGCTGCTTCTGTGGAATCACCTGATTCCCTTAGACATTACACAGACGAAATACGCCAAAAAATATATGACTCAAGATTCTTTCAGCCTGATTTCTAGAGTGGAGCTTATCCAGTGTTCAATGAGCAGTGGCAATTTGGCCAATGAGGCCAATTCCAATAGTGTTTACACAATTGAACCATCCATTGTCTACACTACTCACTACAGGCAGAGGGAGAACATGCAAACTCCACCTTGAATGGCCCAGGAATCAAACTTCCTCGCTGAGACATATATTTATACTTCCTATAGTTTTTAAGACTTTAAGTGTTTGGCTGTGGCTAGTTACTGGTGAAGGGCTTCCATTTGAGAAGCTATGTAAAAAAAAAAATAAAGAGTCTGGTGAATGTCTGTGAACAAGCAGGATTTTACAATTCAGGTATTTGAGCAACAACTTCACAACCTACACAAGACCAGGGCTCTTGTTGAGAATTGGACACATCTTGACCTGAGGTGAATTTATCCAGGCTAACAAACAACTGGCAGTAGAAGAGATGGCAAGGGAATATCTGTTTTTGTTTGTTCTGGAGGTGTGTTCTGTCCTTGTTCAGCACCTGAGCTGTGGGCAGCAGAGAGGCATTGATGAGGAGGAGTGAGAGACTGGATAGAGAGGTAAAAGATAAAAGTTAAAAAGCTGTATGAATTTAAGATTCTGAAGTTGATTCTTATAACTGGACTGCTAGCTCATCTGGACAACTGCTCTCTTACTCTTTCTAAAAAAAATAATGGCTGAGAGCTTGAAAAATGGATCACGTGCACATCTGAACCCAGGTGGATAATGGTGAAGTACAAAGGCTGCATACTGAAAATAATCAACCTTCAAGGTCAATGACAACCAAAAGACCTGTGTAACTAAGAGTTCAACTGATATGAAAACATATCCATCATGCCAGCTGCGGCTTAGGGAGGGAGAGTGTGTTATCCAATTATCTCAAGGTAGGTTGTTTGGACCTCAGCTGCTCTGCTCCGCATACTGAAGTGTCCTTGGATCAAGCTGCTTCCCAAGGCCAGGCCAGTACCTTGCATGTAAGACTTATGCTTGTGTCTGTGTCGATGTCTGTGATTGACAGGCTAACTGTAAAGGGCTTTAAAAAAACAACAACAATATAATCGCACCCCACTTACACATCCAAACAAACAAAAAAGCTTGGCTCAGACTACAGGAGATTTGTCTCTATTTAAACCTTATTCACAGTCTGCTCCTGGACCTTGGTGAGTACCGATGTTGAGCCCAGATTATCTGGTAGACTGATCACTTCACAGATCCAGTCATAAACTTAAGAAAAAGTTTGAAGACTTCCAGGGTTATGATTACTATACTATTTACTATTCATTATGTTGCAGTCTCACTCTTCTAGACAGATTGTCCCTGAGGTCACAGCCCACCTTTGTATAGGCTGACTTTAAAGATATTTACTGATGCAACAATTGAACTCAGTGCTTCAAGGACACAATGTTTTGGTGAGAGCATTAACATGCTTCGGTTTGTTAACAATAAAATCTCATTAGAGGGCCTTTCAATACGACAGGTACTTATTGGGCCATCATTCTATCCTGCCATGTGCTATTCTTAGGCCTGTGAAGAGGCAAAAGAGCCCAGCAGCACTATTTTGTACCTTGTAGGAATGCAGGTCCTGCTCCTCACAGTCAGAGTCGCTGTGGTAAGGGTCATCAGTAGTGGTCCAGGTGAGAGCACCCTCCTTCTTCCAGGAATCACATATGGGAAGAGCCCTGGGGATCTACAGTGTAGATGGAGAGTAGAACAGACAGCTCTATAGCAGATTGTATCTCTTTCTGTTGTATATTCAAATACATGTTTATATTTGTATCAAATGTATAAAGATTAGGGCAAAACACAGTGGTAGTCAACATTGGTATCAGATACAGAAAAGAGAAGTCTCTGGATACTAATTACCCTTTCTCTTAAAGAGCCTGTAAAGCTCATTTGATAGTTTTGTTGAAAAAACATCATAGATATTACAAAACTATTTCTGAACTATGTTGTACTAACTTGTGGAATTAGACAGTCAAACTGTATTTCATTGTTTCTGAGTTAGAGATTTTTTTGGCCAGGTCCCAAAAAAAGGAACCAGTGACGCCCTCTGTACCCCATTTATTATCTCCCTCCCCTAATGGTATAGAAACATAGAAAACACTAGTGTTAGAGAAGAATTTCTTTTCTCTGTGTAGATTGTGTGGTTAAAGGTCAAATCCCTCTCTGTTTATAGGTGAAAGTTGAGAATTTGATGTTTTCCTGTTAGACACATTGCTAGAGACAGTGATCTGCCCCGCACTCTCTCCCAGGAACATGCCAAGGCCATGTTTATTCCCCTGGCGCCTTAATTCTCACTTTCTGGTGGTTTCCAGACACAGCTGCAGAGACAGGTGATAATGGGCGCATTCACTCTGGGAGAGAGGAGAGAATCCATTGTTGTTCTCCTGTCACCTAGATGGTGTAAGTCTTTATCTTGATGTTTATGCCCAATAGACAATAGAATATTAACACATCTCCCTTTGTGGGCTCGGTCCACCTTTCTGGTATATGAATCTGAACTTTGCTGTTTGGCCCTCAGAATTGAGGTGGCATCACACACTCATGTTTTGTCAATGACTCTTCTGTTCTCCTTGATCGATCAAGCCTAATAAAGTGTTTCAGTATAAGACATCCAGGACTCCGGTGCTTCTTCTTCCTGTGTGTTTCAGACTGAGAGGAACCAGGTTGCTGGTTTTTCTTTGGCTCAGAATTTGACTGTGTCCGGCTAGATGTTACCAATATTGCTGCTGGATGAAGTATTGTTTCCTTTTAGCATGAAGTTAACTGACATCAGATGTGGTTTCAGCAGACACATCTCCAGTGTTCCAGAGGGGAGAACACATATTATTTTTTATGTCTGAATGATTTCATATATTTGGCTATATTTTTATCTGTACAAATTCTCCTGTGTTGTGACAAACTGAAAACAGTTAACTGTCTGCCTGTGACTGAGCTGCTATTATTCACTAGTTGGCTGTTCTTGTTGACTTGTTCTATCTGACATTTTATTTACACAGCAATTACATAATTCATCTGTAGTTGAGTGAATGTGAGTGTCATATTCAGTCAAGATTAGTCAAGTTGTGGTCATCCAAAGGGAAATATGTGTCTTTAAAGTAGTTAAGAGCTCATGTTTCAAGTGCATCTCAAGTGAACCAAAACAGTCAAGGTGAACAGAAAGTGTGTAAATAGATCTAAAACTATTTCAAGCAAATGAAAGTTACTGTACAAGATTCTGAGAATAATTATAGAAAAAATATCTGTAGATGAAGTGTAGAACAGATTATCAAGATTTTTTGAATCATGAAACCTCTTGGGGCAATAACATACAGTATTTTTAAATATTAAGTGTTACAGAGCACAACTTTTACAGTTAAAGAATAACTTTTCTTACTTCCTCCATGACCAGGATGCCACAGCGCACCAGGCTGTCAACAGCATCCAGAGCAAAACTCTGGGATGACTGACAGGGCTGGGGAGAGAGAGAGAGAGAGAGAGAGAGAGAGAGAGAGAGAGAGAGAGAGAGAGAGAGAGAGAGAGAGCGAGAGAGAGAGAGAGAGAGAGAGAGAGAGAGAGAAAGAATGGAAAAGCAAGGTTTAGAGTCAGAGCTTTGACCCATCCATCATATATATAGGAAGTGCAGAAGCAGAGCAGCTGAGGTGTGTAGTAGAGATGGAGCAGAGATCAGAGGAGGAAGGAGGAAAGATGGCTGATGGGGGGTGATATTATGAGGATTCGGGGGAGAAGCATACCTGCAAGCAGAAGAGACAAGAGAAGAGCAGCTGCTGAAATGAAAGGTGGGCAAACAGAATGGAACAGTATTTCTGGCTCATATTCGGAGCCCTTGAAGTCAGTGTGATGAAAGAATGTACATACACAGCCACAAAGATACATAGTACACACACACAGTCCAAAAACCTCTCTGTCTGAGAGAGGCAGCAGAGCAGGATGAACGGCTGTTCAGCTTCATCAAACATCCATTGAATGAGACACACTGGGTGTGCCTGTGTGTGTGATATGAATTCAAACTCACTGGAATGAAGCCTGGAGGCAGGAGATGGCAGAGCTGCAGGGCTCGCTCTGTCAGCTCAGACTGGCAGAGCACCACATCAAACTCCATGTCACCTCTGACCTCCTCTCCGTCCACACCCTCTCTCCTCACCCTGCTGCTGACGCCGCTGATTGCCACCTCACGCAGCATGGCAGACACCGCACATGCTATGGACAGAAATCACACACACCAACATCTCATCATTTGCTGTAGTTGTACACTATGAGAAAACTTGTGTTTGCTATAATCCAAGTAAGCAGGGTTTTGTTTATATCTATCAAAATATCTCAAGATAACACAGTGTTTGTGTCCTGTAGGATTTACTCTAATTTTAAGTCTTTATTTATTTTCCATATCCCCATTATCCTGCTTTCATGTGCTGGTGGGAAAGTTTTGACATCCTGATTGTTCATGTCCCAAAACAGAGCTGCCTTCTCTGTTTTATAATGCATTTTAAACACAGAACACAAATCATTATGGAGGATATTTGTGGCTATTTACATCAGTGCCTTAATATAATTGATTTAATTCTTTTTTATCACTTGAGGTTAGCATCCATGTCTCAGTCTAATAGACAGAGGCTTTCGCAGCCCACTGCCCTCCAGCTTCACTTCCTGTATGACCAAAACAAGTCACTGTGGCTGATGAGTCATGCAGAGACTTTAAGAAAGTTTGTTTCTGTACTTCAGAACAGTACAAAAATACAAAACAGTTCTTTTTTTCCTCTAACAGTAATGTTAAAGCATGGTGATCTGTGGCTTCACCCCAGACTGCCTGTTAGCATATTATCTAGAAACAAAGCGGCATCCCAGACAGTTCTTGGCTCAGGGGCTCAAGGAAGAGCTGATTTAATATCTGGGGAGGATTTGAATTCCAGGCTTTCAGCCATTAGATGATTACCATATATAAATTATATGTATTATGCTGTGTTCCCAACCCTATTACCAAACAAGAATGCCAAAACTGAGCGACTCTACAAAACCCTGGATTATGTTCAGTGCCAATATTTTCTAAAATCTTGCTTTCCACAATATCTTTACATGGCAGCTCCAGTGTAGTTAGGGTTAGGGAAAGATTGCGTTTCTGAAAAATGACTTATAGGTAGGGTATATTCGAGCTCCAACGACAAAAAGGCTAGGGTTAACGTTAGGGAAAATTCATGGTTGGGGTAACAAAACACACAGGCAACAGCTCACTCTGTTTTCTGATTTATACGTTTATCCTTAACTTCCTGCCTGCTTACATCTTCTTGTATAAACAGTAAACTCTGGCACTCAGTGTTGGCACTGGATGTGAATAGTGTACATAACTCCTGGCCGGTGTTCCAGGTATTGGATACAACAATCCACATTTTCAGTGGAATAAGATTTGTCATGGTATCAGGTTTTGTTTCAATATATATTCTATATGTTATTTTAGTTGTGTAAAATTTCCATAGTAGAAGCAAAACGTTTCCAAGGTGTTTATGTTGCCACGGTAACCCATGGAGCACAAAGATATGCATCTGGGATGTTGCAGGGTGCTCCCAATGAAGGAGTTTTGTCAGGGGAAGTTCCCTGAGCAGGGAGCACTGTTTTTTCCTCAATGTGGATAAGAGCACCAGTGTCCAGGGCTTTTAAAATGACTGCTGTAAATAATGTGAGTAGCTGCTGAATTGAATGGAACTGTAACGGCAATTATTTAATAATACACTGGAGGAGTAATAGT
This sequence comes from Caranx ignobilis, assembly GCA_021432705.1. NCBI lineage: Eukaryota > Metazoa > Chordata > Actinopteri > Carangiformes > Carangidae > Caranx > Caranx ignobilis. The sequence goes on from MU270014.1 coordinate 29,669,152, forward strand.
ATACTGGATTGGTGTAATGGTTTTTCTCTTACTAAAGAGAGAGCTGTGTAGATGTCAGTGTAGTATATGGATTGATTTTTTTGAACAGGGTTTGAATGAACTGGTCTGCAGGTTGTTAAAAGTGGACTGCAACATGGAGAGTGCCTGGTTTGAGTTATTGTAGTCTTCCTGCTCAAGTGCAGCCTCTTCACATCACTCTGCAGCCTGATTTCCACAGAGGAATCTTGTCCCTGGTTTTATGGTAGCACTTATTTCATGAGGGCTCACATATGTTGACACATCTGGAAATTTAAAAGAACCATAGGAGAAGAACCACACGTCTCTAATCTCAAGAAGACAACAATCTGCTGTTGTGTGCATAGTGTCCTGGCACCACTTGAGACTTGGTAAGACTTAAACATTCATTTTAAATACTTTACACTTTAAAATGTCATGTTCCAAACTAATTTTTAATACTGACATGCCAACAGTCAGAGACACTGCCAAGGCCTCCCACGAAAAAGAAGGTGCCTGGAGAACACAGGGTCTCAAAATGATATTCAGCCTTCAGTGTAACATGAACATTTTGTCAGCTGCATAAAATCCATGCAGTCACTCACCACCAACAGCTTCTAGTATAAAGGCATGAGTGACGATCTGAGCGTGGAGGGCAAGGTGGAGTGTGGCAGCAAAAGATGGACGGGGCACAATAAAAGGGTCTTTCCTACAAGAAGAATGGAAAATTAAGGAGCGAGAGGTTTCACTGGAAAACTCAATTGATTATTTGATAAGCTGCAACATTTTGCTGTGTAAAGTTTAACAATGAAAACAGAAAACCAACCCAGAGGGCAATGCAGCTATAATGAGGTGAGGGGCAAGCAGAGAGAGAGAATAGTGGAGAACCTCCTCCAAACTTCCCCCAAACCCGACGTCTTTGTTCCTGAACAAGAGTTCCTCCGTCAGCCAGACTACGTCGTGACATAGTACGGATGTGCTCACACCCTGTGGAGGAGACCACAGGGACATTTAGCTTGAAAATAACACGTGACTGTGTAACCTGGTGGCTATCACTCAGAAAATCATTGTCACACTCCAATAAACTAGAAAAAAAACCAATTCTGTTTATGAGCCTCTTGGAGTACTGATGGATCCTTAGAGGGGCAGGGCAGAGTTTAACAGCGACAGCGCCGAGGGGAAAGCTGATCAGCAAACAAACACACACACAAAGATTCACAAGCTTCTACCTTGTGATGTTTGTACAGCAAAAGACTGGAGACAAGACTAGTAGACATCACAGCCATGCAGGACTTTGCTGCTAGAAAAGAGAACACACAGCTAATTGCGGCACAAATTGTACAGCATTAAAACAACAGTTTATAAAGACTCATTCACAATTCATCAGGGGCACATAATCCTGAACCCACAGAAGATGAGGTGGAGGATGATGGCAATGCTGAGGTCTCTCTCTGGACGAGTTGGCTCTTCCTGTTCAGATGTGTAATGAGAGGAAGGCAGGAGCCATGACATCTGCCTCCGTCCAAACACACAGTCTCTTCTGTCAGCGAGAGGAAGTGAAGAGAAGAGAGGGATGTCAGGATGGATTTACAGAGAGTTTATCTGAGGTTGTCTCAACTCATTTAAACTCCCTAAGAGTTTAATTTTCTAATACTATTTATAGTGTGGATGTTTAATTCAATAGCCATTAATGTATCTACATCATTATTGCTTCTCTATATACTAGTTGTTTAAATTGTGAGTGGTGGGATCTGCCATACAATCCAGGGTGATTCTATCTGAGCTTCAGCTTTTGTTGTGAAGCAGCCATAGGAAACATGGTGTACTCATCTCTGTAGTTAATGCTAACTGCAAATGTTTTAGAAGATTATGGTTAACTGTATTTTATGATATGGTGTTAGTGTAAACATTGCATGGAAACATGGATGAATATGGAATAGTGAGATGAAGAGCTGCATGGTCACATGCCCACTGTGCACAGCATGAAATCATACTGAATTTGCCACGATGTAAAATGCCGAATTTGTTGACCTTTTTTTTTATATATAAGCATGGCTCACAATGGCTTTGTTGCCCATCAGTTACTCTTCTGTCAAAGCAGCTGTTCTAGGAGAGTTTTCTCCAGAACTGACTTTTGTTTCCCTAGCAACCACAGTTGTCACCAAAGCAGATAGTACAAGTAACAGTCAGTAAACAGAAAAAAATGAAAATAATGAAGACTTTATGCAATGAAATCTAAAAGGTTGAAAAAAAAAAGCTTTAATTTAACTGTAGCGCATGAAATTTTTCCATTATGATCAATTTACATTCATTACAATATTTTTGGCCAAGTATAGGAAAAAAAACTCAGTGAATTTCAAGAAATCACTTTACAGCCATTAAGGGAGTTCAGTGGTTGTTTTATCACCACATTTATAACAATAAAAACAATGTGTGTGTTGGTAAAACAACTCTCAACACACAGCCTCAAGTGCACACAGTATCACTCAAAACTGAGGTGTGTGCAGTACGCTTTATGAGCTGCTTATCTGAGACTTGCTGGAGTGATAAAAGTATTATTTATTGTTCTTGGCTGTGGAAGTGAGGGATATATGATCACTCTGCACTTTATTAGGAACACTACACTGATACTGAGCAGGGCCTCTGCTCTCAGAACAGCCTGAGTTCTTCGTGGCATCAGTTCCACCAGATATTGGAAATCCTGCTTTGAGATTCATGTTGGCATCCCATCATTTCAGTCATTAGTTATTAGCTCATATTCATACTGCCAATCTCTTCTTCTTAAGGTTCTACTGGATTTTGCTCTAGTGAATGTGGAGGAAGCAACTGAAAGACACAACTGAATGTTGTGGCAATAGAGGGAGGTATACAGGTAACACTTGCATAGACTGTGGCATTCACACTATGATTGATTAATATTCAGGAATCAAAATGTGCCATTCCTATGCCATTTCATCATAACCAACAGCCTGAAGTGTTGACTAGGCAGGTTGGGTCCATAGATTCATGCTGCTGATATCAAACTGTCCCATAAGAACCACATGCTGCCTCAGCAGAAATCCAGTCTTCAACTGTCTAGGTTTAGTGAATCAGGGACAACTGCAGCCTCAGACTTCTGTCCTGGCTCACAGGGGAGGAACCCGAAGTGGTCTTCTGTAACTTAGAGTCTCGTTTACACAGAGACAGCCACTGAAAAACACATTATACATCAAAACAGAGTAACACTGAGACAACACAAGCCACCAAACTACTGTTTTGTGTAAAAGTCCCAAATAATCAAACCAGCCCATCTGACACAGCAGGTCAAAGTCCTCAAAATGACATTGTTTCCACATTCTAATGGTTGGTGTGTGCATTACTGAAGCTGTGTGTATCTGCAGGATTTTATGCATCTCTCTGCTGCCAAATGAGGTTTAACGGTTCTCCAAACATGAGTGTGTAGTGTAACCGAAGGTGCTGTATCTTGCTCAGTTAATAAACAAATAGATCAGACGGTGACATTATACTGTACATCTTAACCAAGAATAAATATTCAGTGAGTATATTCATTCTGTAAAATGACTGTGAGGTTGTTAAATTTTCATTACAGAAACATTCATTTTTTTGTTACATTGCAACAAAAAAGGGGCGTCAAAAAAACAACAGAAACAGAATGAGTGAGCATGGCAGAAACAGTGTTAACTGGCAGAGCATGCTAATAATGTAGAAACGCACAAACAATGAAAACTGTGCATATGCTGATAACGATCCACTCTAACCATCCCTCTCCATGTCTTTTCATCTAACACTCAGCATCTCTGTCTCTCAGGCTGTTTTCCTGCTTCCACTCTCAGAAGAATTACACACTTTAAGGAAGAAGCCACTTTGCTCTTCAGAAGTCGAGCAGAGACCAAGGATGCTATTTTCTCTCTGTTATCTTTTGCACTGGCAGACTGTGTAATGTTGAGCATAATTGGACCGAGTCTAAGAGGATGAAAACTCATCAGCGCTTGCATCCTATCTGTGCCAGATTTCAGGTTTAGAGAAATAGTGTATCTTCAAAGTTTAAGAGAAATCAACTTTTCAATTTCACAGATGTTAGATAAAACACAATCCAAATCTAAATCCCACTGTGGTGTTCATGTGAAGTATCAACACTCACTTGTGCATACAGGTGCATCTACACAGTGGTTTGATTACCTGCTGTTGAGGATAACAGGCAGCAACAAGTCCTGCAGAGGGAGCCATTCATCTACTCTGCACCGCCCTGACTCGCACATCTCCTACACACAAACAAACGATATCATGTACACACATGCTCTCACATAGAACAGTTCTCTCTGAACTTCTCTCAACAATGATGTGCTGCTTAAGTAAGTTCAGAAAATGATATTAAATCTGCATTAAAACATTTAATTCCATCTGTATTTCTTGCAGCTCCTTCCTCTATTCTTACTGCTATATCTGTACCCTCAGCTGGCCTCAGCTGCCAGCTCACTGAGATGAGTGATATGCTTAAAATAAAACACAATTATAAAACATAGTTTGTTTCTAAAGGTCAGTATGATTTATGATGGGGTTTATTATATGCCTGCCCAAGTTTGTCTGTAATTCAGTGCTATCAAATATGGGCACTACAACCCCACAAGTGGTTTCAAAATAAATCTGTGGCATCACATAATGATGATTAATGAGACAGAGAAGATTAAGGGATAAGATTTTGTATTTTTTTTACAATAGAAAATGTTTGTTGTTTCTTCTGCTTTCTGTGTCTATCTATTTCTATTACATAAATGCTTGAAAGTTTTATCTCCTGAGTTCTCATAAAATTAGAAATCAATTTAAAAAATCTGGTAGGGAAATTACTTTACATTTTTTACTCTTACTTTTTTGTTTAACTACTATCTAACCCTCAGATGCTCCTTCAAAAAACTATACACTTAGGACCCGTGGGCAAAAATGTGCACCTATAGGGTTTGACCTGATTTAAACAATTATTCTCCAACATTTTTGTGACCCAGGTCTTGACTAAACATGAAAATCACTTTTGACATTAATGTAAATTTTTTAACCCCCTCCTGACCAGTTGTTTTTGCTGCAAAAACACAGAATTTCTCTATTGTTTTGAAAAAGTTGTACCTTATAGAATCAAAACAAAATGAATGAGTAAATGAATCAATCAATAAATTGTTAGGGCCAGGTCTTGACTAAACATGGAAATCATTTTTGATATGGATTTAACATTTTTTAACCCCTTCCTGACCAGTTGTTTTTTGCTGCAAAAACACATGGTTTTTCTATTGTCAGTAATGACTGTTTTGAGAGAGGTGTACCTTAGAAATAACAGTAAAACGAATGAGTGAATGAAAAATTTTTGTGACCCATATAGGGCCAGGTCTTGACTAAACATCCTTCCTTCCATCCTTTCTAACAAGGTTGTACACTTAAGATGAGCTAAAGGTTTTGAAATAGTACCTCAAAAACCACTTTTTAAGGAGAAATATTAGGAAATATTTGGACATTTTTGTCTATATGAAGGGTCATAAGTGTTGTTAAAATGCATCACGGGTCCAAAAAATGGAGTTTCATGATGAAACCTGGGACATCCAGAGTTTACCCAAAAATACATCTTCTTGCCAAAAATCAGGCCCCAGTGACCTTCCGTTTGACCGTGGGGAGTTGGGAAAGTATGGGAGGTGGACAAAAATGTCCAAGGGTCATCCAAGGGCTAATCTGCTATCTAATCATGTTCATACTAACATCTCTGACCACTGATAAGACGTCACAAGCAGATGAAACAAAGAGTTTAAAGGATTTAAAGGGTCCCAAGAAAAAAACAAGGCAACAATTGCTGCAAATGACAAGCAGGACTTTGGTACTTTGCTCTTCCTGATGTGCACCTTAACAGAGAAGGGCTGCGCAAGGTGAATCCTCACACTTCCAGCTGGTCTCTTCCAGAGAAAACACCAAAGCCCCCGCAGCACAGTGCTTAAACTGACCTGTGTGGATATATCACATACATTTACACACATTCATATTCATTAGAGTGGTACAGACAGTTATGATTATATCTTAATGACGTCCTAGATAAACACTTAGATAAATAGCCTGTCTCAGAGTGTGTGTGTGTGTGAGAAACTGCACTGTGTCTGAGTGACACAACAAAACGAGGAGGTGAGGACCTTATTACTGCAATTAACCAAAAGTAACACCCACTCTGCAGTATCGTAACAAGAGGGCAAGACTAATGGAGACTAATAGCCATCATCTTAAATATATAAAATGCAAACCTCAAGTAATCAACCAACAGTGGCTGCTGAGAATTATGGAGCAAAGCTGTAAAACAAGACTCTCACAGCTGTGCACTGTATCATCACTGGGAGACAACACTGAGACAAGGGTTTAGTTGTGTAAAAATATTAATGGTGTAACATGAAATAAGTTATACTGACAAATGTCTTGTCTTACTTCAATTTAGGAGACAAGTATGGAACTGATGATTAAGTTAAAGCTGTTTGGGGAATATAAACAGGAAGTTCAGTGTTACTGTTGTGGCCTGCTACTTGAGCCTTGACTCTTTAGCCTACATTCCTACATTTGTTTACATTTCAGACAACTGAGACCATTAAAAGTATGCTGGATTAGCTCTGGTCAGTTTGTGTTGGAAGTGTTCCCATACCTGTTTAGACACATGGTGATTTTCATGCAAGAAGTGATTTGTTTAGTTTTTTCTATGATTTCTAATGAGACTTGGTGCTTGAGATACTAAGGAAATATAACTCGCACTGAAATATGTGCATCATCAGTGCACATTCAGATTTAACTAAGTCTATTTTTTGATGCAAATAATTAAAATCAAGTGCTTACATGAATGTACATTAATTTCCTCTATGAGCTTTGTGCCACAGTTACTGCTGCTGCCTCAGCTGTTGGCAGGACAAATCACTGCAACAAACTACAGTAACTGACTTCCTCTTGTTTTTAGCACACTGCCATGCACCTGCTCCTTAGAGCTCCCACTGTATCTTTACCTCACATCTTCTCCTCTCCCTCTGAGGTGCATCACACAGTCTGAAAAACCCACTTATAAACAAAACCTGTTTCCTTGGTCTGAAGACATTACAGTCACAGATGGCTCTTATTAAGCGTATACTTACAAGTGTGCATTTACACACATCCACCTGTATGCTGGTTTTGGGCACGCTGTCGTAGGAGATGCCCACAGGGACCAGACTGACATCAGGCACAGATCCCTCTTTGATGAGCTGTCTGATGCGAGCCAGCCACTGGCCACCTCGGCCAGACTCTGCAGACACACCGACACTGATCACCTGGCCTTCATGTAGCAGCTCACGTACCAGCTGAGGAGAGAGGAAGGAGGGTGGGGTGGAGAGAGAAAGAGATGGCAGAGACAAAGGTCTGGAAAGTCCTGGCAGCAGGGGAGCAATAAACATAAAATGCCTGCTATGCATTTTTAAAATGTACATAAGCAATACAAAAAACAAAGCAATGGAGGGCAGCTGAGGGAGGAGAAGTCAGAATGCAGGAAGCAGGCACGATAAGGAGCAGAAATAAAAAGGAACTGCAGGGAACACCTCATGACACTCTGAGATGCTTCCCTGTCCTCAAACACTGTTTCACCCATACAGACAAGAATAATTCAATAAGCAATGAACAGCTGCTAAGCTCACACTCAATAAACAATAAAGGTCTATTAACATAGAAACACAACCAATAAACAAACCTGCTTTCTCACGCACAGCCAATTTACTTACTCATATAAACGGTCAATGAAAAAAAAGTCTGCATCACTCATAAACATCCTGTTTATGTGCCTCTGTGGGAGTAGTCCTGTAGATTAATGTCAGACTGAGTCGTTTTATTGAGCTTTACAGCACAATATTGATCTTAATAAAACCAGTAACCCCTCCAAATTAAATACATCTTTCCCAAACTAAAACAAAACAGAAAGAGCTCCCTTGCTAGATACAAGGACAGAGAGACATTAATAATGATCAGGGGCTGATCACTGATAAAAATAACAGGTAAGTATGTAGAGACACTGAGACAAAGGGCTCAAAGGAGGTATTAGAGGAAACAATGATAGACACAAGAGAGAAGAGGAAGACATTAATACTGATCATAGACATTTCTGAAATAAGAACAGACACAAATTACCTAGAAACACATTAAATAGAAACAGCCATCTCAGACCTATCAACTAACCACCATTACTCTTGTTCCTTGGCCCTCTCCGTATTGCTTTGTCACTCCAGGCAACTCGAAAGCTGCAATCTTTCTGCAAAACTCATGCCCCTTGATAATTTTGAGAATGAATAGAGAGTGGGATGAAGCTGAGAATGAAGGAGAGTAGGTTGTAGGTTGTATTCTGACTGAGGAGCTGACTGTGATAACACTCCACCATTGCAATAAAAAAATGTGTGTGTGTGTGTGTGGGGGGGGGGGGGGGACTGGACCGAATGCACATACACAGCCAAATTGCAAGGACAGGTTTCTTTTGCTTACCCTGTAATTTCATATAATTATCTGCTGTCTGTGAGGCTGTTTTTTTCAGCAAACTGCATTAGCATCATGTTTTCTGATTCATGGCCATCTACAAGGCAACAGTCTGTTTTTGGTTTCATATACACAGATGAAACCAAAACAGACTGTTTTGGTCTGTTTGGTGACTGTTCTCCAACAGTCAGGGTGGAATGATTTGTACCCAGAGTGTTTTTGTGGTTGGTGACTCTAAGTGGGGTATATGAGACCTGAATATACTTTTGACTGTTGAGAGGATATTTGCATGTGTCAGAACAGCTGCTGAAAGACCTGTGTGGCTCAAGGAGCTTTATGTACAGATGAAGCTCCACTTCACAAACATAATTGTGTCTGGAGGAGCTGTATGTACAGATGGAACTCTACTTAAGATGTGCAATTGAAGTCCATTTTCACTGGAGTTGGAGACCAACTAATTTAAAGAAGAAACTGTACCTCTGATTGAGTATCACTAATCACAGGCTCCAGCCAGGGCTAATGGGTAAACCAGCTTAGATGGTTTCTCTTGGTGTACAGACAATTGTCAATTAATTGAATCTACAGATCAACTCTATGGTAAAGTAAATTTTAGATTTCAAGTAGACATGGTAATTTTGGGCTGTCTGACTTAAATATCCCATCATCTCTTGGATGGACTGAAATGACATTCAGATAAAGGTGAGAAAATAGTAATGTCCTTTTTTATGTAACAGAAACACCCAAACAACCCATAACAGCCCAAGCAAGCAACCCAAAAACATGTGACCAGGAGGACTACAGTGAGATATAAGGTGAGGAAACAGATAAGAGCAGTTTAAAAGTACAGTACAATAAAATAAGACAAACCCAAGTAAATATAAAACAACTGAACAGAAAAAAACAGGGACACTTTTGGGGCGTTTAAAGTTCACACCGGAGATCACATACCAGTCTCATTTAATTGGATCGGATTTCACAAAAAAATCTGAATTGCGCATTAAGCCCTGCAGTCTGAACCTAGCCTTAGTCATCATGTTTGCAGTCAGTGAAATGACTGTGCTCCAGGTGGTTCTGCTGTCAGTGAGTGGTAACTTTGACTCTCGTTTTAGGCTAATATAGGATACAGCAATCACTGGCTGAGTAAATAAAAAGCCCTACTATACACACAGGATCAGAATTTCAAAGTGTATTGTTTCCAAACTAATTGCATCTTGCAGGAAAACTCTTGTTATTCTCAGCGCTGTTGAAAGCAAGCAAATGATTCCACAGTTGATATCTGTATATGAAAAACGTTGTTGGCCAATGGCCATAATCACATAAGCAAATGCTGACGCTTGTAGCTATTGAATGAAATAGTCATTTCATTTGTTGATCCATAATTTAGCAGCTGACAGGTAAAAACCATAAAAACAGGTCGGAGCTCTTTCAGTACAGTTACATTTAGCAACGTGGTCTACCTTTGAAATTCGCTGGACTCTCTCACCTGACTTCTCTCTACCTTCTTGTAACAGACTTCATGCAGACATGCACAGTAGGGATGCACATTGTGATTTTTTTTTCCTGACCGTTAAGAGGACACTGAGGACTATGCCATTGATTATTTATGTCACAATTTATGAATGAATTTGTCAATTCAGGACTACTGTAAAATACATGATGCTGCAGCATGGTGGGCTCTCTGGATGAGGACCCACCCAGTGTCTAGTTATTATACACTAAGGGGAACACTGTTATGAATATTATATTCTGGCAATAGATCCCCTAAAGGCTACACACTGGTCCTTTACAGGTGTAAATAACAGCTGATGCAGACTGGTGAAGTCTTATGGTCAACTGTACATCAAACAGATCTACTGTACCAGATTTTTAATTTGAAAGTGAATCTGAATAAAATCTGAAAGTTGGGTGTATCATAGTTGACTCTATTGAATGCATTATTCAACCTTGAACATAGTATAAATCTGTGGGAAAGTCATTACGCACTTTCAGAACAGTACAATCAGCTATAGCGTACAATCACTACCCGATCCCCAATTAAGTATTAAAACATGTCAGACTTACCGCGGTCATGACAGGTGAGTACAGACTGTCCATCTCAGCTTCCTGCTCATTCAGCACAGAAGGTGGCAGGAGGACCACACCTACTTTCTGCAGGATTGATCTGTAGTTTTATCAGAGGACAGTGTATCTCACACATCTAATAGGGTGCTGTATATATAAGTGATTCAACACCTTATTCTTGACCAAAAAAGGGTGTCTGCATTATTTGTGAGGATATTACATGTTTGCTGCCTTACAGCTTCTATGTGGCTTTGTGTATTTATGACTGTACCTTAAGGAGGAGCTGTTAACCTGGAGAGGAATCACAGTGTATGGAACCCTCAGATTGTGACAGAAGAGCACCAGGGGGATGAGAGCACAATCCACGATGCTCTGACGCACATACACATAGACCAGCAGAGATCCCTGAATTACAGAACAGAAGCAGCTATAGATAAACAACATTCTTCGCATTGTCATTCATTATGGCAAACAACAGAGGACTGTACAGAGGTGACGCACAGATTAGGGGTGTTTCTGTGTCCTTATACCTAATCTAGCCAAAAAAGCACATGTCTAATTTAAAACCAGTAGAGAAACTAAGACAGTTAGAAAGATGCAGGCAGGGATTAAGTGCATATGTGGTGAGTATGGTTAAGTAACTGTGTGCTGTAGGAGGTGACAGCATGCCATGAGTGTTTTGCTCCCAAGGTCAAAAACAGGCCTTTTATTCTGCATGTGGTGTTTTTATCTTTGAGTAGCATTTAATCTTTTTTCATTACAGACATGGAAATGAAGAGCTACTATTGCAAACTCAATTATATATTGAGTGAAGTCAAAGCGGGTAGAGAAAACATGATTGCACTTCTGTGGATATGATATAGTGTCACTACAATAAAAAATGTAATTAGGTTCATAATAAAGTGCTGCAACATAAAAACTGTGTAAAAGTTTTGCAAGTATGTTTACTGCTTTTTAAAAATATCGGTTTATTATCTTTAAGTTTTATACAAACTTATCTGAGAAACCTGTCACAAGAATCTTACTGACAGACTCTCAATTACTGAGTTGGGGGTGAGATAGATGAGGACATATACTGCACATCATGCTGTGAGTGCCACATGCATTTTGACATGGAAGCAATTTAAATCTGTATGTTTTGAATCAACTAATCAACAGAGAAAGCCTGAATGTCAGTCACTGGAACCGTAAGCATCAGTAGAATCATTTCCCGACAGATTTGACTTAATTTCTCTAACATGAATTTATCCATGCCAATCCTGAACCTCTGCAACAACAGCCTCACTCAGTGTTATTTACTTGGTTTTATTTGGTCAACCATTAGAGTTGTGTAGTCTTCAGTAAAAAACTCATGAGAATAATTAAGTATAACAAGGCAAGAAAGAGAAACTGTTTCCACTTTCAAAAATAATTACATTGAGTCTCTCACATCATGTTTACATTAATAGGTTTTGTTGATGTGTACAACCAGTACTGTATCTCATTAGATGGCTGAGTGCAACCTCATTTCACATCCTGTGTAGGGCCAAAAGATCACACTATCTATTTCCAAATACAGAGGATGCCCTCCATGTTTTGGAGGAAAAGCTGACACATTTCATCAGCTGTGAATAAAAAAGTGAATTTCATCAACATATGCATGCGTTTTAGGTACCTCTTGTGAGACTCTGTGCAAATCAGCCAGATGGTTAAGGTTAACTTGGATACTGCCAAATACAGAGGCAAACATCCTCAACATCACCCAGCTCACGAACCTAGTCAGGGAAGGATAGTGTGTGAAGAGATGTACGCTACGAAGGAAGACAGAGACAGAGAGAAGGAAAAAGCAAGAACCGGAGAGACTTTGAAAAGGGATTTGAAGTTTTTTTCTTCAAATCTGTCCAGTCTGTCCAGTTCTTGCGGAGTTTCATGAGAGAAAAAGCACAGACAAAAATTTCCACTCCATTTCACCAGACACAGAATTTACACTGTCTAACAGTGTCTGTGGCTACAGGGAGAGGCTCGTTTTACCTGACTGTCGTACCGTCCCATTTCAATTTAAATAGAACACGTCTCTTTGCCAGGAGCTATCTGCAAAGTGTACTGCATATCCTCCACTGCCTCAGCAATGGTCAGTCATTTTGAAGAGTGTGATAAATGACTGATGCATCAGTACGTAGTAACTATTTAAAATCAGGCTGCAATGCATCCTAAAAGTGAAGCTGTACAGTACTGTATGAGCTATCTCTGTACAAGGAAGCAAGAATAACCAAATAGAAGACACTGAAGGAACTTAATAAAGACCTACAATTAAAAACCTAAAGTATTTATTTGAGTGAGTTATGGCCAACAATTTTTTTGTAAAATCAAAGTGATGTTGACATTTGACCACACAAAGGAAATGAGCCACATACAAATGAATTCCCTCAAAGTTCATCAAAAAATGCAATGAACAGTACAAAGACGTAGTGTAGTAGTGACAACAATATTAGAAAGTATTTATCATAAAAATAGGAATAATTTAAACTAATAGCAACAAAATATACCTTTCTACCTTACCTTACCATACCTTTCCTATACATTTATATATATTATATTATTATAATATTATTAATAATGTTATCAAATTGGACCTCTGTTTCTGTTTTAGTTTCCCAAAAAGCCCAATAATTCACAGACAAACAAACCGTAAGAGGCCAGAGGAGATGCAGGTTTTGATGAGGGGTAGGAATGGTGAGAGGCGGTGGAGTTGCTCTCGGCTGTCTGCCCCCTCAGGTGCTTTCTCCTCCACTGTGAGCACCTCCTTCACCCTGAAACACATGGTCACAGGACAGTAGGGTTAACACCACACAAAGACTCTTTGTTCTGCACGCAGACAAGTACTTGCCTGGCAGTAAGACAACAACAACATCTTCCCTGACTGAAGAGGTTACATAAAGGTTAAACTCAATTACACTAGAGGGGAGACAACGGCACATATGAGCTGAAGACTTGGTGACAGAGATAGTGACCACAGTTCCAAGTTATGCCATTTCTCTTCATTCACTGCCCAGACTCCATGATAGCCTTAATTTTCAGTATCTTTGTTTGTGTCTCCTATCTCCTCCCCTCATCTCTCTCTCCCTCTCTCCTGAACTGCAGGAGCCTGTTTCATTTTCTGTATCTCTACCTATCGTTTATTTACTCTCCTCTGGCATCTCCACTCCTCTCCTCTTTCTTCTTGGGTACCTGTTGCTCTGGCAGAGTCGCTCCAGTCTGTTGCTCACAGGACTCACGTAAACCTTGCACCCACTCACAAACAGAACGCAGCACACCCTCCGCACCAGCCAGCCTCGATACCTGCAATACAAAACACACATTTCAGAGGCAGAAGATGTGTGTATGACTGAGTGTATTCAGACTTAAAACATGCATTTGACTGAGATTCTGTACCAACCTGGTTTGTGTCTCCTTGACACTCAACAGGTTGTGGAAGCCCAGGGAAGAATTCTGTCCAAGCTTCTTGCGCTAAGACATGACAGGAAATTAAACAGTTTGACTGACTGTCAACATCACTGATTATGTTTGACACAACAGCAGTTATTGTATAGGGGATAGAGGGAGTTCAAGGATGCCATTAGTATATGGACATCTATTAGAGCCTCTATAAATTCAGTTTACAAGCTTAATGTGTCACATAAGGTCACTATCTTCCCAGTCATTTATTTTGTTGTTTATAATAGGATCCACAGCCCTTCATTACAAAGTATTTCATCTGTGGGTGATTTCAAAATACAGCCAACCTCTCATTACTCATGCTTTCTATCTTTTCTTTCCTGTTTTCTCTCTTTAATTTCCTTTAGACTCCACACTCACCAAGCTGTCCGGGGTGCACTGATGGCAGCAACGGCCCACAACTGGTCTGAACTTGCCAAGACACGGAGGCACAGTAGTCAGCTTCTGCTTGATCTTCAACTCCCATGATAACTAAGAGGGGAGACAACACACACGTGTGGGGACTGCAACCACTTTCACAAACTAAAATTTACACTCAGCAGCCATTTCACGATGCACTGCTTGCTAAATCTGTAGTGTACATACACAATATACAGAAATGGTCCTGCAATAAATCCTTCTTCATAAGTTATAACATTCAATTTGTGGTGAAACTATGAAAGGTGCCATTTTGGGTCGCAGTTGGTGCTGAGGTTGAATTAAAGTTGTTTTTTGATTATTTTGTGCTTTCAAATTATATAAATGAGGGAGGCCCAATCAACAGAAACACATTTCTATAAAATACAATACCAGCCATTTTGATTTCAATGTAGTGAGTCCCCGGGACCCACAGGTGGTGATGTGAGTGAGTCCCTGGGAAATTCAATGGGTCCCCAATTTAAAAAAAAATATTTCTTTCTAGTTTTTATATTCTTCTATTTATTAAACTGTAGTGTTAAGCTCCTTTGATAGTGGTATGGTATGATATGGTTATAATTAAAGGAATAGTTCGGATTTTTTGACATGAAGTTGTACGACTTCCCCAGCAGCAGTGTCGTGCAGCAACAGTGACTTTTCCCCTACTGCGCCCCGTGAGTAAAGATCTGGCCAGGTTTTGGTGTTGAAGAAAGTAGTTCCGGCTAGTTGGCTGGGGTCACAAAACAAGCGTTTTGTTTCTCAAAACAATATACGTTCAAAAGACATTTGCATCGCAAAACTGTTGTGCACAAAAAAGTCAGACCTCACTCGGCGCTATTTTCTCTCCCTTCGTATCACTGCGCTGCCGGCTGTCGACAGCTGCGCACCTTTCCATCACCTGTCTCACAGTGTTTACTGCTCGGATAGCGAACATAAACATGTCTGAATACGACACAAGTGATGAAGACATTTCTTTTAGCGCAGAGCCAAAGGGATACCTTTATGAACCTGAATATACAGATGATTTTTGTGACCCCAGCAACTAGCCGGAACTACTTTCTTCAACACCAACATATGGTCAGAACTCTTCTTACAGGGCGCTGCAGGGGAAAAGTCACTGTTGATGCGCAACACTGCTGCTGGGGACGTCATACAACTTCATGTAAAAAAAAATCCGAACAATCCCTTTAACGGATATGTTCATGTATGTTCTCCCTCTCTCTCTCTCTCTCTCTCTCTGTTTCTTCATATCGTTTTCCTTCGGTGGAGGGAAAATTTAATTAGTTTAAATTTAATTTGTTATTGTTATCTTATGCCAACTGAAGAATTACATTTGTTCATTTGGGTGTTCTGGCTCTTTCCTCTGGAGCAGAAAAAGACACGAATGAGATCATGAATCAATGAGGGAAAAAACAACATGATGATGAATGATCAAGGACACTGCCGATTTACATGTTGCTGTTAAGTTATAAGACCGATATGTTTCCTTTTAGCTTCTGTCCTCTTCCTGCTTTGATCTTTCCCCTAAACGTTAAAACATCATCGACACGAATGAGCACAGCATCGAGCAGTGGAAACGTGGGTTTATTTACTATTAAGTTCGTATCTTTAATTGTTGCAATGACATCCGCGGTGACTGGCTAGTTGTTTTGGTAGCGGCTAAATTAGCATGTCGCGATACCGTGTACAGGGATCACGCAGAGTAGAGGGTTGAAACTGCGCTTGTGTGGTCTGCTGACAACAAGGTTTCTTTTGCTAGCTGCTGTGATTTTAAACACGAGTTGTTGTTCACAATGTATCTTTTTTCATGGGAAAAATGAGGTGCGTCCCCGGGACGCATGGATAGTGAGTTTACTGCGTCCTTTCAGATTTGAAGGCGTCAGGGACGCAGGACGCGTACCTAGCAACATCACTGCAATACAATTTAACTCTCCAAAACCATTCATCAAAAACTGAGCATTACAACAATCACAATAGAAGGGTTTATTGGGGGACTGTTGCATCAGCTTTAGCTATTAATCTATCTGACAGGACGTTGTCCTGACAACAGGACAACGAGATCATAGCAGTGACAGGCAGCAGATGCATACACACAGCGATGCATCTTTATATCCAAAATAATTCCACCCACTAACATTTACACAAGGTAGCCTCCAAAGGTCCAAATAAATTTGTATTTCCACAAACAAAATGCCATCCTTCTCTCAGCAAGCCAGGTTTGATTTTTGCAGCTCTTCAGAATGAATAAAAGCTCTGGTAAATTGAAAAAACGCCAGGTAAGTGCTTGGATTCTTTGCTCTTGATTTCATTCTGAATTTGCAATGATCTCTGTGTTGCTGTGACTGGTTTAACTCTGAATCCATGGGATCATGCAGTATCTTGCACTGCAGTAAATATTAATACAGGACCCATGTGAGACACAGTATCAAGAAGTCTGTGCGCATCAGGAATAAGCAGCTCAGGCACAGAAGCACCGGCCAGGCTGTGCTCTGTACAAATCAAGCAGGGTTGACTGCTGGTCGGTTGTACAAATATTTGTATTATGATAACAAACAGCAGTGATACCCACTCATTATCATGCTATGTGTATGGGCTGTTACTGTGCCTTCAAGTTAAGTGGTAGTTAGGATTTAGACTGATTACCCTGTTTAGATGAAAGGAGCTAATTAATCTCTTCAAATCAATGGCACTTTCTGCTGTTGACTGATAATGATGGAGCCCAGAAAACTAGGGGTGCAACGGATCAGAAACCTTAAGGATTGGGATTCACGGTTCGGATCAATTTTGGATCAGCAGAGTGGAGGGGCAGCAGTGGCTATCAGACATGTTGATAAAACGAATGTACGTGTTCCCACACTACACACACAACTTTTTTCTCATCGATCTATCCACGGAGAGCGATCGGTTCAGATTAGCTCATCTAAGGAGTGCCGAACATGCACTAAAGGTCCTGGAGGATTACAGGCTGTATGTGTGAGTCTGCATGTGTCAGTGCTACACACACACACACACACACACTCACAAGTTGACAGCTCCTTAAAGTCAGTGTTTAGACAGAGATGAGCATGACACTAAACCGGACTGATCTGACCTGACCAGTCAGTTAGCCATCCCACTACAACTTATATAAGTGAGAGTAGGCTTGTTGATCTAGTCTCATTTCCCATTTCTCATTAATAATCAAAAAAAAAAAATTAAAGCTACAAGCAGTGATGATCAGGCCCTTGCTCTCGTTCCACCACGTTGGGCACATGGCATGTGTGCCATGGCAACTGTGGTACCATGCCCTGGGATGTGAAAGCAGCCCTCATGGGCTGTGCAGTGCTGGAAGAGTACATACAACATTGTACACGTAATCTCAAAGTCCTTTTCGGCAAGTCATGCCATCTTGGCAATGCTGCGAATAGCCCAGGAAGACCAGACCTCTATCTAAATGAAATAAAAAAAACATTAACTTTACCGCAGAATGATGTTTAAAACCCTCTTTTTCCACAGGGAGTTCACCACTACGCATGTGCGCGGATTTACGACACCATCTTCACTGTACAGCTGAATCCGTAACAGCCTGATGCCGGTCTGCTCTGCTCTACCCAGAGACATTCTAAGGACTTTGTTGACATGCATAAAAAAAATTATAGTTACCTCTTCGTTAATTCTGTGCATAAAAGGGGTATCTCCTTTCCCGTGGACCTTTCAGCTGGCTCCGCTTGCCACCAACAGGTTGGTCTGTTGTAAAAAGCAATCTGTGCGCATATGCTAGTGAAACAACGTGATTGGGCTATAATTTTCCCACCTTCGGCTGTGACAACGCAAGCGATTGGCTGTTCGTGAATTGGGAGGGATATGCACCATCTTTGCCATTACGGATCTCCCCATTCAAAGTGCTCTGTCTCTACAATATATAACATCTCTTTTAATTTCCACTGCATTCACTAGGCGGAGCCAGAGAACAAGCCATAAGCAGATGTCTGTCTGTGCATCAGGACTGACAAGGAGACTGTCATTGAAACAAAAAAAAATTTACAATAAAGAATTACTTCCTGTTTTCAGCAGGTGGCGCTGTGAGAAGGACTGTGCCAGTATGCAGGCATTTCAAGGGTGGACTATTATTATGTAAATAGAATTTTGACATGTTAGGACCATGCATAATGCATATAATGAATTGCAGCATTCTATGCGTCCACTAGGTGGAGTCAGAGACCATGTCAAAAGTGGAGGCCTGACTATGCATCAGATCTCGCCCCTAATTTCTCCGCTCCGACTCCATTGCGAACGCCGGAGCAATTTGCTCCCATTCAAGTCAGTCAGAGCATTTCCACTAGTGCATCTCCGATGTGTCTCCGCTCTGTCACAGCTCCGGTGGTCCAGCAGAAATACACAACAGATCTATTTTTGCTGGATCAGGCAGCCATTACACATCAATCCACAACAACCAGATCGCCCCACACAGGAAGTCAAATGCACAGAGTATTCAGTAAATTTCAAAATAAAAAACTTCCGATTGTTAATCATCACTTTATCAAAATCAGTTTCACCCGCTGGCACAAGCACAAGTCGCCAATCAGTCAGAGGTTCTTTGAACAAGACATCATGGATGAAATGGAGGCGAGTGGGTGAGCTCTGTTTACGTCTTTTTCCTATAGAAACCAGGCAAAACTAGCAGATGCCTTGTTTTATGTCTGAGCATTATCTGTGGCTATGAGTGGCTTTTTTTACCGTGGCTAGCTCACGGCCGCACAGACAGCAGTATTTTGCTCGCTCACAAGCCCTGTAGTTGGCTGTGAGTCACGTGAGTGCAAATTTTTTTTTCACGTGAGCACATTTAAAGAGCATGTTGCAGGTTAGACCTCCCCTTGAACCAGTGCCCAGAAAAATAATGTAGGAACATGTTTTTCTTAAAATTATACATACACATACACTATTGAGTTGTTTCTGTGAGAAAAATTTACTTCCGCATCTAAAAAAGCTGGACTGGAAGTGACATAGGCAGAGGGAGAGCGGTCAATTTGAACAATAGGAAAACAATGGATCCTAGTGACGGTTCTGACCCCGAGGAAACTTTAAATGTGTATAATTGTGTGTATTATGTGTATAATACAATGGACCACAGCCATATAACTACGAGCCTGTTATGTGCTCCAGAGAGCAGGGAGAGACCAGGGGGAGGATAAATGGCCAGAGGAGAGAAATTGAGCTGTGGTGCCAGGAGAATCAGTGGAGAGTAGGGCAGGTGTCCGGTGTTATCTTATACGCATTAGCTACCGATATAAATACTGTGATCACATCACAATATCATACAGATTACTGTAATTAATCAGGCAATAAAAAACTAGTATTGGTCATTAATACAGGTCAGTACAGGTATTTATACTTACCAATAAGAGAAACTAACAAGCTTTTTCACTTTTTCGGTTTTCAACATTTTAAATCCTCACTCATCTTTTCAAATGGTAATTTTTAGACAAGATTACATATGCATTTTGTAAAAAAGTATAACCTGCAATATGCTCTTTAAATGGAAGCAGAGTCTCTAGATTTTGCAGACATTTAAACCATTGCCACCATGCCATCATGTTTTTATTAATCAAATCATATTGCACACTGGCATGCTCATTGACCTTTAGGATAATGTAGGCAACATGTAACACTACATTCATGAAGTCATTCTATTCTCATTTATTCTTACATTCACTTTATATTGCTAACCCAGCTCAGCACCTCTGACAGACACACCACCCTCCCTCACTCCATTGTTCTGTCACTTTTGTTTGCATACTCACTCACTGTGTTAGCTTGCGATAGCTCTTATCCATCAAATTGTACAACAACACAGATTTTCCATAGAACTGTGGGCAAAACTCTCTGTTGTGAAGCTACAGTAAGTGGCTATTGATACCTCTCATAAAATAACTTATCAGCCCCCTCCCCTCAATTTCATTTGTGTACTTTTGTCAAAGATGAAGTAAAAATGTCAAAAACATCAAAAGAAAAGTTAGCATGTACCGCTAATACATGCATGTTATCTACATTAACATGCCTGAATTAGCAAAATCTGTTACACACATTGCTACCTTTGGGGCCCCTGCAATTTCACTCAT
Source organism: Caranx ignobilis (assembly GCA_021432705.1). NCBI lineage: Eukaryota > Metazoa > Chordata > Actinopteri > Carangiformes > Carangidae > Caranx > Caranx ignobilis. The sequence continues at coordinate 29,689,671 of MU270014.1, forward strand.
TTACACCAGGGGCAATTTCAACAGATGGGGAGTGGAGTGGGGGAAACACATACACAAAAAAGATGAAATAAGCCACTTTTTGCCACTACACACATTTGGAGTATGCCAAATACAATTCAAATGAAATGCAATTTTTTTACCTTACAACAGAGCGCGTTACTGTAAATAAGTGTGATAAACCTTTGCAAGTACAGAGACCAAACTTCATCAGTTACCTCCAAGAGGCCCTGGGTCATTGGCTTCATTTCATTTTAGTATGCTGACAAAATCAAGTCATATTCAGTCCATCATAATGGAATGCACTGGTTCCATTGGGGTTAGGGTTAGGGTTAGTGAGTTACTGAGTTGTAATAGTGTTAAAATCATAGATTGGTCTGTCTATCCTTCCTGGTGGTGCCTTCATGTGCTGAAGAGAGCGTCTGATAAAAGAGCTGCCACAAAGCATTGTATTCATAAGCTATTGTGTCTGGAAACTCAATGGGGTCTACAAATATTACCACACAAACTTTGTAAGTACTCGTCATATATTTGACGGCTGTACCGAATTATCTATGAAAGTTATTTTGATTAGGTCAGAATGGAACATTTTTAACTCTGCAAAGTTGAGATGTTTTCATGACAAAATGTCACAATGAAAAGACAATTTCAACTTCCACAGGGCCAGTGTTTTATCTTCAGTCCCATTTGTTGGAACTGAAAGTACTTAAGCAAGAGATCTCTCCGGAATTAACAGGGCATTTAGGGGCCATGACCACCAAATGCACTTTTGTGCTAGGTTACAAAACAAGTCCTCTGACATTTCTGTGTTCCTGGCTTGTTTAATGTAAACACTACAACAAAGCGTAAGACACAATAGCATTATCGGCAGTTGAGATGTAAACAATTAATCGACTATCGAGTGACCAGCGAGTCTAACGAGTCAAACAGCTGCCGACACTGATCACTGCCTGAAGAGTTTGAGAGTATAACTTCATATGAATGCAGCTCAAACCAACAAAGCTTTAATAAATACATCAGATCCACGTCGGTACAGCAGCTGGGTCGCTATACCTGAGTTTTATAAAAAAAAAAAAAAAAACTCGTGGTGGTGGAGGTGAGAACAGCTGAGTTTTCCTCTACTATGTGTTCATAGTAGAGGAAAGGGACAACATGGAGTGCTTGTGTGACTGGTTCTTGAGTTTTATCAGTGGTTACCCCAGGCTGAGTTCAACAAGTTACAAGTTGAACAAGTTACTGCCTGTGTCTTTTGTTTTAAAGAAGTTGAAACTTTTCCATGTACAGTATGGTTCGTCCTGGGACACATAAGAGGTCAACTTAAAGTCAAAGTAAAAACCTTTAGGGTGTTTTTACTGTTCTCAAATGTAAAAATGGGTCACATTGGCCCCTTAACATTATCTTAGGGTTAAATACCATGCTGCTTAAACATTCTTCATTGTGCTCCTAAAGTGAACTAACAAATGTTAGTGTAGACCTCTGTGTAAGCAGTGTTCAGCTTTTTACGTTATAGACCCAATACCAAGGGAAATTTAGGTTCTCAGGAAAATCGCTGCATATTTGTTAATCGATTGACAAGGTCAACCAACTAACAATTAATGAATTAATCGATAATTTGCATCCCTAATCGGCAGCTTTTGACATTGACCCTGAGGTCGGCCTACCCTCCAAACCAGTGTGGGTGCTGTGATATAAAATGATATAAACCGAGCCATGTCGCCAGTTGTGTTGTTGACAGTAACGTGTGTCCCGCCCCTTCTTGATTTTGATTGGTCAGTGTGGGAAAAGTGACATCGACGAGCACCACACTGTTCTAAAAGTTGAACAGATATCAACTCGAGGCACTCTGAGTGTTTTTTTTTCTGTGGGTGCAAAAACGCATTTGGTGGACATGGCCCCTTACTCTTTATTAAAAACTTTTTTCATTGTTGAAGAGTTTGGGATGTTCAACATGTAAGTTCCCAGTTATGAGAGAAAGACGGTAAAATCTGGCACTGTCAATCCAGAATGCCTGATTTTGTGGTTCTAGATCATACTGTAAAAGGCACAATCAATGATTGTCAATCTAGAGCATGAAGCCTGGCAACTAATACGCTCTGCTGAAAATCATATATTGGCTTTTTTCACTGTGACAATTGCTGTGACCCACATCCATCAAAACAAATGAGACTAAAAGTAAAAAAAAAAAAAAAAGAGGAAAAGCTTGCAGAGCTACATTTTTTAAAACTGGATGAGATTAACTGATGGCCAACACTTCGATTCACTTCTCATTCATTGCACAGTTTTACACACCTCAAATTGATATCATACACTGACTAAAATTGAGAGCAAGATTTAATTAGACCCATCTTTCAGACATGCAGGTAACTTATATGATTGTTGCTGTCACAGTAATTGCCTCCAGCTCCACTTTTAACATTAGGACATGGGATTAGTCTGTATCTCTTCATTTTAAGATGAACTGTGTGAAAATTACTCCTATCTAGTGTTGAGCTAGTAGAATTCAAACAACAGCAAGTACTACTTTCGAGCGCATGTCCTTCTAATCGTGTAATCGCCACCTATGGTAGCCATCAAGCAAGATGTCAACATCCCACTCAACTTCCCTCAAGTGATGAGGTCTGAATAGAACAGTAATTAGAAATGCCCTGAATTTATCCAGAATTTTCAATGCAGCCGTGCTACAACCCAAAGCAACATGTTGCCCGGCTCCAAGTGCTGGTGCTGGCCGACATGCAGCAGCCCTTTCTCGGCAAGCAGCAGCTCAGTCACCTGGCCCAGCCACGGCTCTCTACTCCATAGCTTCCCTTTTAAAATCCTTCTCCCTCATTAGTTCATTCCACCTGGGAAAAGCTACGGCAATATTTACTCTCGTTTCATCCCATCATCGTTGGTCATTGGGTTTTTTTCTTTTATCCGGTGGTGTGGTTTTCCTGTCATATGGCAAAGGATGTGTGTGTTCCTCCATTTAAAGTGAATCAGAAACACTGGAGTGCTAATCAGGTTCAAATTCACAAGTGCATTCACAAGCACAACTGCCTCTGGTTGCTTCACCTTCACTGTCTTCCAGCAACATGGCAACTTCAGGTAAAATGGGATAACCCAGTTTGCCCTATTTTGGCAAACATACTGAAAGATGGCGACACAATATGGCGCACCCGCTTATACAGTATGCATATATAAATAACTCACTCTAACCCTATGAGAAATCTTCCATTTGTATGCAAATGTAATGACACTTTAGTAAGCATATATTTATGAAAGTAATATTTGATTTTAGCAAATAAACAACCAAATAAATTACACAATGCAGCTTTAAGTATGAACAAGCAGTTTTCCAAAAATGTTGATTCCTTTAAAATGTCTTTTTTATCCTGATGGATTAGTATGACTCACCGCCACATCATGTCCTGTGATTTAGTAAACATCAAACATAAGCACATTGATCGGTGCATGTTCTTTTGTGATTGTTAAGAACAAAGAGTTTGAGATTAGTGCTCATGGAGTAAGTGGGAGATGGCAGTGGGAGTGAGTCGTGCAGGCAGTGCTCTTACTGCTGGTCTATTCTGTTGCTTTGATGGAAGGACCATGTCTCTGTTTATACCGTCACTCTTCTCCTGCACCATGGTGAGCCACCTGCAGACTTTTACCCAGAGACCTAGGACAAAAAAGATGTGGGGAAAAAAAGAGTTACTCAGTGTCACTGTAATAGACATGAATGTGAGTGGGCACTTATTTTAGGAGCTTTATGAAACAACAGCACGATTTGAGAAAAGCCTTTTTTCTCTCCAATTTAGGAAAAGAAACACAATTCACTTTCTCTCTCTCCCTCTCTTACACACACACTCACACACAGACTCAGTGTGACACAAACATTTTGTCCTTGGTTCATTGCAGGGGAGGATTGACAGCATTGACCCATTGAACATGCGCTTCAGCTGAGAGCAGCAAATCTGGTAGCTCTGAGTTTTTACTCAACCTTTGCTTTATTTTGTTGTGTTTTTGTAAGTTTTTCTCGTATTTTGTCAACTACTGATGGACACTTCTGTGGGGAGAGGAGATTCTTCAGAGAGGAGCTTCTGTCATTGAAAATGGAGCAAGTCTGGAGGATGCCACCCCGTTCCAGCTGGATGAGGAGGTGCTTTCATGGTTGCTGTGCTGGTGGTGCAGAGGTTAAAGGCTTGGAGGTGGAGATGTACTGTAGGTCCTTTCTGCCGTCAGTCATCATGCAAAATATCAACTCTCTGCCCAACAAGAGAGATGAGGAGCTGGAGATATAGATGAAGACTCAGGAAGTAGACATTTTTTCAAATCACAACAATACATGTGAACATCCCACAAACGGCTACTGCTGAAGTTCCATGTGAAGTTCTCCATGAAGTCGTTGCTAGGATACAGACTAAACATCCTGAGGCACTTGACTTCAGTCATGTCTCCGTGATGGACTCACTGAGGATGTGGTGGAGAGATACTCAGACCATCCTCTTCATAACACTTTGATGGACCAAGAAAAGAGCGGTGGTGGACGGCTCCTCTCTCTTCACTGCAGGACGGAGAAATATAGAAGATCCTTTGTACCTTCAGCCATCAGGCTTCTTCATTCTTCTGCAAATACGAATACGAATACGAATATGAATTACTTTATTAATCCCCAAAGGGAAATTCATTTGTCTGTCAGCTCATCAACCATTTGCAGAAGAATGAAGAAGCCTGATGGCTGAAGATACAAAGGATCTTCTATATTTCTCTGTCCTGCAGTGAAGAGAGAGGAGCCGTCCACCACCGCTCTTTTCTTGGTCCATCAAGGTGTTATGAAGAGGATGATCTGAGTTGTTCAGAATGGCCTCCACCAGCATGTATCTCTGTTGGGCAGAGAGTTGATATTTTGCATGATGACTGATGGCAGAAAGGACCTACAGTACATCTCCACCTCCAAGCCCCCAACCTCTGCACCACCAGCACAGCAACCATGAAAGCACCTCCTCATCTCAGCTGGAGCAGGGTGGCATCCTCCAGACTTGCTCCATTTTCAATGACAGAAGCTCCTCTCCTGAAGAATCTCCTCTCCCCACAGAAGTGTCCATCAGTAGTTGACAAAATACAACAAAAACATACAAAAACACAACAAAATAAAGCAAAGGTTGAGTAAAAACTCAGAGCTACCAGACTTTGCTGCTCCCAGCTGAAGCACATGTTCTGGAATGTCAGAACATGATGGATTGAAGAAATGAAATGGTTGATGAGCTGACAGACAAATGAATTTCCCTTCAGGGATTAATAAAGTAATTCATATTCGTATTCGTATTCTATCACCTGGTGCCCATAGCTATAATTTTACCACCCTTGCCACACTGTTAACCTTCTTAAGCTTCGTTCCATTCTTTTCAAGTTACGGGGAAGTAGCTTATTGCTGCTGATTTCCTGGAGTTGATTTCCCATCACATCTTTCTGTTGGACTTGTGGCAGCCTTTAATTTAAAAATTTTGCACTCACTTCCACGCATAGGTTGGAATATAGTAAGGACAGGAGCAGCATTAGAGATGAAGAGGAACTGCTAGCCCTGCTAGCTGTCCCAGAAGCTAGCGACTGCTAGTGGTAGATGCTATCCATCACAGCTAACACCCGCTAGCTCGATGCTAACTCCCACTAGCGGTGGTGACTAGCATTCGCTGCTAGAACCAGCTCACCACAACGACCCTCCTTCTCGTCGCAGCGTAGCCCTCAAGGCTCCCATTACCGGAGATGGCCAGGTATCGGCCCGTGGCTCCAGCGCTTCACTTGGACTGTATTTCCTTTTCTTTGCAGTCCTGACCAGTCCTGACAATTGCTGCTGCTGCTGCTGTTGCTGTCAGGGGCAGGAGGAGTGCACGGTTGAGCCCGGGAGGAGGGGCCCAGGTTGAATGTTATGTTTACAAACTCAAACTGCAACGAACAAACCTCCAGAATCTACGTTTAATTCTTGACCACTACAGTGGCTCTGCTGTTAGGGGATGGGGGTAGAGGGTAAGGGTTGTACATCTTTATCCTATGAAGAAATTTTTCTGTCCTGATGGGAGTGGTGTCCCTTCAGAATGACAATGCTTCTATTCACTGGGCATGGTTGGTCCCTGAATGATTTGATGAATAAGAAATCACACACATATACAGTCATGGAAAAAATTATTAGACCACCCTTGTTTTCTTCAATTTCTTGTTCATTCTAATATCTGGTACCACTAAACGTATAATACAATGAACACAACAAAAATGCAGCTGGTCACATAATACTTTATGTCCTATTTGACATTCTTAGCTTAATTGATTCCCAGGTATATAAGAGGCCATTTCATTCACAAGCAGCACTGCACATGCAAAGGCCTAGAGTGGTTTCCTGCTTACATTCATCTGTAGCACAACTCAGAAGTTGTCAGCTCTCACATAATGCCTAAAACAAAAGATTATGTGAAGCCACAAAGGCAGCCATCTTGGCACTGCTGGAAATTGGCATGAGTGAGAGACAGGTAGCGAAAAAACTGAAGATCTCCAAGACAGCCGTTCATTACAACAAAAAAAACAAGCTGAACATGGCACTACCAAAGTGCTACCTGGCCGTGGCAGGAAACGTCTTTCTACCCCACGAGATGACGTGCACTCATCCATTCCTGTGTCAGGAATCGTCGTCAGCCCTCCAGGGACCTTAAAAATGAGTGGGCACTGTCGAGAAATGTGACCTGCTCGGCAAGGACAGTTCGAAACCGACTTGTTGAAGCTGGTTTGAAGTCACACAGAGCACGCAAGAAGCCTTCATCAATGAAAGGCAGAGGAAGGCCCGGTTACTCTTTGCTCGAGACCACAAGGATTGGACTGTTGATGATTGGGCTAAGGTTCTCTTCAGTGATGAATCCAATTTTGAATTGATGCCCACTCCAGCCAACTTACTGGTTAGGAGGAAGCCTGGAGAAGCTTACAACCCAGACTGTCTTGCCCCTACAGTAAACATGGGGGTGGATCAGTCATGATCTGGGTTGTTTCAGTCTGAGTGGAACAGGGCAAATGCATTGTGTGAAGGCCGAATGAACCAGGTCATGTACAGGACTACCCTTGAAAACAGTCTCTTCCATCAGCTGGAAAACTCTTTCCTGCCTCGAATGACTGGATTTTCCAACAAGACAATGCCCCTTGCCACGGCAAGGTCAGTTAAAGCCTGGATGGAGAACCACAACATTCGCACCATGCCTTGGCCTGCTCAATCACCAGATCTTAATCCAATTGAAAACCTGTGGAAAATCATCAAAATCAAGATGGAGAACCACAAGCCCAAAAACAAAGAAAATTTGTTTGAATTTGTCCAACAGGAATGGGCTGCTGTGACAGCAGAACAATGTCAGAAGCTGGTGGAGAGCATGCCAAGACGCATGGCTGCAGTCATCAAAAACAATGGTTATGCAATCAAGGATTAACTCTTGTGTGTATCATGTGTTTAAGCAAACAGAAAAGAAAACATGGAATGCTTAAAAGTGTTTTTTTGGCGGTACAATGCCATAGCTATTGATGTAAGAATTTCAGTAATTTTGGTTATTATCAAGAAAACCATGGAAATGAATAGTTCTTAGTTCTTGAATTAAACTCTCTGAGCTATTTTTGTTGTTATCATTATAATTGTCCAAACAAATGTACCTTTAGTTGAGCCAGGCATTAAAATTAACAAGAATTTGAAGAAAACAAGGGTGTCTAATAATTTTTTCCATGACTGTACATTTAATCATTTTGTAGACACTTTCATCCAAATAGACCTCCAAGTGAGACAGAGCAGTGCTTCTCAACCTTTTTTCAGTGATGTACCCCCTATGAAATATTTTTTTAGCCAATTACCCCCTGACCAGCGCAAAGCATTTTTGGTGATCAGTGTGTGATTTTTTAAACTTTGTAAAACTTGTTGAGAATTAACTTAGTGATAAAGAGTTTTGCACATAAAAATAATTATCAACTTAAAGTGCCCTCCTTTAGGATTACAGTAAAGATCTGTTTTTAAACCAAATTCATGAACTCAGTTACAACAGGAGCTTGTGGACGGAAACCCCATTAAAACAAATTCTTCCGAATACTGTCAGAATTTTGCCGGCTATGATTTTGCCCTCTGGCACTTGTTCTTCTGTGTTTTCAGCAGCATTTCAAGTACGCTTCAACCACAACTTGTTTGAGTTGTCAAGGTGGCAGTGATTGACAGGTGATGCCATGTGGCATGTGCCAGGTTGGGTCAAACCATCGTGGTATGGAGAAGACTCTGGGTTTTTTAGGATAATGAAATTGCATAGCCTAATGTACCTGTGCCGATACCTGGCCTAATATAAAATTCAGTTTATGAACTTACACTTATATTTCATTGAAATACTTAATAAATAACATTTTTAAAGGATATTTGAATTCATGCTATTTTTAAGAATAAAAAAAAAAAAAATCACACGTACCCCCTGGAGTGCCTTCAAGTACCCGCAGTGGAACCTGTACCCCCATTTGAGAACCACTGAGATATAGCATATACTTTGGTCTCCAGATCACCACCCTCTTTAAGAGATGGTAGACCAAGAAGTTTAGCACTACCATTATCAAATTATCAAACGGGGGAATATGAGTCCCTCCAGTGCAGATCCTGAGACTCACAATGAATGCCAGCACACACTGAAGCTGTTCTAGTGGCATTGGGTGGCCAAATACCTTAGAAAGATACCTCATGGGTGATGATTACACAAATACGTAATCATCTTATCCTGTGGAAACAACTCTCTTCCCATCTAGAGTCACGGCGATCAGATTCAGGTGTCTTATTAGGCTGAATGGGAGACTTTTACTTGCCATTTGTCTCTGCATTACTTTGCATTTACATTGTCTCCCACTCTATTGATCCCACTCTGCCCCATTAATTTTGCTAATTAAAACTTAAGCCTTCCCCATGGGGACATGCTCCATTTCAACTCAGCTCACATTCCCACATTCATTACCAACTCTGGTGGGATGAAGACAGTGCTAAGAGGTTCCCAGGGCTCAGTGATTCTTTGCAGGTGCACAGGGTGATGGAGGAGACAAGACAGCAAAGAGGAGAGTAAAGGGTGTAAAACTGTAAATTACACAGCTACAGAATCAGCAAGGGCTCTAATGGGGTTACATAAGCCACTCCAGAGAGAATGCAAGACCACATGGAAACAGTTAAGAACAGCAGTATGCTATGGCCAGACCAGTGTAACACTACAGCACACTCCACTTCACACAGGCTTCTCTGGCAGTATACAACAAAATAATACACACACTGATGATCTAGAAACATGACGGCTGTGGTTTGGGCCACAGGTTCCTCCTTATGTTTCTCATATTTACGCTTGCTTAGTTCTTCAACTCATCAAAGGTAATTGATCAATTACAGTCTTAAATTAAAATGCTGTAGTTTTGCTAATGCAATCCTGAACCCAAGTGGGCCCAAGATGAGAGAGGATTAAAAATCAGAAGCCATTACGAGCTGCCAGGTCATATTAGACTGAAGATCATTTTAGAGCAGCAGTCAAAGTGATGACAGTTGGTGCATTCATGTCTATTACCAAAAGTGCTAAATGATTTGCCTGGGCTGCAATTTGCTTAGTGTCAATTTGAAAGGAGGAGCCAGATGTGGAAAGCTCAGAGGTCTGTGTGCAGATACTAACAGAGTGAGATTCAATTGGACATGAAGAGCACACATGACCTCAAGGTCACAGAACAACAAAAAACATGTGGCTAAAATAATATGGCAATATATTATATATAAATATGTAAATAAAATAAGCTCTCAAACGTGCAAACATAACCAGCCTTCTCCCCTCTGGAATACTGGGGGTGTATCTACTGAAGGCACTGAAAAATAGCTGGTGTCTGTAACGGTTCCCCATCCCTCTATCCTGTTTTGCAAAAGCAATCCACTTTTTCTCTTCTCATCATCTCTCGGAAAGTTGGATAACTGTAAATACAAGTCGCTTGAGGAGGAGCATGAAAACCACTGGTGCTAGTGCTTTACATGTTTCTATACTGCTATGTCACTAGAGGAAGGATCTACTAAGTGATATGCTTAGGGTTCTAACAGCATCACTGGCTCCCCATTTTGGGACCTTCCCAAAAATTGTGAACTCAGAAATGACGAGATAGAGTTAACCGTCTAATTTTAGAATTCAGTACTACATTACTTCAAGTTTTAATTCTTCTTTAAAGTAAAAAAAAAAAATAAATAAAGCATCACTGCCAATTCAATGTTGAACAATTCAGAAAAATCAGCAAGATGGTCTCTTCGATGGAGCCTAATAACCTGTCAATCAAACATCAAAGAAAGATAAAGAAAGATCAGTAATCCATGTTTGGGCATGTTTCACTCTGTGATGAAACTCTGTAATGAGTTTTAACTTTCTGCATCCTCAAATTCTATCTGTTACAGTGGTATATGATACAAAAATTTGATTCCACTCCATCTCCTTAGTATTTCCAAATTTTACCACTGTACAGCCAAAATCACAACACTGAAGACTAACTGGTGGAAAGCAAATATCATCAATATGAGCCAAATGACCAGTGATTAAATCATTGGTAGACCCTTCAGTCTTGTGCAAAGAACAAATGGGTGCTTTGTTGTTAGGAGAGATTGTCTGCCTTCAACTTAAATCCAGTATATTACCACATCATTTCTATTAGTGGTTGACAACAATCATTCATGTAGGTACATTATGTGGTTTAAAGTACAAAGCCAATCTGTGACTGTAACAACTAACAGATGCTAGCTGCAGGCATGGAAGCAGAAGCTTTCATATACATGGGCTGAAGGAGAAAATCCAGTGGTCCATGTTAACAGCGTGTCTTTGACATGCTTATTAGCCTTCCTGAACAAAACATTGGGGAGCCAGGATTCTGCTGAGAAGGCACATTGATAACATCACACAGGCATCACTGTGATGGGTATATAATTTACAGTTCACAAGTAATGTTTCTTTCTTGTCATTTATGTTTTACTGAATAGATATTGCATGATATAGGACTGGAAACAACAAATACAATGCAACTAATGCAACTAACCCCTCCTCTCTTCTGCTCAAAGCATTCTATGTCATGCTTAAAGGTTGCAGTAGTGAAAAGTATCATTGGACAGTCAGTTTCACAAGGTATGTCCTCCATGAGTTGTTACAGATGTCACACTGTTTGTGAGTGCTCCTCAAACCATACTTTATTTATCCCAAGGTGGATGGTGACACAGGTAAAAAAATAGGAACATCCTTCTTCTTCTAGAAAGTCAGAAACAGGACATTGCTGAATGAATTTCTAATGTTGCAAAAAACACACACTTATGCCCCTGGGTGCATCAATTTTCCCTGTTTCGAAACACACACACGCACACACAGATAGAGAAGATCAATTTGTGAATCAACTAGTGTGCGTCATGTAGCCAGAGTGAGTATCAGTGATTTTCGCAGAACAAAAGGAATTCTGTACCTTTAGTCTCTGCTCTCTTCCTGTCTTTAGCCTCACACTGTTATTGCTTGAATGTTGGTGCTTGTAAAAACCTGTATCCTTCTAATGACATGGGCCATAAACTTAAGTGTTTATAGTTTGTGTGTGTCCACAACAACAGACAACACCTGCATGAGGTCAAATGAAAATTTTCATTGGTTTGCCGAACTGAAACAAGAAAAAAGCAAAAAATGCAATGGTCAAAATTATTAGCCCTCTGACAACTAATACAAATACGAATACGAATTACTTTATTACTCCCCAAAGCGAAATTCATTTGTTTGTCAGCTCATCAACGATTTGCAGAAGAATGAAGAAGCCTGATGTCTGAAGGTACAAAGGATCTTCTATATTTCTCCGTCCTGCAGTGAAGAGAGAGGAGCAGTCCACCACCGCTCTTTTCTTGGTCCATCAAGGTGTTATGAAGAGGATGATCTGAGTTGTTCAGAATGGCCTCCACCAGTGTGTACCACATCCTCAGTGAGCCCAGATTACAGCCCCTACGAAAGCACCTCCCAGACTTGGTGCATACTTGAACAGCTTCTCCCCCATCGACCTGTCAGACCTAACTTCTGTAATCACCTCCTCCAAATCAGCTACATGTCTGCTTGACCCAATCCCAACAAGACTGCTCAAGGATGTCTTCCCCTTAGTTAACGCTGCCATACTGAACCAGATCAACCTTTCCTTAGTTACAGGCTACGTGCCACAGGTCTTTAAGGTGGCTGTCATTAATCCGCTGCTTAAAAAACCCACTCTTGATCCAGATGCATTAGCCAACTATAGGCCTATATCCAACCTTCCCTACATCTCTAAGATCCTTGAGAAGGTTGTCCTAATGCAGCTTCATGAACATCTGCACAGTAACGAGCTCTTTGAAGCTTTCCAATCTGGATTTAGGGAGCACCATAGCACTGAAACAGCACTGGTCAAAGTTTCCAACGATCTTCTTATAGCGTCCGACAGAGGTCTTATCTCTGTACTTGTACTTCTGGACCTCAGTGCTGCATTTGATACCATCGATCACAGCATCTTGCTGCATAGACTAGAACACGAAATTGGGATCAAAGGATCTGCTCTAAAATGGTTTGCTTCATACTTATCTGACCAATTTCAATTTGTTAATGTTAATAATGACCATTCGAAGTACAGCAGAGTTATGTATGGTGTGCCGCAGGGCTCAGTTTTAGAGCCAGTTCTCTTCTCTCTTTACATGCTTCCATTAGGGGATATAATCCGTAAGCACTCCATCAATTTCCACTGTTACGCTGATGATACTCAGCTCTACCTATCAATAGAGCCAGATGATAGAAGCCGCCTCATCAATCTGCAAGATTGCTTGAAAGACATCAAATCCTGGATGTCTTCTAATTTCCTACTACTGAACTCTGACAAAACAGAGGTTATTGTGATTGGACCTAAGCATCTCAGGGACACATTCTCCAATCAGATTGCTACTCTGGATGGCATCACCCTTAACTCCAGTCCAACAGCGAGGAACCTTGGAGTCATTTTTGACCAGGATCTTTCCTTCAGCTCTCACATAAAGCATGTGACTAGGACTGCCTTCTTTCACCTGCGCAATATGTCTAAGATCAGAAATATCCTCTCTCATAGTGATGCTGAGAAACTGGTCCACGCATTTATTACTTCTAGGCTAGACTACTGTAACTCTCTCTTGTCAGGATGCCCAAAAACCTCTCTGAAGAGTCTCCAGCTGGTCCAGAATGCTGCAGCGAGGGTACTGACAAGAGTTAATAAGAGAGAGCACATCTCTCCCATTCTAGCTTCCCTCCATTGGCTTCCTGTAGGATATAGAATAGACTTCAAGATCCTTCTACTTACTTACAAGGCTCTTAATAACAAAGCTCCAACTTATCTGAAAGACCTTGTTATTCCATACTGTCCTACCAGAGCACTTCGCTCCCAGAATGCAGGTCTGTTAGTGACCCCCAGTATCTCTAAAAACAGACTGGGAGGTAGAGCCTTCAGTTACCGGGCTCCTCTATTATGGAACCAGCTCTCTCCATGGGTCAGAGAGGCAGACACTCTTTCTACACTTAAGTCTAGGCTTAAGACCTTCCTCTATGAGAGAGCTTTTAGTTAGGGCTGGCTCAGGTAGCCCTGATCCATTCTATAGCTATGCTGCTACAGGCTTAAACTGCTGGGGGACACATCAGGTTACATGGAGCCCTATCCTCCCTATCCTTCCTCTCCTCTCCTCTCCTCTCCTCTCACATTTTGAACTGCCATTATTTGCCATTATTTGTTGCACTTTGTAGTCTGGCCTTGGTGTCTCGCACTCTCTCTGCATTTCCACAGATCTCCTCAGAGCTCCATCCCCCTGCACCAACCAACCAACTGCCGCCTCCATCACCTCCTTTCTCCTGCTGTTAAACCGGCCTGCACTCCCTGCTCATGACCCAGTCTGCCGTCCAGTAGTCCCATTAAGCTGGCCTTCCCTCCCTGCCCGCCAGGAGCTGCCTTCATCATTTTTCATTTCTCGTTAACTGACTGATTCCATTTCCATGATTTCCGTATTTCATGTTGTAAATTATTTTCTTTGTCTGTATACAACATCTATTGCACGTCTGCCCGTCCTGGGTGAGGGATCCCTCCTCTGTTGCTCACCCTGAGGTTTCTCCATTTTTTTTCCCTGTTAAAGGGATTTCTTGGGAGTTTTTCCTCAGTCGATGTGAGGGTCTAAGGGCAGAGGATGTTGTCATAATGCTGTGTAAAGCCCTTTGAAACAAACTGTTTGTAAAAACGGGCTATACAAATAAAATTGCCTTGCCTTGCCTTGCCCAGCAGGAAGACATGACTGAAGTCAAGTGCTTCAGGATGTTTAGTCTGTATCCTAGCAACGACTTCATGGAGAACTTCACATGGAACTTCAGCAGTAGCCGTTTGTGGGATATACACAAGTATTGTTGTGATTTCACAACTCTTGTTGGGCAGAGTTGATATTTTGCATGATGACTGATGGCAGAAAGGACTCACAGTACATCTCCACTTCCAAGCCTTGAACCTCTGCACCACTAGCACAGCAATCATGAAAGCACCTCCTCATCCCAGCTGGAACAGGGTGGCATTCTCCAGACTTGCTCCATTTTCGGTGACAGAAGCTCCTGTCCTGGAGAATCTCGTCTCCCCACAGAAGTGTCCATCAGTAGTTGACAAAATACAACAAAACATACAAAAACACAACAAAATAAAGCAAAGGTTGAGTAAAAACTCAGAGCTACTAGACTTTGCTGCTCCAAGCTGAAGCGCATGTTCTGGAATGTAATAGTCAATAGTGTAGCCTTTCTGATCCAAAACTGACAACAACCTCCTCTGGTAGTTTCTAACTAAGTTGACACATGTCTCCTGAGGGATTTTAGCCCATTCTTCTTTCTCTGGGCTCTGAGAGGGCCACTCCAGTACCTTGATTTTGGTGTCTTTCAAAAAGTTTTTGACTAACTTTGATGTATGCTTTGGGTCATTGTCTTGTTGGAAGACCCAGCAACGACCTAACCCTAGACTGGCAGCAGATGTCTTGATGTTATTCTTCAAAATATCCACATAATCCTCTTTTTTCATGACCCCATGCACCCCAACAAGATTTCCTGTCCCCGACTTCACTGTGGGGACAGTAATTTTAGGGTTGAAGGCCTCGCCCTTCCTTCGCCAAACAAAAGCAGCATCCATATGCCCGAACAGCTCAAGTTTGGTTTCATCAGACCGAAGGCCAGCTTCCAAAACTCACCCTTATGCTTCAGATTGTCTCTAGCAAAGTTCCCGGACTTGTTCCCGGTGCATGTTGGCCTCCGGCAGGGCTGCCCTTTGTCACCGGTTCTGTTCATTATTTTTATGGACAGAATTTCTAGGCGCAGCCAGGGTCCTGTTGTCTTGTTGGCTCCCTCGAGCCAGGACCTTCAGCATGCGCTGGGGTGGTTCACAGCTGAGTGTGAAGCAGCTGGGATGAGGATCAGCACCTCCAAGTCTGAGGCCATGGTTCTCGACCAGAAAAAGGTGATTTGCCCACTCCAGGACGGGGGAGAGTTCCTGCCTCAGGTGGAGGAGTTTAAGTATCTCGGGGTCCTGTTCACGAGTGAGGGAAGGATGGAGCATGAGATTGACAGGCGGATCGTTGCAGCAGCCGCAGTAATGCGGTTGTTGTATTGGTCCATTGTGGTGAAGAGAGAGCTGAGCAAAAGGCAAAGCTCTCGATTTACCGGCGATCTATGTTCCTACCCTCACCTATGGTCATGAACTCTGGGTCATGACTGAAAGAACGAGATCCCGGATACAAGCGGCCAAAATGAGTTTCCTCCGCAGGGTGGCGGGGCGCTCCCTTAGAGATAGGGTGAGAAGCTCTGTCACCTGGGAGGAGCTCGGAGTAGAGCCGCTGCTCCTCCACATCGAGAGGAGCCAGTTGAGGTGGCTTGGGCATCTGTACCGGATGCCCCCTGGACACCTCCCTCGGGAGGTGTTCCGGGCATGTCCCACTGGAAGGAGGCCCCGGGGAAGACGCGCTGGAGTGACTACGTCACCTGGCTGGCCTGGGAACGTCTTGGGGTTCCCCCAGAAGAGCTGGAGGAAGTGTCTGGGGAGAGGGAAGTCTGGGGGTCCCTGCTCAGGCTGCTGCCCCCGTGACCCGGCCCCGGATAAGTGGAAGAAGATGGATGGATGGGTGGATGGTTTTCACACCATTGCAGAATATTGTACAGCATCTTGTTTACACAGAACCTATCTATATTTAATGGCTACGCTTTATGTTATTTATTTATATTTAGAAATTCAACACAAAATAGTGAATAGTGGGTTTACAGGACAATACTGTTAATGCAAGAAGTCTTAGGTTTCTTTAGAGGATCATATAATCCCTGTTTTAATGAAAATCAGCTCAGAAATGAGAAATCAGAAATGACGCTGTGTTGGATTTTGTTACCTTCGCTTAACCCCACATGCCTGTAGCATAATATTGTACTTTCAATTTAGAATGAAGTTTTTTGGTTGTTTTTCCCTCTGTGTCTGACATGCCGAAGCTGGTTTGTGAGAGAAAGATCCTTGTCTCTCCTTCTCATCAATTTGATAGTTTGATTGTAGGAAGAGGAAGAAAGGGTAGATTTTTGATTTGGGTTAGTCCATGACTGTTCATGTCCTTGCTCTGAGAATCTTTAATGGCATGTACTAATATGAATATGAATACAAATTACTTTATACTTTATTACTTTAAAGCTTTGCTTGCAAGACAGCATTTGTTTTTGATCACACTGATAGTATCAGTCATGTACAGCAGTTTCAAGTTATAAATGAATTACCTCAAAGAACAACAGTGTAGGTAAAGTAGGAAATGGCTGAAAAGTAGACTGAGACAGGATGACTAGGGCAGATCTGTCAAACCAGGTGTAAGTGATTCAGATAAGAGCGCGTCCACGGCTTTTTTAAACACACCATGCTATCGATCACTGATTTACTGATGAAGAAGCGGAAAAGATAGGTCCTACAGAAAACTTTTCACCCAGTGAGCTCTGCTCCTGTCAGAAGCTCACGAGGAGGTGATTGTTTCATAGCTGCTGAGAACAAGCCTGAGAGTCGCTGTCTAAGTTGTCAAAAAAACCAAACACTTTCCAACAGTAAAAGGTAATAATGAGTTTTTGAGTCACTGAACATTTTTTTTTCAAATAAACCATTATACACGGTTGTACACAGAATTAAATAATGTCAAAGAAATACGATGTAATAATAATTATCACAGTTATATTATATATATATATTTATATGGAATAAACATGACTAAAGGCTCCCACAGAGTTGGGCATACTGTGTGCGTACTGTGAGCAGCGCCGACTCTGCACACACTGCCTGCGGACATTTGAGGTTTCATAGTCGAACGTACCAATTTACATTTAAAACAGATCGATGTGACTGAAGACTTCCTGCCAAGCAGTCTATATTGTCTGACACCGAGTACGCGGAGTCCACGTGGTCATAAAAATTGAGCTTTGCGCAGATTTGTCTGTGGAGTCCTCTCTGCATAAAGTCCACCCTACTATGTGGGGGCCTTAAAGAGGAACAAATATAAACTGTGACTAATGCACATTGCCACGGTGAAAGGTGTGTGGCAACGGTGAAAGGTGTGTGGCAAACATTTTAGTGATTTCTGACCTGCCCAGAAAAACTCGATGATAATAACAGTAGCTTCTTCACTGAATGACAGTGGATCTGTGGTACTTTGATGCGTGCGAATAAAAGTAGACCCCAAAATAACTGTAAAACTCTGACAGCTGACTGAACCAATACAACACCAGGATAAGTTAAGCCTGGCTGTTAGCCTGGTCGGGAGCAGGCAAGCTGCAAAGAATAAATCTCCATGGTAACATATGTGCCTCCACTTTTGTACGACCGAGTCCCGGATAAATTCAGGATAACCAGAAAATCCCACCTTAATCTGTATATTGGTTTTGTGCAATAGCCCCCAGGTTCATACATGGTTAGCTTTGTTAAAAACTGTGGCTCCACCCACATGTGTTATCGCACTTATGTGCCTGATTAGTCTTCTTCTCAGGAACATGTGGCAGTGTTTGCAAATTGAATTGGAGTGGAAAAAGTGCCCAGGAACCTCAAGCATGACACTGTGCTTTTCAGATTTTGACTCACTATTACTGTCATCATAATGAGTTTAGTGATGTGTAAATCGCAGCATATCCACACTCAACATCAACCTGAGGTCAAATTACCCACCATAATTGAGAACAAATGCAGACTTGACATGACATCTAACTTGAATCTGTAGGAGTCTCAGATTCGTCTGTCTTGGTATTGTGCATGCTGGCTCACTTGTCACATTGTGATGGCTTACACTTACATAAGCCAGAGCCATTGTTAATGTTATTAGTAACGCTTGTGCTGCTCCTACTTATCTCAGCTGATCATGTAAGTTAACCTACATGGTAGATGGTTGAAATATTCTAGATGTGGTTGGATACAATCTTTTAATGACCTTTGCTATGACCCCACAAATGTAGTCACAAAAGTCAAGACCGAGACAGAAAGATAAAAAGAGTATGCATGTTTGTGTGGGTAAAAGAGAAGATCAGAGGGGGCGAGAAGAGCTGACTTCAATGACTTTTGACGTTCTTTTATAAAATCAACATTTAAATGAGATATGACAGAGGGAAAACATCGGGGTAGAAAGTGGCAGGTTTGTAGAGAGAGAGATCAGATTGTTTTGGGCTAACAGGATCTGTTGATAATTACGCTGATCACTGACTGGCTTCCATCTCAGACTGTCAGATAAAAAGCTTTCCACCTTCCACTGGATTAAAACAAAAACAAAGTGCTACTCACATGTCACACACTGTTTTCATCTCTCCCTGACAGCCACAAAGGTTTACTGGGGGATGCAAGACACCTGAGCCGACCCACCAAGGTGGAAGAGATTGAGGTAAGGTCAAGAGATGAAATACCTGCAGATATGCTTCTCTTAAACACAAGCATGCTGGCCACAAATGAAAAGCTGAGAAGTTATATTAGGAAAGATCCTTCAAAATGTGCTCCACAAACACAATGATGTAATTTGCTGTCTTATGCAACTGGCCTATTTGGTAATTGATTCATGAACCAAAACTGTTCAAGCAGTCTTGGCAGCTTCTATGAGAACAAATTGTCTAAACATATCTTAATATGTCTTCATGCACAGTCAAACATCAGCCTTTTTTGAAGACAGCACTGATAATGAACAATATGGGCCTGTTTGATCACCATCAACTTGTTTGGCAAACGGGAACGATTTGCAGTGCGTAGGTATATTAGCTGCTTCTGTAGCATGACAGACCAGACCTGAGAGTAGACTGAGTGTACTATGACGTTTTATGTGCTGTTTTTGTGTTTTCTAATCACAGCAATGAAGTTGATGGAAGCTAACACATGGAGAGAGACTATCTGAAGACGAACCCTGTCTCCTTGGAGGAGCATGGTGGAAGTTCTGTCACAGACAGTCACCCCCAGATCCTCCTGAGTGTGGCCAACATCACACATTACTAAGCTGTCCAGCACATGGACAGCTTACAAGGGTATTTTACTGAGTTTGTGTGTAAGAGGGAATATACATCAGGCTAAACATGTCCTTGCTTAGATGTCTAGATAGTACTTTTGACCATTATAATTATTAATGGTTTACATGAGATAATTTTATATTTAACATACACTGTTTATCTGAACATGACTGAAATACATTTTTTGCTTTATTAGGAAGGTCCAAGAAACTGATGAGGATAGTTCAGTGGTGTTGCAGCATAAAAAAGACAGAGAGGGTGGACTTCCATCCTGCATCATGTCCAACACATCCACACCCATGAAGATCCTGCTTTCCCTCGTTGTTTGCTTCCACAATGCACCTCAAAGGACAAGGACAAAAGTTGGTAGCAGGCACATACATAACCAAATTTGCACATGAAATGTGCCATTCTACATT
This sequence comes from Caranx ignobilis, assembly GCA_021432705.1. Lineage (NCBI taxonomy): Eukaryota > Metazoa > Chordata > Actinopteri > Carangiformes > Carangidae > Caranx > Caranx ignobilis. Next base: position 29,709,619 of record MU270014.1, read on the forward strand.
TTGCACAAAATAATGTTGTCTTTCCTTTTCTTGGAATGGTATGCAGGTAAATAAGGTATAATATCTATATAAACACACATTTGTTTACCATCACATCTCTAAAGATTTTTTTGGTCCCAAGACTCTACGCTGCACTTTAGCTGCTCTTTAGAGTCATCATCCCATAGTCCAAGAGGGAAATGCACCGCAAAGCCAGTGAAAACAGAAACAACCTCTCATTAGTTCAAAAAAACCTTTATTGACAAAGTAAAACAAATGAATAATAACAAATACAGTATAATGGTTGAGACAGATGTACATATTTACAGTAAATGGTTTAATTCAATAAGGCTTCTGTGAGACCTTTTATGTTTGTGTATGTTGTATTATGTGTGATATTTTTTGTAACTATGTGTCTGATAATAAAGGCGACATCTTTATAAATGGTATGCTTTTTCACTGTGTAATATTTTACAAACTTGAAAGATAAAAAATTAAATAATGAAATTAAAAATAATTACATTAAAAATTAAATTAAAATAATTGACAATTGATGAGCATAAAAAACTTACTGCTCTATTCTCCATAGATGTAGAGGCCCATAATCTACTGTGTTGGTGTTGAATGCATTCTGTAGTGAGAACATTATTCAGACATACGGGGTATAAGGCCTGGATAATCGGTCCTGTTTGATGGTTCTGTTAGTCTTCTTGTAACCTAATAAATCTGCAAAGGTAAGTGACATTAGATTCAGAGAAAATGGACACCTAGTTACCTGTGTTACCAATCATTCATACTACCTGTGTTGTATTTCTCTACAGCAGATATTCTCTTTCTCTGTGGGCATTGTTTACCTATACCCATAAGTACACTTATCTCAAAAAAGACAGCACAGGTGACAACATTGTAGGTTTAGTTTATATGAACGGTGTGTTATTAATAAGGACACACTAATTGCAAAGATGTAATAACTTTGTTAATAATCACCTAATATTTAAACCAAGGTGGGGAATTAGCACCAGCCAAATGCTGGAGAAATATGAAAGTGGCTGGTCCATTTGAGACACTAAATAATGACTTGCTATTGAGATGCTGTTTATCTGTCTGTGGCAAGAGGTAGGTTAATTTCCCATTGTAGTTTAAACACTGTGATAACTGGTAAACACACACCCTTCAGCTTATCTTCACCTACCGACAACTTCACTGAAATTACATTTATTGAAATGCTGTAAATGTAGCATTAGCTTTTGATAACTGGCATAGAATATGATAATGACATGGTAGCAGTCGATAGCAGTGGGTTGTTAACCACCACAGCTAAACCCGTATGAATGCAGCCTACATATCAACATACAAAAAGAACCGCAAGGTGACATGAAGTTCATAACTGACCGTTCATATCCTGTTGTATCCATGACTCTCCGACTTGTTTGGGTGCTTCCTCTTGCTCTCGGTCCGACACCGATTCAAACACACAGTTCAAACTTTTCCAGCAGCCATGCTTCGCCCAGGGTACCTGGTAGCCATCATCATGGTAACGCAACACTGAGACACATCCCCATGGTAGAGGGGGTGGGGTAAGCAGTGGCTCATTTGCATTTAAAGGGACAGGCACTGAAACAGACCGTTATGAACAGGGCTGTTTTGAGAAGATGAAAGAGTGCTGGGATGTTTGATGCTTGGGGTATTTTGACCGAAGCATGTCACAGACATGTCTTTAAGACACCTGGGAACTATTTTAAATTGTGGAAAAGGGGAATGATATGGGACCTTTAAAACCTTCATGTATGACAGAGCTTTTAGTTAGGGCTGGCTCAGGTAGCCCTGGTCCATTTTATAGCTATGCTGCCTGCTGGTGGACACATCAGGTAACATGGAGCCCTCTGCAAGGCACATTTTGAACTGTCATTATCTGTTGCTCCTTGTACTTTGTAGCTCCATCCCTCTGCACAACCACCACCTGCATCACCTCCTTTCTCCTGCTGTTAAACCGCCTTGCCCTCCCTTCTCATGAAACAATCTGCCATCCAGTACTCCCATTAAGCTGGCCTGCTCTCCCTGCCTTTCCTGCCCACCAGATGCTGGCTTTATCAGCTCTTGTTGACCATTTCCATGTTTTCCATATTCCATGTTGTAAATTGTTTTCTTGTCTGTATACAACATCTATTGCACGTCTGCCCGTCCTGGGTGAGGGATCCCTCCTCTGTTGCTCACCCTGAGGTTTCTCCATTTTTCCTTGTTAAAAGGGTTTTCTTGGGAGTTTTTCCTCAATCGATGTGAGGGTCTAGGGGCAGAAGATGTTGTTATGATGCTGTGTAAAGTTCTTTGAGACAAAGTGTTTGTAAAAATGGGCTATACAAATAAAATTGCCTTGGCTTGCCTTAACAGTCATAAACAAAAGATTATGGGTTACAGAGCATGTTTGTGTCGTGGTGTGCAGAGACGAGAGCTGGGACACAGGCCAACTGCTGCACTGATGTTGCAAGGTTGGTTTTCAGCCAAGAGACGGCAGGTGGAGGGCAGAGAGCCTCCATTCTCCCCGTAACAAGTTACAAGTCATGTATGTAACCATCGCAATTACTCTGAAGGTGTTTAATTAAGGTAAAAATGTAGCATAGCCATGGTACAAATCCTGCACAGTTCCTCTTTAATCTTTGACCCAGAGCTGTCCACATCCTGCAGTAATAAAGACAGGCTTTAAAACATGCTGCAATGAATGAAGAGAATTTACTGATCCTATTGAAAGCATGACTCGGCGACTGAAAATAATTCACTTAAAGAATTCACTGAATTTTATTAAGGCAGCCTCACACTGACTGTCTACCCGAGACAGATTCATCATGAGAAGATGTGCTAGGATAACTTTTTTAATGACAACATTTTCTTGCTGAGACTTCCTGGAGGGTTGTTGTCCTGTATTCCTGAGGCATGAGCAGCATGGGTGGATTACAGCTTCTAAGTTGTTCTAATTTGATTTTAGAGTTAAAGGGCAACAAAGAAAGAGAGGTTGAAGGACGAGCGGCAACTAAAAGTTATTCACATTTAGAAAGAGTGAATTGGCCAGACACTAAATAAAGGCGCTTAACAAACATGTCATTTAATTTTGTTATTGTTGTGTGTGACGTACAGGTGCAGCTCTAAATATATGAGCGGACTTTTTTAAATTGCCCATTTATTCGACTGGGGCAGTGCGCCTACACAACCTTTTTGAACTTGTGTACCAATCCGTGGAGAGTGATCGGTTCGGATCACGGATCAACCGTGATCTGTTGCACAACTACTCATTGGTCAGACATACAGCTGGTGAAATGCTTCACCATGATGATAAGAGTGCATTCAACTGCTGTGTCTATGTAATCTCTGTAAGACACTGACCTCACACACTGACCTTACACACTAGGGTTCGAGTACTCTGTGACAGATGTGGCAGAAAGATTGCACTGTGATATACAAGTGAAAGGACACTATAACAATCTGAGTTCAACTGAAGAGCAGGGTCGTGTGTGTGTGTGTTCTTCAATGATGCCTGACCTACAGATTAATGATGGGAGAAAAGTGCTGAACAGTTATCTATCTTTGTATTGAAATGTTGAAATGTTTCTTGTATTGCCTGTATTTCTCATTTTTTGGTGTATGTGCCAGATTTTCATTTAAGTTTTCCTGAGTGTGTTCATGATAGTAAATGGACAAATGCACCAAGGGTGAAGGATCCCCCTGATCAAAATCCATGAGGTGCAGATGCAAAGATGGTTTGATTTTTTACAGCCCAGTATGACTCAGCCCCACTGATGAATTTATGATGGGGATGGGGGCACAGGACATGTCTGTTTTGAGATACAAGTCACCCTAACCCTAACCCTTTATACTTAGTTTTATATCTCTTATGCTTAGGCATGGGTACTGAATTAAATACTTTTATTGGTAATGACCAAATTCCCACCAAAGTACGGAGTATTGAATCACATGAAGTCAAACGGTACCACATTTCGGTACCTGAACGCACCTTTGTATCACATGAGAGTGGATACAGTCTATGGGAGTGTCTGCCTGATGCGAATATTCAAGCCTCCCCGACTCCTTCCAATCCCCTCTCTCTCTCTCTGTCCCATCCGTCATTTGAAATGAGAAGCGGTATATATATATATATATATATATATATATATATATATATATATATATATATACACTTAAGCCCCAAATTATTCATACCCCTGTCAAATACAAGGGATTTCTTCATTTTTTCACTCACAAATTAGTATTTCACCTCAGTTTTTACTTAAATAGGACACAAAAGAAAGTCTGAAGCCATAACCGATTTGTGTTTAGATAGAATGTGTAAATAAACATCTTTAACAGGGTGAAAACAAAAAATCACACTGTCCAAAATTATTCATACCCTGTCTCAATAATCAGTTGCATACCCCTTATTTTTTATTACAGCCTCCAAAAGATTTTTATAATTGCTCACAAGCTTGCAAGTATCTTGCAAGTATCGGCAGGACTTCTGGACCATCCCTCCTTTGCAAATGTTTCCAGATCTTTGAGGTTAGAGGGTTTCCGTGCTGTCACCCGTTTCTTGAGCTCCATCCATAGGTTTTCAATGGGGTTTAAATCAGGACTCTGACTTGGCCACTTCATAACGTTAATATCATTGTCCTGGAACCATTTCTTCACCACCTTCGCTGTATGCTTCGGATCATTGTCCTGCTGATAGGTCCAATACTCCCCCAGGTTCAGGTTCTCTGCTGCCTGCTTGAGGTTTTCTTCAAGAATCTTGATGTACTGCTCTTTCCTCATGATTCCTTCCACTTTAACCAAGTTGCCAGGCCCATTTGCTGAAAAGCAGCCCCACAGCATGATGCTTCCACCTCCACATTTAACAGCAGGTACTGTGTTCTTTGGTTTAAAGGCTTCACTCTTCTTTCGCCAGATGAAAGCCACATCTCTGTGGCCAAAAAGCTCAATTTTTGTTTCATCTGACCACAGAACAGACGACCAGAAGCTTTCATCTTTCTTTAAGTAGGTCTTTGCAAAGGTCAGACAAGCTTTTACATGCTTTGGTTGAAGCAGGGGGGTTTTTCTTGGTCGACGTCCATAGAGGCCATTTTGGTGCAGTATCCGCTGGAGTGTCTGCCTTGATAGAGTCACACCACTTGAACTCAGTTCCTTCAGGACAGCTTTGGTAGTAGTGTGGATTGTTTTCAACGTCCCGCTTGATCTTTCTGGCAAGCCGAGGTGACGCTATTGACTTCTGGCCACGTCCTTTGAGGTTTTTGACCGTCTGAAATTTTTGGTACTTTTGGATGATGCTTTGCACCGTTGCTACTGGCACCTGAAATTGTTTGGCAATTTTTTTGTACCCTTTCCCTTCCTTTTTGGCATTTACTATGCGTGTTCTCAAGTCCTCACTGAGCTCTTTGGTCTTTGCCATGGCAAGTCTTGTGTTGACTCGAAAATGACTGAAATGTCACAAGGAAGTTGACTTATATAGTCTGAAAACTGGTTAAAAAACAAAATACAACAACTCAGCAACATTGAGAACAATATTAAACACTTTAGACCCAGAGACAACGGTTCGTTTGAATATCCTGTAGCTTTCGGTCTTTGTATCACTGGGGTATGAATAATTTTGGACAGTGTGATTTTTTGTTTTCACCCTGTTAAAGATGTTTATTTACACATTCTATCTAATCACAAATCACAAAAAAAAAAAAAAAAACTGAGGTGAAATACTAATTTGTGAGTGAAAAAATGAAGAAATCCCTTGTGTGTATATATATATATATATATATATATATATATACAAGGAATATATATATATATATATATATATATATATATATATATATATACAAGGAATATATATATATATATATATATATATATATATATATATATATATATGTATATATATGTATATATGTATATATTTATGGCATATTCCGCAGAGAAGAACCCAGAGTAAAGGCATAATGTTACTGATACCAATCAAGTCTGTTTACATTACACTTTGTCCCTTTAGCGTGTTTGTATGCACAGCCACTCAATGGGTAATGTGAATGTGTATGCAATTTTACCACATGGTCTAGAAGCCTTCTGAGAAAAAAACTAAAGAAGGCAATTTATTGAGGTCTCATGATCACAACTTTAACAGCAGATAAATGTAATAGAATCAAGGCTAAGGGCTCTGTGGTTATATGTCAGAGTGAGAGAGCGAGACATGTGAGGGTCATTAGGTGAGCTCAATGAGGGGCCTGTGGGCTGACAAGGGTGAATATTCTATGTGGATTTCCCCCTCCCTCTCTTTCTCTCTCTAGCTGTGGGCTTATGGTTAAACGAATACAGTGGTGTCACTGTTAACCTTTTTGCCAAGCCTCTATCACTTCTCTGCAAAGTGATAAATACCAAAAACCCCTCCAAGGCTGTTCTCAAAACAATGTACAATTTATTAAAGTCTTATGAAAACAAGACGGCCATACACTCAACACAAAGATTTTCAACCAGAGGATGAGGAAAGAGGACAAAGTGAATCCTGCTGTGTTCCATCTGCATTTACTCTGACACAGTTGCATATATAGTGATGCTTACACTTGTGATGAAATCTCAGTGTTACCTTTATTGTGACACCAAGATAATATAGAGCTTATAGTTAGATATATATAAATATATCCTATTTATTCTAAGTAGGGATGCACCGATCCACATTTTTTCACTTCCGATCCGATCCCGATACCCGAATTTTAATATCTGCCGATACCGATACCATTCCGATACCAGAGCTCTATTTACTTTAATATTATATTATTGATGTTTTTTGAAACTTCTCCAAAATTGATTCCTGTCGGCTACTTTCATCATTCTGCCTCGCAGCTAAAAAGTCCTGGTGCTCTGTAATGTGGTGCTTTTTTAAATGTTTAATTAAGTTCGTTGTATTGTAGGTCGCAATGGTGCTTCCTCCTCTCGGTACAGCGGCTTTACAAATGCTGCACCTAGCAGTCTTGCTTTTTGGTGTTTCCAACATGAAATATTTCCACACCGCGGACATGTTGTGTCTCAAAGTAACCGCAGTGCTGCTCAATGCCCACCTGTCTAGCTGCAAACTGTGGAATGGACTTCCTGAACGGACGTGCAAGCATTACTCCGCCTCTGAGTGAGACACACCTTTGTTCAGGAAATCCACTCCACATTTTGCAGCCTGGTAGCAGAGCAGCCAGAATTTTCAGCAGGCAACAGGCAGGCAAGCACAGACATGCTCGTGGATCGGAAATCTCCGGAGGATGTATCGGAAATTTCCAATCTGTGAATTACGTTGGTATCGGAGCCCGATACCGATACTGGATCGGATCGGGCCCATCCCTAATTCTAAGCATGTCACTTTTGAGCCGGAGCCTCAAAAGAGGCTTGGGGAATAAGGGGTTAACTTATTTTAGTTTTTTGTATATTTTGTATTTGTATATTGCTAACTGTGGTAAATCTCTATCTGTGGTGTCTAAAGCTGGAGACACATACCGATTTTTTGCCCGATCTTACACACGAGTCACAGTCGGCACTAGTTGGGGACAGTCGGCATGGCAAGTTGGTGCAGATAGCTGCGCAAACAGCAGTAGCAGCGAGCCATATGTCACCCATGTTTGTTTAGACTTTGTAGAATGTGTTGACATGGTTGCCTAACGACAGCGTTAACGGTTGGAATCACTTCCGCTAACAGGCAGTTAGCAGGTGGTTAGCTGCTGTATGTTGTCTGCTGGAGGCTGATGAAGTGAGTAACAAGTTAACTCAACAAACTGCATCTGTAAAAATCACTACACATCTAGGCCCTACACTCCTTAAACTGTCGCTCAGGTGAGAGTTTGGTGCGTTCAGATGGCTTCAGTTTCTTTGACAAATCGTGTAGTCTGCGATCCCTCATCTGGTGCAGTCGTTAAATGTGTGATCCTCCAGTCATAATAAAAATCTGCTGAAGCCAGTCAGTGTGTACTCCAAAATCAGCAATGATGTGTAGTGTGTCCCCAGCTTAAGTCAAAGATGAATGATAGTTAAGTCAAAGTTCCTGTATCACTTTACATAAGCTAAAAAAAATCTTAGTTTGAATCTCCAATGTAAAAAATGATGCGCTCACAGGATCACAGGCAGGACCTGGACGATGCTGAGAGAATAAATTTTATTTCATGGTTTTGAATAACAGTCAAAGACAGGTTGAGAGATCAGTCAGTGGTTATTCTCATGTGATTTTATGAAAATAAAACATGAAGAAGGCACTTTATTTTTTCCACTTTCCTTTTTCCATTTTGAAGTCAGTGACAAATGGATGTTTTTTTTATTTGTTTTATTTTTTTTAATGAGAGTGAAGTTGAACAAACGAGTAGCCTCATCTGAATAAACACTGGAGAGGACTATCAACTGGTTTTCTCCTGTTTGCCTTTGCATTCATTCATCACACTGATCAGTGTTTAACTAAAGCAATGATGAACCTCAGCTCTACGCCCTGTCCCATTTGTTGTGTCAACCTTCATTTATTCACAGTTTAAATTCAAAAACTAATTTGAAGATTCAGCTGTGTATAATCAAACAAAACATACAAGTCAAAATGTTCCAGTGACAGCAGCTGTGCCACACGACACACATTTAAATATCATACGTTGACGAATGACAGAGAAACTAGAAATGAGTAACTCACTACTACGACAAATACTGCCGCAAAGCTGTGTTAACCCCAAATATACTGCATGTGTTATTGCTTAGCCTGTTTGACAAATGTATCTGCACTTTGCAGAGGTAATTTGGTACAGTCTGTATTGTGTTACAGTAGTTGTCTCATTTGCTTTGAAAACAAATCAAAGAGCTTGGTGCAGCACCTCTTTAAATATTCTTGGAATGTGTCTACTGAAGACACTGAAACCACAGCTGGCATTAAGAACAGTTCCACATCCTGTCGGTTAACTTCATGCTAAAAGGAAACATGACTCCATCCAGCAGCCATATTGGCAAAACACAGCCGAACATGTTGGAACCATCAGAGCCAGTGTCAAACCCTGAGCCAGAAGAACACCCTGGACAGGTCACCAGTCTATCACAGGCCCACACATAGAAACATACACACACATATTTATGCACTTTGAGCAATTTACAGTTGCCAATCAACTCAAGATAGATAGATTGATAGATTCATGGACTGATCACATCACCTTACTCTACCTAAAATCTAATGCTTGGATCATGGGACGAAGCCAGAGTACCCCGAGATAACACACACAGACAAGGGAAAAACATGGAAACTCCACCCAGAAAGGCCCAGGCCTGGGAATCAAACCCAAAACACTCTTGCTTAGAGGCTTCTTCCTCTTCTCATCATCTCTCAGAAATTTGAACTCAGAAGAAGACATCACTGTTAGTACTGTCACATCCAAGATGCACTCTGGGAGGGATACCATAGATGACTAGCTATTTGATAATCTAACTAGAAGTAACTGGAAGAAGAGCAGGAGAACCACACGTGCTAGTGTGTTTCATATTTCTATACTGTGGGGAGGGATCTGTTAAAGCAACACTGTGTAGTTTCTCAACCATAAAATAATGTTTCTTCACTCATTTAAGTCATAGAAAAACAGGTAATAGGATGAATGGTGCTGCTGCTGCAGCCTGAGTGGGGTCGCACCAGCTGCAACAGCACTGTGTAACGTTCCTGTGTGGGTAGGAACACAGCCTCTCCCTCCATCTGTGGTAAAGGTGAATCTTGCAACCAGCTTCATGAGCATCCCCGTGGAAGCACACTATGTGAATTTGTTGACGGGGCTTGTGCCGAAGGAAAGCAAAGAAGGTTTTGTTGCAAGAGGCTAAGGAAAAAAAGCAAAAAAGTGATTGAACACGAGCATGGTCACCGGAGCTCTGGAGGGGAGGCTAGCCGGCTGAGCGTCCCAGCACTTGTGTGGGGGTGAGACAAGCAGGAAGACTGGGCTTGAGGTTGATGTTGAACAAAATCCAACCCCCCCTGTAACTTTGACTAGGGAAGTAATATTCTGGTGGGGAGTTCTACAACACCGCTCCAATATTTAGGCTATCCGTGTTCAGAAACTACATAGTGTTGCTTTAAGCAGAGTACCAAGTTTTGGGTCCAGCCCAAAAATCCCAAACTCAGAAATGAGGAAATACAGTTTAACAGTCTAACTGCACAACTCAGCAACACATAGGTGAGTATTTTCCTGCAGTGATTTCAGGAAGAAGTCTGTAATACACATATGATGTTTTTGTAAACAAACATAATTTTTTTTCCTTAAAAGGATCCTGATCTGATGATCTCTGATGAAGAAAGCTGTGTGGCATCTGGCCTCATGACCCACCACTGCTTCAGTGTTTGGGCCCAGTGGTGTAGTCTGTGTTGATGTGATACGCAGGTATACACAGTATACCCACTTAAAATTTATACATATTTAAGTATACCCACTACAACAAAACTATCTAACTTTAGTCTATATGATACAGGTATGAACAGTGTACCAATTTAAAAAGATCTCAGCATACCCACTATATTAGACTACACCACTACTTGGGCCTGATGTAAGGGAAAAGCAACCTGTTCTGGGGGGCTTTGTACAAACACAGTATTTGTCTTACTGGGGATTTTTGTGGAGGTCACAGTGCTGCTGAATGTGAGATCTGCATTGTCAAGTGGGATTGAGATTCCAGGACTTGGCTTCCTATAACAGTATGAACAAGGACTCTTGAAATCAATGTGATCATTCTAGGAACACAGGATTATTATATGAAATAAGTGATTTCTAGCTTTAGAAGTAATGACTGATATAATCAATAATAATAAAAGTAATGAGACTAAATTGAGAAATGTATGACATAGGATTGAAAAGTGCCTCTGTGTTCAGAACACTCTGTATGCAGAAGGAAAAGATTACCAAGTGTAATCTGGACCTGGAGCAACGGTGTGAGAGGACATCACTGGACCAGCCACCAGGCCCATGAGGACCCTGAATAAAGAGAGCCGCTGCCAGCAGAATTGGCCATCATGGAATCTCCACTCTCACTGCTGCTGGATTAGAGTGTCACTGAGAGATTTATGTGCTTGGTACCAACTGACAGGTTTCTCTTCGTGGATTTATTGTGACTCTCTGGACAGAGTACAATATTCCTCTTTGTGGAGTTGTTGCAACTTTGAGCGGAGTTCAGTGCCTCTCTCGGTCGAATGTCCTTCTGGCAAGAGGATAAAGGGAATTTTCATTTTGGTTGGCTGGGACCCCCTTTTCCTACCCAAAAATTAGTATAATAGACTTAGTTACTTAGAATCAGGGTTAAGAGTGTGACTGTGTAACCACTGTGATTTAACTGTGATTAAATGCTGCCGATACCGATACCATTCCGATACCAGAGCTCTATTTATTTTAATATTATATTATCGATGTTTTTGAAACAACTCCAAAATTGATTCCTGTCGGCTACTTTCATCGTTCTGCCTCGCAGCTAAAAAGTCCTGGTGCTCTGTAATGTGGTGCTTTTTTAAATGTTTAATTAAGTTCGTTGTATTGTAGGTCGCAACGGTACTTCCTGCTTTTTCCGTGCTGAATTTCTGCAATAAATTAATTAACCTGAATTTGAAGTGGAAAAGGAATCTTCATTGTATTGTTCTATCTCGGTGGGTTTCGTTCAAAGGAACAAATTGTTTGAGTGGACAAACTGAACAGAATCACTTCCTGAACTGATTCGTTCTTTTTTCAGTTCAGTTGAGCTCAGCAGCAACTGTGCAGGCCAGCAGTGGAACTGCTGTGTGGTCCGTGAATCACTGGATCACTCATGAATCTGTTGGCAGAGACTCTTGTTGTGAGGGAATGGTGCATGTTCAGTGATGCCTTCACTGGACTGAGGATTCAGACCGTTTAGAAAGAGAGCTGGTCCAGTAAAAAGACCAGTGGAGGTCTATAGCGGGTTCTAAAGCCACGTTTCTACTACGTGGTACTGGCTCGACTTGACTCAACTAGACTCAGGTACAAGGTACTATTCCTGGAGGCTGTTTCCATTACAGGATAGTACTGCCTTTAGTGTATCTGGTTGTCATAATGACGCTGCACGTATGTTCCGTGATGTCGTCTTCAACGCGACACAGCTGACGTTAAAACAAAGGAGGAGGAGGAGAAGAACAACAACAACAACAATGCAATACATGCACACAATGGAGGATATCGATGGGATGGTATTTTTGATCCTTGGTATGTGGCTGTTTTTCACAGCAAGGAGAAAAGTGTTGTTCCAGTTGAGGCTGCAGGCGGTGAGACGAAGTACTGCAGAGAAATATAGAAGAGTTTGGGAAATCCTACAGAGCTCAGACGACAAAATGAGTCGGATTGTGCGCAAGAAGGTATGATAACCTGAGGGAAACCCAGAAATGTGTGAACCTCCTCGATCGACCACGGTGTCGTTTTGCAGCTGTCATCGTGGATGTATTTAGCTGACCGGTAACTTGTCAACTTCCGAATAAGTTTTTTTTTAAAAATGGCGGACCGCACATTGATGACGCAATGATAACTCTCTGACCAATCAGTGGTCTGCAGTGTTTACACGGCACATTTTAGTACCTCTTCGCCCGTTTTGGAACCGCGGCCAAGCAGGTACTAAAAAAATAGTACCGGGTACCAGATTCCAGGTACTTTTATGTAATGAAAACGCAAAAAGGCTGAGTCGAGTCGAGCCGGTACCACATAGTGGAATCGCCCTTAACAGCATCTAGTAACTCACTGCAGTACATGAAAGTGTGGTGTATATGGTAACGTCTCTTCATATTCAAAAAAAAAAAAAAAAACCTCTCCCAAACAATGTTTCAATGCAGATATCCAGCCAATGAGAAGTCCTGAACAGAGGAGAAATCAGTGCCTCTGAGTTTTGGGAAAATTACAGCAGGCCTCATTATCTGTGCATTTTGTAGGAATTGAACATTTCTCAACTTCTCCTGTAGCAGTTTTTAATTAGACTTCCTCAGGTCAAATACCAGATTATGTGCAGTGAGATACTTGTCTCTACCAGTGCTACATTTGAAAAGACAAGAATGAAAGTTTTGCTCATTGGAAAATAAACTACTGTAATACGTAGGAGCCGTTTGGGGATCAATAGGAACACTAACAAGGAAGCCTAAAAGTCAAGTCTGGGATTTGGATAATTTCAAGGATTTGCAAAAGGCAAGTGCATCAGTGAGCAGGCTTGCTTTGGGATACCCAGCAGCATTACAATTATTTAGAAAACTTAACAAAACCCACAGTGAATGTTGTTCTCACGAATAATTGTCTCTGTCCCCTGCCACAGTGTGGTGTAGCTGTCAGCAACCCCTCTATACTTTTTGGTATTTTCAGTGGAGTGGGGGCGTATGGTGGTGTGTGTAAGCACTACAACCACATTTTTTCTACTGCAAAAAAACAGAGACAGGTACAACAATACAACAGTTTACATGAAACATCTTTTTCCTTTGACCTTTGATGCACCTTTTCTGTGCTCTGTTCTATGCTGATGTACAGTTATGTGGATCCTGGACAAAACTCAGCCCACAGGATTCTCTTTCAGCAGCAGTTTTATGTTAAGTCACAGAGACTCTACACTCTGGCACACACTCCTGGCCTAAAATAATACTGTGTATATGCACAGCATTGGACTGACTACAATTTGCTCTAAGAGATTATCATGAGTGATTAATTTAATGCCATTTTCAGTTTTGTTTTCACTCTCAAGTGTATTGAGATTTTGCATTGACTATATGGAGTTTGTAATTACATGCATACATGAATACATACATTACATTTGAAATACTGATCTATCTGACAACAATAGTACAGCCAGAATATTCACATTTAAAACATTTTATTTTCAGCCTGAAAATCATGGTTATGTTTTGATTTTGTGTTTTGGCCTGTTGCGCCACCCATCCGCTCTCTGCCAATCACAGAGTCAGTGGCATTTCAGCATCCAGGTTGTCAGTTAGTCGACCACAACAAAAACATACAAAAACACAACAAAATAAAGCAAATGTTGAGTAAAAACTCAGAGCTACCAGACTTTGCTGCTCCCAGTTGAAGCGCATGTTCTGGAATATAGGCCAATTGATGATAGAGTCCAATGATGGACTGGAAGTGAAAACACTAAGTGACAGCTGCACCAGAAAGAAAGAGAGACAGATAACATAAAAAATATACGATGAAGAAGAAGTCATTCAGTGTTTTTAGTTTTCCTGTTCAGTGCTCTCCTCTTCTGAACAACTTGACACTTACTTTATCACACCCCTCTGCTGCTCGTTCTAGTTCAACGAATAGAGATCTTTTTTTGTTCCCTCTCACTGAAAATGTATGTTTGGCTTTAGCTCATGATGGACTGAAAACTGATGATGACTATTTTGTCTTCATCAACCAATTTAAGGCCAAGTCACTTGTAAATCTTGAACTTTTGGCAAATCTTTCCACTTGATGGCCACAATTTTGCCACATATTTTAGTTTCCACAGCATTTAAGTCAGAAAAAGGTAGAAACCCTGCCCCCCCCAACCATATAAATACCTTGAGAGAAAATGACCAGAGCCCTTCATAGGTTCTGAAGTGAGACTGCTGAGATAGCTTTATTGCTGAATGTACACCATAACCTGTAATTTATGTAAACCCACAAGCAACAATAACAATATTAGAAGTACAATATAACAGTATCACCATTGTAATCATGTTTATTTTACTTTACGTGTTTAGCCCATCATCACAGACACTTTCAGTAAAGAATATTGATATAATTATGTAAGACTTCTTGTACAGCTAGTACTTAAGCTATTGCATAATGCACATATGCATCCACACTTGGTTGGCTAAAATGAAATAGGGGGCAGAAACACACCGCTGCTCACCTGGTCCTTCACACTTGATATCTATTGTGATGGTTGCAGATGTCTGCAGTGAGGCTTGAAGGGATGTACATGCAGCTCAGAAGACTGAATGTTGCTAAACAGGGGTACAAACAAAACATATGCTAACCTTGAACAACTTGGAACAAGATGTAGCACAACACAATAGCAAGCAAATTCCACAAGGACGTGCATGTTCTTCAAAAACATGACAGACCGATACCTTCACTCTTCTGTTTCCACACTTGTTTCTCTGCCTTGTTTCTCCCCCAGCTCCCTTCCTTCTCTCAACCAGCTGTGATAAATAATAAGGAGCTCAAGTGGAGAACACAAACATCCCCAATGGTGCCCTGGGATAGGAGCCCTTCTAATCACACTGCAAAACACTGCCGCTGCTTCCTCTGTCTTACTGCCAGCCCACTTTCTGTTCTGCCCATCCTAAACCCTCGTTGACTGCACCACTTCTCGGCTCATACACAACCATAAGAAGAGCAAAAGAATCATTTTTCTGGTTTGCTTTTGTGATGTAAAACCACTTTCCTTCACTATCACTGCCTGTCCTCTCTTATTCCATAATCTTCTCTTTGATTCTTTAATCATCTGCTGTCTTCCCTTCCATTACATTTTTTCCCCCATGTTATCCTGGTCTTGCCTATCATTTACTGTCTGGTAATAACAATCGGCTCCTCTCCTCTTTTCCACCATCTTTAGTTTGCATTTCATATCACACCATCCAGGCAGGGCTGTTTTTTCAGTATCTGCGTCTCCCTAAAGAGGATACTCCAATCAAGCTTTTGGTGCTGATATTGATCACCATTTTCATGTCATTAGGGGCAGCAGATCCAATATCTGACTGGCTGACTCTTGTTCCTGAACATTTCTCAGAATCACACATACAAAGATTTAAACAATACACTGTTTTGTCAAGGTAATGAGAGCTGCAACAAGCAGTCATTCAAAAGAAAACTAACCTGTGACAACTGTAATGATTGGTCCATTGTTTTTTCTAGTAAAAATGATTCAGCCTCTCAAATGTGTGGACTTGATGTATTTTGCTGTTTATGACTGTCCTTGTCAATTAGTCAGCTGATTGAGAAAATAGGTA
The DNA here is from genome assembly GCA_021432705.1 of Caranx ignobilis. Taxonomy (NCBI): domain Eukaryota; kingdom Metazoa; phylum Chordata; class Actinopteri; order Carangiformes; family Carangidae; genus Caranx; species Caranx ignobilis. The sequence goes on from MU270014.1 coordinate 29,725,571, forward strand.
GCATATTAATATGAATACGAATTACTTTATTGATCCCCAAAGGGAAATTCATTTGTTTGTCAGCTCATCAACCATTTGCAGAAGAATGAAAAAGCCTGATGTCTGAAGGTACAAAGGATCTTCTATATTTCTCCGTCCTGCAGTGAAGAGAGAGGAGCCGTCCACCACTGCTCTTTTCTTGGTCCATCAAGGTGTTATAAAGAGGATGATCTGAGTTGTTCAGAATGGCCTCCACCAGCGTGTATCTCTCCACCACATCCTCAGTGAGTCCATCAGGGAGACATGACTGAAGTCAAGTGCCTCAGGATGTTTAGTCTGTATCCTGGCAACGACTTCATGGAGACCTTCACATGGAACTTCAGCGGTAGCCGCTGGTGGGATGTACACAAGTATTGTTCTGATTTGAAAACATGTCTGCTGCCTGAGTCTTCATCTATATCTCCAGCTCCTCATCACTCTTGTTGGGCAGAAAGTTGATATTTTGCATGATGACTGACAGCAGAAAGGACCTACATTACATCTTCACTTCCAAGCCTTTAACCTATGCACCACCAGCACAGCAACCACGAAAGCACCTCCTCATCCAGCTGGAACAGGGTGGCATCCTCCAGACTTGCTCCATTTTCAATGACAGAAGCTCCTCTGTGTCCATCAGTAGTTGACAAAATACGACAAAAACACACAAAAACACAACAAAATAAAGCAAAGGTTGAGTAAAACCTCAGAGCTACCAGACTTTGCTGCTCCCAGTTGAAGTGCATGTTCTGGAATATGGCCAATTGATGATAGAGTCCAATGATGGACTGGGCAGTGAAAACACTAAGTGACATTTGTTGTGTGGCTTTTCTTGTGTAGTTTTTTTTTCGAGCTCTGATTTTGATCAGTATTTTTATTTTATAAATAAAAGTGAACTGGAGTAGTCTTGGAACAGAATTGGAACTGTCCATTGGAAAATCCCTACTTTCTGCCTAAACCAGTATAAAATTTAACTATCCATTCAGGAACTGTTCATGTGGAATGTGGGGACCCCTGAAATCTGAAGTTGCAGACTGAAACTTTTTAGGAGGGCTAGGGTTAAATATACAAATATACAATATTGTAAATAAATACAAAGATTGTTCTAAACATGGTCCTTGGATCCAAGTCAAAGACAGAGCTAGAGCTGTCTGTGGCTGCTTGAGCTACACAAGGTTGTGCATATAAGGACAGTGGTGAAGTACAGAATTTCAAACAACACAGTCCAGCACATCATGTCCCAGGCTTCCATCAACACAGCGAAAAAGGTGCAGCAGGAAACATATTGTGCTTTGTGTTGTATCTGTAACACTAAATCTAGTAAAGCACTCATGTTATTTGGTTTCATCGTCTTTCTAGTATTATCATCTTGGTTTACAGTGGGTGTTCCACAATGGTTTTGGCCCTCTCTTATTCAACATATAGATTAGCTGCCATTTCAAACTAATGTACATACCAGTGACATTTCTCATGATCTGCAAATCTATAGTCTGCTTTTCTCTCATCAAACATACGATAACTGTTAAATTCAAAACTAATGTATATATGTAGACCCCAGGCTCATGAAATTCACACAGTCATTTTTAAGACTCACAAACAAACTGAACGATTACAACTGGATTTTCTTTTTGTATAGAAACAAATCCTGTTTGTCTTCTGTGACTCTAAACACTGTTGTACAATATACAGCTCTGCCTGCTCCTGATGCAGTGATACTGTTTACAGTATAAGTTGTCTTCTCGCACCACACTGAAACCTCTGGACCCTGTGTATCACAGCACATTGCTTCATCAAAAGTAACACTCTGCTAACTCATTATTGCATCTTTGATAAAAAGACAGGATGGTCCTCCTTAACAAAAAGAAGTGAGCAGCACTGGATGCTGCTTAATTATCAGGCTCTAATGCAAAAACTACCCTGTTATGTATGTTCTCTAATCACATTTAAACACAGCACTTACTAAGTCAGGTCACAGGACGTATTGACCTGAATGGAAATACCCTCTGTCGAGGTTCGTATGTAATTAAGTGACCTGGGGAGTCATACAGCCAGGAATGTAAAACAAAACCTAACCACGTACTGCGCATGCGCACTTCATCAGACTACAGTGTCTAATGAGATTCAAACAGAACACCAGCATGGTCTACATCCTTCCCCTCTAGTTAGTGCTTCCATAAGGAGACAAAATGAATGGTTAAACATTGATACACAATTGATAACATGACTGCTTTAACTGGAGGCATTTCTGTAACCAATGAAACCCAACAGTAATTTCAATGGCAATCTGGATACAAACTCAGCCAGCCAAATCATATTTGCATGTTGCAGAATGTTCACTTTCTGTATGCATAACATGTCAACAAACATAAAGTGGATTTAATACATCACTAGTGACTGAATATTTCAGTTCAAGAATGATACAGTAAAAAAAAAACTTTTTCCCCAGTGTTTGTTTTATTTTTTTTTTATTTTTATTTTTTACATGAACACAATATTTACGCATGAGTCCCTTAGAGTCCAGTGTTACTTTTCTGTCTCTCCTCCCATAAAGAGTGTCACTGGTGTATGGGCTAGTGATACCCAGAGTTCACTGTCCATACTTTGGATTTGGCTTGCAAATCCGACCTGCTGAAGTGCTGAAGTGTCACCTGAGGTGGTCGTGGTGTCTGCAGCATCTGTGGCAAGGAAGGGGGAATGTCCGGTTGAGCTGGGTCAGCTGACTGGTGATCAGAGTCTGCAGTGTCGACCTGTGGTGGTGGTGGTGGTGGTTCAGCAACTGAAAGGATGTGGCGGCGATTCCTCCTGTAGATACCCCCATCAGATTGGATGATGTAGGAGCATGGTTCTTTGCACACTTCCTTCATGATGCCCCGGTGGTCATGTCCCTTGGTTGTGTGCATCCTGATGACCTGTCCTTCTGCTAGTGGTTGTAGTGGGTGACTTGAGGCATCATAGTACTGCTTTTGGATGAGTCTCTTCTTTTGGAGCTGGGCAGTGACCTGCTCTGTGTTCTTTGAGGCTGGTGCTAGCAGTCTTTTGCTGACAGGAAGAGTTGAATGTGTCTGTCATGACATCAGACGCTCCGCAGGTGAGCCCACTATTTTGTCACGGGGGATGTTCCTAATATTCAGCAGGTTAAGGAAAACATCAGTTCCGTCTCGATTAGATCGCTCCATCAGTTGTTTGGTGCTGTGGACTGCCCATTCAGCTAGCCCATTTGATTGTGGGTACTGGGGGCTGCTGGTGACATGAACAAAGTCCCACTGCTCGGCAAACTCCTTGAAGTGCTGGCTTGTGTAATATCTGGCATTATCAGTGGTAAGGGTGTGAGGTGATCCATGAACAGAGAAATGTTGCTTGAGCTTTGTGATCACAGCTGCTGAAGATGTATTGCAAAGGAGGTCAATTTCAAACCACCCTGAGTATGAGTTCACCAGCACCATATATTGCCGTGCGTGCCACTCAAACACGTCGGTGGCAACTGTGAGCCAGGGCAAAACTGGAACTGGGTGTGGCTGCAGGGGTTCCTTTTGTTCGTGTGCTCGGGTGATGTTGCAGACTGAGCATGACAGCAGCTCCTCTGTGATGTCTCTGTTCATTGTTGGCCAGAAGACTGTTATCCTGGCCCTGCACTTGGTTGACTGCAAGCCTGGGTGACCTCTGTGCATGATGCTGATGTATTCTCTCTGCAGGGAGTGTGGAATGACAGCTCTGTGACACTTAACAACAATGTCATCCTCCATTTGGTAATTCGTCTCTGTAGTGGAAGAACGGATGAATGGAGAAGGGAAGCTGGCGCTCTTTGTCAGGCCAACCATGTTGGATGACAGTGCTGAGAGTCTGTAAGACTTGGTCTTGTGCTGTGTGGGCCTGTAGCTCCTCTCGCCTGGCAGTTGAAATGTAGCTGACAAACATTACTTCAAATGCATCATTTGTAACCGATGCTTGGAAAGCACTTGAGTCTGGAGACCGTGACAGGGTGTCGGCTAGATACATGTGCTTATCCTTCTTGTAGATCAGTGTGATGTCATAGGCTTGTAACTGCAGCAGCATTCTTTGCAAGCGGGCAGGAGCTGTGTGGATCAGTTTGTTTAAGATCATGACGAGGGGCTGGTGATCAGTTTCGATGACCGTTGCTTTCCCGTAGATATAGTCCCTGAACTTGGTGCAAGCAAACACCACCACCAACAATTCCTTTTCAATCAGAGCGTAACGGGTTTCCGTGTCTGAGCGTTTGAGACGCATAAGCTACTGGCCTCTCATCCTGTAGACATGCAGCTCCAAGGCCGTAACATGATGCATCACAGGTCAGTCTGACTGCTTTTGTCACGTTGTAGTAGGATAAAACAGGAGGGCTGGAAAAGCATGATTTGAGGTGGTTGAATGCTTGTTGGTGCTGTGGAAGCCAACTCCAAGCAGTGTCTGTGTGTGAGAGCTGTCTCAGAGGTGCAGCAAGCTCGCTGAGTTTTGGGATGAACTTCCATCATCCTCCGGAATTGGCATTTTTGTGATCGCCTCTGTCTTTGTGGGGTCAGCCTTCAGCCCCTGTTTTGTGAACACATGACCCACATAGCAGACCTGGTCAAGACGAACCTTGCACTTGAGAGGGTTTAGTCTGAGTCTTATCTCTCCTGCTTGCTCGAGCACCTTTTTTAAATTGGCATCATGCTCTGCAGCATCACTACCCCCGACGATGATGTCATCTACTATGATAGCACATGGATAACCTGTGAACAGCTGCTCCATTGAGCGCTGGAAAACTTCACTTGCTGAACTTATGCCAAATGGCATGTGGAGGAATCGACAGTAACCAAAGGGTCTGCTGAATGTGGTAAGCATCGATGACTCATGATCAAGCTTTATCTGCCAGAATGAGCTCTTTGCATCTAGCACCAAGAATAGTGCTGCACCTGACATCTGGGTGGCAACTTCTTTGACACTGCGCATCCGGTAGTGGGGTCTCTTTAAGGCAGTGTTTAATTCTTTGGGGTTAATGCACAACCTTATTTCCTGTTTGTCCTTTTTGTGTGCGACGACCATGGACGAAACCCAGTCTGTGGGCTCAGACACCATGGTTATGACACCTTTGTGTGTCATACTGTCAAGCTCTGCTTTGACTCGAGCTTGCATCGCCAAGGGGATGCAGTGTGGATGGACGACAGGCTGTGCAGCCGGATGAAGGTCATGGAGTATGTGATTGGGAGTTCTCCAAGCTCATCACTGAACACATCTTTGTACTGTTCAAAAATGTCTTTGGTAAAGTCATCATTGATTTCAGCGCTAATCTGGTGGACATGTGGGCTCAATGTGATAAGTCCCAGGCGCACACATGCATGAAATCCCAGCAGTGTTACCACATCGCGCTCCACCAAAAAAAAGGAAGCATGTGTTGCTGTCCATCTAGATAACAAGGCAGTATGACTAAACCAGTGGTCTGTATTCTACCGCCTCCATAGGCCATTAGGCTGGTGATTTTGCTGCATTTCGCTATGTGTCCCTTTGAGAGTTGTTCGAAAGTGTCTTTTGATAATACATTGCATTTTGCTCCTGTGTCAACTTTCATCTTGATGGGCTTGTTGTGTACTTGTAATGTAACAAATCCTTCATCTCGTTCCTCTGCCCGAGGATTGACAGTGTCCACACACACATCAATTAACTTGACGCCATCCACGTAGAAAGTGTCATCAGTGGCGCTGTATTCTGGCTCCTCTAGCTCCAACTGGTGCACTGATTGTCTCTATTGGTTTCTTTTTGGATAGCTTTTCATTTCATGATCCTGACCATGTGGCGTGGACTTGCAGCATTTCTTGTAGTGATTCCATTTCTTGCAGTTATGGAATTGCTGGCCAAATGCAGGACATTTATTTCTCTGTGCAACATGGCTGTTTCCACAATTTCCATGATTTGAAATGGTCTTGGTATGATATTTACTTGCTTGGGGTCTGTGTATTGTCTTTTTATATTCCTGATTGGAGCCTGGTCGAATAGCATCGATAGTGGTAGCTGCTGTTGCTTCGCCAGGGCCTTGGTGCTCTCCTCTGTCATCTCAAAGCAAAGTCTTCCTTATACCGTCGTTACTGATCCCACACACTATCCTGTCACAAAATAGTTCATCCGTCAGATCTCCAAAATGACAATTCTTTGCCTTAATCTTCAAGTCACTGATGAAGGATTCTTCTGGTTTCATGATTGGAACTTGTGTCTCTCCACGGTTTTGTTGTTTTGAGGATTACACATTTCCCGAAATTTCCGTTTCAAAGACTCAGGGTCCTCTCTGGACTCAGGACGGCTCCGTCGTGACCTGGCGCTCGTACTTCTGCTGCGTAAACAAATGAACGCTCCCGTTCAATGGCCTCTGCTCCTGCGAGATTGAGGCATATATCCTGCCTTTGTTTTAGCAGGCTTGCCTGAGTGCGCTGCCTCTAGGAAGATATCGTACTCTTGTTTGAAAATTCTCCAATTTTCAGCAATGTCGAAAACGAGAGGGTTGGGTCTGCGGAATCCCTCTGCCATAGTCTCACTGCACGTGAGGGCAGTGTAGATTCGTCTACCCCACTCGAGGCAAAAAAAGAAGAGGAAAAGAAAATCACGGGAAACTCACAGGCAATAGATCCGTGACAACTTCTGACACCATGTCGAGGTTCGTATGTAACTAGTGACTAGTCCACACTTTAAATCAACCTCTTTGCTTTATTGGAGATCTGCAGCGACCACACAGAACATGCACCCCAGAGCCCGGGGAGTCATACAGCCAGGAATGTAAAACAAAACCTAACCTTAAGATGAAGTGCGCATGCGGAGTATGCGCATGCACACTTCATCAGACTACGGTGTCTAATGAGGGTCAAACAGAACACCAGCACGGTCTACACCCTCCAAAAATATAAGGCTACTCTTATGTCATACTCTCTTAGGTCATTGGAACATGTGAGAAGGTTGTAATTTATCTACTCGCACATGCACTTGTTTTAGTGAAAATCTATAATGTATGTCTGTGTCTGTGTGTCCATTTTTATTGCCTTTTTTTTTTGTCTCTGTCAATATGTACATTGTATATGTCTATTTTTGTATACAGGTCAATAATGAGAGTCTGAAAGAAAAATCTATATCTCAGTGAGACTACCTGGAGAGGATTTCATGATAACTGACTATAAGAAGTGAGAACAGAACAGAACATTAGTGTATGACCATATGTGTTTTCTGAAGTGACACTGGCCTTAACCTTTAACCATCCAAATTCTGAGCCATTTATCCTTGAGTCGAAGTGATGGTTTGCCCGAGATGCAACGAACTTCCCTCCAGGCATTACTAATGGGGTGCTCCGATCGATCGGTGACCCGATCAGCATTAGCTGATTTGTATAGTATTGGAATTGATGGTCGAATAGTGAAAAATTAATCAATTAGTTCCCGGCGATTACATATAGTGCTTTTGCTTGAAATGTCCATCCCTAATTACAACAGGCTCTAGAGAGAGTATAATGTTGCACATGGTGGTGCACATAGAGCTGTTTAATTTATTTTTTATAAAATGTTATTCGTTTCCCCACAGGAAGAAAACATTTAAAACTGAGTCTTGAGCTGAGCCTCAACCATGTGGAATGTTCCATATTCCTGCAAATAAAAGAGTTGTCAATTCATGATACTCTCTAATCCAGGGGTGTCAAACTCATTCCACAAAGGGCCGCTGTGGCTGCAGGTTTTTGTTCCAACCAATTAAGAGCACACAGTTTGACCAATCAACTGTCTGAAGACTGAGATCAGTTGATTAACTGAGTCAAGTCTGGTGTGCTGCTGCTTGGTTGGAACAAAACCTGCAGCCACACCGGCCCTTTGTGGAATGAGTTTGACACCCCTGCTCTAATCCCTTTAATTTAATAATGCTTAATATACAGTGTCAAGAATAACTTAAATAAATAAATGAATAATTAATGCTACACTATAAAATGCTAGCTTCAAATTCAAATAGAGGCTGTGTGATCGGTATCGGTATCGGTATCGGTATCGGCGATACTGATTTCAGTGATCAGTGATCGGCCACAAAAACCCTGATCGGAGCACCCCTAATTACTAATATATCATATTTACAAGAATGGGACAGATGGGTAGAGACAAACAAGACATCATGCCTCCAGCCACCTCAGCAATTCTTTGCCACTGCTTACTCCTTGTTTTCCACAGAATTCAAATCACTTTTATGCCCACAGAAGACACACAACCCAGGCCAACCCATTTTCTTTCTTCCCTCTCACTCAGGTCCTCCCTCTTGACTAATAACTTATTTCTGCCCTTTTGTTTGTTCAATTATTTTGGTCATTCTTTCATATCATCTTTCTTTTTCTTCTCCGCTTTTTTTTTTTTATCTCTTTCTGCTGCTCACTCTGCCTGTCTCTCTGTCTTCCTCACGCAAGTTATCTCTCCTCCAGGAGCCAATCTAGCTGTGATTGATCCACTCATTTCTTCTGCATTAGAGCGCCTGAGGAAAAAACCGTAGTATTAACAACACCAATAAAACTGATGATGGTAATAAAGAACCACACTAGCATTATCTGCGCTGTTGATATAGGTAATGGAGAGCGAGTTACCTTGGCTAGATCTCACTTTCTGTCTCTCCTACTCTCTCACACACAAACACAACTCTGCCATACACATTGCATGGTAAGTAAAATTAATTTAACAGGGCAATTTATGTGATAATTGGGCCATAACTTTCTAATTCATGAAGTTTCCTTCTGGAAACTACCAGTCAAATTGGCCTGAATCATTGTGCCTTTCCAGCCTCAGCAAGATTCCCATGATCCCACAGCTGCCTACAAAGAACTGACAGGCAGAGAAACAGTTGGAAAGAACTACTGCTATTGAAATGTGGTCCAATCCTCTTTTCTCAGCACATTTTATTCATCAGGACTTAATCAATAGGATCTGAGTCGTGGTCAGGGTAAACCCCGTCATCAGTCTAACTGACAAGTTAATCCCTTAACTATTGGCAGCAACAACTACAGCCTTAAGAGAAATACATGTATACTGAACATTCTGTGGGAATATTTCAATGGAAGAGCAAAGTAACATCTAATGTAAGCAGCCAGTTTACTACTGTATCATCAGTTTCAATCCAGAAATGCACATGAACAATGGCAAAATGTTACATGTAATTCACAACGTGCACAAATAATAGAAGCTACAGCAGCACCATAAATAATGTTTAGGGCTTACCTGTTACAATTATTACAATATATTACAGCAAGCTAACTTTTATTTGGTTTTGGACAGTTATTAACAAATTAATACATGAATCAATTGCTAGATTAATCACTAATACGACATGACAGTGACATGACTAATACGATATGACAGCATATGACAATGACATAGAGACTATACTGTACAATATCACAATCCACAGCTTTGAATGAAGTGTTCCTAATTTGTTTCCTGCCTCATAGTGATTATGAGGCAGGGGGCATAACATCAAACAGCAGCCTGTGGTCTACTGAGAAGATCTGTCCAGCTGTCTGCCCAAGATCTATTAATTATGAATTTGTTGCTTTCAGTATCACAGTACTAGTTTCCCCAAAAGGGCACAGGCCAGTGACCTTATTCCAAACACATATATGTTCAAGAACCTGTCCACGTGCTGCAAATCACAACATACATACCAAGTTTACCAGGTCTGGTATTCATCCACTCTTCGAACATTAAGAAACTACAATAAAATGTAAAGGAGCCTGATGCTTGGAAGCGACCATGTGGTGGATGTTTACTTCACATTCTTGTCTCAGCACCAGCTGTCCTGATCAGCTGTGAGGTTAGTAAGAGTCCTTGGCTATGATAAGGGGGGAATGTTTAAGTGTGGCCGAGGAGACAAAGACAAAGGCTCAATCCCAATTCTCTACCCTTAACCTTACCCCTTGGTGCGGGGTAACCAAAAATAATCGTGATTATGATTTTTGCCATTGTTCAGCCCTAATTTATTGCCAAAGACAGTGCCAAAAAAATCTAAAACTTTACATGATGTGTAATTTGTGGTTTTTGGAGTGATGTACCACTGCAGTCATGAAGGCTCCTTCTAACCTGGTTTCATCTAGAATATGACAGCTAATGTGACTTTAAGTTCACTACAGTCAACATGTACAATCATATAAAGAAAAATGCACAATGCACTGTAGATTACATTACAAGTTCATCATTTTAAATACTGCATGTAGGTGGCATTTTAAATAATGTAATGAGTACATATTCTATATCTACATCTATATCCATGGTGGTGAGCACTCGTATTTTAAAATCAGCGTGACTGAAGATAGCAGAAAGAGAGCACTGCTGTTTGGTCGGCCCGTCTGCAGCTTCTTACTGGGTGCTTCGGATGGCTCTAACTGTTTGGGACTAGTCAGACCAACAGGTCAGGGCAGGAGATCAGGAAGTGGCTGGGGCTGTGGGAGAGAGGCCTCACTGGGTGTATGTGTGTGTTGTGAGAGAGGAGCAAGGGGGAGCACTGCCCGTCACAGAGGAGAAGAGAAATGCATTGTAATGAATGTAATGAAACAACAGCAACACATTAGACGTATGTTACAGGTCCTTAAGATTAAAATAAACATTAGGCTTAATAATGGATTTTCCTGTTGGGTGGGCAGGCGTGTCTGCTGGGGGGAGTCGCTCCCAAATACAACTTATTACAGTAGCTAAATATGCTACTGTAAGCTATCTTTGGCCACTTTCCCAAGTCATCCTCCCACCCCTCAATATTAGTAGGCAGCAGTATTGTGATATTGTCTAGTTTGAGCTGCAACAGGTGTTCCCACATGTTTTATGTCTCTAACACTAGAAGAAAGTGGATTAGTGCATACTGTTGGCATGCAAACAAATGCCACATCCAGTTCACACTGGGAGTCATGCCCACAAGGCCTCATGGGGGCTAAGGTGGATACAATCTGTCAAACAAGTCAAATAGCTGCCAACATGGATCACTGACTGAAAAGTTTGAAAGTATAACTTCATATGAATGCAGTTCAAAACAACACAAATGAAGCTAGCAAACACAATGAGTGTGTTTATATGCACCCTAATAAAGCCATCATATTTAAGTGCTCATGTAAATGGCATAATCCGGTAGATTTTAACAGATTAAGGCAGTTATTGGTTTATGAGAAAATGGTTTTACACACCTAGGTTTTCGGACAGTAATCTGTTTTCCCAGTGCATGCATACAGCTTTATCAGGTTAATTTAGCTCTATTACTACATCATTGTAGAGACTGTGAGAGTGAGTCTCAGGGTAGCGTAGCCACAAAGATGAAGCAGGGCAGAGGTGACAGAGTGTGGCTCTGTGTACAGTGCTATAGCGATCTGCATTTCTAAAGGCACTACAGGACATACTGTACTGGGGCAGGTTTACAACCAACCTCATTCCTTCTCACAGCTTTACAAACGATCACTGCACCATTCAGTATCACAGAACTCTTTCAACACAACTCTCTCCCACTCAGTGTATGAAAGCTTTTCACCGTTTCCTTCCACCATCGGAGTTGAAAACAACAGAAGACCTCAGGTTCTAAGCAAAGAATTCTGATAACTAACAGAATCATGTAAACAAGGTTCTTTGAGTAAACGGATTATTGAAGAGCATGTAAATATATCACGCATTATTAGCATTAACGGATTATTCCTAATAATCATTTCATTAGTGTGCATGTAAAAGCACTCAATAACGTTAACCTCAACAGATGTGAGAAGAAAACAATATAAATCAGTAGGAACTTAAAGCCTCTGGAAATAAATAGTAAAAATGCTTATATTACATCACAGTGAAAATAACTGTTCATAACTACAAGAAAACCTGGTTTAAAAACAGCTCATTTTGCTATTTAGACCACTTGTCAGGACTGAGTGGGCGTGGCAGATAATGCTCTGATTGACAGCTCCCTTGTTTTGATTGACATCTCTACCTCTGTTGGAAAATAAAAAAATGATACGTCCTCACTGGAGGATCTGGAGCATCCAGGGATGGCACAAACTGGCATGACTGATAGATTGATAGAAAGAGGTAGGTGGATAGTGAGATAGCTTGATAGGAAGCTACCTAGCTGGCTAGATAGGTAGATATAGAGATAGATTCAAGCAATACATCACTCCAGGTATTACTCCTGGTATACGCTCATTATACCACGCTACCACTGCCTGGAGTGGTGTATAGCTTTTATAAAATGGTTGCCAATAATGAAAATATGAAATAAGAACACACAAACAATCTCAGGTCATGTTTATTTGAGAGGAAACAAAATAACCACTGTGGGGACAACATGGGAAACAAAGGGACTACTTTGTTTGTTGCCATTGCTGTTTCTGGGCTGGAGTTGGTGTTTTGTCCCCAGCCAGTGACAGACCACAGGTGAAGTTGGGCGTGCAGCACGGGTAGATCCCGCCAGCCCTGCTAGCCACCACCGCTAGCACAGACAAGCTTGTCACCAGCACCCGCTAGCGATGGTGACTAGCATCTTCCGCTAGCACTGCTAGCTCATTGTTAGCACCCACTAGTGGTGGCGGCTAGCATCTGCCGCTAGTAGCCGCTTCCATGCTCACCGCGACATCCCTCCTACTCTCTAACCTCCATCTGAGGACTGATCAGCTGAGCCAGAGTGCAACGGTTGTGGCGGTGCACAGCTGTAGCAGCGTGTGCGTTGTATAACATCGGCAAGAAAAAAAACATCTACCTTTATTCAGTAGGCTACCTAAACTATACAAACAAAGACATGTGTGTGTCATTTAAGTCAGACTGTCTGACGCAGCACTCATGTAGTGTGTACCAGTACCAACGTTGGCTGGTCTGAAATGCTACATTTGCAGAAATCGGTTAAATTATGTGCTATACCCGCAATCCCACAGCGAATTTCATGTCCTGTGCTTAAAATATAATAAAATATAATATAAAATATAAAAAACTAAATTATTATGCAAAAATGTGAGTCCAATTTCCATGCAGGAGGCTGTTAAAATAATATCATGGCAAATTATCTGGTCAACATTTGCTACAAGTAGGACGAATTTTCCTAACCTTTGAACTCATGAGAGCTTTTCATGAGGACAATAGTTGCTGAGAATTTTTACATTTTTGGGCAAAGCAATTTGTACAGTTTTAACTGCTCACTTCAAATGCCCCACACACCTGTTCCCCATCACTCTTACATCTTGTCCTTACCCTGCACTACACTTAGGGTTTGAAATTAACTTTCTGACGTACTAGCCAACTGACAAGTCGATCAAAAAAGTTACTCGCCAGCCAGATTTTTTACTAGCCAAAACCAACAAGTTGCTTCACTATTGTATTTCGACATCACTAGTTTTATAATGCCGTCATTGTAGGTGAGCCATTCTCTTTTTCCACCAGCCTCATTATGATACCACTTCAGGTTAAACTTCCTCACAGGCTTGGATTTCAGCGGAGGAGACCGGGGCGCCATTTCGCCTTCAGCGGTACCGGAGAATACTGACATAGTTTTACACCACGAGAGGAGACTTTTCTCTCATTCAGCGAGGAGGACTTAACTGAACACTTAATTGAACGGTACCACCGTGATGAGAAGCGGTATCGTTACAATATTCTCCAGTACTGATTCTCATTACAGTACGCGATGTTATCTCTAAATGACGGACGTTTGTTTTTCAGTTGGGAATTTTAAACTTTCGACTAGCAGTACCGCTCCTCCGGTGCCGCTTCTCATTTCAAATAACGAAGGAGAAGGAGCAACACAGTATGTGTGTGTGTGACTGGGGTATTCGAAAAATAATCGATTAGTTCCCAGCAATTCTCTAATAGTGCTTTTGCTTGAAATGCCCATCCCTACACAGTATATGGGATCTCAATTTTGATTTTGATTTAGTATTGGGAGTCTCATTTTTTCTAGCTCACCAAGTAGCGAGAGAGATTTTTAGCTGTCTCGCTACAGAGGAATCTGGGTCACAAATGGCGAGTGCTGACTGCTAATTTCAAGCCCTGTTAACACTCAAACCATATCTTTATTCATTGTGACTGTCTATATTTCATGCCCTTTTATTAATAATTGGTGGAAACTGAGACTAGCTTTATTGTGGTCAGAGGCTCCATAACAGACAGATGTCTCTTCATCTTTTTCTACTGCACCGCAAAGAGAATAGGAAGTGAAAAAGTAGACACCCTTAAATTCTGCATGACTCTGTGGCCTCTTGAACTGTATTCTTTCAACACACAACAAAGCCCTGACACCTGGGGCCAGTTTGAGCAAGGTTTTTTATGCTGACAACAAACAAAAAGTTGTACGCAGCCAACACAGATGTCAAATACCCTTGAAAACCCATGGACTCTGCTTTGAAAGTAATTAACCCAGGTCTTGCATAGATCATTCCACTAGTTTTATAATGCCGTCATTGTAGGTGAGCCATTCTCTTTTTCCACCGGCCTCATTATGATACCACTTCAGGGTAAACTTAAAAACTAAAACTTAAAAAAAAACAAAAAAAAAAAAAAACTAAAAAATCTTACGTATCCCCTGGAGTGCCTTCAAGTACCCCCAGGGGTACCTGTACCCCCATTTGAGAACCACTGCTTTAGAAGATACTACATCACTAAAATCGGTTCATTAAAAAGAGTCGTTCAAAAATCCATTTACTGAATTGTTCAGTGCTTGGCAGGAGCCCTGACTGCTCAGAGCACAGTCTGACTCCCTGAACTGATACACAGCGAATGATTCACGATTCAGTTCATGACTCGGGCCTGAGGCTCACATTTACTGTATAGTACGTTCAGTGAACGTACAACACAGACACTTGTGAGCAACACGTATGGGAATGACACAGCACTACAACACTACTTTCATCATTTCATTCACGAATATGTCATTGTGTCGCTTACAAACTTCTGTGTAGTGCATTCAATGAACTTACCATTTATCAGTACATTCACTGAACGTACTACTCAATGAACACGAGCCCTCAGCCCTGGGTGACAGTACGTTCACTGAACTTACTGATAAACAGTATGTTCATTGAATATACTACACAGACCATTGCAAGCGACACATGTTCGCGAAAGAAACAACTACTACATACTACTACTGAGTGACAGAACATTCAACGCTTCACTGAACATGTACCATTCTCTCGCAATGAGAGGGTCTGATAGTCTCCACCTGGTCTTTGCCTCGAGATTCGCAAGTGATTCAGTGATTCACGGACCACACGCAGTTCCACTGTCAGCCTGCATGCTCACTGCTGAGCTCAACTGAACTGAAAAAAGAACCAATCAGTTCAGGAAGTGATTCCGTTCAATTCATTGACTCAAACAATTTGTTCCTTTGAACAAAACATTCACAAATGATACAACACTAGTGCTTAGCAGTATAGTACTTACACTGTGTTTTCACCAGCACTTTTTAACCTAAGGTGGGACCTGACAAGTCAGATAAGCTTTTAAACACTTCTGAAGTGCATCTCTAACCACATTAAATATGGTGCTTTGTACTCCTTATAATTAAGCACCATGCAAATTGACATAAGTGTAGTCATGTGCAGTCAATTTGCCATGCAATCATACGAATATGAATTACTTTATTGCATGGCAAATTTATTTTTGTGTCAACAGTCAAATAAATCATGGCTCTGCATTTTTTATTTTTTATTAAGGATCAGCCTTAATAAGAAACTGTGCTGATGTACTCAAACAGCACGAAGATAAGCATGTTTTGATGATATGCGATTAATAGAAGGGATCAAATTGTCTTTACAGCAACTTTTATTTTTATATAGGCAGCAATTGAGTTTTTTAAAACACATCTATAAAACACTCACGAATCACACAATGTTATTAGTCACAGGATTAAAACATATAGTGGGTGGATTCTGTCACTTAACCCAAAGGGGGGGCATTCCTGCACCCTCCTCTCCCGTAAGACCCCTGCCTGCACTTTTTCTTCACTAAATGGAATGTCCCATGCATTTGTGCCTGCAAAATCTTGACCCCAGTTTACTGTTTTATCTTAGTCCATTTAATGCATTAAAGGGCAAACAGATACAATTTACTCTTGATAGAAAACATGGGCTGTCAAGCCAGGGGGAGACAATACATCTGCAGGAGCAGAGTGGATTTTACACACAACCCCATTTAACTCAGTCTCTGAACTTTGCTTCCATTTGTTCAGAGATCTCCCTCTGCACTCAGAGGGAAAAAAGAGCATTAAAGCAATTGGATAAACTGATGTTTACTCTTTCTATACCCAAAGCATTTTAATGCACAATAACATAGCATAGAGTGCTTTGACCTGCAAAATTAAATGAATGTTGTTGTGGGCTGAGAATGAATATTATTCATTGAGAGCTCTCATCAGCTCTGAACATCATGTTCTTTGGTCTTTTTCTAAAAGTGCCAACATAATTAAGCCAGGTTTAAATCTTTTTTTTTATGTCACTTCACTTTCCATTTTACTCTGGCAGCTGAGAGGATAATAAAATAGTGAATGAAAATGAATGTTAAACACAGCTTTGTACATGTCACTGAGTATTAATGTGTGGATTATTTATGTATCTTGTAATATTTATCTTTTTTTAAATTTTACAAACAGGTGGAACAAAGAATCCAGTCAAATCACTGTCACTTGTCTGTAGTAATGTAACAACACCCTGAGAAGTTGTTGCAAAAATGTATTGTACTTGCTTTGTTTACAACTGTGATGTAAGTACAGAATCCTCAATGTATCTCAGCAGTCGAAAAATGACACAATAAATTAAAAAAAAGTGTGCAATACTTTGGGTTGTTTACTGAGGTATAGTCACCAAATTATTCAGTACATTGGGTAGAAACTGCTAGGAACTGCTTTAGCTGTGTCAGCTTATGGCTTTTATTAAGCTGTCATTTTGTTGTATGGCTCCAACATCTGAGTAATTGAGACCAAGCATTTCCTGTTTTTAAGCCTTCCTGTTGTAAGCCAGGCATCTCACTGACCGGGTGCTTAAGGCATTTTTGACAGGTGACAACACTGGTGTATGCTGATATTTTACTATGCAACAAAATCAAATTGTCATTCATATTCATAGCCCATTTTAGGTGCACTCATCAAAACTGGTGGCAGGTCTTATACTGTATTACAGAAAACCTTACAGAAAAGTCAAAAATATGACCTACTAGTCTTTCCTCATTTTTGTATGAGAGCAGTTGTGGAAAGAAAAAAAATCTGACCCAAACCAAAAATGGCTTAATAAACTGTATTATGTCTTAAAATTAATATTATTATGTTTTCTTTTGATCACAAAAAAGTTTTCATGCCCAAGCTAATATTCTTTTCTGTTTTTTCAGCCTTTCAATATCAATTTCAGCAAATTCCTGTCACTATGACCCCTACTGTTGAACAGAGAGCAATGGATGCTGTGCTACCTCCATCACACAACACACTGGTCTCCTTATAACCTGTGAAAGTCATGGGATGTGCCAAGGTGATTTGATGTGTGTGAAGCTCACAATGCCCACCCAACCCAGGATTAAGTAAGTAGCATTTTTATATTCCTGATCCTGTAGCAATAAGTGGCAAAATAGCCACACAGAGTACAAGCTCCTGTCAACACTTGTTATAACAGTGACCACTGTGTCTAATTGTGAATTTGTGGTAGGTTATACTTCCGCCTGTTCCACTTTCCCTTGGTAGCAGAGGCCTGAGTATATCTCCCTCTTCTAAATTAGCCACATGTTCATGTAAATGAGTTGTTAGTCAAAAAATTTGAAAAACCAAAATGTTATTGTCTACTTCTGGTAATAGTATTCTGTAGACAAATTTCAAATCAAGTTTGGCGAGTGAGCTTATTGTTTTTCAAAGTCAAAAATTCACTTGGGGTAAATACTGTCACCCTCCTTTAGCTATACTTGGATCTTCATCTCACTACCATTACTAGCAGCAGGTGATGTGATTATGTATTTGGATACAGAGCTCCATTCCACTGAGATCTACATCCAAATAATCTCCATAATAACTCTTATGTAATATAATCATTATGTCCATAAGGACCTTTTGTTGTCATTGTCCTTTGTTGTTATATGATATCTAACTCCACCCATCCATGGTCTATACCACTTGTGGAGGTGTGTGGGGATGCAATGGGGCTGGAGCCTGTCCCAGCTGACATAGGATGAGGGCAGGGTTCACCCAGGCTAACACACACACACACACACACACACACACACACAGGCCCTGTCCCATTTCTCCACACTTGGCTGAGTGCACTTGGTTCGCACATACTTTGGTGAAGTTTTGCTTCATGGAACATACATTTGCATATAGTGCGCAAGCACGTATTAAGCGGCCAAGCATGCAGGGAAAAGTAATTGGTGCATACAATGTTCACAATTTGCAAAATCTATTGAAAGTTAGAATTTTAAGAGTGAGAATTAGTTAAATTATATGACGAGCTAGCACCTACCTAAGCCAGCGAGGTTTGAAGAACTCCATCATGACAGAAGTAACAGTGCACAGCAACAGTCTACTGCTGGACCACAGTCTCATCTGTTCCAAAAGTGTCTCTATGCACAAGATCAAGATCATAAACATGGAAGTCCAACTCCATGAGTAAAAAAGAAATACACAGAATTAAACAGATCTTGATGAAAAATATTCACATAATAAAGTCATAATCAACAGAGAAAAGACATAATTATGTGATAAAAGGTCAAAATGATGAGATGTAAAAGTAAATGTAGCCTGATTAAAGACACCAAAACTGAAATTGAAGAATATGAGTTCAAAGATTATAAAATATGAGATTAAAAAGTCATTGTTATGCGATGGAAAGTCACATTTATTTTAATGACATTTATTCAGTGGCATTTTCCAAACGTGGCTTGTGGCTCCCGGAGATGGCAGACTTCACTAGCTGGTGCATTGTGGGATTTATACTTGGCCAAATACCAATCCAATGCGGTCTTAATGTAAGTGTGGGTAAAGAGCAAATCAAGCGCACTGCACTTTTGGTCATTGGAGAAATGGGACACACTTGCGCACTTAGACTAAGCACATTGTCAAATAAGGTTAAGTTTCTGGGGCTTGGCCTCCAAAAGGAGAAGGAGCAGCTTGGGGTATTATAATAAATATGTGCTTAAATGTGTGATTTATGCTGTAACCAATGGTAAGGATAGGGAAAGATAGTCATTTATTGATTTACAATTAAATAATAAAGTAACTTATGGTAAGATTAGGGTGAGAGAGTCATATGTGATTTTGGCTATTGTGAAGTTTGTGTTGACACACGGGATATTGTGAAGTTTGTTTTGAAAGCCGGGATATGGTGAAAATGCTGTCTGTAACCTTTTGAACTAATAATGAGAGTGGTAGAGCGATGGTCAAGGCATATAAAGGTAAATGTAAGCTGAGATGGGGAACAGGCTGAGGCAGGCTGAGGCAGGCCGAGGCGGAGAAGGCCTCAGGAACTGATGGTGACAGCACCTGGCCCTTCAAAGGGGGGTCAGGTCTAGGGATCAACCGATATGGACTTTTTAGGGCCGATACCGATACAGATTATTAGCTGTCAAGGAAACCGATAACCAATATTTAGAACCGATATTCATTTGCAGTAAAAATGAAAAATTTGATGTCAAAATTTAGAATAACACACCTGCAATTAGACTGAATGAAGTATACTCTTTGTTTTTGTACAAAAAGATTAAAAAAAGAGAAAATTCTAAAAATATATATATTCATTTACATAATATTACATAATAATACTACATAATAATCTTATGATGGCCTATAACATTACATAAAAACAGCATAAAGAGTTTGTAAATAAAGATTTAACTATAAGTTTCAGTGGTTCCCAGTGTTTTTCACTTATAGTTCCTTATTTATTATTATATTTATTATATCTGTAGAGAAATAAAGGCATGTTCTGAATCTCAGAACAGTATATGAGCTCTTGTGCTTAGAACTGTCATATTACATAAATAAGAACAAGGCACTTAGCAAATGCAAAAAGTAAAGGCTACGTTACACACAAGTTGTAGTCTAGACACGACGGTAAATTTATTGATGAAAATAAAAGTGAGAATAACCTCCTCGACGTGTGCTCTCTGCCTGGCTCATTGAAACAGCCTATAATATCCCTGGATGCTACGAGTGACCAGCGAAAAGACGATCATTTAACATCTGTGTGTTCAGTGGCAGCAGCACCATAGCCACGTGTGTTTGTTTACAACAGAACAGCGTGTAGTGAGAGCGTGAGCGCTGAAGGAGAGGAGATTATAAACAAAAAAGGACACGTTAGCATGTGGTGTTCAACTTAAATGCTATAATCACCTCAGGTGTAGTTTATTGATCAACAGGGAGCCGCCCCGCGGGTTGAGACACGTTAGGAGATTTACAAAGTACTGGTAACGTAAGGGCTCATATTATTATTGTTCGTCTGTCGCTGGCTCTAAAGTGGTGACGGCATGCAACGCTGGGCAAGTTATCACCGAAAATGATCATAACGTTGTGGTGTTTTTAAACTTCATCATAGAGGGTTTTTATTGCAACTTTGCGTCGACTGATTATCGCCTTAGATTCTCCGCAGGCTCACCAGACCAATCTGCTTCTCCTCCTCGTCTATGGCACTGCATAGATGCTTCAATGTTGACTGGCTATCAGTTGTGCCATGTAACCAATCAGTGAGGGCTGTGGGCGGGACTTTGTTACATGGTCAAGAGTGGTGGCTTCAGGCAGGGAGATGGCGCATCAGCGCCAAAGGAGCGCATTTTAAAATAAATTCAATTTATCGGTTATTGGTGAAAAAAACGGCCGAAGCCGATCATTGTAAAAATGCCGAACATCGGCCGATGTTATCGGTCATGCCGATAATTGGTCGATCCCTAGTCAGGTCATGGAGAGGTGGAGAGGAAAGTACCTAACTCCCTACAAGAGGAAGGATGATTGACCATATAAGGGGTGAATCGGGGCAGGGGGGTGGAGAAATTGACCTATGCAATGAAAAGGGTGTTGACTGATGTAGGCATAGAAAAAGTGGGTTGAAAATGATTTACAGGGGAGTGTGATTAGGACCGGACAGAAGAAACATCGTGAGACAAGACTGTCTGCCTGCGAGGACCCCAAGAATTGGTAGCAAGAGAAGAATCCAACCAAAAATACTTGCTACCAGTGATTGGGTCTTGGGGATCCCCACTCTCCCTGCCACTGGGGTCGGCTGCGCCTGGTGAAGATCACTTTTCTAAGTCCGGAGCTGGATCTGCTCTTTTGAGGTTTGCTTGGCCTGGTGAAGAGAAGCACTCTAAGTCCAGAGCTGAACTTCCCCTCCTGGGTGGTTCAGCCTGGTGAAGATCGGGTTTCTAAGTCCAGGGCTGGTTATTCCTCTTTGAGGTTCTCAGCCTGGTGAAGAGAAAGCCCTAAGGCAACCCTGAGGCCCACTAAGACCAGGGCCAAGAGGCACAAAGCCACGCAGCTCGATCAACCCCCATCAGAAGGAGCTCAGGATGTTCATGACTGGCCGGCCAAAGCCTGTATCCTACCCCAAAATTGTAAATAAGGTTATTATTCATTAGAGTCAGAGTTAAATTGATAGACTGATTTATGTGTTTTAATTGAATTCATATGCTCTGATGCTACTTTGCCATTGCTAAATTCCTGCATAAAGTACTGTACAATCAAAAGACTAGAAGTAGTTTTATCCTCATTCCCTGTAATTGAGTCTGTCTGCTCTGTATAGGTTGGGGGTGTACCTATGAGTCCTGAGAAGAGACCTCTACTAGGAGTAGGTAATACGTACTTCCTAGGAAGAGAGTTCAGATTCCTTGCCAGGGTTCTGTGTCTAGGAGTGGCAGTTAACTTAGAAGGAAGTGCACTTCCTCTTAACACAGACACAGGCAGAAGTGAGAGTGAGGTTTGCAAGATATTGGTTACACTAGCGGGCTGGGACACAACAATCCCCAATCTTGGACTTACTAGATTACTAAGGGTTAAAGTCATTGGAAAATGATCAGGGGAGTTACCCCTTCACGCTGAGAAGCTGTCCATAATAGTAAAAAGCTAAGCATTGGTGCGCAGAACATTTTTTTTTTTTTTAAGTATATTTTTTGGGCTTTTTTGCCTATATTTCATAGCACAGTATGAGAGAGACAGGAAATGGGGAGGCAGAGAGAGGGGTAATGACATGCAGTAAAGGGCTGCCCGATGCGGGATTCAAACCGGGGTTGACTGCAGCGAGGACTATAGCCTCTGCATATGGGGCGCCTGCTCTACCAACTATGCCACACGGCGCCCCGTGCACAATATTCTTAAGGTTCTTGAAGGTTAATCTAGTTTTGTGTCCACTTGAGAGATTTAAACAGGTCCCTGGGGTTATTTTCCAAACCCTTAAATTCAATCTAGCCAATAACAAGAGCCCAGATCATAGGAGGAAAGCTGCCATTAATGGCTGTATCGAGTGACTGTTCCTCGGTGGCAGGGCTGCTCTGCCAGGAGTAGTGGCTTGGGGAGGCAGGATAGACGTCCAGATGAAGGCAGTGAGAAGCTAGGCGAGTTTCCTCGTCACCAGCTTAAACACTTTAGAATTTCTACTCAGGTCAGAACCTGTTAGAGCTAGAGAATATACCCTTTAAACGGAGAGCTGGACCAGTAATAAGCCTTGGTGAGGGGCTAATTATCGGGGATCTAAGTGCCAAAGCGTGTAAGTGTGATTAAGGGTGCACAATGAAGGGGCCTTAGAAAAACCAATCAACCTAGTGTGCGTGTCTTTGGACTGTGGGATAAAGCTGCACAACTTGGAGAAAACCCACAGAGAGCAGATACAGGGAGAACATGCACATTCCACACAGAAAGGCCCCTGGACCTGGAATCAACCCTAATCAGAGTGCTAGCTACTGAGCCACTGTGCCGCCACGATATTTATTTCATTCATTTAATTATTTACTTAACCTGCTTTATTGACTTACTTTCTTAGTAATCTTGTTTTTCAGAGACTGCTGACACAGTTTGGTGTAAACATTGAATAATAAATATTTGACCCTGAGTTACACCTAATATTTGTTTTCACAATCACAATAACCCTATTAATAGCAGTAATCTACAAGGCCAAGAAAATCACTTGGGTATAGATGGAATGTGCTTTTACATCTTTGTGGTTTATGTCCTGTTTTACTTTTTGTGTAGTGGTTTACTCAGCTCAGCTCTGGTGATAGTGCTGAAACAACTGTTTTGATGCCATCTTTAACACTGGAGAGACATACTGGGATTTGCTTCCAGCCAGAACTTGTATTTTTGCCTCGTCACTTCTGTCTGTCAGTGGTTTGATGTTTGTTTGTTGACAGATTTACACAAAAAGTACTGAACTAGTTAGTTTTCATTAAGTTTGATGGAAGTAATGAAATCTGACATAGTGCTGAGACCTGACTTTCTACAATTTGCTCCGGATTCTGACAATTGTTAAAAATTAAATTAAAATAATTATATATTTTTCATTGGTCTACATTATCCAGTAAGATAACATTATAATATTTTTGCAACTTATTGCTTTATTTAACAGCATGTGTGTGGTTGGACATCCTGCTGAGCACACAAGAAAAACTAGTAATAGAAACAAGGAATGCATGCAACAAAAATATGCTTAGAGAAAATTAGACATTTAACAAGCCACCTCCACATGTGTATATATATATATATATATATATATATATATATATATATACATGTGTGTGTGTGTGTGTGTGTGTGTGTGTGTGTGTAGAAATACAAAAGTACTAGTGGTATCAGTATCGGTGCTCGGTATTGGTGAGTACTCAAGAGTGAGTGCTTGTACTCGGTCTGGAAAAAAGTGGTATCAAACATCCCTAAAAGAGACCAAACATTAACTTGTGTAACTGCATGGCTACCACATTTCACACATTATGCCCATGATCTCTTCCTCATATCACATGGCCAAATCAGTAGAAAGACTTTTACTATTCTATCACATTCTGATGAGTCCAGATCAAAAGACATTGTGATTTCATTGTATTGAACACCACAGGTATGAAAAACTGGACCACATATTTGGAACATTAGAATAGAAGACTGTATACTGTCAACCAAACAAAATCAGGTAGAATGATGTTTGACTTATTTCCTCGTTGGCTTTAATGATGTTATTTAAGCTTCTCGCATTTCATCACAATCACTAAATAGAGGCTGACTTTATGTACAACAGTGTCCAGAAACCCTCGACCTGCAGAGGGTTTTGGCCAGCAGAAAAAAAGTCATCTGCTGAGTAATGAAAGCTCAGATTATGATGACTGCTGTGTAATAACTTCTTCTGAACTCCCAGTGACCTGGACTCAACTGCCAAAATGTTAAAAGGCACCTCAAGTAGAGGAGTTTCTCACCACAATCAACACCTATAAGCAGGACAAATCAAAATACAGATACTGACATTAGACTGGATTCCAAGAATAACTCCCTGGAACTTCTGCCAAAGTAAAGTAAGCATGACAAAGAGCAAGACATTGACACAAAATGTTTCATCTGGAGGACAGAGGTCTACTTTGACAATCAAAAATTAATCACTTTTAGTAGACCTGCCCCCAAGTGATACTGAGACATTTCCAAAAGCAGAGGAGAAACTGCTCTGCCACCCTGCAAATTCAATAGCGCTTGTACTTAGTACTACCCCAATGACAGTGGCAGGCAAGGTAATGATATAGGTGACTATATGGACAAAAATGTGGAGTGACCTCTGCTATCAGGCACAGTATTTAGGACTGCTTTTAATCAGTTATTTTGGGGGCATTTTATTCACCATCTACGGCAGTACAGAGATGACAGGAACCCAGACTTGACTCAGGAATGTTGCAGTGAATTGACAGTCCTTAAACCCTTGGCTAGGTCATCCATTTTGGGGCTTCAGACTAATGCAACTTGAGTGACACAGTTTCAAATCACCCTTTACCTGGTCAGACA
Source organism: Caranx ignobilis (assembly GCA_021432705.1). NCBI lineage: Eukaryota > Metazoa > Chordata > Actinopteri > Carangiformes > Carangidae > Caranx > Caranx ignobilis. The sequence continues at coordinate 29,750,510 of MU270014.1, forward strand.
GTATGTTACCTCCTGTGTACCAAGAGAAAAAAACACAACAATAAGATGCCCGCTGAAATAATTCAGTAATTAATCTATATGAATGTACTCTTAATTTAGAATGTGTTCATTGTTCTTTTTTCCCATCAAAGGGAAGTTTTGCTCTTCTTCATTTACTTAGCTGACCTTATGTGTGGCATCATGCAGTTCACACTGAGGCTGCACTTGTGTGTATAGATACAGTAGTCCATCACTTAAGAAAAATGTAGTGTCGACGCAAAGTGCTTTTCCAGCTGGAAGATACCACACTGAATATATTTTACATTACGTGTACATATGATGCCACTTTAACACCACACAGTTACCGCTCTACTCGGCTTGGCTTGGTTTAGGTCCTTTTCCATTACAGCTGAGGACTTCATAGTTCCTCCTAAACATGGGCCGGGTTGGTACGGCTACGGTCACATTGTCTTGCTCTCTTTTTCAGTCTTCTCGTCAGCTCCAAACTCACTAATCTGCGCTTCGATTACGGACCACAGCGTGGGTTTCCACACAGCAATCATTTAACTCACGTGAAAGAAAAACAACAGTCTCAGGACAGTTCTGTGGTCGCTAGGGATGCAATGATACAGCTTTCCCACGGTTCAGTATGTATCATGGATTTAGGGTCACAGTAACGGTACGGTCTCAATATCTTAATATTAAAGTTGCTCTAGCATCCAGTAGGTTTTTTGCCTTTTCTATTTTAAATCAACAGGGTAGAAGGAGTCACACTAGCAAAGGCAATATTGCATGTAAATATAATTTAACACAGATGTAGTCAACCCACAAATTTATTATTAAAATTACCTAACCATATAAAACATAATACAACATAAATAATTGAACAAGAGCTCAAAACCCAGGGCACTACTTGTCTAGGCTTCTGAATAGGAAATATAAAATGTAAACAACAACAGCAGTGGTGCCACGGTCACAGTTGATCTGTCATCAGATCTCCACATCGGCACGCAAGTGGTCCACGGATCAGATGATGAAAAAAAAAAGCTGTTCTTGTGTGTGGTGTGGGAACACGTAGACACACCACCCCAGCCAAATACACAGGCAATTAAAAACTCTGCTCCTGTCCTTGAAGCAGCAGCTCTACGTCATGCACAACAATAACAACAAAATTGTTCATTTTACCAACACGTATACTGTGTAAAGTGTTCCCACACCATGTCTGTGAATGTTCTCATTCATCCAGGTCATTGTTATCTCTCTCTCAAATTGAATCGAAGGCAACTGGACTTGTATTTGTCTGTGGAAGACGTTTCGCACTAGTCTGACCGATCAGACTAGTGCAGACTAGAAAGACCGATGCATGTCCAGTTGCCTTCGATTCAATTTGAGAGAGAGTTCCCACACCATGGACTTGTAAGAAGATGGTGCTTTTTCATATGTTCTTTTTTCTGAGTCCCGTTCTCTCGCCATCGATCATGTTTACTCCCCGGCTTTGCTTGCCACTCTGTTATCCAGCATTTGCTAGTGGAACTGATTAGCTCATGAGAACTTCAGGGACATTCTGATTGGTTGGCTCTGAAGGCAGCATGACCAGTGCATGGCACAAGACCTGACAGTGCAGGAGAAAATAAACACTGCTCTCTCTACTGCCGCCGCTCCCGAGTATCTCTAATCGCACAGCATGCCCTAGTTGGAGTTTTAATAACTAGTTTTATGATGGGTGTGCCGAAATAACGCAGTTTGCCGCTGTGTATTGAACCGAACAGGGTGTATTGAATGGTTCAATAAAACATTGAATTTTGTTGCATTCCTAGTACGGATGTAATGATTACCGGTATTACGGTTAACCTCAGTAAAAGTTTTACACAGTATTACTTACCATCTGTGTGTAAATTAATCGCATTATCTTGGCGGATAATCGGGATATATAATAACAGCCTCATCCAAGTCTCCCCATGGAGGCACAGCGCCTATGTAGCTGGTAACGTAGGAATCTAGATCAAAAGTAAGGCGGAAAGAAAAAAGAAAAATCCTTAGTAAATGGGCGTATTTGGATTTGACAAGACCACTGAGGGACAGCTGGCTAAAGACACTTGTCCTGTCTGCAGAGCATGCAGGAAGAAAGTTGCTGCCAGGCGGCAGTTTCCGTTTTGTTTCGAGACACTTAGCAGTGTTTTTTTCTTTTTAAATTAAAGCTTCGTTTAATTACTGTAGTTCACATTGCGTATACGGCGCATACTCCACTTGTGTTTCACATGTCGACCTTTATTACTGACACGCAGCATAGTCAGAATTCAGTGGAGCGATCAGAAGAGAGACAGAGCAAAGCTGAGGAAAGACAGAAAAAAAGGAGAGCGAGACCATGTCAAAGGTGTGGGACCATTTCAAGTTGCATCCACTGTAAAGCTGAGCTCACACACTAACAGCTCCACACCATAAGCACCTGGTCGATTCAGGTCCACTGAGCAGAGCCGACACAATCTAAGGCAACGTGACGTAATGTAAACATCTTCATTTAGTATGATCGCTGATCGAGATGAACACTTCAAAGGACATATGGTGATTATGGTTACTGATAATGTCAAGAACGTGAGTCCATATTAACGGCTGTCTGCATCTTTAGCTCAAGAAATTGTATTTTTAATATTTTATTGTGATGTTTTAAAGCTGGGGTTGGTAATCCTGGAGAGCTAGCAAGAGAGCTAGCAAGATTTGAAAATTGTACCTCCTCTGAGTTCCACCCCCCTCCTCCCCCTCCCGTCAGTGTGTACGTCCAAGCCACGCCCCCACAAACTGGAACGTGCACCGCACAAAAATGAGAAGCAGCAGGAGGAGTACTATATATATATATATACGTTAGCAAAAGTTACACATTTCATAAAAATAACAAATCCTCCCCGAAGCAAAGCATATAATTACCTGTCCAACAGAAAGAGAGCAACCTCAGCATCACTTTTCAGGCCCTTCAAATCCCTCAGTTGTCTCCACAAAAGCAACACCGATGTTTACTCTGGTTTGACCTCTGGCTTTATCCAGAGCCTTTTTGTTAGCAGCCTTTTCAGCCTCCAGCTTTCTCTTCCTTGCCTTTTTCTCGGGGCGAGCCGTTACAAGTAACGCTGGAAGTAGTAACTGGGGCTGCATTTTCTCAGCCACTGCTCATAAATGAGCATGAAATCCGTTCTGCTGTAACTCTGTACGCTGATTTCTTCCAGCTACAGCGACACGTGAAGATTGTGCACACGTGTCGGAGACAGGGATCGAGGGGGGCGGATACAGAACTAGACATGAAGGCATCTGATTGGTTTTTGCTCTTCGGTGCAAAGAGCGTGGATTGGTCAGAGTTTTGTCAGTCCTGCAGCTGCCACAGAGGACTGATTACTTTCGTTCCTTTTTCTGAATACATAATGTATTGATTACTCAGAAGGTAGAAGGACCATTTCACCCAGTGTAACAAAAAGTGTTTCTGAACAGGATTACCAACCCCAGCTTTAAGGGTAGTTTAAGTGTTAATTTAAAGTTGCACTGAAGGCACATCTCCTGATAAATAAGCTTTGTTGCATTTAAGAATATTGCAATTATATTGATAACCGTGATAATTTGGTCACTATAACCGAGATATCAAATTTTCCATATCGTTACATCCCTAAACCCCAGTGGTCGCTGTTGCCAGTGTTTTTTTTAAAATTAGCGGGTTTGATTCTCATGTTGGACGTTGCACTTTTGATTCTTCCAGTGAGGGCGCTCTGGCCAATCAGTGGAACGCAATCAGTTGTCGTCACGTTTTAGTATAGCCTTGGCTCGCTTGGAACCTCAGCTTTAGCGTTACCAAAAAAGTACCAGGTACCAGGTACTACGTGCTAGTGGAAAAACAAAAGAAACAATGTGTTTTCTCCTGCAGGACAGGAGAAGACACAAAATCAATGCATCTATTATTGTGCAGGCATAAATTCTCAGAGTTTTGCGGGTGCAGGTGGGAGTGGACATACACATTGCGGGAGCGGGCAGGAGTGTAACACACATGTTGAGGGTGCGGGCGGTAATGGTCAGAAATTCAGCAGGGGTGGGCAGGAGTGGGATGAAGAAAACAGTCCCGCGCAGGGATCTACTTCATACCTCTCCTAACATGCAGGGTGCTAATCCAAATCTATTCCAATCACTGTTAGAGCTGGCATGTTACTATGAAAAGGTTTGTATGGTGGCAAGGGCAGCATTTTGAAGAAAACTCGAAGAAGAGATGTGCAGACACTTTTTCTGGTTATAGCACAGTTATGGGTTTAGAATAATAACATTTAACATGACTCATATGACATTCATTTTCACCAATAGGCAGCAATAAGGGGGCACCAGACTAACAAAAATGAATGAATGAATATGGCCTTCATTTTGTACATAATTTCTAAATTTTAATTTTAAGGGGTCTCACATTCAATTTATCCAATCCAATCAAAAGACTGAGCACTGTTTAATAATCTCTGAAATGCAACACACACACCCCTTGAGCATTTCAATACTTTGTTATATAGCACCACAGAAGCAATTTACAGAAAACAAACAGTGCTTAAATGTATGTTGAAACTTATTTTAGCAAAACTCACAAAGAATTTATCAATTTCCTCCTTTGGATCAAACATGTGCCATGTGTCACTGTACTCATTAATTGCAATTACAACAAAACTAGGGATGCAAATTATTGATTCATTAATTCATTAATCATTAGTTGGTTGACCTTGTTGACCGATTAACAATGAACTGATAAGTAGCGATTTTCCTGAGAACCTAAATTCCCCCATAAATCAGTAAAATAAATCGATAACCTAAAAAGCTGAATATTGCTTATACAGGGCTCTACATTAACATTTGTTAGTTTATTTTAGGAGCACATGTACACCTCAAACTAGGGCTGAACGATCAATTGCATTTGTAAGTGCTAGTTACATGTCATGTGAGGGAGAGTGGAGCTGTCGGTGAAAAGAGGTATCACATCCTCACTGTTCCCTGTTTATACTGGCCTCAGGCTCAGCTGAACGCAGCACTACTGTAAGGCTGTGGAACTATTCCGGACGGATAAAAAAAAGAAGCGACACACAGCTTCAGTTGTGCACAACCTGCCTTGACACCACCGACCTGTATCAGCACTAATCAAAACACCATACCATACTTTATTCTACTTTGCATGCACTCTTATTATATTGCACTCTTACTATATTTTTTTAAAACGGTACTGTGTAATCCAGTACTATTTCCTTCATACTTTCTAAAACCCTGCATGCCCCCATGTTCCCACATCTGTAAGCTGCTGGAACTGTGAATTTCTCTTGAGAGATGAATAAAGTATCTATCTATCTATCATGAAGCTGTGTATGATCGCTGCGTGGCTAAAACACCGATGACCAGCCGCTGACACGGGTCACTACCTGAAGAGTTTGAAAGTATAACTTCACATGAACACGTTTCAAACCGACCCGGTGCCTCAGCAAGGTGCCCAAGCTCTGATAAATACACCGGATCAGCAGTACCAGTGCTTTAAGTGGGCCGTTACACACCGCTACCGGTGCTTCTAGATTTTAGCCCCTGGTGTACCGGGACTTCTCATGAGCTCATAGTCCCGTTCTCTTTGTCTCGTAGCGATTCGCGATAGTTATATTCCTATGGCTATACTACACTACCCAGTGTGCACTAGTACGCCTGTCCTTTTACTCGCGAGACATTCACTCGCAAGGAGGTCTCGTGGAGTCGAGTCTGCTGAAAAGGACGTGAAGAAGAAAGTCACATCAACACGAGTAGCAAGCGAAAGTTCTGTTTGATTCAGTACCAGTTGGAGTTGCCTTGTTCATCAACCTCCTGTCCAGTAGATCGCTCCAGTGATGTGAGCTGTGGTGCTCTGCAGTCCGACCCTGACATTTCTGTTTAACCCCAGAATACACTGTTTGCATTTCTGTAACTAAATGAACATCTTCATCAATAATATCAGTGTTGTTGGTCCTCCTAAATGTGTGTATTGCCCTATTAAATAATATATTGTCTACTGTTGTGTTATGATAGAAACAAACACAGGGCTGTGTCATTTGATTGAGTTACTTGTCAAGTGCATAGCTTAGTTCTCCAATTTTCTCCATGTCTCCACCTTTTATCCATGTGCTGATGTGTGTTGGTCCCCAGGGAATAAAGTGCCAGTTCAAGTTCCCTTGTTCATCAGCCTCCTCCTCCTCAAGCTACTTCCCTAGGGCCAGTATTCAAGTGCACAAACACTGAGAAAGGACTTTTCAGTAGGACAGAGACACCTTCTATGAAGTGGGTGAACTTCAAATGACAAACAGTCATTTGTCTTCATAGATTATTCATAGATGGATTTTAACAAGAAAATACTTGTTAAAACTCTTTGTGGAAAGTTCAATAAAACTATTTAAAAAAATAAATAAATAAAAAATCTGCATCATGTTTGAATGTATTACTAATGATCTGCTGGTGCCGACCGCCCACCGCCTAATTTACCTGCCCACAGTTGAATAAGGGGAGTACTGGCACTTATTTTTTTTTTCCACTGAAAGCACTGAGCAGTACAGCGTACATATTTTACACAGGTTGGTATACCGGAGCTTTGTTTAAAAAAAAAAAAAAAAAATATGCCAGCAGCATGTCGCGGCGGAGCTGAAAACAGTGGAGTTTTCCTCTACTACAGCTAAACAGCTGACATGTGGTGAAGACGTACAGAGACCTGTCACAGTCGCACGGTGCATTTCATTCATCACAAAAACAATCAGAGCTCCGTGGCAGCTGCAGGACTGACAAAACTCTGATCAATCCATGCTTTATGCTCCGAAAATCAAAAGCCAATCAGATTCTTCATGTCAAGTTATGCCTACGCCCAATCAAACTGCCGTTTCTCTCCCTCTCTCCCGTCTCTGGCGTGTGCCTTGAGTGTCTTCACCTATGTCCGTGGGAAGGTGGAGGCGTGGCTTCAGAGAGAAGTCTGACGAAAGGGGCTGAAACTTTTGTTGGCATATGTTCAAAATGTGGCCCGCTAGAACCGTTTTTCCAGGATCTCCAACCCTACCTTTAATGTTAAGAACCTGTTCATGACAAAGTCTAATCCACCACTTGTTAATTAAATCCTCATCTGGCACACTGAAATATCAGCTGCATGATCTGGTCTGACAGGCAAATTTTTTCACAAACAGCATGCTCTAAATACTGGAGGTCCAGGGTGAAAATTATCAAGTTTATATGCTTAAATTATTTGATATAATTTGGTTTTATTTGATTTGATTGGCTCTAGACATTTCAAGAGGAAACTACATTACTATACTATTGAGCTGTGTGATGCTGTAGCGCTGACATTATAAATGTCAGTGTGACAGTGAATACTGAGATAAAATGTTATGGTTTGTGATTTCAAGTAATTTAATGCCATGTTCTAGTGGCGGTTCATCTTATAGCCTGAGCAGTCCTGCAGCTAACAGCAAACAGGAGGAACTGGGGAAAAGGGTAAAGACGAAAAAGAGCTCCACTACTGCCAGATAGTCCAGATGGGAAACAAGGCAATTAGTAGCAGAGAGAAGGCCAGGCACGAGGTCCCAGTTTAAACAGAAGCTCTTTCTTTTTTGCATGTGTGTGAGGCTGTATGAGTGAGTGTTTGTGTGTGTAGCACTTCCAACCTGCCCAGGAGTTATAAAGCACAGCAGCAGATGGGATCCAACAGAGAACAAGGGAAAGTCACAGACATCAAACAAAGTGTCAAGCTTTAGACAAGAGCATTTCACCATGCAATTAATTAGGACAGGAGGGAAACAGCCTATTGTCAACGCATCCATTTAGACCCATCAGGTCCTATTGTTTTAAGCTTGATGATTGAGACTTAATTTATGTCTGCTCATATGAAATTGGCTCTCACTGCACTTCAGTGTTCAAAGCACATGCTACACTGTGTGTAATAATATGAACTAAAATGAACTGATATTATCCCAAAAAAATGTGTTTGATAAGATCAGCTGTAATCATAATAACTTACATATGGTATACAGCTTTTGCTTATTTATTTATTTGTTAACCAGGGACAATACGCATTATTTGGCATATCAGTTTCCACATAAATGTAAATGTGTCGGAAGTAGTGTATGGCGGCACGTGCAGACGCATCGGCTACCCTCTATCACTGCCACCTTGCCGTGTGTGTGTGTGTGTATGTATATATATATATATATATATATATATATATATACACACATGTGCATAGTGCACAGTTTGCACTATGCCCACCTGCTCACTTTAATAACTGTTTATAACTGTTTATATTGTAAATATAGTCCTGTACATTGAGTGATGTATATATTTGTGTCCTATAGTTTGTATTTTTACACCGTGGGGATGGAGGGAACGTAATTTCAAGTTTCTGTATGTCTTGCAGAAATGGAAATTTGACAATAAAGTTGACTTTGACTTTGACTTTGTAGCTAAGTAGCTAATTTTCATCCAGAGTTCCTGGGCAGGTTGTTACAAATCAGTGCTTTTGGTTTTTAATTGTCACGAACACTCAGAAACTCAGACGTTGATTCAATTCACAGTTAATGTGGTTAGTGTCGCAAAAGATTACACTGTAAAATGCTATACAATTTATCATTTATCTGTTTATCATAAAATAACAGTGAGGTTGGGTTGGGTCAGGTTGGGTTATTTTGTACTTCCCTTTGTGTTGTTTTTAGTATGATTGCAAATATGCTTTTTTAAATAATTTTTATTACACTGTCGTAGACTTTTACCACACAGTGAGACAGGAAGTGTTCCTGAGGTGAAACATTAGTGGTTTTTTCAACATAACAAGAGCATAGCCTCAGGGTTGTTTCACCACAACCTTGATTCTTAACAGCTTCACATTGTATATATCACATTGTACTGCGTAATACAGAAATGGACTCTGCACAATACAGTCCAATGCAGTCATTATATTTATTGTATTACAGAGGCCCACGCTAGAAAATAAAAACAGCTGTTTTGGACTCTTCTGGGGGACAGGAACAACACAGCCCATTTTAAGTACTCAATCAGACAAATGATTTGTTTAATTTTGGTTGGTTTGTTTTAGCTTTTGGTTGAGAGGGCATGAGGTGATCACAACAAAAAGCCATGCATGATTTTTTTTGTTTGTTTCTTTGCTTAAAAAAAACTGAATACAAAATGAATATACGATACTGGAGACCCGGTGTCAGGCGATACGCTGGATGGCAGAGAATTTTTTAGCTCAACCAGGACAGAACTGAGGTATTAGTTATCGGTTCTGAAGCTGTGAGAGAGGGACTCAGTTGGAAACTGCAAGCACTGGCACTAAACCCATGTCAACAGATAAAAAACCAAGGAGTCATCTTTGACTCAGACCTCAGTTTCCAACCTCAAATCAGAAACATAACAAAAACAGCATTTTATCATTCGAAAAACATTGCCAGAGTGTGTCCACTCCTCTCTAAAGCAAATGCAGAGACATTTATACATGCTTTTATAACTTGAAGAATTGACTATTGTAATGCTCTCCTTACTGGTCTTTCGAAGAAAACAATATCACAATTACAGCTGCTCCAAAATTCAGCTGCCCGAGTGCTAACGAAGACCAGAAAGAGAGCTCACATTACTTCAATTTTAAAGTCTCCTTCAGAAATGATTTTAAAATTCTTTTACTGGATTTTAAAGCTCTTAATGGTCTTAGCCCCAGCTACCTCTCAGATTTGCTCACACACTATGAGCCATCTCGCACCCTCAGGTCCTCTGGTAGTGGCCTTATAATTGCACCAAAAGTCAGAACAAAAACACATGGCGAGGCATCTTTCTGTCATTATGGCCCACAACTGTGGAACAGCCTTCCTGAGGACCTGAGGGCAGCAGAGAGTGTTGATATTTTTAAAAGCAAACTGAAAATATACCTTTTTAGTCTTGCTTTTAACTGAATTTCCCTTCTTTTTGTTATTATTATTTTAATTATTATTATTATTACTACTATTTTTAATATTGGTTTTACTGTTTTTATTTTACTTACACACTGTCCTAGTATTAGACAGTAAAAAATGAAGCTTTTAGAGACGGCGAGAGAGAACGGCTCAAGCAGGTGCAACATGAGTTGAGGAAGAGATTGAAGATGGCAAAGTTGGAATACAAAAAGAAGATAGAGAAGAATTTACAACACAACAACATCCATGAGGTGTGGAGAGGAATCAACACCATCTCTGGCTACAACAAAAAGAAAAGACAGCCAGTAGTGCTGTGTAAAGCCCTTTGAGACAAACTGTTGTAAAAACGGGCTATACAAATAAAATTGCCTTGCCTTGCCTAGTGGGTGATGTGGAAAGAGCTGATGAACTCAATCAGTTCTTGAACAGATTCGACACTGAGGTCACATCCCATTCCACTCCTCCTCCTCCTCCTTCTCCTCCCCCCTCAACATGTGGGCATCTCCATGATAGCTCCTTCCTCTCCTCCACAAGTGTGTTTCTCCACCATGTCTCCTCCTCCTCCGCCTCCTCCTTCACCTGGGTACATCTCCGCTGCTGCAGCTACTCCCCTTCTCACACCTATTCCTCCACCCTTGTTTGTCACAAAGACAGGGGTGAGGATGGAGCTCAGGAGACTTTGCTCTGTGAAGGCAGCTGGCCCAGATGGTGTGTGTCCAAGGCTGCTTAAAGACTGCGCTGCCCAACTGTGTCAACCTCTCCACAAGATCTTCAACCTGAGTCTTCAGTTGGGGCGGGTGCCGGCTCTGTGGAAAACATCCTGCATAGTGCCGGTACCATAAGAAAATGTCCGGCTGAACTAAATGACCACAGACTTCACCCATCGTGAAAACCCTGGAGCGGCTGATTCTACGTCTACTGAGGCTTGAGGTCAAAGAAAAAAACTCGATCCCCTGCAGTTTGCATACAAAGAACACATTGGAGTGAATGATGCAGTCCTCTACATGCTCCACCGTGCCCTCTCCCACCTGGAGGAATCTGGCGCTTATGTAAGAATCATGTTTTTTGATTTTTCAAGTGCATTTAATACCATCCAACCCAACATACTCAAAACAAGCTGAAAGAGATGGGAGTGGATTCTTCCTTTGTCTCCTGGATCACAGATTACCTGACAGAAAGGCCACAGTTTGTCAGGTTGGGGAACTGTTTTTCTGGGACATTAATGAGTAGCACGGGGGCTCGACAGGGGACTGTCCTGGCTCCATTCCTGTTCACATTGTATACAGCAGACTTTAAATACAACTCTGAGTCCTGCCACATCCAGAAATACTCAGATGACACTGCTACTGTGGCATGTATTAGGAATGGACAGGAATCTGAATATAGGGATTTGATAAAAGCCTTCAGTGACTGGAGTCACAAAAACTGCCTCATGCTGAACACCTCAAAGACAAAGGAAATGATCATGGATTTCCGTAGGTCCAAGCTCCCTCTTCAGCCAGTGAACACTTGTGGAGTGGACATCAAGGTGGTGACAACCTATAAATATCTAGGTGTTCACCTTGATAACAAGTTGGACTGGTCTGTTAACACAGATGCTCTCTACAAAAAAGGGCAGAGCCGCCTCTTTTTCCTAAGAAAGCTCCGATCTCTAAACATCTGTAATAAGATGCTGCAGTCTGTGGTGGCAAGTGCTTTATTCTATGCTGCAGTCTGCTGGGGAGGAAGTTTAGGAAAAAAGCAGGCAGTGAGGCTGGATAAGCTTGTAAGGAAGGCTGGCTCTGTGACCGGAGTAAAGATGGACTCTCTGGAGGAGGTGGTGGAGAGATACACAATGAGGATGATGGAGGCCATCCTGAACAACACAGATCATCCACTTCATAACACCTCGATGGATCAAAGAAGCAGCGGTGGTGGACGGCTCCTATCTCTTCGGTGCAGGACAGAAAGATACCGAAGATCTTTCATACAAACAGCCATCAGACTGTTCAATTCTTATGCAAATGGAAGATTAGCTAGTTGACAAATGAATTTCCCTTTGGGATCAATAAAGTATTTTCTATTCTATTCTATTACTTATTTATTGTTTGAGTAGTTAACTGATCTTATCTTTATCACTTTTTTGTTTTAGCATGCTTTTATTTGATTTAGTTATGTACGTATTTATTTCTCTTACTCGTTACTCCTTTTATTCCTTTTATTTGTATTATCTACCTGAATCTGTCTTAGCTCTATTTATCCTCTTTTACACCTCAATTTTTAAGACTCCAGTGTTTCCCCATAAGTGAGCACCGTTAAGATAGCATTTCCTGAGCTCAATATGGACCCTGCTTTTAAATATTCCATGTCTACTTTTATGTGTTGGGGGGGTATTGTGGGTGGGAGGGATAGGGTGTTTTTAACTATGGAAAGCACTTTGTGTTGCATTTTAATTGTATGAAAAGTGCTACAGAAATAAAGTTTGATTGATTGATTGATTGAAAGACAGATTCCACATTCTTTGAGTCGCCCCTTCCACTGGTGTTAAAAAACAACAACAAAAAAACTGCATATTTACTGTAAAATGCCCTCATTTATGGGCAGTCTGGGGCCCTGCCCTGCTCAGCTTAGTAATAAGGACACACCTCCCACTATTACTATGAAGTGATAAAAAATAAATAAATAAATAATAATAATAATAATAATAAAATAAAAATAAATAAAAAGGAATGTCAAATGATGTGTGAAAAAACATTTCAAGGAAGGGGGGAAAGAGAAGAGGCAAAAGACTGAGAATGCATTTGGTGAGTCATGACAATTTGTCTAGAGCTGAGCATTTTGGAGTAATGGGGTAATGAGAGTAGAGGCTCTTCGAGACAAAAGCAGTGATTTCTTTTCTATGACAATAGGAGTGAATGTGTGATGTCTGATGTCTGTGATGTTAAATTTGTCATTTTCATTAGGACGTGTCCGTTGAAGTCTTCCTTTATATGTGTCCCTTGTCTTCGGTGCTTCACTGCTCTGTTTACAAAGAAATCCTGGTATTTTCAATGTGGTGAAATGTGTGGCTGAATATGAGTCACCAACAATTCTGTCCTCACTTGGCACTACTGTTGTAGATATCCAGGAAACAGAATCATATGCTTTGGGAGTGATACCTCCACCAACCTCTCTAGTTAAGGCCAAAACAGATTGTTTGTGGTCACAGTGACCTTGGATCATCTTTAGGTCTAAGTGAATATTTGTATCAAATGTTTGGAGATACTTTCAGGTAATCCTGAGATGTTTCATTCAAAAAGTCAAAAATGAGTTCTATGAGGTGACACTGGTCTTGACCTTTTAACCTTTGACCACAAAATTCTTGAGTCCAAGTGAATGTAGGTAACAGATGAGATGAAATCCCTCTGGGGAGATCTTGAGACCTCTAGCAACCCTCCTGCTGTTCTAAAGAGATACTAAAAGAATCCACTCACACAAAAAATATAGCAAAAAACTGTGTTGGCAAATCAAGGCAGGTGATAAACTACATGAGCAGTTAAATGATGTGCGATCAGGGGAAATCAACATTCAGTCTCTGCATTAACTGTGCTCTGCTGCTGAGGGAGTGAGGCTTTTGGGAGGAGACTGGCAATGAAAGAAACAACAGATCTCTTGTCTTTCTATTGAGGGCATTTGTTATGGATCACAGGATGGTTTAGCATGATCCAGGTCTCAATGTTTTAAAAACGGGGGGGGTTCAGGTGCAAGCTCAGCATTTGTTGATTTAGTGGCATTTAGATTTTTTTGTTTTTTTCACAGCAAGGGAAAATTGTGAAGGGGATAAATCAAACTGACAAAGAGGAAACAAAACAAGAAAATACAGACTTTTGCTGCATCACAGAGGAATGAAGCTCCTTATCTTCTATTTAGGAGAGCTAACAAGGTCTTCTGTCCATTAAATTACTAGAGGGTGTCTTTTCCACCATGCAAGGTCTTTGGCCCACAGTAGGAAGGTTTTTCAACTCCAAATTGGAGTTGGACAACATCACACCTTATGGTACACTCAGAGATCAAATAAGAATACTTTACTTTAAACTCCCACTGTTGCTAAGTGAGAATGGATAAAGATTTCCATCACCGAAGACAGATATTCTAAGTTCCATGAACTTTGTTCACAAATCATGACTGATGGATGGGTACATTTATCTCAAGTAAGAAAAGGTGAAGGGACAGGTTTCCCAAAGTGGGAGAGATAAACGACCAAGATGCAGGAGCTGGAACAACATAAAACAGGAAAGAGAAGAGACAGAAAAGCACACAGGGAGGATGGGATGAGTGGAGGATAAAGATACATGTGATATTGTGGTGGGAGGAAACATGAGGGAGGGAGAAAAAGCTTCCAGTTCAAACAATCTGATTATGATACAAGATCTGAGGTGACTGCTGTGTTTAGAGAAGAGGCAGGAGTTAAGGACGTAAACGGGAGAGAAATACATACAATAAGGCATGGCTGAAGCTGACATCTCTGGTAGCTGTGGAAGATTGAGATGGAATGATATGATGAAAGTATGAAAGAAGGGGAGAGAAAGAAAGAAAAACAGTTGAAGTTGAGTTTAGGTGTATGTCTGGATGACACTTATTTAGGTATTTTATTATATGCAGATGATATAATTTACTGGCAGAATCTGAGTCTGATCTACAGAATATGCTAAATTTGGTCAGTCTGTGGTGTCATAAATGGAGGTTAGTGGTAAATCAGCGTAAAACACAAATAATGCATTTTAGAAACAAAGGCACAGAAAGAGGTAAATAAAAAATGTATATTAAAATTTATTTTTGAATATGTTAGCTCATAAATATCTAGGTTTCTTTGATGAATTTATGACTTTGGAAGCTGGGATTGGGTGCCTCACTGACTCAGCTGGGAGAGCTTTAGGATCAGTTATTAATAAAATGAAAGTTTGTAATGATCTGGGTTATTCAATTGTATGATGCATTATGTAGCAGGTGTGTGTGGATTTAAAGAATCCAAAGTTATAGATACTATAAAGAATAGAGCTATACAATGTTTTTTGGGGAGTTCATAGATTCACGCCAATTCTAGCAATACAGGGAGACATGGCCTGGACTCCAGGATTTGTACAACGAAAATGTGAAATGATTAGGTTGTGGAACTGACTCAACAAAATAGCAGACGATAGAATAAATATGTACAAGAAAGTATTCATATTGAGCAAATTACATAGTTCCCCCTGGTCAAAAGAAATTTACTCAGTGTTTGAGGAGGTGGACATATTGTATATTTACAGGAATAATTTTTTGTGCTGTAATGTTAACTCCATTTAAAATAAGCTTTTATTGGAATTTGAAGAAAAATGGTTTGAAGCTGTTTTATCAAAACCAAAATTAAGGACATGCATGCAGATTAAATATAACTTTGGCCCTGAATTATATGTTACATCATGTTTACAGAGAAGTCAAAGATCTTTGGTTGCACAGCTAAGATCTGGCATTCTTCCTCTGGCAATTGAGGTTGGTTGATTCAAAAATATTCAGAGGAAAACTGAATATGTGAAATGTTTGAGTTAGATGAAGTGGAAACTGAGTCTTATTTCCTTTTGTACTGTACAAAGTGTGAGGATTTGAGTTATCATTCTGCGAAACATATAGACAAAACCCTGAAATATTTTGGTGCTCCGATGAGCAAAAACTGAAATGGTTGCTGAACTCATTGAGTGCCACACTGTTTTCCGAAGCTTTTTATACATTTTAACCCTACTCTAACATAATTGAGGATGGACTGTCCTTGCTGTCACCATCTGATGGGATCCTGCATTGACACAAGCATCACAGCCACACAGCGTGTTATTGGCATTGAGTCTCCAGAATCGATTGGAGCCAGGACTTACATTGTGATTCTCCTGGAATCGTTCAAATTTTTAAATTTTGATTCCTAGTTTCAACACCCAGTCCGCCAACCGGAAGAAGAAGCCCCCGACCACCAACGAAGAAGAACCCACAGGGAGTGTGTGCACAAACTGCACAACCATGGACTGTGCAGCGGTAATCGAAAGTGTGGCTTAATTTTAAGAAAAGAAATGACGAGTTGGCTCAGTGCAACACTTGCAATAAGATTACTGTATACCATGCAAACGAAGGTGCATGACCAACATGATTAAACACCTCTGGATTCATGGTGTTGAAGTAACAGAGTGCCCTGTCTTTGACCCGCTGCGCCAGCCTTCCTCTGCGCTTCCTCCAGCTCCGACCCTCAGCCTAGCACCGCAATGCAGTCAGAATCATGTAAGTAAAACAATAAAATATGTCTTATGCCAACATTGAGGCAGCTAATAAGTTATACTTGACCAAAAACAGTGGATCAACTCAAATACAAATACCCAGCTAATGTTAGCCCATGTATTTTTTCATAGACAAACGACCTGAAATTGCTAATGTTAGCCAGGCAGTTGACTAGACTCCGCGATGTGCTACTCCTATGTTTGCAGGGGCACGGTGAAAACCATCAACCCCAAGTACACACCACCTACCAGGGACTACTTAGCAAATAAATTAATCCCATCTTGGTGTAAGGTCAAGAGGTCCAATGACATCTGCTTTGTTGCACTCACATGTGATGGCTGGAGTATCATCACACAAGACCATTACCTTACCATCACAGGACACTATATATTGGAGGGCAAATTGCAGCGAAAACTGCTAAAAACAAAAGCTGTGTACAAAGCACAGACAGTTTGTGTTGTGGCAGAGGAAATCAGTGATGTGCTGTCAGAGTTTTGCATTTCTGACAAAACTGTAGCAATCACTGTAGATAATGCTGCCAATATAGATGTGGCCTAACAGCACAAAGTCTGTACTCCCTGAATGCAGTGACTCAGTGGGTGGCCAAGGTCTGAACCATTGTGTGGATAAAGAGGTGCTTGATGGCAAAGGTGGTTCTCCAGGAAAAGCAAGAACTTCTAAGAAACATGAAGTTCACTTTATTTAACCATTGTGCATTGTATATGACATTAAAGGTAGTGTCTGGAGGTTTTTGCTCAAAAATAAACGCTAGACTTATACAAATGAAATCTGGCTTAATCATCACCAGTTGGCTTCTAGTCCTGTGTGGTGGTGACTGTGTCTGCAGAGCCCCCTGTCCCCACCTGTATTTTGGTCTTTTGCTTTGTTTTGTTGTGCACGTGGGTGTTTCTGGGTGGAGAGTCAGAGTTTTCTCTCCAGCCAATGACAGAGGAGGTCATGTTCCGTGCAGCACAAGTAGGAGGGCTGCTAGCCCCACTAGCTGTTCCGGATGCTAGCAAGTGGTAGCGGCAGATGCTATCTGCCACAGCTAATATCCGCTAGCTCAACACTAACTTCCGCTAGCGGTAGCAGCCAGCATCTGCCATCAGCACCCGCTTCCCAGCTCACCACGAGGCTTCCGTTACGGATGACAGCCAGGTATCAGCCTGCGGCTCCAGTGATTCACTCAGCAAGTATTTCCTTTTCTTTCCAGTCCTGACAACTGCTACTGCTGCTGCTGCTGCAGGAGGTGTCCACAGTTGAGCCTGAGAAGAGGGGCCTCGTTTGAATGTTTTGTTTACAAATGGCAATGAACAAACCTCCAGACTCTATCTTTAACGTAATGACTTTATATTTGTGATCTTATCATTATTTATGAGTTCTGGGGAGTAGTACTACAGTATTTGACTACTTATTTTAAATACAATTATTGTTTGGATGGAAGGATGAAAAGCTGCTAAATGACTTAGTAATGTTCTTGTTTCTATCAGAGCTGCCCCAACACTCACTCATTCTTGATGTGAGAATACTCTGGAATTATCTTTAACTAAGGCTGGAGAGATTCACAGAGCAGTACCCTGAAATTCAAGCAGCCAGCTTGGATGAGAAAGAATATAGAAAGGGACAGGTAGAGATAGATAGATGAGATCGATATTTGATCCTGATGGGCTTAGGCACAAAAAATTCCAATGCACACAAAATATGAATTCAAAGAACAATATAAGAGTGAAAACATTGCATCAATGAATTGATTGTCTTGCCTCCAGATTTACTGCAAAGAGCAGTCACTATGACAGACTATGTGCTAAGTGCATATGTTAGGTGAAAAAAAGAGAATATTTCTAACACTGATTCTTTCTCATACAAGCTAGCTCGGCTGACAACCTCAGGATACAATATGTATACAGAAGCCACGATGTGTTGCAAATCATGATAGACGTTGATTTTGAATGACCATGTCCTGCACCGAATTAACTTTCATATTGCATGACTCATGTCCAACTCCCAACTTCCTGGTGTTTGCAAATTCTAAAATGCTCCCATATCTTTGACTTCAGTTTTGCCGGAGGTGGAAGTGGAAGTTTTTCATTGTTTTTATTCATGTTTGAGATTTTGTGCAGTTTGTGTCTATGCTGCCACCTATTGTCGTTAGTGTGCACTGCACCATAGGTGAGATTTCTTTTTCAAAACAGAGCATTTTATGTTGTATCGATACAATCGATACATCTGCATAGATATGTATCAGCAAAGAAGATGTCAAGATACACTGCCATATCAATTTTTTGAGCACAGCCCTAGTTTGTATCCAACCTTAAAAAAATGGTTTGGGCAAGCCTATCCAAGCCGTCCAAGTGACTGAGGCAGGCAGCTGGAAAGATATTGATGAAGAATAGAAATATCTTTATTCCTGTGGCTGGATCAAACATTTTAAGAATATGTGTTTTGCAGGATGATGAGATCGGGAACTTTGTCCAAGTGGCAACTACTGTTGGATCCGCACATTAAAAAGAAGATGGATGACAGTGTTTGGGACCAGATCCAGTGAAAACTGACTGAGCAGGTGAAAGGTCATTCATGCACAACTGTCCTTTTCAGCTGTTAAAATCAGAGATCTATACACTAGGTATGATCTTTGCAGTCAACAGAGGAAGACTGTGGAGATAATGGGGTTACCATGCACTCTGAGAAAAGGCCTGAGAATGAGGAAGAGGAAAATGAGGAGGAGAGTGTAAGTGTATGATAGCTGAAATTATATAGGTTCTCAATCTTAATAATGATCATGGCATTAATGGATGTTTTCCCTTTTTGGTGATAATGCTGATGAACCTGCTGTTTGTTTAGCAACCACCTCCCTCCAAACTGCCCAGAAAGACTTGACTGGAGGAGCTTTTCGCTGAGGAAGAGGCACAGAACATAGCGTGACAGCAGAGCTCCATGTCCATCAAGAAACAGGTGGACAAAGAGCTGCAGATGTACCAGGAAATTCCACCAGCCATTATGGCTGAAGACCCTGCTGCATAGTGGTGCAGGGTTTTTCCTGCATAGAGAATTTGGTGGCAGCCACCACTGCTAAATTTCTCACGGCCACCAGCTCACAAGTCAGTGTTATTTTTTGCCCTCGGGCTTTTTATGCATTTATTTTGAAGTCGCTGCAGCGGGCGTGCTACGACACTCGCAGCTCAGCATATTTAATCGGAGATTCCATGGAATGTTTGAGTGACAGTGAGCAGCCTGCCACTACTTCATTATTACCGCTGCTGCTTCAGAGTTGGGGCAGACGCATGGAACAGTCACCTGTTACCGTTACCATACAGACAAACTAACGTGTCCTTTTTAGTTTATTATCTCCTCTCCTTCAGCCTCATGTGTTCCAGGTACCACCACCACCTCATTTTAATCCAAAACCCTGGTGGTGGAACCAACGGAAGAGTTATCCTTTGCTGTCAGATCTCGCTTTCTCATATTTATGCATTCAAGTATCATCTACATCCAGCGAACGTGTGTTCTCCACTGCCAGGGACACTATCTGTCCAGAACACTCACACATACTGCCTGAGAAGGTAGACATGTTCATTGTCCTCAACAAGAATTGTTTCGGATTTTATACTGACCTGCTGCTAATCTGGACTGGGTTGTACAAGTTGTTGTTTTTTGTTTGTTTGATTATAACACCAGGTTATCCTATAAGTGGGAGCTTAGTAACATGTTTTAAAAATAAAGCTCTCTGAAAGTGTCCCCCTGTGAAAAGAAAATTCATAACATTTATATTCAATTATATACTGGTTGAAAATGGCCCCTGTGAGAAATTCATAGTAAAGTTCCTAAAATGCAAAAAGTTAATAGAATTAAAAGAAGTTCAGACTATTTCATCCAAAAAAGAACTCTGGTTAGCCACTGACCCTGGCTCTTAATGTTCTTCATGTTCTTGTTCCAGAACATGTGCTTCAACTGGGAGCAGCAAAGTCTGGTAGCTCTGAGTTTTTACTCAACCTTTGCTTTATTTTGTTGTGTTTTTGTTGTATTTTGTCAACTACTGATGGACACTTCTGGGGGGAGAGGAGATTCTTCAGGAGAGGAGCTTCTGTCATTGAAAATGGAGCAAGTCTGGAGGATGCCACCCTGTTCCAGCTGGGATGAGGAGGTGCTTTCATGGCTGCTGTGCTGGTGGTGCAGAGGTTAAAGGCTTGGAGGTGGAGATGTACTGTAGGTCCTTTCTGCTGTCAGTCATCATGCAAAATATCAAATTTCTGCCCAACAAGAGTGATGAGGAGCTGAAGATACAGGTGACGACTCAGGAAGTAGACATTTTTTCAAAATCAAAACAATACTTGTGTACATCCCACCAGTGGCTACTGCTGAAGTTCCATGTGAAGTTCTCCATGACGTCGTTGCTAGGATACAGACTCAACATCCTGAGGCACTTGACTTCAGTCATGTCTCCCTGATGAACTCACTGAGGATGTGGTGGAGAGATACACGCTGGTGGAGGCCATTCTGAACAACTCAGATCATCCTCTTCATAACACCTTGATGGACCAAGAAAAGAGCGGTGGTGGACGGCTCCTCTCTCTTCACTGCAGGACGGAGAAATATAGAAGATCCTTTGTATCTTCAGCCATCAGGCTTCTTCAATCTTCTGCAAATGGTTGATGAGCTGACAGACAAATGAATTTCCCTTTGGGGATTAATAAAGTAATTCACATTCGTATTCGTATTAAAAGAATTGGAATCGAAAATCGTTAGGAACGGGAATCAAAATGAGGAACCGGAGTCATTCAAATTCAAACGATGCCCAACTCCAGTTATTGGCCACAGTTTTCAACCCTGTTGACTTCCATCTGTCCCCCTGGTTCAATTCTGATTACATGAGTGTTCCTTTTGAAACACTATCACTAGCGTTGCACAATAACTTTTTTTCCATCGATACCAATAACTTCCTGCTTCTCGTAACTAATGCCGATACCAATAACATTTTAATAGCTTATATACACATCTAAGGTAAAGAAAGGCTAAGATGCAGTCAGTAAAGATGAATTTAACATTACAGCTCTGCCTCTACCTTAAAATAGTATAACAGACATCAATACTGTAATCACAACAAAAACAAAAGCGAAAATTAACAATTATTATTTTTCAAATCAATGTAGGGGGTGAACAGACTGAACATGGCAATGCAGGCTAATTGTAATTTTAGTTAACAGCAAAAAAAAAAAAAATCATCAGACTTATCTGTTTATTAATATCAGGCTGATAATTATTGGTATTGTGCATCCTTAAATATCACTTGAAGAGCCTCTTGCTATCATGATAAAAAAAAAAATTCGACCTGACCTGCTCAGCAGACTTAGCCTTACTAAAATGACTAGATATTAACAGCTTATTTTGTACCATGTGCTAGAGCCCTGCGTGGGACAGTTTTCTTCATTTGCTACCGCTGAATTTCTGACCATTACCACCCGCAACGTGTGTGTTACACTCCCGCCCGCTTCCGCAATGTGTATGTCCAATCCCCCCGCACCCGCAAAACTCTCAGAATTTATGCCTGCACAATAACAGAGATGCATTGATTCTCCTTCCTTTCTTCTCCTGTCCAGGAGTCTCCAGGAGTTAACACGTCATTTTATGGGCTATTATGCGGTTAGGACTGGGTGATATGAGAAAAAATCCTGTCACAATATTTTTTTTCATATCAGTCGATATATACATATATATATATATATATATATATACATACATATATACATATATACATATATATATATATACACATACTCAGATCACTATTTTTGTCAAGCTTAAATGATCTGTCATACTTACAAGTGAGATTTGAAGTTATAAGAAAGTTATTTGTGATTTAAATATTTATTTTCTGTCAAAAATTGAATATGTCAGATGAAATGATAAACCTTTTTTCACAGTTTCAGATAAATAAAACAGGTATTATAATATAATAAAATGTATTTTTTTCAAAGACAACACATACAAAATAGACTTACTCAACCGTTATCCGTTATGCTCTAAGGTGAAAAAAGTGTCCTTGTACGTGTGGGGGCGGGGACGATGCACAGGAAATTCCCGTTATTGCAGCAATGTCTCACCATGTTGTCAGTGTCTGTTGTCAGACGGAGGGACATTAGCAATGCTTCGGTTTGGCCAGTGTTTAAGTCGGCACAGTTGAACTTAACACACGAGTTTGGTGCGTTGTGTGTGAGCGGCTCCGTTTGTTGTGTGAACGCGGCCAGACCTCGATCGATCTGCTCCAACTGCCCCGTGTCTCCGTGTCAGAGTTTCATCAATTGGATGACATACCATGCGTCCTTTCACGGTCATTCCTCCAAGTTCTCCTTCACATTTTGTCTTGAGGGAACACTCATTCTCTCGCTTTTTTTTTTTTTTTTTTACCGACGGTGTCCCACTGCTGACATGCATGGCTGTGGCGTGGCTCTATTCCAGCCACATGATTGGTTCAGCCTGGTGCAACTCTCAATATCATTGGCTATTTGTATTTTCTGTCAAGACATGAACAGATGAAACCTATCGATTTTCTATCGACCACGTCTCATATTGCTATCAAGGAAAAGTTATTTCGCGATATATATCGTTATCGTTTTATCGCCCAGCCCTATATGGGGCTGTTTGTTTTATTTCCCTGGCCTGCATGTCTTTTGACGCACTGGTCAGGGATAGCGCTCCTATTTCGTTGTTTTCATTTAGTTTTTTTTTTTTTTTCACTTCATTTGTTGACTCCATCATCCTGTCGCTCCCGCTGTGTTTTTTTTTAGCTGCCCATTCCCGTCTGCAGCGAAGTTCAAACCGCCCGCTCCCGTGAGAATTGCATTTGCGAACCCAATCCCGATGCAGCCCAATCCCAATCCCAATGCAGCCCTCTACCATGTACCTTGTACCACATTCATTATGTCTCTCTTAAATTCTTCTTGATTGGCCACATGTGTGTAGGGTCATCAAAGAAGACAGAATATGATCAGAAATTTGGGACAGATGTTCAGATGCCCCAGTTACCAGCCAAGTGCAATTGTGGGCGTTCTCCAGTATTTTGAGAGACACATGGGATGCTGCATAAATCAGATCATAACTGGGATACTAGTCTGTATGTGAATATACAAAATATGAACAGCATCATTTTTAGAGAATGACCTCAGTGCCATAAACCAAATTTCTGTCAAGACATTTTCACAAGCTTAAAACTGTAGTGTAAAGACAGAGATCAAAGCTATGTTTGTCCAGGAATGATATGGCCTGAGGTCATAAAGCAGTAGCCTGCTGGGTTCACCCTTTTCCTCTCTACAGCCAAGCACTGCACCAGACTGGGGGAAATCTGTGGGAGTGACCTTTGATGAGGCAAAGCACTTCACTCCCTGTCTGAGTGTTTAAAGGTTTTATGTTAAGGTCAAGTGTATGAGACTCATATCAGCTGGGTCCCACTGGCAGGGGGTGGGAGAACTATGTGCTGCACACTCTTATGAAGAGGGTCCAAAAACAATAAGGGGTCATGTTTTTTTCCAATAGTTGTACAATATTGCAAAGTTGATAAAATGATTAGAAGTGAAAAATAAATCATCAGCTAATTTAATGATTAAATAATGATTCTAGTCATTTTGAGAAAGAAATGTTGCCTTTTTGTTTCAGCTTCACAAATAAGAGAATTTAATGCTTTTGTTCATCATACATAATCGTTAATTGGTCATTTTAAATTGTCCACTCAGGCTACAGGAAACATCAGTCAAATGGTCAATGGAGAAAATGACTGGTGCTTTAACAAAAATAATTGTTTCAGGTCTACTCTGTCAACATTGCTGTTCAAAGGCACACGTAAATATTATGATTCAATGAAAACCACAGGGGGTATTTAATAGTACAGTCCATTTACATGCATCCAAGAGAGACAGTGCCATTGTACCTTTAACTGTTACAGTACAGTTCTACTCCGTATTACCTGTGACAGGATCAAAAAGCACAATGTGATATCCTTCAAAGCTTCAAAATGGACTCAAAGAGACGATGTACAATGAGAAGTGGAGTGCAAAAAAGAAAGAACATAGAGGAGTGAAAAGACAAGTGGAAAACTAAGGACTGAAATCTTCTCTTGTAAAGGATAGTCCTCTGACACAACTGTGACATTTCAAAAGGCCAGACTTCCTGAGAGGCATTGACTCTCCCACCATTAGAGTAGAACACTCCATGATTACACATATCAATAACATCTGACCACAGACCCTGTTTGCTGGATAATGCCATGTACCGTCTATGTTTATGTGGGTCTGTGTTTTGTAAGTGTCTGTGCAAGAAGAGAGAGATTTCTGCAGCACTCTTAAAGGATGTGCTGGTCAGTCAATTGACATAATCAGATTAAATCAGATAAACAGGATGCGTCTTTATTGGCATTTTGTGTTTCTGAGAAATTTAGCAATAACTCACAAACATGTGCTCACATTGTGTCTGTGTTTGTGAGCTCAGCTTTAGGATGCTAACTAGCATTTAAACCAACACATAACACACACAAAATAGACTGGCTGAAAGTGTAATTTGATGTGTTGAGTGTGTTGAGTAGTGTTACCACTAGGATTATTTAAGATTATTGTTAGGGATGGGAATCTTTGGTGTCTCACGATTCGATCCGATTCCGATTCTTAGGGTCACGATTCGATTCAAAATCGATTTTCGATTCAAAACGATTCTTCTTTATCAAAAATTGATAAAGTGCATAGTGTGTTAATAATGAGGCAAATTATGGCATTAAAACAGATACACTTTGTATAAGATAATGTGATTTTTAAATTTGAAAAAGTTATATCAACTGGTTCCAATGATGTAAACAGACAAAGGTAAACTTCAGATAAAAGGTAACATTTATTCATGCTAAACTTGCTCAAATAAAAAAAACTTTGCATATTTCAGTGTCAGTGACTGAAAGCCCTAGTTCAACTGGGGGCGTGTCGACACATGCAAACTTCCACGTGCCTTCAGTCATATTTCGCAGCTTTAAGTTATATTATTACACGGGAGGACTTATTAGGCCTACAGTAGGCCCATGTGCTAGTTATGCAGCGCGGTCCCCGTGAAAGAAGGTCAGACGACAAACATACACGGACATAGATGTGCATCGGCGACGCTGCTTAAAAAAGGGGGATGGTGCTGCGCTCTCCAGCCGGTTCACCTGTAGCTCCACAGACGAGCTGCGCTGTCCCTCTCTCTTTAGCCTGGTGTTTGGCTGCACTTTGTATAAAAAGAGTTCATAATATGAAGATCCGACCTCCATCTGAGCGGCAATCAGCTGAGCCAGAGCACAGTGGATGTGGCTGCACGGCTGTAGCAGTGTGTGTGTTTTTTAACGGGGGGAAAAAAGATGGGACTGGCTGAATG
This sequence comes from Caranx ignobilis, assembly GCA_021432705.1. Lineage (NCBI taxonomy): Eukaryota > Metazoa > Chordata > Actinopteri > Carangiformes > Carangidae > Caranx > Caranx ignobilis. Next base: position 29,776,063 of record MU270014.1, read on the forward strand.
TCTTGCTCTTCCATAGTGCCAGCAGCAAGAGTTGTTTGCAGCAACTTAACTAGCTTAACAACACAGCTTGCTGCGACGCTATGTACGGAAGCCTGTGAGGGCACGCGGAGAGACGGAGGAAACATTAATAAAAAAAATTGATTTTTGAATTTTATGAATCGATTTAAAATCGTAGAGGATAAGAATCGCGATTCTTACATGAATCGATTTTTTCGCCCACCCCTAATTATTTTGCATCTGCTCCAACCCAGAGATATATATATATAAATAATGTATACACAGTGGTGGAAAATTTTTTACACAAAATTTTCATACCATCTCAAATATTATCATGAAATATTTGTGGAAAAATCTTTTATGTGTTTCAAAAGGTGTGGCTGCGTTAGACAGACACAAATGATATTTTTTTTGTTTACTGTTTACAAGAAAAACTAACAAAACTAAATTCTTGACAGTTTCAATATGTCAGTTCTCAACATTGTTGGTATCAAAGTCAACAAAAAACAGAAAATGTGTTAAAAACTGAACAAAAAATAAATAAACCCTCACATCATCAAATTAATATTTAGTAGTCCCGCCATTAGCACGCAGTAGAGCTGTAATCCTGGCTGGCATGTTCCCCACAAGCCTTTCACACAGTTGAGCGGTAATCTTGTCCCATTCTTCTTGAATGACTGCTTTTAATTCTTCTAAATTCTTTGGTTTACGCTTTGAAACAGACCGTTTGATAATCCACAGATTTTCAATGGGGCTCCTGTCCGGGGATTGAGCTGGCCACTCTAAGACCTGGATACTGTGCTGTTGCAGTCAAGTTCTACTGGCCCTGAATACATGGCAAGGGGAATTACCTTGTTGAAAAATCCAGTTTTGATCTCGATGGAACAGTGCACAGAAGGGAGCATGTAGGTTCTGAGAATGGCACAACACTTGGCAGAGTTCAATGTGCCATCACAGACAGTGAGATGACCAACACCAGCATCACTCATGCATCCCCAAACCACGATACTGCCTCCACCGTGCTTGACAGTAGGTACTGTACATGCTGGACATAATGCTTCACCAGGCCTTCTGTGTACCCTCACATTAGCAGGAGGAAGATAAAGCTGGAAAATGGACTCATCTGACCACAGAATCTTCCATTTCCTGGCTGTCCAGTTCTTGTGTGCTTGGGCCCAACGACGCCGGGCTAACCTCTGTCTCTCATTGATGAGGGGCTTCTTGACGGCCTTGTAGGACCTAGAGCCATGATCTAAAAGTCAACCACATACAGTGTGGGTAGAACCCTGGACATCAGTTTGGTTTGACCACTGCTGCTGGAGCTCCTGTGATGTCATTCGGAGGTTTTCCCTGCACATGCAGATCAGGATGTGGTCATTTCTTGCTGAAGAAACCCTTGGACGCCCAGATCTTGGTTTGTCGTCCAAGCTGTTGGTTTGTCTGTATTTCTGCAGAGTGTATCCAACTGCTGAAGGACTGCATCTGCACTTCCTGGCTATGTGGTGGTAGCTGTACCCTTCCTGGCTGAGAATCTGTATCTTCAGGTGTGTTTCAGGTTTCTTGTTTTAGCCATTTTTGTCTCTGAAGAACTTTCAAATGTGCTGGTTTTATATAGAGATGAAGCACGGCAACAAAAATTGGATCTTTTAATAAAAAACATGACCTGCATTAGTGGATCACTGGTAAATGACCCAAATATCTTATGTATTTTTATGGAACCAATGAATTTTAAGTTTTTAATATAATAACAATTTTTAATATTTGTTTAGTATTTTGGCTGTGACTGTACTAAAAGAAACTGCACTTATACACACACATATATATACACACACACACACACATATATATGTGTATATATATATATATATATATATATATATATATATATATATATATATATATACATATGCTGATAGAGGATCGGGTTGCCACAGGCAAAGGCCTAGTCAATGACGTTTAACAGAGTGCGTATCCAAATGGTGTAATACACGCCATGTGTCACGTACATCAGATGAATGATTGTGTAAACAACAGACATACAGTTGGTTCAAATATTGGTGCTCTTTCAAAGTATTGGTATGGACACATCCACACCATCCATACGCAAACCTACACCCTTGGACTGAAGGAAAGAGACAGAGCCTATATACAGTCTATGGCCAGAACACACATTTATTTAGAAGAGAGATGAAGAAAAAGAAGAAAAAACTTGTAAATGAATGCATGCTCCAGATCTGGCTCTTTCCTTCTATTATACTCTTTTAAATGGTGAAAACAGAATGATTTAAGAGTATTTTCCATCTTTGCTGTGCATAAGATTTGTTCAAAATTAAATAAAAGCCTGTCCCATATAGTCTCCTGTCTCTAATATAAGATGGGTCGGTTCGGCAGTTGAAGCAAATAAAGCCCAGGCTTCTATTTGAGAATTTACAATATGCAGGAACCTCCAGTCTCAGCAACAATCTCAGCAGATGATTTAGTGGCAAGACATGGGTCCATGTCACTGGCCTGGAAATGGTTCAGTTTTGAGAGGATAAGATATGTTTGTGTGCATGTTTTACATGCACATGTTGTACATAGTTTTATTTTTTGCCCCCTCAGTTGAAGTTTTGTGTATATCTATATAAGGTTTTCCCTGCCATCTTAGGTAAAGACCTAAACGGGGCTGTTCAGACGTAGCATCTTTTGCATGCTTTCAATGTAGACGTGCGTCACACATGCTCAGAACCCAATGCAAGGCCGTGGCAGCGTGCATTCGGTGCAACGTGCACAGCTGCTTCTCCCGCCGCAGTGTTGTGTCTAGATCCCAGTTCCTACTCACATCCTGTTTCTCATGGAGCTGTGTCCTGTTTGAAAGGTGAAGGAAGCCCGTGGAAAGTGGAAAGATGTCACCTCAGATGTAGAATATGCATTATAGAAGAGAAACACATATTTCAGGACCACTGACTTGAATCATCAGAACAGTCTCCACTGTTAAAGTTTAGCGTTACTTATCAGAGTTTCATTTTTACAATCAAATCTGGTTAGTTGTCGTGGAAACACGATGCGCTTACAGTGGTGCTGCGTTTGGACCACAGTGAACACGGATATGTATTAATTGACAGTAAGAAGTGGCAGGTAGCAAAGTGAAGGTTTGGTCAACCAGAGAGGGAGAGGGAGCATGAAAGTGACATCACATGAGCAGAACACGGGAGACCTTTACCCAGTGCTGGAATGACTAGTTGTATTTTGATTTTAGAAATGGCCACTCTGTTATGGTATTTTTGATAATCTGATTGTATAGTTCTTGAAATTTTGATAAATACATTAGTTGATTTTAAAACAGTGGTCTTGTGATGCTTTTTATGTTGCAGTGCCAGGCCTGGATCAAACTAATGGCCACTGCATATGTTGTGCGTTGTATTGCATGCACACTAATTGACTTTGGGGTGCATCTATGGTGTGCGCTATGGCGACAATGAGCGCATAGATGAATTATGTGGAAACTGGGGAGTGACTAACTGAAGCAGTGGCAGCAATAAACTGAATGTATTTACTATCAACAGGAGTTAAAGCAAGAAAATCTATGAAAATTTAAAAATTAAAATTAAAAATTAAAAGTTGTTCTTGTGGAAATATGTACAAGGTATTAAATTAATTATTATATTAATTTAAAACTGTTATATGCCTGAAATTAGGCATGTCTCTTGAGATCTTTAAGCCTTGAACAGAACATTGGATACTTAATTACATCTACATCCTGACTCTCAACCACAGTGATCAATATATATATATAGTTTTATTAATGATGATAATCATTTTATTGCTTCTTTTCGTTGTTCTTTTTGTTGTTGTTGTTGTTGCCGGTGTTCAGTCATGGCTAAAACACTGGGTTGAAACAAGGCCACCTGGCCCACCTCCAGAAGACAAAACTGTGCAATGCCACATAACACCAGCTACAACAATGGGCCGACCCACCAGGACTGAGCTCTGTCTTATTCATATCACATCATAGCAAATCAGTAGACTACTGGTAAATGTCGCAATAAACATAATCATGTTTTCCGTAAACACATTTCCATGGCGCTAACAGTGGAACATCAATCTGCTTTGTGGTGAGTTTAACATCTCTGTGGTGAGTTTAAGGTCTCTGTGTTGAGTCAGTGCATTATGAGACTGACCACACTGACCAACAGTGAGCTCAACAGAGCATCCAGGCAACATGTAAAATATCCATACATCTGTCATTGTGATTTATTCCCACTCTGCTGCTTCTCCCCAGAAGTGACCACACAGACAGGTGTGTATGTGTGTGAGTGAGTTAGTACCACGATCTTCCCGCCCCCTGGTTATTTATGCAGCTGGATTTGCATGGGCCGGTCTGAGGCATGAAACTCCTGAGCTGAAAAGCAGTCCCACTCCGGCCCTTCACAAGTCACACGAACGATCGTGCATTTGTAGAAGGATGTTATTGTTGTCGTGCACAACATAGAGCTGCTGCTTCAAGGAGACTAGTAGAGTTTTTTGTTTTTTTTTAATTGCCCATTCATTCGGCTTGGGCAGAGGGCGGTGCGGCATCTTATAATGTTACAGAAAACCTGCATAGGTTTTTGCTCCTCATGTTCCTATGCTCCTACACTAGAGAACTTGTTCTTCTTGTCAACCAAATGGCGCTGCTCTCTCTTCTCACTGATTTTTAAATACAACCCGTATTATAGTGTTTCTCCTAGCTTTTTTGCTTTGAAATGTTTGGATACGATTTTTTCCCCTCCCGACCAATCCCAATGCTTGTGTTGTGGGTATCGGCCAATACAGATTGGCTATATATTTTATATTGTGTGTGTGTGTACCACTATGCCTGAGTGGATGTGATATGAATGATTATTGTTGTAAGGCCTAGTTCAGGTTAAAGCCTTTGTAAATCATGGATGAATACAGCAAAATAATTTAACTTTCTTTCATTGGCTATCTTGACAGTCAGACACAACTGAAAAAGAAATCTGGGAATAAATAACAGTTCCTTTAAAAACTGCTTTAGTGCAGCCATGGTGAACATTTTCACGCATACTGGTCCAGTATACAGGATACATTGTTTCATTTTTCAGTTAATACACATGTTCGTTTTTACTCTGGTGCAAACGCCACCACTAGCAGAGCCTCACGTTTCCATGACAACTGACCGGAATGTTTACATTAATCCCGATTGTAAAAATGAAACTCTGAGAAGTAACGCTAAACTTTAACAATGGAGACATACTTACATAGTACACAAGTACGCGGGTTATTTGGAGCCGTGCTAACGGAGCAGCAAACAGATACACTTGTGTAATATACGTAGTATCGGATCGGAGTTTGGACTCCGGTACTCGCCGATAACAATGCCAGCATTTTCGGCAGTATCAGAGGCATTTCCGATACTGGTATCAGAATAACTCTATATATAATAGTCATAGTCAATTGTCATTTTCCTACACTGGGATTTTATTATGAAAGACCGCGATCATTTAAAAATCAGCGGGCCTGAAGATGGCAGAGGGAGAGCAGCGCTGTATGGTCGACCCGTTTCGGGTGGAGGACTTAACTGTTTGGGACTAGTCAGACCAACAGGTCCGCTCAGGGCAACGTCAACAGCGGCAGGAGATCGGGAAGCGCAGTGGACAGGGCTGGACTGGGAGAGAGGCCCTCACTGAGTGCTGTGTGTGTTGTGAGAAAGGAGCAAGGGAAGAGCCCCACTACCGCAGAGGAGAGGAGAAATGTATGTAACGAAACCAAAACAGCGCATTAGACTCTGATTAAAGTAATCTTTTTATTTAATAAAAACAACACGTGTTTCAGTCATTTTGATACATATACATTGTAGGGAAAACACTGTATTACATCACTGGATGTTGCTTATACTTTCTATTCATATTGTTACAACACAATACACTTATTTTGAGCCAAAAAAAAAAAAGAAACTGTGATTAATTGTGATTAACCTCAGAATTTTTCAGAGTTAATCACGAATAAAAATTTGAATTGATGACAGCACTAATTTATATATATATATATATATATATAGCCAGCATATGCATAGCTAGTCAGCTGAGCTCAAAAAAATAGTAGAGCTTTTTAGCCAAAAGCTGGCACTTCTGGAAAACTCTGAACAGTGTCAGACTGCTAGAGCTGATTCACATAACTGGGATGCGATAGTGCTGCCCTAATGGGAAACATGCTGCTGCCACACAGTCTTTAATTACAGACAAAGTCCTCTGACAGACCCTAGTGTGACCTGGCTAAATCTCTACAGCAGGCATCCACATAAATACTCAGTGAAGGCAACACTCTGGTATAGTACTTGACTGACAAAATCAAAATACAGTAATCAGCCTATCTGATAGAGACTTAATGGCAGGAAGATATGTAGTAATGATAGAACAAATCTATCAAGCTCTCTCTGTACCTCTTAGTCCTCAATCATGTGTTCATTGCCACCCTCCTTTTAAGTCTAATTTATGAGTCAAAGGAAAGCATTAGCCAAGAGCCACACAGAGACTGGCACTGTCACAGGGGTTGCAGATGTGCAGAGCCATGCACAGCCTCAGGAATGGGAGTGCATGGCGTGTGGTGCAGACAACACACAGGCCTGAGTGGTGGATATCGGCCGTAAAGTCACACTCAAATACAAACTAAATGTAACTAATCATGACAGCGTTATTAAATAAAAGGTTCAGCCTCCACAACAAAATCTACGTTTCAGTTCTAATCACAGTTTTCAGTTCAGTATACATCTTTGTGTTTTTCCACTGTTCCCATTATTACCAGTGGGGCCCACCAAAGTCTCATTTGACGTTTTTTTTTTTTCATCATCTCCCATCTTTGTCAATCAGCCCCTACCCCTGCTGCTCTCTCTCCCTTCTCTCCCTCTCTCCCCCTCTTTCATGCATACACACACATACCCACGCACAGGTCACACTGCAATGACTGGAACTTTCATGGCTGTATCTGGCTCCATCCAGCACAAATTTGAAGATTGTCTAAGGTACAGTAAGTAAAGTTAAACTGCTGAGTGCTTTTTTGGGCAGTGGCTCGTGGTGCAAAGTTATTAAGTTAGATAACGGAGCAGTGTGCTGCTGCCCAATCTTGCTGTGGTGTCAGCTTCTAACATAAGCTAACACTGACTACTCGCCATGATACAAATTTTTGTTATGTTAACCTCAACAAGCTTGTCAAGCAGACATCTTTTCTAGCTTAAGTTAATTTAGCTACATGCTAGAACTTGGCTGTTGCTGAATGCCACAGGGGCATTGCCTCCCCTGAACAAGTGACAGCAGGTGAGCAGTGTTGTTTTCGTCAGTGATGACGATGATGAAATTATTTCGTTGACGCCCCTTTTTTTCATGACGATAACGAAACGGTGATGAAATAAACATGGCTCTTTGATGACTAAAACATGATTAGTTAGTGTGAGTTTTCGTTGACGAGATGAGAATGGATCTAAATGTTAGTGGGTGGTCTGTAAGATGTTCAAAATGCATGACATTTCTGCTTATTGTGCATGTAATCTGTCAATTAAAACCTAAAAAGTATCTGCAATGCTGCTGCATCCTATCCTTGTTTGGTCACGCCCACCACCTGGCATGCAGGGCACATTCTGCTCAACACACCTGTGGTCACTTGTCACAGACATTGGACCATGGCGGCAGCCTCAGCAAAGGGGCTTGGTGGTCGGAAAGAACGAGAAGATATATGGATGTATTTTAAATATAATCCATCAGAAAAAGAAAAATGAATGCCCTGGCTTAAGGCTTAGATAGCTTTTTATGACAGACCAAAACGTATTTGAAACCACACACTGTACTGCTAGTATACGTACTGGTTTGACCAAAATGTAATATGTAGTATGCAAACAAAAAGAAAAAGAAAATAAGATCTAATGTAGACTGGTCGGTTCATTGTATAATATTTATTTATTTATTAAAATGTGGTGATTTGTGTACATACAGAGCCCTGAGGCAGTGTTGCTCTTTTGTCCAGTTGTACACACCTGAAGCTTCACGTTTCATTCAAACAAACTAATGTGGCTGCCACAATTGTTAGACTTCATCAATGAGACCAACATTTATCTTCCAGAAAGAATTTAACCAGACAGTGGTAAACCTCTAAAGACCTGCGGGTAAGTCAATGGGCTCGCTATCTCCCCAGGGATGACCGAGGTTGACTGGCCAATCACTTCAGGAAACCGTCTGCTCGCCTCTGATATGACCCACTGCTGCCGGTCGGCTGGTTCCACAGGTAGCTCTTCACTTCTGCCAAAATGTCGGAGCAAACTTCCAAACAGGCGTCATTTGGATAAACTGATCACATATTGGGGATCTACATGGAACCTTTCTCGCAGGAGAGCAGACCGGCATAATGCCAGTTATTATACAGTCCTGTACTGTAGTACAAAATACGGTAATATACTGTTAACAAATGATGTTAAATGCACTGTGAAATCACCGCAGCACCTGACTTTATTCTACAGTAACATACTGTAATTCAAAATACAGTAATGTACTGTTAAAATAAATAACAGTTTATGAGCTGTAAAATAACAGTAAAATGTTGGCGTCCCTGCTGCCAGTATTTTACTGTTATTTCACAGTGAAATTTGTTACAGTGATAGAGTAATTGTATCCCTTCTTTATTTTTTTCTCAACCAGATCCCAGAGACCAGAACTCCTAAAGAGAAACCTGGGGTCCAAAGAACAACAGGGCACAGTCATCTATCCCAGCAGCCTTCGCCACAGGATCCAAATATAAGTCAGACTCGCTGGAACAATGAGCCAAAGAACGGGCAATCGCTCTTTGGATTGGATGTACTGGTCTACCTGCTTGCACAGTTGAGGATGAAAATTTCATCAAAGAGAGGCTTGCCACAGCAAGCAAAATAACAATTGGGGTATACGGACCAAAAAAGGACCTACAGCATCATTTCTCATCATTTCAATTAGTGCATGCTTTGTTTGCACTGTGGAAAACAAACCACAGCAAATATTGTTGAGACTTGACCAGATCGCCCACCCACACACTGCAGAGTGTATAAGGAGGACTGGGGAATACCACAACACAAAATTCTGACAGTCAAAACTGATAATGGAAGCAACATGAGTGCAGCGTTCAAAGCTAATGAACTGGATGGATCCACCAACTCTGAGGATGAATCCTTCGAGACAAGTGACACTGAAGACTCTGAGGTGGTTGAAGACAAAGGTAAATTATTTCAGTTTGCTGTTGATTAACAATTTCAGTATGTCAGTCACATTGAGTTATGCTAGGTTATAGTCACTTGTAGCTATTGTTTATTGTATTGCATGGTGTTGTTCATGGCAATTTTACTGAATTTCCTATATAATAGGGCTGGGTATCACCAGGTACCTCATGATACGATACTATCACGATATTTTGCCCATGATAACGATAATATCACGATACAGCGATTCTACGATAATCGATATATTGCAAGAAATTTCATCCACGATACATCACGATATCTGTGTCACTGAAGAAATTCTGAATTTATTGACTGCACTGAATCCATTTCACATGAATTACAAAACATTGTCAATTAAGGATGCACCGATTGCAATTTTCTGGCTGATCATGATCACTGATTTTTAAAAAGCCTGACCTGCCGGTCTCAATTTTGGACAATTTTATATAACCGACAGCATACACCTTCAATGATCGAATCTTATTTTATTGAAAAACAATACCTGTGAAACAATACAATACAAACTTGTTGTTTTACCTGCACATGAAGTAGTTGTCTCAAATATAAATGAAAACGATTTTCAAAATAATGATGTAGGTGTTTATATTGTCAGTATCTAAACAGATAGATAGAGAGCGAGAGAGATGGATGAACACACATACAGACACACACTCCTGAGGGACAGAAGCGTTTATCGACTGGTGCGGAGAAATGTTCGTCTGGTGTGAACGGAAGGGCTCTGACTCACGCACGATTTTCGTTGCGCGGCGCTTAGCAGCGCTTCCGCATCCTGGCGTCAACCCTCTCTCACGGCAGGGTAGAGGGGGACAGTGGCTGACTTTCAGACCTTTGCGGAGGTAGATAAGATCAGTAGATGAGATCGGTTTCACATAAAAGAAATGCCGATCCCGCAAAATGAAGGAAATCGGCGCCGATCGATCGGTGCACCCCTATTGTCAATCAAATTCACATGAATGACAGCCAAGTAAAACAAAGTGTACTGCACACAGTGGCTCTTCTTAACAAACAATGTCCAACGTGCTTGTGTTACGTTTTGCTATTCCTCTGCGCCATTTTCTTCTTCTTCTTTTTACGATATCCAGCAGGCTGTACTGCGTCATTTCCTTTCAAAGAGTACGCTACTTCTGCACCCAGTCTTATTCATGGTAAGTGCCATCATGTGGAGGCTTGAAGTAGTGCAGCAGAGTTTTGTGAGAGAATCTGTTTAGAGCGGCTGTCTGTTTATTGTTTAAATATTGATATTTGGCGGCAGTGTATCGATAACGTACCACACAACGAAATATTGTGATATATCGTTGTATCGATATTTGGCACACCCCTACTATATAAGATTAATAAAATCTCCTTTTCTCTGTGTTTTTGTCTTATCCGTCTAGTTCTGGACCCATAGATAGGACCCCCTGTGTTGTACACACACTGCAACTCATGGTGAATATGATCCAAAGAGATGCAAATGTAAACCGACTGCTGGGCAAAGTTAGAGAGCTTGTCAAGCTCTTCCACAAGTCATTGTGGCAACTGCGTGGCTGCTGCAGCTGTGTCAACTTGATATCTGATGATATCAAGGCTTCTTCTAATCAAGGACTCAGTAGTTCAAGTTGCAGATGGGATGAGCAGGGACTATCTACTGCCAAGTGAGTGGCAGAGGCTGACTGCTCTAAGAGATTTACTCCCCTCCCTTTACTGAGTATACCCAGATGCTCCAGAGCGACACACAGTCTTTATCCCTTGTTGTGCCTGCCCTTCTGGACCTGCAGGTACATCTGTCTGAGTTCCCCCATGCCCAGGGTTCTAGCTTCCCTAGCAAAGAAGATAAGGGCAAACACGGACAAGCAGTTCAGCTGCTTTCTTGATCACACTGACTCTAAGTTTTCACCCCTCACTGCTGCTGAATGCTTCCTCGCCCCCAAGTTTTACCTGAAGCACTTCTTGAAAATGACGACAAGCAAATTAAGGCGCTTCTGGGAAAAGCAGAAGATAACATTGTTCAATTGGTGCCACCAGTTGTATGGGAGGAGGAGGCTGAAGATGAGGAGCCAGAGGAGGGAGAAAAAGAATCCAAAGAGGGACCACAGAGAAAGCAGCCCAGATTCAAATTATTGTCAAAAGCAAACCAGCCGTCCAGGTCTAGCTGCTCAAAGCCATGTGTCAAGGAGGAAAGAAATTCAAGGAGCAGCTGTCACAGCCTACAAATGAAGAGACTGCCCTTGAATTTTGGGCTGCACAGGGAGATTCTGTTTATCCAAGCCTAAAACCTATCGCTTTAGATCTTCTGGCCATGGCAGCATCTCAAGCATTTGCTGAGAGAGTCTTTAGCATTACATGTGACCTCAGTCATGGCCGTCAAAATAGAGCAAGAGCCATTTTTAGAGAGAAGCACTTTCCTTAAACTGAATTGAGGTCGGTAGGCTAATTTTGCTAACAGCAGGCTGTTACTATTATTAGTACAGATACAGATATGTGATTGTGATATTCTGTTTGTTCTTGTTGTGAGACGGGTCCCCCTCTAATTCATGGTGTTAGAAGTTGTTGTTTTTATTTATTGAACCCAATACAATGTTTACAGTATTTACAGTATTCAGGGTCTTCTTATGTTCCAAAAACTTAAAGTGTCATGTTTGTTTCATACTTTCAAGTATGTAGGACTTACAACCTACCTCACTTTACCTTAGGAATTTTTATTTATTTTCTTACTTTGTTTTATAATGTTTGCACAAGTTAAAGATAGACTGGGGTTGCATGATGTCTGTTTTTACAAATAATATGCATCTTAATTGCACTGGCAGACAAGGTCAAGTTGAGCATATGTGTTCCTCATCCATCGCTCATATATTGGGCATGTGTATGTTAATTGCACTTCTGTACTTCTGCAATTCTCAGAATTAAAGCCACAATTGCCGAAGTAAGAATGTTTTTGTTTTTAGCTTTTTTTGGAGTAATGAGCATTGATTCCACTGTTACCACTTTGTCTGTGTGTAATGCATAATCCTTCGATCAGAGAGTATTTGTATGTCTGAAACCATTCCTTTATTATTGTAATTACTGGTGAAAATAGCCGATCTACAAGCTCAAATGATGAAGCAGGGCATCAATTCATGAAAAAAAAAACAGTTCAAATATGTTTAAAAAAATTTGAAAAGTTGAAATATGGAGATAAAAGGTTTCTGCCCAACAGCAATCTCCAATACTTATTGACCTAAATTAATTTGTTAAGACTATATATATATATATATATATATATATATATATTTTTTTTTTTTTTTTTTTTCAACTGAAACTGACGAAAACTAGACTAAAACCTTTTTGAGTTTTCATCAACTAGAACTGGACTAAAACTATTAAAAATAGAAATTACTAAAATTTGACTAAAACTAATAAGCATTTTAGTCCAAAAGACTAAGACTAAATCTAAAATGGCTGCCCAAAACAACACTGCAGGTGAGTTTGACAGCTGCAGAAAAAGGGGCAGTTGGTCAGCATAGATAAGCAGTTGTTGGTGAGTGTGGGAAATATTTAGTTGTTTATGCCATCTATAGTAGGTGCAGTCAAACACGGGAGGTCATGGAGTGTTGAATGGCTGCAGATGTCTCAGTTTAAACGCTGGCTGTATATCACCCCACTTGGAAAGTTTTCATTTGGTATTAGAAGAATTCTATGTTAACATTTCTATATTAATCTTTCAAATATCACCATATAGAACATGATAAATTAATGGGATATTCCGGCGTAAGTTTAACCCTTGGTCTAACGCACTGTGAGACCGAGTAGAACACCCCCTCAAGAGTTGTTCATTGTCATGTTGGAAGACAAAGAAACAACCTAGACCCAGTTTTACTGCTGACTGCTGCTTAAAGTTTCACCATCTTCACATATTTTTCTCTTCTCATGACTCCTTCCACCTTGACGAGATTCCCAGTTCCAGACACACTGAAGCATCCCCACAGCATAATACTCTTACCACCATGTTTGAAAAGCTTTAACTGTGTAGTGCCAGTATTGTCCGCAAATTTTGTGTTGCGTGCATGCTGAGGGTATCGTGAGCAGAATTTACAGTTTATGGAATTTGTCTGCTTAAAATACCTCAGCCAGGTGAACTCTCCAAGCCACTCATCCCTAAAGACAAACTTTCTCCCTTTTTTCGCCGCGACCGTCTCTTCACTGTCTGAATTGGACTCATTCCCTCCATCAACCTCCTTTGAAACATTACCCGCAACTTTGTTGGAAAGAAAGTAGGAACTTATTGTCCTCTTCGCCATTGTTCTCAAGTGCATATATCATATATCAAGTTTTCCCGCTACCCCGACTCGATCCCCGCTCCACTGGCAAACCAGCTTGTTAGTGCATTACCACCAACTACTGGATTGAAGTGTGGAGGAGTTTGTCAGCCAAAAAAAAACAAAAAAAAAAAAGAAAAAATTTAAAAAAAAACAAAAAAAACAGCAATGTTACTGGTCGCGCATGTGCGAGTAGATGAAAAAATTACTCGCACTGGCTCTAATTTTAGTCGCAAAATGCGACCATTTGGTTGCAGTCTGGAGCCCTGTTTTGGCGCCCTCCCTCCAATTTTCCAAGTCTCCAGCTTTCGACTCCAGGCAAGCAATTTTTTCCATGGCATTGGTTAGTTCTGTCTGGTTTTTCTTCATGTGCCCCTTTGCTGATGCTATACAGTTTTCAGCCTCTTCTATTCATTTTGGAAGTAACATTTGGTTTCACCTCTGACATGTTGCTAATAGCTACCCTCTTTAGTATCGTTAATGTAGTGTTGGTTCTGGGCGTCACACTGTCTGACTGCAGCCGTTTTTAACATATTCAAAATCAGTTGTTCTTAACTTTGGGTTTTAAACAGTGGTAGAAAGTAACAAATTACATTTACTCATGTTACTGTAATTGAGTAGGTTTTTTAGGGATCCAGCTGTCAGTGTAGAAAAACTCCACATCGAACCTGCACAAGCATGTAGAGGTAAGTTATTGTTACATTGTTAGTAGGTTTTCTTATAAGAGCATTGCTCAAATTAGGTTAAAAAGAAAAAAAGACAATGGTGCATAATGTTGCTAATGTTATTGGCTCTAGTGAACTGCTGGTAACTAGCGAGCAAGTTAACACCCCCACATAATCGAGGAATGTTGGAATGTAGGAATGGAATGTTAATTGATTAATGTTAATTAAGAACAATTAGTTTGACATTTGTATCCCTGTGTCCTTTTTACACCACACAAGAACCCCAACCTTGTTAAAAGGGTTGGTAACTTTTACTCTGAATAAATTTTAAACAAGCTACTTTTTACTTTTACTTGAGAACATTTTTAGACCGGTACATTTACTTGTACTTAAGTAAAATTTCATCAATGTAGTGGTAATTTTACTTGAGGAGAATATTTCTATACTCTTTCCACCTCTGGATTTAAAGTTTTTTAGTGCGAAGTTGTTCGGAGCTTCCACCTTAAGCTGTCATCTTGGTTTGTGCCTCCACAGTGCCCCCTGTCTGATTTTTTAAAGCCAGTTAAGACTGTGTTATGGTAACATAATGTTTAAATGTGACCCTTAATCATGATCAATCAGTTGTTTAATTATTACTGTCAGCAGGTCAAAGAGATCAAATCAGTAGTAGAAATGTGATGAAAAGACTTTTCAGTTTTCCTCTGCTTTATTCAATATGCATGTAAATGAGTCAGTGAACTCATTTCTGGCTCTCCTATCTGCAGGATAACGGGAACACCTGTTTCATTAGGAAACTCACAAAGAAAAAAAAAAAACGCTGGGATTTTCAGATACAAGGTCTTGAACCTTCTTTCCTTCCAGGTTCTCTCTTGCTCTGTCACATTGCTTAATGATTTTCTCTGTCACAGCAGTAGAAATAGTTGTGTGGCTTGAATGAATTGGTGTAAATGTGCTGCAGTCAGAGATGAGGGTTAAGTATGACATTGGTATTCTGTGAAGGCGGAGTGAGGTTTTATCTCTATGATCAAAAGGGTTAGAAATGAAATCACAGCACCAATTCCATTACAGTTCTGACACTTGTTTGAAGAGACAAGATTTATCTGCAGTTACTAGCTGACACACCCTAAAACTGCATGTCTACTTTTTCTTTAAACACCTTACATTCATTCCCTGAAAAAGATGTAGGCTATGTGATAGAATCAACAGATAAGAAAAGACAGATTTAGACTAAAGCTAACAGAAAAAACTGAACCAGGGAAAAGCAGAAGCAGCAGTAAAAGCAGCCAGTAAACAAGACTCAGAAGACTTGAACAAAGAAGTAAGTACTCATTAAGGCTTGATGACAGTTGTGTATTGTGTGTTGTCCAGTAACATCTGGGGGCAAAACTTTTTAGAGCTGTTTTGAATGGTGACAATCGGTGGCAGCTTTTTTTGTTAAGATGACAACCACAGTCCAAAGTCTGCATATTTTCTCAGCTCCACACACCTAACCAATCATTTTGGGAAGCTGGTACACCTGTCAAATTGTACATTTTGGAAAATTACAAGCGTTATTGGACAACTCAGCTCCATAAAAACTTTCCCAAAACAAAACCATCAAATGTGGTACAAAGTCAAAAATCAGGGAACTGTCTCATCCTCTCTCTGCCCAGCTTTTCTATGCCTGTCTTGTACTTTTCCCTCACCAAAGCATAAGGCTACTTAACAGCACTGAGAAAGAACACACTAGTCATTACCCCATCAATCAGCATCCTCCTATCCCTGCTCTGAGTCCTTGCAGTTTCTCAGTCTTCTCGGGGTCTGATTTAATCCCTTTCCCGCTGTCTGCCCTGTCTTATTCTCTCTCCACTCCTTGCTCTCCTCAATAAAGCTGTGCTGTGTCAGCATCTTTCTTCCTCTGCTCTTGTCTACACATTGGTCTGTAAAACACTATTTCACTTTTTTTTTTTTCACCCCTGAAGAAAAGGTAGGAATTCTACTGGAATTATGGTTAAATCAAACAACTCCTGCTACCACGACTTGCTAATGCATATTTAATAATTCCTTAAATATCAATCTGATGAAAATATAATGAGAAAAAGGAAATTAAGCAATTGAGAGGATACCCTGTGCATATTATGAATAAAAAGTTGCCCTTCAATTTTGAGGGCTCAAAAGCCTTCATAATATCTGCTAGGGCTGCATGATAAATTCTTTAAAAAATCGCAATCTCATTCATTCTTCATTTCACGAGCTGCATCACAACAAACACTCCTATTTTCCTCTACGACTTTCTCAAGTGTCCCCAAACACAGCACTGTTGACAGCAGCATTACGGGAGTGTGAGATAATCATGACACGATAAATTC
This sequence comes from Caranx ignobilis, assembly GCA_021432705.1. Classification (NCBI taxonomy): domain Eukaryota; kingdom Metazoa; phylum Chordata; class Actinopteri; order Carangiformes; family Carangidae; genus Caranx; species Caranx ignobilis. Next base: position 29,792,582 of record MU270014.1, read on the forward strand.
ACATCACAACTTTGTCAAGCATAACAGGATATGTCACAAAGGAAAGGCCGTTAATGTTAAAATTAGCCGAGCCTGGCTCCAGAGCAGAGATAGCAAACATCGAACCAGTGGATTTAATCCTTCGTACCCATTTCTTTTCACTCTGCTCCAAACGCCGCACAGCTGGCAGAGTGTCATGTTTCCATGACTCTCAAATATAAAATTAAACTAACTAACTAACTAACTAAGTAACGCTAAACTTTACAGTGGAGACAGCAGGCAGTTGGAGCGGATTGAGGTCCAGCTGCGTTCACATAACACACAGACGCACACCTGAGAGGGACTGTAGTGTTCACACTGACCCATACACACCACACTAAGGCTCAAAGTTCAACTAGGCCAACCTAAACACTGCTTCTGAAACACCCCATATTCACTTAGTTCTTCAGTGCAAACACTTCATATACTGTATTTTAATTGTATTTTGTGTGGTTGGTTGAAACAGCATTTTATGAATGTGCCTTTTTTTAAGACTCTGCTTGCTGGTATTTAAGTATAGTCATATTTTCAAATTTCCAGTCAACTTTTAACATTGATCTAAAGGCACTATGGAATAACACCTTCTAAAATCTACTACTCAATTCATAAATGTATTACCTGTAGGGCCCTGCCATCAGTCATTTGCTGACCCCGTCATACCCCAATCACAAATAATGAACATTTCAATTTGTGAAAAAAATCCTGGCAGAGAATTGTGATCTCAGTTCTAAGCAAAAAAGTTGTGATTCACATTTTTCCCAGAATCACTCAGCCCTAATAGATGCTAAATACAGAACACTTGCAATAGGAAATAGATGTAATACAAACTGCTACCTTGGGCTGTTCATACTGCACCATGCCTTCTCCATTAGATATCAAAAAAAAATATTGGGATGAAAAATGTCAAGAACAATCATCAATTCACTATTTGAAAGAAAGTGGTTTTAGCCTGCAGCCTCTGTCTTGAAAGAATCAAATTAAGTAAAACTTCTGATATTACATTTCTGAGCCAACTTAGTCACTCCAGTACAAGGGGAAGGGGTGAGAGAGAAAAGACAACAGCAAGTAATTGGAAAAACCTATGTCTTTCTGGAGGATTTCTACAGACAGCACAGCTTTCCTGGTGATTCAGCACACTCTGCATATGAGGGACAATATTTCTTCTACTCTAGGAGTTGACATTCCGGTGTGTACCTGCTTGCATTGCTATCTTTATGAATTCAGTTTTAAATCAATGTAGTGACAACATCTCAGCATTGCAACAACACTGGCCAGTTCTCACGACTAGGTTAGGTGTTCAAGGTACACTCACTACACTCAAACTCTATTCAATACTTCTCATCCCATGTATTTAATAAAGAGCAAGGGAGACTGTAGTAGACACAGCCTCATGATTATGAACAACGTGATGCAGAGAATGAAGGGATAAAGGACCATTCTGTGTCCCTTGGACAGATATAGACGGGAGCTTGTACAGTGGGTACGGAAAGTATTCAGACCCCTTTAAATTTTTCACTCTTTGTTTCATTGCAGCCATTTGCTAAAATCAAAAAAGTTCATTTTATTTCTCATTAATGTACACTCAGCACCCCATCTTGACAGAAAAAAACAGAAATGTAGAAATTTTTGCAAATTTATTAAAAAAGAAAAACTGAAATATGTAGCTATTGCCAAACTCACTGTTGTTGTGCTGGAAAGACAGGCCCCCAAACAGACACCTGCACCCTCCCAACATGACTCCCACCCAGAAATTCAAGTTGTAGTTAAAAAAAAATCCATTATTTAGTCCATTGTTTATTTAAATCTTAAAGACCTATAACATACGTGTAATGTGTTGCTGTTGTTTCATTACATTCATTACAATGCATTTGTCCTCTCCTCTGTGAGGCAGGCAGCATTCATGGACTCTATCCCTCTCTCCCAGTCCAGCCCCATCCACTGCACTTCCCAATCTCCTGCTGCTGTTGACATTGCCACAAGCAGACCTGTTGGTCTGACTAGTGCAAAATAGTTCAAGTCCTCCACCTGAAGCTGCAGGCAGGTTGACCAAACAGCGCTGCTCTCCCTCAGCCATCTTCAGTTGCGCTGATTTTAAAATACAAGTGCTCACCAACATGGATCAATAACCGATCCATGGTCACCACACGAGTTGCCTCGTCTACAGAATGAACTGAGAATGGCGTGGCCGCAGAACCGCAGATGTATTGAATAATATATAATAGATGTATTGAATAATATATCAGAATAATAATAATAATTTTAAAAAAAAAAACAGAATAAAACCCCAGTTTAAGAAAACGACAAAATGTCTTTCCTCTGTTATGTAAGTATATAAAAGAGCAGAGTCATGACATATCCTGGCTAAGTGTTACCACAGGTGGAGGGGACATCTTCTGTAATATACCCACAGAGCGTGTAGACAGGATGGTTACCAACAATTACAAATCCAAGCAAATTAAAACTTATTTTGAGTAGAAAGTATAAGTTGTTTTTTTTTCCACTTTCAACACAATTAGTAACATGGTCTACCTTTGAAATTCGCTCAACTCTCTCTCACTTGACTTCTCTCTAACTCCTTGTAAAAGACTTCATGCAGACATGCACAGTAGTAGGGGTGGGGGAAATTTCTGATTCTTTGATGCATTGAGATTCAGACGTGGACAATTCTGTAACGGGTGGTGTATGGACCCAATTGCAGCACAAAAGACCGAGAACTAATGGAGAGAGTTCAAAGGTTTACTGACACTCTGGCAGACTGGCAAACAGTTCAAAAACACAGTGGCTGGCGGCTAGGTCAAAACAGGCAGAGGTTTGGGACCAGAGAGACGTCAGCTCAGGCAGACAATCCGATGAGGAGCAGGCAGTAGGAACGATAACCAGGTGATCAGTCCAACACAGGCAAACAGGAATCAAGAGGACAGAGGCTGAAATCTTGGTCAGGGACAGAAGGCTGAGACGATTACCAGGAGGCAGACGAAGCAGGGGAATCAGGGACAGGTGAGGTCGGTACCGGGAAGTCAGGCAGGAGAACGCTGGAGAGTCTTGCATGGCAAAGAACAATCTGGCAGTGAGTGTGGAGGAGTGAGGAGCTTTTCACCAGGCTTGATTGCTGAAGAGCTGCAGCTGAGTGAACAGGTGACTGGAGTGACTGACGAGGTGGGTGTGGCTGGCAGATAGGGTGAGCAGGGTACTGGTGAGTGGAAACTACTGGAGGCAGGTATGTATGGAGAATGAATCATGACAGAACCCCCCCCTCAAGGGACGGCTCCTGACGTCCCAAAAACACACCAAGCCGGGTGGGAGGAGGGGGCCAGGAGGAGGGACTAAAACTCCTCAGAGCCAGACCAGTCCATCACAGCAGCTGGGTGGGCGGTGGGGGTCTGGGGGAGGGCACCCTCGTAATCCGAGGACGAGTCCTCCTCAGAGGAAGAGACCCCCTCCACCTCCAAGTCGACAGGCGTGGGAGAAACAGATGGCCCCCGATGAGTAGCCCCAGCGGAGGAGGTCGACCTGGAGGGTTGGTCAGGGTGTTGCCGATGAAAATCAGCGATGAGGCGAGGGTCAAGAATATGACCAGCAGGGACCCACGACCTCTCCTCCGGACCATAGCCTTCCCAGTCAACCAGGTATTGAAGCCCACGACCACGACGGCGGGAGCGCAGCAGGCGACGAACAGTGTAGGCCGGACTCCCATCGATGAGGCGAGGAGGCGGTGGAGGAGGAGTGGGGTGCACCAGTGGGCTCTCTAAAACAGGCTTGACCCGAGAGACATGGAAGGTGGGGTGGATGCGCATGGACCGGGGGAGCTGAAGCCTCACTGCCGCCGGGTTGATGACCTTCAGTATGGGAAAAGGACCGATGAATCTGGGAGCCAACTTCCTGGATTCCACCCGGAGAGGAAGGTCCCGGGTGGAGAGCCAAACCTTTTGGCCAACTTGGTAGGTCGGGGCTTGAGTGCGACGCCGGTTGGCAGACGAGGAGTAGCGGTCAGAGGCTCGGAGAAGGGCCGCTCGAGCTTGGGTCCAGGTGCGGCGACAACGACGGATGAAGGCCTGGACAGAGGGGCAGGTGGCCTCCCCCTCAAGTGCCGGGAAGAGTGGAGGTTGATACCCGTAGCAGCATTGAAAGGGGGAGAGGCCAGTTGCCGAGCTGGTGAGAGAGTTGTGGGCGTACTCGACCCACAGGAGCTGCTGGGACCAAGAGGAGGGGTTCCGTGACACCATACAACGTAGTGTGGTCTCCATCTCTTGGTTCATGCGCTCCGTCTGGCCATTGGACTGGGGGTGGAAACCGGAGGACAAACTAACGGAGGCCCCAAGCTGAGCGCAGAACTCCCGCCAGAAGATGGAGGTGAACTGCGGGCCCCGGTCTGAGACCACATCAGTGGGAAGGCCATGGAGGCGGAAGATGTGAAGCAGGACCAGCTGAGCCGTCTCTTTGGCAGAGGGGAGTTTGGAGAGAGGAATGAAATGTGCCATCTTGCTGAACCGGTCCACCACTGTGAGAATGACTGTGTTCCCACCAGAAGAGGGAAGACCAGTGACGAAATCCAGGGAGATGTGGGACCATGGACGCCGAGGCACCGGAAGGGGATGCAGAAAACCAGCAGGGGACTGATGAGAAGGCTTGTGCTGGCTGCAGACAGGACAGGCATTGATGTACTCGCGAGTGTCCTCTTCCAGCGTGGCCCACCAGAAGCGCTGCTTCAGTACATCACAAGTCCTCCGGATTCCAGGATGACAGGTAAGTTTGGAGGAGTGAGCCCACTGGAGCACATCAGACCTCAGAGCTGAAGGAACAAAGAGACGACTGGGGGGACAGGCGCTGGGACCTGGTTGATTCTCCACTGCAGCTTTCACCCTCTCCTCCACCTCCCAGGTCAGGGAAGCAATAACACAGGAAGGAGAGAGGATGGAGTCAGCCTCTTTACTTGACTCCTCCTCCCCCTTGAACTGTCGCGACAAGGCATCTGGCTTGACGTTGCGGGATCCGGGGCGATAGGAGAGGGAGAAGTTGAACCGTGTGAAGAAGAGGGACCAGCGGGCTTGGCGGGAATTCAGTCTCTTGGCAGTCTGGATGTATTCCAGGTTCTTATGATCAGTCCAAACCAGAAATGGTAGTCTGGTCCCTTCCAGCCAATGGCGCCACTCCTCTAGGGCCAGCTTGACAGCTAACAGCTCCCGGTTGCCGATGTCATAGTTCCTCTCCGCCGGGGACAATCGTCGAGAGAAGAAGGCACAGGGATGGAGCTTTTGATCTGATGCAGCCCGCTGAGACAGGACGGCTCCCACGCCAACATCAGAGGCATCAACCTCCACGACGAACTGGCGGTCTGGGTCAGGAATTTGAAGGATGGGTGCCGATGTGAAACGCGCCTTGAGGGTTTGGAAGGCCTCATCAGCCGCAGGGGTCCAGTGGAAAGGCACCTTGGTGGATGTGAGAGCTGTGAGAGGGGCAGCGACAGTGCTGTAGTTGCGGATGAATCGACGGTAAAAGTTGGCAAACCCCAGGAAACGTTGCAGGTGCTTGCGGGAGTCAGGGATGGGCCAGGACGTGACTGCCGAAACTTTAGACGGGTCCATCTGCAGGCTATTTGGAGCCACAATGTAGCCCAAGAAGGAGACAGATGAGGCGTGGAACTCACACTTCTCAGCCTTGACGAAGAGGGAGTTTTCGAGGAGGCGCTTGAGAACTGCCTGAACATGACTGACGTGCTCCTCCCGGGTATTGGAGAAGATCAGGATGTCATCCAAGTACACGAACACGAAGCGGTTGAGCATGTCTCGGAGCACGTCATTAACCAGGGCTTGGAAGACAGCAGGGGCATTGGTGAGGCCGAAGGGCATCACCAGGTATTCGTAGTGACCGGAGGGGGTGTTGAAGGCAGTCTTCCACTCATCACCCTCCCGGATGCGGACCAGATGGTAGGCGTTGCGAAGATCTAACTTGGTGAAGATGGTGGCCCCCTGGAGAAGCTCAAAGGCTGAGGAGATGAGAGGGAGTGGGTAGCGATTCTTGATGGTGATGTCGTTGAGGCCCCGATAATCGATGCATGGCCTCAGTGTCTTGTCTTTCTTTTCCACAAAGAAAAATCCTGCCCCCGCCGGAGAAGAGGAGGGCCGGATGATTCCTGCTGCCAGAGAGTCATTGATGTAGGCTTCCATAGCCTCTCTTTCTGGGCCAGACAAAGAGTAGAGACGGCCCTTGGGTGGAGTGGTGCCGGGCTGCAGGTCAATGGCACAGTCATATGGGCGATGAGGGGCAGGGATGTGGCCTTGGCTTTGCTGAACACCTCTCGAAAGTCATGGTATTCAGGGGAACCCCGGACAAGGTAGGCAGGGCGCTGGAACAGGCTGAATGCTGGGGAACGCCGGCGTGTCTCAGGCAGATCTGGTGGCAGGAAGGGCTCCACCCCAGGATGGTCCCCGCAGCCCAGTCAATGTGGGGATTATGACGGATGAGCCAGGGGTACCCCAGAATCAGAGGGATGCAAGGGGAGGACAGGATGTGGAATTGGACAGTCTCATGGTGGTTACCTGAGAGTAACATGGGTACAGGGATGGTCTTATGAGAAACAGTTCCCAGGAGGTGTCCATCGAGGGCCCTGGCAGGGACTGGATGAGGCAGGGGAATGCGCTCTATCCCCAACTGCAGTGCTAGATCCTCATCGATGATGTTGGCATCGGCCCCAGAGTCGATGAATGTAGCTAAGACATGGGAACCGTCAGGGAGGAGGAGCCTGGCGTGGAACACAGGTCTTTGATTGGGGAAGGCTTGGGAAGAAGTTTGGCTCAACAGTATTTCCCCACCTACTGATGAGCCCTGGCTTTTGCTGGACAGCGGGAGACGAAATGGCCGGCCTGACCACAATATAGACAGAGATTAGCCTGTCGACGTCGCTCCTTTTCCTTCGGGGAGAGACTGGTGCAACCCAGTTGCATTGGCTCAGATCCCTCCGCCCGGGACCCGGCAAAGGAGGCAGCACTAGGATCTGAGGCGGTCTCCTGAAGTCGTGCGAGAGGGTTCCCACCTGCCGTTCCCCGTCTCCTCTCACGGCGTCGGGCCTGGATACGGAGGTCCACTCGGATGGCCAGCTCGATCACCCCGTCAAGAGTTGATGGGAGGTCGTGAGAAACTAATTCATCTTTGATGTAGTCGGCCAGACTGTGGAGGAAGAAGTCACGGAGGGCCGACTCATTCCAGCTGCTCTGGCGGGCTCGGGTGCGGAAGTCAATGGAGAAGTCAGCCACTGTCTGATTCCCCTGTCGAAGACTCAGCAGGTCATGCGCTGCGCCCGACACAGAAACTCCCATTCCAAAAACCTTGCGTAGCTCCTCTGAGAATGCCTGGAAGGAGGCACAAGCTGGAGTCTGCTTCTCCCACTCCGCAGTTCCCCAGAGACGGGCGCGGCCCGTGAGGTGGTTGATGGTGAAGGCCACTTTGGCTGCCTCAGTGGAGAACGTGAGGGGCTGGAGAGCAAACAGAATGGAGCAGTTCGTGATGAACGGGTTGCAGCCGTCAGGATCCCCAGCGTAACGCTCGGGTGCGCCGACCCGAGGTTCGGTGATGGCTCCGGAAGGAAGCGGTGGTGGTGGGGGTGCAGGAGGCCTCGCCGTATCCACTGCCTGAGCAAGGGTGGATGACAGCTGCTGGATCTGGGTGAGGGCAGCCGCCATCATGCTTTCATGCCGCTGAAGAACGTCCTCTATTCTCTCGAAGCGGTTCTGTGGAGACGGAGAGCGCGCTGGGTCCATGACTGGCCAGATTGTACTGTAACGGGTGGTGTATGGACCCAATTGCAGCACAAAAGACCGAGAACTAATGGAGAGAGTTCAAAGGTTTACTGACACTCTGGCAGACTGGCAAACAGTTCAAAAACACAGTGGCTGGCGGCTAGGTCAAAACAGGCAGAGGTTTGGGACCAGAGAGACGTCAGCTCAGGCAGACAATCCGATGAGGAGCAGGCAGTAGGAACGATAACCAGGTGATCAGTCCAACACAGGCAAACAGGAATCAAGAGGACAGAGGCTGAAATCTTGGTCAGGGACAGAAGGCTGAGACGATTACCAGGAGGCAGACGAAGCAGGGGAATCAGGGACAGGTGAGGTCGGTACCGGGAAGTCAGGCAGGAGAACGCTGGAGAGTCTTGCATGGCAAAGAACAATCTGGCAGTGAGTGTGGAGGAGTGAGGAGCTTTTCACCAGGCTTGATTGCTGAAGAGCTGCAGCTGAGTGAACAGGTGACTGGAGTGACTGACGAGGTGGGTGTGGCTGGCAGATAGGGTGAGCAGGGTACTGGTGAGTGGAAACTACTGGAGGCAGGTATGTATGGAGAATGAATCATGACAAATTCAGAATCGATTCACAAACGTCCAAATTTCGATTATTTAAATGTGTTAAACAAAGTAATACAGATGGTTCGGTTCTAAATGGAACGAAGAAGCGCGTCATCTCCACGGACACTATTGGGAGCGCACGTGGAGCGGACATGCCCAGCATCTCACACAGAGGAAAGCAAACATGGCTGACCGCCACCCACCTCACCGTGAGATCCGACCAGCTCCATCTAATTTAAAAGCAGCAACATCGATGGTGGAAGCGAACTGGACAAGAGCCACGTTGTATGTACAGTGGAACCCATTCAAAAGTTCCCATTCAAGCTGAAAGCCAGCTGAATGGCAGCCGAGTTCCAGCTGAGTTCCAGTATGACCAGGAGATGGTGCTTCTCTCACAGAATATACATAGCCCCCAGTCATTGTGATGTTCTATTAATTTCCACTGACCACCAGAGGTGGTGCTTAAAGCACCATCTCTGGCAGTCAGTAGAAATTCATTGAACCGCGATTACATACATAACATCAGTTGATTTGAATTGTGAAATTATAACAGGCCTAGCTACTGGAGATGCACTGGTACTGTTTTATCTGGACTCCAATAATAATAATAATAATAATAATGCATTTTATTTATAGGTGCCTTTCAGGATTCTCAAGGTCACCTTACAATAGAAACAATTAAAATCAAACAGTAATTAAAGCCGCAAGCGGCGATGAACAGGCCCTCGCGACCCCGCGCCACCATGGGGCCCTTATGGCAGGTGGGGCCTGTGGCGCGACGCGAGAAGAGCCAAAAACCTGGAGAAAGTGGAAAAATGCAATGTTCCGTTCATCCACCAGGGGGCGCTATGAGTGTTCCCAGACATGGGCAGGTTCGTTCAGGGGCAGACCCTCATCACACATGTGAAGTTTGGAGCAAATCGGACAATGCATGAAGGAGTCATACCAAGTTGATGGGTCATCCACCAGGCGGAACTACGAGCGCAACCAGACATGGGTGGGTCCATTCTTCACATGTGAAGTCTCAAGCCAATGGGACAATGCATGATGGAGTTATAAGGACTTGATGTTCCATGGCGAGGCATCAGAAATGGCGGTGCCATAGTGGCCACACCCCTTAACATAGAGCAAAGCTTTTAATAACTTTTGATCACAAAGGTCTTGAGATGATGTTCATACAGTATTAAGTCAATCGGATTAAATCTCTAGGAGGAATTTGTTCAAATAGGAGGCGTGGAAATAGCCAAAACTTGACTGTAAAAATAAAAATGGCTGACTTCCTGTTTGGTTCTGATCATTGGTGCAAGAGACTTTTCTGTGCGTCTGGGCATCTTACACATGTGTACCAATTTTCATCTTTGTATTCCAAAAAAACCCCTATGGGGAGGGTTTTTTGAAAATTTCAAGGTGGTGCTGTTGAGGCATTTGGCCCCGCCCCTATCAGATGTAAGAGCTCGCCACTCTTGATTTGCTTATCAAATTTCATGTGGATACGAGTTCGTTAAAGCCATCAAAAAGCCAAATGTAATTTCACGACGAAGGGTCGATAGTCGCCACGCCTCCACACACACAAGAATGAATGGGACGGGCGAAAAAAAAGAGTGAAAAAGAACAATTTTCAAACGTTTACTGCTCAGGTACACTTTCACCTAGAGACTTCATTTAAACTTTAAACTGTAGACACAAATCTTGTATGTTGGTGTATTAATCCACGTTTTGATAGGTCATATAGTTTTTGATCAATCACTGTTCAATGACCATGATCATTTCTGGAGAAATTTTGAGTTTATAATGGGTGTGTATTGCACGGAATGTTCGTGTCAGAGTGGGTGACATCATCGGTTAGAGTGGGAGAAGTTGTCTGAAATTGTCTGAAACTTTTCCCCCTTCCACGCTCCTCCCGGCCACAATTTACACTCTACACACATGGTTTTTTTCCACAGTTGTAGACAAATTTGTTTTGTCTCTGAAAATGTGCTCATCAAAGCAGAGAGACTTACAGAATTTAAATTGTGAGCCTCTCAGTGCTGTCAGGTCTCTCCCTGCTCCTCATTGACTCTAATACAAAGATTTTCCGAGAGAAGCAGAAGGGACCCCTGTTTGAAACTCGCCCGCATCTCTAAAATGTTTACTGTAGAAACACCAAAATCATATCAAAGTGTTCAGGAAGTCCTTACGCCGCCCAGGGTCTGCTGTTTTTTCTGATAGGAGCTACCGTTTTGTCGTTATAAGCCCAAATGTGAGACCAGCGCAGAGGGAGAAAATCTGCCTTTTTCTCCACGTTTCTGGCGAGGGTGGCTCTGTCGTCATTGGCAACCACCTCAAGTTGCCATGGCAACCTCTGAGCCTGGGGCCAGAGCCCCTGTCTCCCATACATTTATGTCAAGGCTCTGTCAAACACAGCAACACACACCCCTCTACCACACACATGCACACACACAAACACACAGGCAACTTTATGTGATCACAGTTACAGATAGATACTCACACTCACACTACAGGTAACTTTATGTCATTACAGTTACAGGTACACACACACACAAACACAGACACAGACACACACACACCAACACACATATGCGTGCGTATGCGTGCACACTCCTCACTCACACACATGCCTGACACACAATAACACGTATGCGCGCACTCCACTCCCACACACACACACACCACAGGTAACTTCATGTGATTACAGTTACACACACACACACACACACATGTGACTTAATGTGATTACAGCTCCTCAATATCAGTGCTCAGTACAAGATGATCATGTGTCTGTCTGATTAGTTTGATCGTGGGTTTGATTCCCATGTTGACAGAGATGGTACCCCCGGCAGTAGCCCCCCGTGGTCCCCCAAACTAGAAAATTTCCCAGAGGAAATCTTCTAGTTTGTGCATTGTCCCTGTTTTAAATAAATAAATTCCTATTCCTCATTGGTCTTTCCTGCCACTACACTATTATGATGATATTAAATCTGATATGAATTAAATCTTCTTATTTAACAGTGTTTACTCTAGGATTTTTTTAAACAGTGGCTAATTTTAAAAACACACCGGCAACAGCAACCACTGAGACTGTACTGAGACTGTTGTTATTCTTTCAAATGACTGCTGTGTGGAAAACACACTGTTTCTAGTTGGGATGGACATATACTGCTAAGAGGGACAGCTAAACCTGTCCTGCTTTAGTCTGATGTCCAGACCAGCTAGCTAATAAGCATATGGACACATAAATGCTGTGTGTCATTCCCCCTCTCACTCTCTCCCCATTTCCTGTCTCTCTCCAGCTGTCCTTTCAAAATAAAAGGTATAAAAAACAGGAGAAAAAAGTTTTTTGTCCTTCATAGACCTGTCAATAAGTATATTGAGCACTGCAGCATTTAAAGACCTATACATTTTTCTAATACAATAAACTAAAACATCTTTTACAAGTAAACTTTAAGGAACTACAATTACTTCTTTTCTCGACAGCTGTTTTCCAAAATATCTGATAAATCACATTACATGCTGCTCTTATTAAAAGTAAAAACTAACCATAGTTTGGGTAGTTAATAAATATTTTTATGACTAAATAAATCAACTATTGTAAACTATTAATGCTCACAATTTGCTGTGCTCGCACATTTTTGGACCTAATTTTTTAGTGCTGGGAAACTAAACTTTCACCCTACAGCAGGGTCATAAGAGGAAAGCAGGCACTTGGCTGAGAAAAGGAACCATGAAACTAACAGAGATGAAAAACAGTCTTTGGGGTTAGACATGACACTTAGTACAATGCCATTAGTGTACTCACACAAGTATCCAGTGAAGCACACACGCGCACAAACACAAAGTTGAGAGCACTGTGGAACAGCTGATAAATATCATGGGAAAACAACAAGAATGTCCCCACATGGATTACATGTCAATGCCAGGGCAGTAAATAATGCATTGGTGAATGATTGTGGTTGAAAGAATGTAAACAAAAGAATAACTGGATCATGTGATTACGTTCAACAGGCACAAATGTTTGTTCATGCTTTTGAAATAATACACCAATAGACACAACAGCTGTGGCTACAGATTGGTGCAGTACAGCTCTATTATCCAGCAACAAACACAAGACAAGACAAACGTGAATTATTGTTTTGTTCTGTTTTTTATTTTTAGCTATAATTACATTTTCAATTTTTTTGGACTTGTCTCAAACTATGACATGTGAATTCTTACTTAATTACCCCTTTCATGCCATTGTCAGTAGTAATACTGATATCTATATCTTGGTGCTTGGACAATTTCTGGCCATCAGTAATTATTATATATCTACACTAATTCCATACATACACATACATACATATTCCATTCATTCCAGAACATGCACTTTAACTGGGAGCAGCAAAGTCTGGTAGCTCTGAGGTTTTACTCAACCTTTGCTTTACTTTGTTGTGTTTTTGTATGTTTTTGTCGTATTTTGTCAACTACTGATGGATACTTCTGTGGGGAGAGGAGATTCTTCAGGAGAGGAGCTTCTGTCATTGAAAATGGAGCAAGTCTGGAGGATGCCACCCCGTTCCAGCTGGATGAGGAGGTGCTTTCATGGTTGCTGTGCTAGTGGTGCAGAGGTTGGGGGCTTGGAAGTGGAGATGTGCTGTAGGTCCTTTCTGCTGTCAGTCATCATGCAAAATATCAACTCTCTGCCTAACAGCAGTGATGAGGAGCTGTAGATATAGATGAAGACTCAGGAAGCAGACTTTTTTTCAAATCAAAACAATACTTGTGTACATCCCACCAACGGCTACTGCTGAAGTTCCATGTGAAGGTCTCCATGAAGTCGTTGCTAGGATACAGACTAAACATCCTGAGGCACTTGATTTCAGTCATGTCTCCCTGATTCATTCACTGAGGATGTGGTGGAGAGATACAAGCTGATGGAGGCCATTCTGAACAACTCAGATCATCCTCCTCATAACACCTTGATGGACCAAGAAAAGAGCGGTGGTGGACGGCTCCTCTCTCTTCACTGCAGGACGGAGAAATATAGAAGATCCTTTGTACCTTCAGCCATCAGGCTTTTAATTCTTCCGCAAGTGATTGATGAGTAGACAAATGAATTTTCCTTTGGGAATTAATAGAGTAATTCGTATTCGTAATTGTAATAGGAATCCTAATAGATTTAGCTGTATTTATGGTGCAGAATTATTCCATTTTAATTCCAAATGCAGAAATGATGACAGCAAATACAACAATCAGCCCTATATAGAGCTGGCCTAGTATGCAGACTAGTATGCAGATGGAAACAGTGTATAAATGAAAAGCCAGCCCCTGGGAATCTTTTTAATTACATGAAAATAATGAAAAAGTTGTTTCCCCAAACACCAAATCAGATAAACCATTCTAATAGCAGGCCTGCTCTCTGAGCTCAAGCCCAACAATTTATCAGTGATATGCATAAACATCCTAGCAAATGCACTCAAGCTCCCAAGTGGTCAGAGTGGTGATAGACAGAGTGGAGTTGTGACGACCAGAGGGAGGAAAAGGCAAAACACTGAAAAAGGGAAAGATGGTGTCAGAAGAGTACAGTAAAATTGAAAACAGCTTGAGTGTTAATTTGATAGATGTATGAAGCCACTCATGCTCATGCACTATTAAAAAGCAGACTCCTGAAGGGATACTGAAACAAACACTCCACAAACCTCTCCACATCATGCAGATGTGATGTTACTGCAGGCACTACAATGTGAAGTGGCACAGGCAATGCACAAAACCCAGCCCCACAAAGGCCTTAGGTACACAGAGGCCACCAGTGTGGTTGTGAATTTACGTCAGCAAGTCCTTGACGCACTACTGATTTGCCTCCTCTCAAATGCACTGTGAGACAGTTGAGAAGAGCCAAGTGTCAGGGGTCTACATACACCTGTGATATACACAAGCATGCTGAAAGGATGTGCTGATGTAACCAACCCTGCTACACAAAGGGATGCAGTTCTGGATAAAATGAGAATTGTGGTTTTCTTGCTCGTGCAGTATTTTTTTCACAGTTCTTTAGGAATGAAAAAAGGACAGATAACAGACATGGCACAGACAACAGCTGTTTCACAGCCTGCTTAAAACCAACTGCTTAACTTAAATGATCAAGACAAACCAATGTTGGGTCTCATGTTTTGCCAGTATGAGCCAGCTTTGTTTTAGTGCCTTTGGTTATTATCTGTGATGATAAAAATATCACATCTGCACACAGTGAGAGAAATAGAAATTCCACATGGTGGTAATAGTTTGGTAATAAAGGCTAAAGGAAGAGGTGTCGGTGCGAGAGTTTGGAGCAGCTACGCCGGCCAGCTTCACACTCAGAAACTGAGAGCATCAGTGCACCAAGCAGAGACAAGCTCTTCTTTTCCACCAAGACAGGCACTGGTCTCTGCCTTGTGCCCGCGAGACAGCTTTTCACTTAAATGAGAAATATCGTCAGGTTTTACTCTCGCGAGATCTCGTGGCACAAGATCTCACCATCCCCCTACTATTTAGGGGTAAAGATCTAACCACTCAGAGTTTTCTCTGCCTATCTAAGACCAAGACGGGCTGCCTGGGTGATTTTGGCTGCCAACTTGGTTAAAGTGTTTACATGGAGGCCATTCAGGTGTAGTGTCTTTTGAGTGCATTACTTTCAGTGTAGACGCGCATTATGCATTCTCACAACCCAAAGCGGCGCCATAGCTGTGCGCATTCAGTGTGATATGCATGTCCGTGGCACACAGCTCCATGGACCTGCTTCTCCCGTCGGTGTTGATACCGGTTCTCCCTCGGGCTGTGTCTCTCCGACTGTCCCGTTTGAAAGGCGAGGGAAGCCCATATGTGGGAATACGTCACCTCCGAGACGTAGAATGTGTATTATAGAAGAGAAACACACATTTCAGGACCGCTTGTCTCATCAAAACAGACATGTCCTGTGATCTTCAGCATCCTTTCGTATTTTATAGAGGGGGGCAATATCAGGCATGTGGGAGCCTCCTTTTATATTTAATGGATATCTGACATTGCAATTATCATCTACTAATGCATAATACCACTAGCAAATGTTAGTGTGGTTTTCTCCGTACTAACCCTTACACATGATTCAATTAAATAAGAAACAGAGGGAAATGTTTCTGTCCTCCTTTTTTTTCAAAGAATCCTTTCTACCAAGATGAATACTTGTTTACAAGTTTTGTGAGACATGGGGGTGGATCATGGCACATGGTGGAAGTGGTGATTTCGGATGTTAAGATAAAGAGATACTTATAGTTGCATCTGCACCCACAAGACCGTAGATGCCCACCCACTGTCTCCTGGCAAGCTAAAGTGTGACACGATGAGTAGTTAAGGGGGAGAATACCAGCTTTGTGTGAGAGCATATGCTTGAGGAGATTAAAAAAGAGGGCACAAGTGAAAAGAGAGAAACTGAATTCAGACAGTCTCCCTCAAGCTTGTTCCTGTGGTTCTGCAGTCAGTGACATCCTCAGGAAGAGCAAGAGAGGGGGTGGGGGTAGTGTGTCAGTTGACTGCGGTGGACAAACAGAGACGAAAGTACAATCGGCTCTTTGAGATAGCACTCACACAGCAGAAGAAACTGAAGTGATATTATTTAAGACTAGACATAGGTACTGGTACTTTCTAATGTGATCATTAAAACAAACGTCTTCTTGATTGTAGATCTAAAGTCGCTGGACAAATGTCTATAATGTACTTCATAAACCGCAACATAAACCTGCAACTACCACTACAGCTGTATGCCAATGCAGTGGTGCTGTTTTACAACTAACATTTTGCACCTTGAAACCAAAACTCCTGAAGAGGAAGAAAACAGCTAAAACCTTCATCAAGGGAATCAAACTCCAAATGCATCCTTACAGCACGAATGTGACAAGCAGAAAGCTCCTGTTATGTCATGGCTGTTCAAATTGCTTATTTTGCACCCAAGCACATCTAGTTCCTTGAAAAGGATTCCTGAGTAATTACCATTACATCCAATCAATGGATCTTTTTCAGCTTCACAGGTATAGCTTGTAGAATCTGAAATTGCATTAGAATGTCAGAGATGGAGGAGAGCACCATGAGTGCAGATGAAAATATGCAGGCACAGGTACCATGATGAAGATGTACTTTATAATTTAAAAGGAAAAAAAAAAAAAAGCCAGAGGCCCGACCGGAACCAGAACCCAGTCATTTTTTTGGCCTGAACCAGCACATCTGAACAGGTTGGTTGGACCGGTCCGGTATTTCCGGTATTTCTTTTCTTGGCTCTTTTCCCCTCTTGGGCCATCGTGGATTTAGTGTGAATGAATATTTATCAAGGGCATTCCCCTGACCTTATATAGGCACCATATGGGTGGGGCAAAGCACTCCCTCACGTGCTCCAAAAGTATGCACAGATTTATAAATAAGGCTCCAGAACCCTGAGAGCAACTTCAAGGGCACTGGAGCCCCCTGTATTGCACTGGTCGGGACTAACATCTATTTATCTAGTACACACGTTTGTTTTCATTTCAAACACTGCACCACTGGCAGAGCGTCATGTTTCCATGACAGGAAAAGACAGGTGGTATGTCATTTTTACATGACTCCCAATTGTAAAAATGAAAGGCTACAGCTCAACTGTAGCCGCACTAACGGAGCTCTACAGGTCAGTAGCTGGACTCCAGTACTCACTGATACTGATGTCGCCATTTTCAGCAGTACCAGAGGCATTTCCAGTACTGGTATCACAATCAGAACAACTCTACATGTAACACACAAATGCTAGGCACACTAAGATAACAATGACACAGTGGGCTTGTTCTGCATTTTGTTGTGCACTGTTCAACAACAACAAGACCAATGTTTTGTCCTACCTTCTCTTGTCCTACAGCAGCAGGGTTTGTCTGATGAGGATGGCTGGTGTGTAGACGTTCAATGCTGTCTTAAAAGAAAAAGCCAAGTTAGAAGCCTGGAGTTGAGGATTATCATTGTGAACAGTACCAATGCATTATATTCTTTCTAAAATCTCTAAATAATGACACACAAGTCCATCTGAGTTACATGGAGGAATATCAAAAAGACAAAAATAAGTCTGATCTTAAAGGTAAAAAGAAATCTCTATACACTGTATTTTCTCCAAAACGTGTGCAGATGTGTGGGTGAACAAAGATATGCATGACAAGTATGGGCTTATTCATGGCTGTATGTGACACATCCCTTTCCAAAAAATAAGTGTCACCGCAGTGACAAGATAAGAGACTAGGAGGGGGTAACAATAAAGCCTCAAGGAGTGATAGTAAAGCATATTGTGCATAATTAGGTATTCAAAACCAGACAAGCCAAGAGGTTATGGGGAAGACATCAATGCAGTGAGCAAGGAAAAATGAGGGGGGAGAGAGATAAGATGTGAGGGGAGGGGAGGGGGCGAAAACCTATGACTTAGAGCTGATTTGATTGCAGCGAACAAACTCTTCTCTTTCCACCATGACGTAGGCTGCAAAAAACTGCTGGGTTAAAAAATAACCCAACCATAACCCAGCAGCTGATCATCTATGGGACCGACCCCAGGCTGGGTTGGTTTGACCCAACTGCTGGGTTTTCAGAATTAACCCAGAATGCTGGGTTGTTCATTTGACCCAACCTAGTGAGTAAAAGTGACTCTATTGCTGGTTTAAAATGACCCATACGCTGGGTTATATCCTACCCCATTGCCCTGCTACTTTTAGATTAAATAATAATTTAAACTTTAATTATTAAATAAATGATTATATTAATAATAAAACATACCATATAATAATAATAATTATTGCTGTGTAATTCATCATAATTTCCCATAATCATACAAACACACACCATACAAAAACAGGCCACTGTTAACTTGGATTTATTGGCAGTTTTACAAATGTTACATCAGCACAGGGGTTAGCACAGCAAGGCTAAATAAACACAAACAGGTAACAATGCTCAGTTTGCAGGTACTCTCTCTCTCACACACTCACTCTCACACAGATCTTGCAGTGATGGGTCTGAAGACTTTTCCTACTCTCTGTAGATGGATGGGGAAGCAGAAATGGCAGGACCTTCAGCACCATCCAACCTGTAACAACTAAGCAAAAGAAAAAGCACAATACAGTGTTCAGTTAATAATAAATAGTGTGATATATGTAACAACTGACATTTCTCAAACAGTTTTTGACTTTTATACTCTGGTAAAAGGAAACACACAACTTGTCCCCTCGCTTTTTACACCTGTTTGTGCAGCAACACACGCATTATTGCTTGACGTTCACGACGTTTTAAACCATGAGCCGAATTATCTGTAGAAGCCTCCTCCTCTCCCAAATATACAGACCCAGAGGATAAAACCAGTAAAAACATGAATAAAGCAGCTTCACGTTAAAAACCAGTGTTTATCTGACGCTGTTCGGCGGAGACTCACAGGCCGTCCATGGGGCTGAGAGCCAGGCTGCTGCTAACCAGTGCTCAGCTTTTTGCTTTGATAACTTTTGAACCTCAAGCTCGAGCTGTATTATCCACAGAGGTCTCCTCCTCTCCAAAACTCAAAGACCAGTGATTAAAACCCGATAAAACATGAAATATAGCCGTTTCAAATGAAAACTCACCATTTCTCCGACGCCGTTAGGCAGACGAGGGCTGCGAGTGTGCTCAGTTTGCTTTTCTGGTAAAAACACAGAATAAAGCATAAATAAAAGTTTTGATAATAAAGTAATAACAATAAAGCACGGTCGGTATAACTGTCATGCCCGCTTAACTTAACGTTACCTTCATCACTCTAGTGAACGTTACACCAGCGATTCCTGTAGATAGCTACTTACCGTTAGCTAACCTTACCGCTAACGATGGCTAGCCAGCTAATGTTACCTGAAAATGTTAAGATAAAAATGTGTAATGGGAGAGTAAAGCGAGATGGTCATTAACGCCAGGAGACCGCCTCACGTTACACTGCAAAATTCAAAGAGGCTAACGTTATAGCATTGTTAAAAGTTTGCTAACGCTAGCTAGCATCTCAGGAAAAAAATTGCCAACTTGCCTAACTTTGTTAATCACTGTCACAGAATAACTATTAAGCCTGCCTATGATCCAAGATTGTGAAATGATATTTGGATCACGCTATAACCACAACCTATTCAGAATATAGGTAAATTATTCATATTAACCTACCAGAAAATCCTGATGTGTTCAGTCCGACTTCTCACAGAAAGATCCAGAAAGTTCGACGATGGACGAGCGGGAAAATTAATGACCCAGGAGTTGGGTCAAAGTAACCCAACCATGTGTTCAGATATGAATAATCCCTTACAACCCATCTGACCCAGCATGAAACAACCCAACAATGTGTTTACAATACCCCAAACAACCCAGAATTATGACCCAGCATAAACAACCCAGCAATATGGTTACAGAAAAAGGCCAGAAATAACCCAGCACTTTTTTGTGTGAGATATGCACTCGTTTGAACACATGGCTCTCTTTCAGCAAACCAGCACAGATGGGTATTACTTGTAATAGAGATAATCCATTTAACCGCCAACTGTTGCTACACACCTCTGCACACATGGAGGCAGTCGAAATGTGGATTAGCTCATGTGCCAACATGATACACATACAGGTTTCCCTTCTCTTCCCTCCATCAGAGGGTGAAATGACACAACACCACTGATCCTGTCAGAACCTAAAAACAATATCGTAGGCCTCATTTGTGCTTTCAATTTCTCCAACTTTTCACCTCAATCCACACATCGTTTTGTGTCAATCATCCAAAAAAAAAAAAAAAAAAAACTTAATGATTGATTTTAATTCCTTAAAATCAAGTAGCACAGCATTGTTAAATCACTTTTACTTAAGTAGAAATGATTTTGTATATAATTCCGAACAACTTTGCCCTGAGTTGGTTACTGCAGCAGCTGGTCCATTAAACCTAAGATGGCCAATTAAAAACTACAGATCGCTGATGAAACAGACTGAGTTGCCTTTGCCAATTTATTTATTTGTATGTAAAAGATAAGAATGTTAAACATATTTACAAATTTCAAATATATCAAACCAATTTACTGTGGTGACCAAGTCCCATGCTGGGGTAAAAAAAAAAAAACAGCAGATAAACTGCCTCTTTGTTTTCTTAATGACGTTAAAGGTACAGTGTGCAACTTTTTTGGCTTTTTATTAGCAAAAATCAAATATTGCTTTCATAAATACATATTTACTAGGGATGGGTGAGTACCAATACCAGGTATCGGTATCGGGCCGATACCGGCCTTATTCAAAGTATCAGTACTCATTAAAGGCTGCCCATACCAGCCGCCGATACTCAAGCAAGTTTCCCCCACACTGAAAGAAACTACTTAGTGTATTATGCCTTTTGATTAGTGTCTCCTTAACACCTCCTGTCTACCTGACTTCCCCTTGAAATGTTACACACAGACAAAAGAATGTGCATGCGTGGGAGTGGCTGGTGAAGTTTTTCTAAAAGCAGGTGACTCCTCCTAAAAAGTCAAGAAATAAGGTCATTATGTAAATGTATAGTGACTCTACCAGTGGCAATATATTATTGGAAGGTATGTGTTGCTAAATGCCGAGAAGAAACCGAAGTAGAGTGGCTAGGAAAGTGCCAAATCACCGAAATGTCTCACCGGACCTCATAGAGACATCAGGAGAAACAGCGGTGTCAGAAGGCCACATGGATACCGAGTCTTCGCAGGAGAGCCAGTCCGAGCTGCCTGCTCTGATACGCTCCATAATGAGGGAAGAAATTGGGGCTGCATTTGATAAACTACAGCTTCAGTTTGACACTTTGAAATCGGATCTCAATACATGCGGCCAGAGGCTTGGTGAGATGGAAGATTGGTTGGCATGCCTTGATTCACGTATTACTACCTTTGAAGCTTCAAACAATAATTTAATGAAAGAAAACAAAGTGCTCAAAGAACGAATGGAGAAAATGGAGATGCACAACAGAAAGTTGAATCTGCGTGTGTTTGGGCTGAGGAATGACATTGTGAAAGGTGATCCTACGGCGTTTATGACAAACTTTTTCAAAGAAGTGTTGAAAGGAGAATTTGGATCTGAGCCAACTGTGGAAATGATGCACCGGACTGGTCCGATGTCTGGTGCAGGGCCTCGACCAATGATTGTAAAAATGTGGAGATATGAAGTGAAAGAGGCTATCCTGAAATCGGCAAGGAAAAAAGGGGAGTTTATTTTCAGAGACATGCATGTGAAAGTATTTCCAGATATAACTGCTGACACAGCCCGAAAGAGAGCGCTGTTCAGGGACATACAGGGACAGACACATAAGGCTGGAGTAAGACATGGACTCTTGTTTCTGGCCACACTTACTGTCACACACAATGGACAGACGAGACTCTTCAAGGACTGTGGTGAAGCTGAGAGGTACTACACTAAGGAAATAAGTCCCGGTTTAAAGACTGGAAAAATACTATAAATCATGGACTAATTATCTTGAAGCAGTCATGGTTAAGATGAGATAAACAATGAGAACAATGGTGCAATGATAAAATGACCATGTAAATAATAATGAACAGGATATTACTGCAAAGATAAAATGAGATGGAGTATAAACAAGGTTAATGTATGTAATGTAATGTAATGTATGGACAGAAATTATACTATGATGATGTAGTGAGAATTAAATAACACGATAGTCTATAGTCTTAAGGTGGGTGTTTATTTTTAAGAGTGAGCTATGGCTTTAAGTACCTTCATTTATGCAAGAATTATTGATGGAGTTACCATAAGATTCTTAGTTGTTTGACCCATGTTGGGCAGGTTATGTTTGCTTGATTGTATGTTACATGTGTGTTTTGTTATGACTCCCAAAGATGAAGCAATAGGTGGAAATAAGATACAGAAGAATGACCACAATGACTTTAGTTAATTTACCAAAGAAGGGGTTGAAATTGGCTCACTTAAATATTTGTAGTTTAAGAAATAAAGTAAATGAAATAAATGAGATTTTGGCATGTGGAATTCATTTGTTAGCAATATCAGAGACTCATTTAGATGGTACTTTCAGTGATGCAGCTGTGGGGATTCAGGGATATAATGTCTACAGAAGGGATAGGAATGTACATGCAGGTGGTGTTGCAATATATGTACAGGATCAAATACCTGCAAAAGTAAGATATGATTTGATGTTTGCTGATATTGAAGTGCTATGGATGCAAATTAATTTACCTCACTTGAAACCTTTGCTCATAGGATGTGGCTATAGACCTCCAAATGCAAAACTAAGTTACTTAGAGAAACTGTGTGAAATATTAGATACAGTTGGAGATTTTGACAATGAGATTTATTTCTTGGGAGATCTAAATATTGATTGGAATATGCCATCTTGTCCGCTTAAAGAGAAGCTAATGTCTACAACTAATGCAAGTAATTTAGCACAAATGGTAGATAAACCAACTAGAATATGTATGAGGAGAGATGGGACTACAAGATCTACCCTTATTGATCATATATTTACAAATTGTAGTAATTTATGTTCCAAATCATTATCTATCCCAGTTGGGTGTAGTGACCACAATTTGGTGGTGCTGGTCCAGAAAGCAAAGGTTCCAAAATCTGGTCCTAAAGTAATAATCAGGAGGTTAATGAGACATTTTTGTGAAAGGTCTTTTAAAGATGATGTTAAAAATATGTTTTGGGTATCTGTATTGCGTGAGGATAATCCTGATGACGCATTTCATATTTTTATGGAATTATTTTTGCGGGTGATTGAGAGACATGCACCACTCAGAAAATACACTGTGAGGAATTGCAAATCACCCTGGACAGATGAAGAATTAAGGCAACTCATTAAACAGAGGGAGGATGCTAAAAAGGTAGCAGTATCATCATCTTATGAGTCTGACTGGCAAGTTTATAGGAAAATACAAAATTATGTGACTATAGTTAACAGGAAGAAAAAACATGTGTTTTATGAAAATAAAATTATTGATAGAAAGCATGACAAGAAAAAGTAAATAATCTTTCAGGAAGGACAGTAAAATCTAACCCTACATTCCTAGAAGTGGAAGGAAAATTTTTAACTAAACCAGAACGTATTGCAAACAATTTCAGTGAATGTTTTTATAATGAAGTAAATAACCTAAGAAGTAATATGAAATCTATGAATAATGATACTTCTATAGAAATAATCAGGGAATTAATTGTAAAGAATAAAATGTGTAAATTTAATATTGAAAGTGTGACTGTATTAGAGGTGGAACATCTAATTAATAAATGTAAGGATAGACCTTCTGGTACAGATTATTTGGATGTTAAGTTTCTAAAATTGGTATCTAATGTAATTGCGGTTCCTGTATGCCATATAATTAATTTAAGTATAAGGAAAGGTGTCTGTCCACAGGCGTGGAAGATAGCAAAAGTTGTTCCTCTGTCTAAGAATTCAGCAGAACCTTTTTGTGGTCCTAATAGCCGCCCTATAAGTCTGTTACCTACGTTGGCAAAGATCATGGAGAGAATTATTTTTAATCAAATTCAAACTTATTTTGAAGTCAATAACTTAAATACATGCAATCAACATGCCTATAAATCTGGTCATTCCACATGTACTGCTCTGACACAGATGGTTGATGATTGGCAGAGGGAGTTAGATATTAGAAGTTTAGTGGGTGCAGTTTTACTTGATTTGAGTTCAGCTTTTGATGTTATTGATCATTTCTTGTTATTAGATAAGTTGAAACATTATGGTTTTACAGTTACTGCACTGAAATGGATGGAAAGCTACCTAATAAATAGGAAACAAATTATTTATTTTAATGGCAGTCAATCAAAAATGAGAGATGTTACATGTGGAGCTCCACAGGGGAGCTGTTTAGGACCATTGTTATTCTCTATATTTATTAATGAATTGCCCTTTGTTTAAAAGAAATCTAATATTGTTACTTATGCGGATGACTCAACAATTTATGCTACTGCTCCTTTTATTGGTGAACTGAATGACATATTGCAGGTGGAATTAAGCTTAGTAGCTGAATGGATAAGTCGTAATAAATTAATTCTCAGTGTTGGTAAAACAAAATCAATATTGCTTTGTTCAAAGTATCAATTTAAACCTGAACTAATACTGACATTGAATGTAAATAATATTGCTGTTGAACAGGTTTATGAGACAAAGTTGTTGGGTGTAATGTTGGATTATAATTTATCATGGTCCAAACAAACTGATACTGTTGTTTGTAAAATGGGAAGAGGCGTGTCACTAGTGAGCAGAAGTTTTTATCTCTAGATGTTAGGAGACAGGTTTTGAATGCTTTGGTTATATCGCAACTTGATTATTGTTTTGTGGTTTGGTCAAGTACTTCAGTTAAGAATTTGAGGAAATTGCAAGTAGCTCATGTGTCCAGCATGCATAACAGTCTGGGTTGGTTATCTATAAGACAACGGTCTACTTATGCTTTGTTAAATGTTTTTAGAAATATACTGGTGACACGATCTCCGAAACAATTGTATGACAGATTACACTCTCATTTTGCTCACCATGGTTGCAGTACAAGAATGGCATGAGAAAGGAAGTTCATACTGCCAAAAGTGAGAACAGGTATGATACAGAGAACTGTTTTGTACGGAGCCATGGTTGGCTGGAACTCTATACCAGTTCATATTACTTATTTAGGTAGCAAAGATTGGTTTAAGATGCAGTTAAAACAATATCTGTTAGAATTTAATGAATTATAATTTGATATTTGGAAGAGGAATAGTTTTCAGTTTGAACAGAATTACTGGCTGTTTACACCCTATCTCAATAAATGTGAGAATAGTGGTCAAGAAATTTTAAAATAAGGTTGTTTCAGGCAGGTATGGTTTATTGAGGTGTTTTATTTAACTATTTTTTTTCTTAATTTATTTTTGTCTGACAATGATGATCTAATTTTCCTCTGTGTTGCTTACTAAGGGAGCTGTGTTTATTTTATTTATTTTTTTGTTTGTTATGTATAATGTATGTCTGTTATGTGTAAGTGTTCTTATGTGTGTTGTATGTATGTTGACCCCAGGAAGAATAGCCAATGCTTTTGCAGGTGCTAATGGGGATCTTAATAAAAACAAACAAACAAACATGTCTGATGGTCTCAGTGTGAAGTTATTGTCCTGTGACATACACCCTGATGATCAAAGGTCTCCAGATGTGAGTGGTGTCTCCATGCAAATTCCTATAGCTATTGGCTATAGTTTGTTCACTTACTGTACATCACAATAAACTGGAATGTTAACCATTCCTTTCTAAAACTGCCTTGTTGAGATTTTTCTCTTCTAGTGAAGGATCTGTTATCAGATACCTCGTAGGTCTTTAGTTATATGGTAAGTTTCACTGGGTAACACTCACACCCTTAACCTCTGAGTTGAATAGAAAAGATTGAGTTTCATGTTCTGTAATTATTTACATATGTTCTATAACCTCTGAATATCTCAACCCAGGTGTCAGGGCTGTTCTTCTATGTTAAGAAGGTCACTGAATAGTTTAAGTCTATATCTGCCATCCCTGAACTGAGATAGGGACGAGTTAAATACTGTATCCCAAAGACCTTAGTTATATGGTAAGTTTCACTGGATGCTGTTCACACCCTTAACCTCTGAGTTGGACAGATAAGATTGAGTATCATGTTCATAAACCTCTGAATACTTCAACCCAGACATCAGGGCTATTCTTCCATGTTAAGAAGGTCACTGAGTGGTTTGTTAACCTATATCTGCCATCCCTGAACTAAGACTGATGTCAGATCTCTTAATAGCAGAATTGAAGTAAATGGAGTCAGATTGAATAAATTAATGACTTTACTTTGATAAACCTCATCTTAACACCGGAAGGACAGAATATGTGTTGGGGAGATAATAGATAAATGTCTGTAAATATTTCCTCCCCTACATGCGGTTGAATGCGCAATGGCGACATCTTTTGATTGGCATGTGAACATATAGGGTGGTAGGTTAGGTATCTTTTTCATTACCTGAAGTTACCCCCAAAACAGCTGTCAGGACACACTACCTTCACGTCACAATTTCGTCCTGTCATGGACACGCTCATCAGACCCGCTGGTTCACCCCGACCGAGAGGAATGCACCGATTTGATGTCGCAGCTCCAAGAGGTTAGCATGTCATCCCCTGCGGTGGCTGTGCACCAGATGCAAAAATGATACATTTCATCATTTCATTTTTCTGCTCGTACAGTTCGCGTTAACACACGTTTGTTTTCACGCTGGACCAAACCATGGATCTATAGATCCACGACTGACTAGAAAAAGACGTGTGGTACGTCATGTTTACATGACTACACATTGTAAAAATCTCTGAGAAGTAATGTTAAACTGTAACCATGGAGACACCAGGCAGTTTTTTTTTTTTTTTTTTTTTTTTTTTTAGTTTTCAGTGCAAACACTTCATATTATTTATTTTAATTGTATTTTTTGTGGTTGGTTGAAACAGCATTTCAAGAATATGCCTTTTTGTTAGACTCTGCTATAGCTGGTGTTTAAATATGTTAAATAAATGTCTGTTTGTCTTATAATAACACATGATTACACTTGAATTCATTCCGAATGAGTCTTTCGGGTTAACTGTTTACATGTGACATGATCTAATCTGATCAGGTGATTACATGAGCCACTGCATTTATTCAGTATAAACCAAATACCGTATTGGCCCGAATATAAGACGGTGTTTTTTGCATTGAAATAAGACTGAAAAAGTGGGGGTCGTCTTATATTCGGGGTCTAGACATTATACCCATTCACGACGCTAGTTGGCGCCAGATATCATTGAAGCGAATGCTGAACTTGACTCCCCAGGCCAAAGCGAACCCCTGTCACGAAGAATAAAAATAAAAATAGCGGTCGCACGAAGAAGAAAAATAAAAAATAGCGGTAAGAAAGAAAAGAGAAGAAAATAATAGAAGAGATAACAGAAAATGGAGAAACGTAGCGACAATCTGGAGAACTTGACAGGAGGGTGTGCGCGTACGTGGACGAGAAACGAAAGGACGGGATGCCCATCAGCAGAGCTGTCATTCAGCTCAAGGCCGTGGAAATAGCCAAAGAGCTAAACATACCCACCGCTGACTTCAAAGCAAGCCTCGGCTGGTGTAAAAGAATGATGCGGCGTAACGTACTAACGCTGCGACGCAGAACAAGTCTAGCCCAGCGCCTGCCCTCTGACTTTGGAGAGAAGCTGTTGTCTTTTAAGCGCTATGTAATCAACTTAAGGAAAAAAATTAATTTGGTGTTCAAAAAGTCTTTTTTCAAACTTGAGTCTTGAAAAAGAGGGGGTCGTCTTATAATCAGGGCCGTCTTATATTCGGGCCAATACGGTAAACTGTGACGTTTGCAGTGAACTTTTGGCGCTCAAATTTGTTGAAATTTTTGAGTTTCCTACCGTCAAGGCAATTGATGATGTTTAACTCATTTAGTATTTTAAAGAGGAGCTATACAACCCTCCTCTGTGCCATGTGCATTTAAAAAAAAAAAAAGCCAGATTAGTCGCAGTGATCCGACATTTCTATTTGTATAGTCTCAACCGTCATAGGTGCGCAAAAACGAGAGCGGAGGCCAAGTGCTGCACTGATGATGAAGGTTGGTTTTCAGCCCAGAGACGATAGGTGGAGGGCAGAGAGCCTCCGTTCTCCCTGTAACATGATACAAGTCATGTATGTAACCATCACAATTACTCTGAAGCTGTTTATGTAAAAATGTAGCACAGCCACAGAAAAATCCTGCATAGATCAGAGCATGCGCAGTAACAGCATAGCCACACAACAAACCAATCGACTGTTTAAATGACACAATTTTCATGTCTTTCGGGTTTAAGAAAAGGTTTATTCCATCTCTCTGAAACCGAATGAAATTTAATTTGGTTTGAGCATGTTCCTTCCGAGTGAGGTGCTTATATGGAGTAGTTTTATTCAGTTTGGGCTTTTAAACTGGATAAAACTTTAATATTAGTGTCCATGTAAATGCACCAATTGATCTTATGCAAAGCCTTATGGAATCACACCTTCTAAATCCTACTACTCTATTCATGAATCTGTTACCTGCAGGGCCCTGCCATCAGTCAGTGGTTAAGGTTACTTAGAGTTTGGGTGGTTAGGGTCGGGCCCAGTCACAAAAAGCCCCAGCGGCCGATGGGCTGCCAGTGGGCCACCCTGTGACCAGGCTTAACAAGTTTTCTGGGGGAAACACTGAACCGGTTACCATTACTTTGTACACTAAATAATAAACCTCCTTAACTGTCTCAACCCACTGGCCCGCGTTCTGCGTATCAATAAACAATGCCCAAAATAGCCCAAAAGTTTAACAGCACTATGTCCTTTTTGTGTATAATCTCCTCCTCTCCCCGCTCACATTGATAAACACACATGGCCATGACGCTGCAACCAACGTTGCGAGTCATATTATCCGACATCTCTCTCTCTCTTTCTCTCACATGCTCACTTGCTCCCTCTATCTCTCTCTCGTACGCTCTCTCTCTCTCTCTCACACGCTCACTTGCTCTGTGTGTGTGTGTATGTGTGTGTGTGTGTGTGTGTGTGTGTGTGGTTGGTCCTGCCACTGCTGCTTAAAGAAATCCTACAGAACTCAAAAACTGCTTTTGTTCACAAAGAATAAAAAGTCTGTTCAAAATTATCCATCCATCATGTATATACACACACGCACATGTGTGTGTGTATATATATATATACATACATACATATATACATATATGTGTATATATACATACATATATATATATATATATATTGTGTATGTGTATAAATATATACATGTGTGTGCACAAATACAAAAGTACTAGTGGTATCAGTACTCGGTATCGGTGAGTACTCAAGAGTGAGCACTCGTACTCGGTCTGGAAAAAAGTCCCTAGTATTTACTGAAGTCTAATCACAATCACATACAAATGAAAGCTTTCTCGTAGCTTAGAATGAGTTGTTTACAAATGAATAGGTGGCGGTGCACCCAGCTGAAGGCCGCCATGTTGCATGGCCATCTTTGAATACGGTAGTCGAAGGGGACAAACTTGGTTCGCCTGTACATCCCTGTGTGTTGTCAGGGCGAGGAGGAGAAGCAAGCAAAGACTGTGTTGGTGAAAGCGCTCCCATCCTACTTGCCATTTTCGCTTGAAATGGAGGACCATGCGTACTCTTTGCACCATGAGAGGGAAGGCAACCCACCCAGGAAAAGAAAAAGAAAACATGAGCGGGATAAAACGAGAGTCTACATCAGCGTAGCTGTTCCCAGGTGGAGACAACTCATGAGCGAGAAGGACTCGAAAATGGACGCGGAGGTTGTAAGCTTTCCGCTAGACAGGTTTATTCTGGTGTAATGTTAGAAGCAGGGCAGTGTAGTCCAGCAACTACTGTATCCTCCTGTTTACGTCCTGTTGCGCCCTGACAGTTCCACTGCCCCTGCTTTGCTGAGCTCTCCCTCTACCTCTCCCTCTTCGTCTTCCTCTCAGATGTTCTCACTCTGTTATTTTGTTACATTGTTCGTTTAGAATAATAAATTAAAAAAAAAAAGAATAAAGAAAAAAAAAGAATAATAACAAAAAAAAGAATAATAATAACCCGCCCCCTCCGCATTTAGCGGAGGGGGCGCCAGAGAGTACTACTTGGTTGCTTTCATTCTATTAGTGCACCACTAGATGGGAGTAATTCTCACACACTGCAGCTTTAATGAAGACAAGCAAGCAGGGAATGAAATTAACACCCGACCACATGCCAAATGCGGGTAAATTTTGCGATCGGCAGGTGAAAATGTTAATCTACTCACCATGTTGGTATGTAGCCAACATGGTTCTGTTGTGTTGTTGATGTATCAGCTACATGTCAGGGTTTTCCATATCTACGGCTAAAACGGGCCACATGGATGATTTTGGCTGCCGCCTTGGTTAAAAGTGTGTGCATTGGGGCCTGTTCAGATGAAGCATCTTTTGTGCACTCAAACCCATTATAGAATGGACACACTGCAAGTGTGGCGTGAGCGGTGCGTCGCTTGAACTGCTGTGGCTCGCAAGCATGTGTCGTCCGCTCAGGTGGCGCGCATCATGTGCTCTCACAACCCAAAGCAACGCAGTAGTGGTGCACATTTGGTGTGACACATTTGATGTATTTCCACGGACCTGCTTCTCCCAGACCCCGGTTCCCCTTGGGCTATACTGTTTCTCACAGAGCTCTGCCCCACTTGAAAGGTGAAGGCAGCCCGTATGTGTAAAGACATTGCCTTCGAGATGTAGAATGTGTATTATAGAAGAGAAACACACATTTCAGGAGCGCTGACTTGTATCATCAGAACAGACATGTCCTGTGATTTTCAGCCTCCGTTCATATTTAATAGATTTATCCAAAGGTCCAAATGTCTAAAAATCCAAGAAAATGTCCAACATGACTGAATGACCTAGGCTATATGTAATGTAATGAAACAACACACTACAGTGGCAAACAATGACAAATGGATTGCTTAGTGTTACTGAGTGTTCACTGAACAAATAAGACTGAAAATCAGTGAGATGATTGGCTGTGTCTATTTCTGTTATTTTCTATTCTAAATGCCTGCTACCAGGTCAGATACAATTATAAGTCATTAGGCCTAGTCATTAATGAGATAGACAGCACTTTAATGTGTATTTTCTGTGTTGTCCACCTTTATGTTAGGCACAAAAAAAATTTCACTGGTAAAAGCTACTGTGGCAGGTTGCCAAAAAAGTTAACTCCAAGCTCTGCAAACAAGACACCCTTTTCTTCTCACAAAAGCTTCATGCTGTTTTGGGGGGAAAGTTCAACATTATACATCCTTTGCACATACAGAAAGATAACTTCTTAGCAAACAGTGTGCTGTGGATTATGTCAGCAGAATACTTCTTCTGAGCTGAGATGTACACTGGTCACACACTGTTTCTCACACAATGACATGTTTTCATTAGTCACAGTCTCTATCAGTTTGTCCACACAAATATCAATGTGGTATTACAGGGGAATGTTTGCTGTCAATAAAATGTTTGAGGCGGTGACCCTAAGACCAGGTAGGACTTCAGATCAGTCGATTGCTATTGACATTCCAATTAATTATTGTTGATGACTCCAGTAATTATTTTCTTTCTGTGAGGCCAAACATTTGTCAAGACTGATCACAGTGTCAGTGTATTTGAAAAACAATCTCCTTGAAGCAGCAGCACAAACCATCAGAGATTAAGCTTGTCTCAAGGATTTATACTCCAACTACTTATGCACACAGGAAGTAAATGTATACATCTACAGATTTATGAGGACGGGGGGATAAAATTACAGTATCAATGCATTTCAGGCCATATGCATGGCAGAGACAAACAGAATACAAACTCATGTGAAATATACCTCTTCTTCTATTAACCCTTTGATGCACAACATATGCACACCCCTTTTAATACACAACATGGGTCAAAAATGACCCACATTCATTTTCGATGTGATTTCATGCTGAGTGAGTGTTACTTTGCTGTATCATTTGAAATCAATTTATTTTATGATTGAATCTAAAGTATTATTTGAATATCTTGTTTTTAATTAGTACAGGATATTTCCATTTTTTCTTTCTTACTTTATGAACAAATCAAAAAAATGTCTCAGTGAGTGGACCAGGTAGCTAGCTAGCTGTCGACATGTTCTACATTCTACTGCATTACTTAACTACAGTATATGTCAACAGCTAACTAGCTAGCTAGATGTTGACATGTTCTAGCGACTACTATAGAATAATATTCTATTGTAGTCAACAGCTAGAATGTCATCACTTAGCTAGCTAGCTAATATTAAAATATTTCCCTTTCTGACAAGAAATGTAGCTACTTATTCAAGGTCATTTAAACCTAATGTATTATGCACAGTTATGTTTTTTGAGTCATCAAATGTTTCTTTAGGTAAAATCGGAATATTTGTAAAACAAGTAAATATGATTGTATGTGCTAAAAAAAGAGGAATATTTACTTAAGTAAATGAGAAAATACATTGATTTCAATGATACGGCATTGAAGCACTCGCATTGAAAATGAATGTGGGTCATTTTTGACCCATGTTGTGCATTTGAGGGGTAGTGATACAAAATGTGTTTTTATTAAAAAAGTAATAAATTAAAAAATAAAATAAGGGTGTTTTATGATCAAAAACAAGTTAATTGAATTCCTGGAATGCTATATGATCAAATTAATTTTTTGTTAAGATATAGCACATAAAAACTCAGCCAGGTCATTTTTGACCCATGTTGTGCATCAAAGGGTTAAGCCAGTGATTCTCAAAGTGTTTTGAACTAATACGGGACAGGTTTGTCCCATGTTTCCGAGCTGTTTTGAATGCAGCATCATCCCACTCACATTCAGTGAAGAGCCATCCCACTCTGCCCGTAATCAGGTAAAACTCACTGGTGGTTCGATCAGAGATGAAAGTCGAAAGACAAAATTCAAACTCTTGATCTGACAGCATCGGTCACAGTGACAACCAAACTAGTTGTAAACTATGTCCGCGACCGTGAGTGTTTCAGGTGGGTGGCCTGTCAGATGTACAGCAGCTTCAGGAGGACAACAAGTTCTCCATTCACAATGAAGCCTGTGTTAAAGGTTGAAGCGTAGCCTATAGCTAAATTGCATCCTTCAATAATAGTAACAGTAGTCTATACTAAATACTGCATTAGTAGACATAACTTTAGGCTTTACAC
This sequence comes from Caranx ignobilis, assembly GCA_021432705.1. Classification (NCBI taxonomy): domain Eukaryota; kingdom Metazoa; phylum Chordata; class Actinopteri; order Carangiformes; family Carangidae; genus Caranx; species Caranx ignobilis. The sequence continues at coordinate 29,825,619 of MU270014.1, forward strand.
ACAACTATCATTATTTGTTGCACTTTGTAGTCTGGCCTTGGTGTCTCGCACTCTCTCTGTGTTTCCACAGGTCTCTTCAGAGCTCCATCCCCCTGCACCAACCAACCAACCGCCGCCTCCATCACCTCCTTTCTCCTGCTGTTAAACCGGTCTGCACTCCCTGCTCACGACCCAGTCTGCCGTCCAGAAGTTCCATTAAGCTGGCCTTCCCTCCCTGCCCACCAGGAGCTTCCTTCATCATTTTTCGTTTTTTGTTAACTGACTGATTCCATTTCCATGTTTTCCATATTCCATGTTGTAAACTGTTTTCTTGTCTGTATACAACATCTATTGCACGTCTGCCCGTCCTGGGTGAGGGATCCCTCCTCTGTTGCTCACCCTGAGGTTTCTCCATTTTTCCCTGTTAAAGGGTTTTCTTGGGAGTTTTTCCTCAGTCGATGTGAGGCTCTAAGGGCAGAGGATGTTGTCATAATGCTGTGTAAAGTCCTTTAAGACAAACTGTTTGTAAAAACCGGCTATACACATAAAATTGCCTTGCCTTGCCTTACATGATCAGGATTTTTGGGGCCAATCACCAATAACCAATCAGTGAGTTCAATAAAACGATAACCAATCACAATCCGATCATGTGACAGAGCAATATGTCTATTTAAATAACTTGTTTATAGCTTGTGTTTTATCTATCTCATTCACTTTGAAGAAGTTCCACACCACCAACATGTTTGTTTGTATCTGACATCTAATGATTCAAGATTGAAAAACTTTATTGTCCATCACATAGTAAGAAGCTCAAAACATAAACATAAAAAACACATTTTTTGTAAAACAAACACGCCTCATTGGTTTAAATGTGTGTTTTATGTCTTTTATTAAGAATATTCAAAAATAATCGATTAGTTCCTGGTGATCATCAAGTAGAGCTTTTGCTTGAAATGCCCATCCCTATCTCCTTTAGCCTCAGGTTCTCACTAAACGCTGTTCTGTTGTCAATAAATACACAGAGATGACGCTGCTGCAACCAGACTACACAGCCGTTAAATGATTCACTCATAGTGTCCAGGGATGTTTCAGTGTCCCACATCCTTGAGTTTTACTCGCTTACTCGCTTACGCTGACTTGTGTCATCAGAACAGATATGTCTCTGGATTTTAGCAATCAATCAATATATCGTATTTTGATGAAACTTGAGATTTACACCCCTAATGTGTAGCATAAGTCAGAGTGATTGGTATGCACAGAGTGGCGACAGAATTCTGGCCAACTTCCAGGTTATGGAACGTTTTATGGTCATAAACGGGTTTTATTTAGTTTTTAGCATCCAAACCTGACAGTTTTAGCTATGGGTAACATTAGTTAGTTGGGGTAAATTAACTGGTATCAGATGCTGAGTATTAATAAGTTGGCATTTTGATTCATTAGATTTTGAGATGTATTAACTTTCAATAATAGGATGTGTTGGTGGTCGTGGCTGCTGCTTGTTTCGAAGAAGAGAATATTATGCATGTTACTATTATATGTTAATTGTATGTGTTACCGTTACTGCCATGTTTGTGTCAAAATGACTGTCATTTGATGTTGTTACCGTGATAGCAATTGTAGAACTTTCCAGCAAGGCAAAACTATTGCTTATTATAAGTTGAAAAATGTTATGTTGTGTTTGTGGTTATAGTAATTAGTATAGTGCCATACACGTAGACTGGCGCATGCGCAGTTCAACTGAGAGGGCAGTTGTTTCACCTCTTGGGTTTCTTTATCCATATCCAGCTGATCGTCGGGACTCAGACGCCGTGTCGGTGAGAGTTTAAACTAGCACTGCTAGTATTCCCACCAGATGTTTATCATTTGAGCAATTACATGATGTCATGGTTAATTCCGGGTTATGTGTTTTGTTTACTTTGCAGGTTTACAACCTAACGGCCTAGCAGGCTAACTAATGTATAGATGCTTATTGTACAGCCCGTGTGTGCTATAAAACCTTAATGGAAGTGAGTTGTATCCACCGTACCTGTTCTGACAACCCTTCCAGAGGAGAGTTACTGAACTAGAGAAGGTAGTTTCGTAAAAATCTGGACAGATTCGTGCCAGGGATTACACAGGCCCCGAGCGGAGAGCAACCATCGTTGAGGACCAGCGCCGGGACCAGAGCCCTGGAGTCTGATAAGGAAGCAGCCGTTACCAATGTCACTACAACGGAGGAGCCAAAGGCAAGGCCTAATGGGGCCGTTAAAGGGCGGAGTAATTATTGTAGTTGTTAATAAGGCTGTGTGGACTGTTCAAAACCTACAGAGCTGATAACGTGACCATTTCTGGGCTGAAGAGCTGCTTCAGGTTACTGCCCTAAGTTAATTTGCTAAGCTAAAGGAGGCTAGTGTTGATCCGTAGCAAAGCTTCCCATTAAAACAAACACCCGTGAAGTCTGCTTGGCTGGCTTGGGTTTCTACGCTGTGAAGAACCAGGAAAGACCGTGGCTGTACCTGGAGCACCACTGCTGAGGCATCCCCTCAGGCAGGACGTCAGGTCACCTCAGCAGGGAAAGCCAGGAGGCGTCTATGCCAGGCTACCCGCTCCCTCATCAGCAACATGGATTACTTCAGACTGTGGAGAGCTTCTCAACATAGGAAGGGAGGGAGCTGCTGTGTTTACGTTGTCACAGAAATTTGGTCGGTAGAACCAAAGCACTACAAGCCATGATGTCCAGCTGGAGGAGCTAATGCTACATGAACGAACAGACTCCACTAGCCGATAAGCTAATGGGAGCTGGTGTGGTTGTGGTGCGGGATGCCATGGTAGTTCTCACTTACTGCTCACCACATGGGAAAATCCACAATTCTTATTTGTGTATGCATGACAGATGAGTGTCCCTCACTGCCAGTGTCTGCTTTTGTGTTTTACATATGTGACTGCAGGCTTTATTGCGAGACATAACGTGAAAGCGCTGGAGTGTAAAGAATATATTTCACTGTTGGATATTTCATTTTCAATTTTACATTTTTATTTTAATGTGGAACTACATATTTAATTTACTTGTAGTAATGCAGCAGTCCATGTGTTAGTATTTCATTAATTTGAACTAGTATGCAATACAAACAGTTCAGTTTGTCAGATGCATGTTTGCCCATTTTGCATCAATAAAAATGATTAAAGAGACGTAAACAGACTGAGAAGTTTATCTTATTAGAAAATAAAGATGTTAAGAAAGTTTTCATTTGGTGATGAATTATCACAATCACCTCATGCACATATATACAACTCGGTTTTTAAGATACATAATGCATTCTTAATTTTTCAATGAACTATGTAGAATATAGCAATATATCATAAATACATAGCAAAATTTGGATATTGCAATATTGTATCGTATCCTGAGGTCCTTGCCAATACACACCCCTACTCTACTCTGCTTAAAGATATCCCAGACAGAACTGTGAGCCAGCCATAGCAGCCAGCTGCAGACGGTAATGTTAGTACCATTAGCAAGAGTCATTCGTTCTGAACAATTCTTTTGAACAATCCGTTCGTTTCGGCCGAATTGAATCTTTTGAACGAGCCTTTTTGCCTGGAGCCAAAATGGCGGACAAACAAGCCAAATCTTGAGAGCCTAAAGCGGAGGCGTTCAATTGCACAATGGAACGTTACAACAAGAATAAACTACCTCATTGTCAGTGCTGTCCATTTACGTGAAGCTGAATTGTCAGATGAGTTGGCAAGATTGAGAGACAATTATGATAAACTCCTTGATGCCAGCAATGAATATATCAATGCACAGGAGCAGTTAAACCCAACAGGTGATGACAGTGAGTCACGGGACACCCTGGCAAGGATAGATGCCAATGAGCAAAAGTTCCTTGAAGCTGAGAACGCGATCTTGGAAATTCTGTGGACAAAGTATGCAGCACCGGACATAGTTCAAGTCAGCTTTTGATTGGGTTGAGGCACTCGGGAAGGATAACATAGTGCCATGGACGAAGCAAGGGGTTGAAAGTAATAAACTGAATAGAAAACTCCAACAACTCAGAGGCACCGTGTATACTTGGAGAGACTATCGACCGCACGGAAAGGACAAGTAGATGCTCTTTTTATCATTTAAAGAGGACAAGGAGCAACTGACGGATGAATGGACATGCCAACATGAAGATGGGCACATGAAGAGGGACAGTACAGAGCACAAGGACGATGGCGGCGGTGACAGGGGACAAGAGGAAGAGGATGATAATGCAGTCGGTGAGCATGTCATGCCCGGTTAATGACAGTCTTACAACCACTGATAACATCAATTTTGCCCAACCTGTAACCCTTGCTACCCAACCTGTTAAACACCCTCTCTGTTGTTGCCGCTCCGCTCGTTGATGGACACTGAATCGTATATGTTACAAGCCCTCCTCCGTTCATTTCCACTGACAAACAAGCATCATCATCGCTGCTCCTCATGTTACTACTACTGATAACAGCTTTCAGTGGGTCCGACCTAAAATAAGGCTCACACTCATAAGTTTGCCTAAGTTCTCTGGGGACAGAAGGGACTATTGGCACTGGAAGGCTGAATGGGAGAGTATCCCCACCAACTGGAAGCCGTCCGACGAGCCTGTACAAACAAGGTCACATCGAAAGTATGTTCAAGCAAAGGTCTGATAGAATGGAGCAGCTTAAGAGAGCATCCAGTCCTCATGATGCTCGTACATGTCACAACAAAGAGAGGAGACAGCCTTGGGGCCTTGGTTGATCTCGCCTCCGACACGAATTATATCATGCACCAAGCTGTGGAAAAACTTGAGCTGTCCAGTGAAACAATCTCACTTGTCAATGATGGTGACAGTTGATACAAAAACGTATTTTGTAACAATAAAGGTGTGGTTCCCACAAGGGACTTTGAAGCTCCACAAGATGATCTGCTAGGGGTTGGAAGACATCGCCAAAGTGGATCGAGTGGCGACATCTGAGCGGCTGGAGCAGTTTTTCCCGGAAGTTAAGCCAGGAGAACTGGCCCGCCCAGAGAAGATCGATCTACTGATCAGTGCTCGAGAAGGCTGATTAGCTCCACACAGACTGCAAAGAGCCGGTGACCTGGTGCTGTGGGATGGTGTTCTAGAGGTCCATGTGCATCGATTCCTGTGGGGAGTTTTACATTATACGTTAGCATTAAGCTAGCAGACTTTATGCTTAGTTGTAATGGCAGTGATACAGGCTGTGAGTGTTTTGAACGTTGTTTCAAACTATGTGGGTTTGATTTTCATTGGAGAACTGACATTAACGTATATACAGTAATTCAATACCAGTTGTCAGTGTGTAATAATTGCCAAGGTTTATTGGCAAAGTCTGAATATACTACCCATGAATATATTTGTAGAAGTGTATAATCGCTATAAAATAAAATTTGTTTGGTTTTCGTAGCCTTATATTTATTCTTTTATATATACACGAATATATACAAATACAAACACAAATTACTTTATTGATCCCCAAAGGGAAATTCATTTGTCAGTCACCTCATCAACCATTTGCAGAAGAATTATGCCTGATGTCTGAAGGTACAAAGGATCTTCTATATTTCTCCGTCCTGCAGTGAAGAGAGAGGAGCCGTCCACCATCGCTCTTCTCTTGGTCCATCAAGGTGTTATGAAAAGGATGATCTGAGTTGTTCATATAGCAAGGGTCTTGCTTTAGAGAGTCATCATCTTGTGCCGCCATGTTTGTGCAGCAGCCTGAACGGAAAATCCAGCTAGCACGTTTCACGAGTTTATAAACGAAGATTAAGGCGGAAGAAGATATAACATATCGTAATATGGTTTAGATCTTCACCTCATCACCAGATGCTCCTGAAATACTCCCAGTTGCCCCAGCCATGGAAGACGCCATGTCCTTGGAGGCCACCGCCACTTTGCCAGTGGGAGGGGTGAGCATGAGTGAGCGCTGCAATCTAGAATCTGAACACTAGATGTCACGGATTCCACCCCATTTTACACACTGGACCTTTAAACATGGTTAAATTCTTTAAAGAACTGGAAAGAAGTAAAAAGTAGAAATGTTGAAAATGACAGTCAGGAGGGCTTCCAGACAACTCTGAAGCCAACCATCAGTCATCTACAGCAGGTCCTCCATCACCAGTACATAAACAAGCCCAAAATGTTATGATTCTTCCACATTAGATCCACATTATTCCACATTATTTTTTATTCATAATAGAAACCTTGTTTAATAATTAATTGCAAATGTGTTTTCTTCTCATATCAAAGTCAAGTGTATTAACAATTCTGCTACATGTACAGGAGCGAACATGCTCACATTTCTCTCTGACCCACAGTAAAAGCAACAATCAATCAAGTGAGCAAAAGAACATACTGGTGTCATCAGACTACTGTCCCATGGAGAGGGCGTTCGCTCGGTAATAGTTCAAATATTTCATACCAAGTTTTTTTTTTAAATATACGCTAACATCAGCACCATTACAATTGGCTTCTAGTCCTCCCTTGTTCAGCCAATATGAATGTGAACAAACATAAAGCTAAAAGTCAAGACTTTAGTTGATGACTTGTTTAGATTTAAATCCAATGAGCTGGAGTCAATGAGCTGGAGTGCAGTAAATTAATTAATACATATCTCTGCCCTAATATAATGTATAGAAAAAAACACTTACGACACAATCGAAATTAGTGCTGTATATATATATATATATAGAACATGCGCTTCAACTGGGAGCAGCAAAGTCTGTTAGCTCTGAGTTTTTATTCAACCTTTGCTTTATTTTGTTGTTTTTTTTGTATGTTTTTGTCATATTTTGTCAACTACTGATGGATACTTCTGTGGGGAGAGGAGATTCTTCAGGAGAGGAGCTTCTGTCATTGAAAATGGAGCAAGTCTGGAGGATGCCACCCTGTTCCAGCTGGATGAGGAGCTGCTTTTGTGGTTGCTGTGCTGGTGGTGCAGAGGTTAAAGGCTTGGAAGTGGAGATGTGCTGTAGGTCCTTTCTGCTGTCAGTCATCATGCAAGGTGTCAACTCTCTGCTCAACAAGAGTGATGAGGAGCTGGAGATATAGAAAGAAATCAAAACAATACTTGTGTACATCCCATCAATGGCTACTGCTGAAGTTCCATGTGAAGTTCTCCATGAAGTCGTTGCTAGGATACAGACTAAACATCCTGAGGCACTTGACTTCAGTCATGTCTCCCTGATGGACTCACTGAGGATGTGGTGGAGAGATACACGCTGGTGAAGGGCCATTCTGAACAACTCAGATCATCCTCTTCATAACACCTTGATGGACCAAGAAAAGAGCGGTGGTGGACGGCTCCTCTCTCTTCACTGCAGGACGGAGAAATATAGAAGATCCTTTGTACCTTCAGCCATCAGGCTTCTTCATTCTTCTGCAAATGGTTGATGAGCTGACAGACAAATGAATTTCCCTTTGGGGATTAATAAAGTAATTCGTATTCGTATTTATACACACACACACACACACACACACACACACACACATATATATATATATGTGTGTGTGTGTGTGTATTCAAACAAATGTACAGATTTTGAGTCAAAGTGACTACTATACTAAACTTTACTAGAAAAAGTGTCAGAAACAAAACATTCCTTGCAAAACAATAATATCCCATCTGAATTGACTGGCAAATCTTCACATCATAATGGCTAAGACACAGGCCATCATATAGCTTTCATTAGACATCCTATATATATTTAATGTACAGGGTATATGTTGCATTTCCTGTGCCTATAAAACAATATTTATCTGTACTATCACCAGGGTTCCCCACAGTATTACAGCAGAGGCACAGTGTCCCATTTGCAATAATAGGAACCTCTCATTTAAAAATAATAATAATAAAAAAATATTGCACCCTAATTAAATATAATAATCAGGTTTGGGGAAAAATAATTGATGTGCTTTATCACGCAGCAAGGGTTGCACATTTAAATAGTAACACTGGTGTAAAAGGTGATTCCAAGAAGCATTATGATGCTTCATCTGTGTCTGTACAGCAGCTCTATATATTGCATTCTGCTGCAGTGCTAATTTCTAACTAAGGCATGGTGTGTTTATGTTACTGATTAGACTGCTGTGCCTTTTTAACTATAGCGCAAAGAGAACATTAAAGACTTAAGATTACAGACATATAGTGTTGATGCTTGTGTAAAGCAGAAAGGCACAACCATTATTTCCAATCAAATATACCATATCAAAAAGCAAGCAGATAACCCAAAGGTAATCAGTCATACCTTTGCAAGTGATGTGTCACATCTGTGTGAATCTGGAGTAAATGATAGTAAGACTAAAGTGGAGACAAAGGCCACAGAAAAATGATAACAGACTGGAACATGAGGTAAACTGATAATATTCTGTCAACCAAATATTAGACTCACGTTCCTCTCACTGAAGACCTCCAATTTGTCCAACATTTAAACTGGCTGTTTGAGAGTGCCATGAAATTAAGAAAATTCTACTACAAGACTTATCAACATTGTTATTGTGAATATTATTATTATTCAGCCTGCAAATTCAAGGGGAAAAATCCCAGATGGTTAACTATTGCTGATATGACAGAATAAGTGAGAGCAAATATGCTTTCAGGTTTTCTATTTTTTAGGGATCTATTTAGTTCTGTAGAAATTGGATCCATGTTCTGTTGCAGTCTTGCACAGCATTTTAACTTAACCAAGTGCTGGCAAAAAAGAAATGCACTTCTCTTATCTCTACAGGCAGAGAAATTTAGGATTACAGTTCAAACATTAACCAGCACTGTCAGCAACAAGCATGGAGATCTGCAGGACTTTTACCTAAACAAGTACAACAAAGCAGACAGGGCTTAAAGTGATCCTCTAAATAACAAAGTTTTTTGTCCACCACATTCACAGGGCCACAAAACTGGCATAGCATAGTAGTCATTTACAACAGTGCCGTACAACTAACACCATAAACAAGATGATCCTGTTGCAGTCAAACACATTTACATTTTTGTGAGGAGTTAGCCATAAAAGTCTTTGTCGTGATCCAGATAACTGTAAATAAGTATCAATCAGATATACTATAAATCAGATTAAAAAATATAATACTACAAGTTTTCCACTTTACCCTTTCTAATTTAGCAGAGGCATCATTCATGAAACCAAACAAAAAGAGAGTCCAAGGCACCTGCACGTGACCAAAGCAGTTTTGCAGCTTGCTGCTAAAGGTAGCTCTTTTTTTTTTAGCCTGTTTGTGTAATTAGCCCCATGCCTCTTAAGAACAAACACAACATCCCACGGAGTATTTTACCTGCCAGACAACAAAAACACATCAAATAATTAGCTTGTGTTTCCATCTGCTCGCCCCTCGCCTCTCTCATTGCGCGCTCCTCACCTGTTCTGTGGCCAACTTGCTAGCAGCCGCTCTGCCCCTTGTGCTCTGTACAATTAATGTTGTAGCACCTGTTTTCCATCCCGAAAAAAACCCAACAGTCATTTATCATTACTTACCGCAGCTTGCTTCCAACGTTTCCACCACGGTAAATTACTCCAGTCCGCGGTACATTCCTACGAAAGTTGCATCCTTTGCTCTGTCTCCTAAGCAAAGATGGTGACCGGAAGTTACGTAGTCCATCTAGATGATCCGCATTAAAGGCCACAGCTGGCCGGCCATAGTGGTCTATAACAGCGATTTATGAAGCCGTCAATATGAGCGCTGAGGAATAAATACAGAAATCCGGTGTTTCATCAGCTTGACAAACCATCAAACACATATTACACACATACATACACAGACACACACACACACACACACATATGTATACATATACATATACATATATATATATACATATATAGAGGCGCGGACTGAGAGACCTGGAGTTCTAATATAAACAAAGTAGTCTAGAGTTGATGATATTTATAATTCGTGTCTGGGTCCGGGCCGGGCTCGGGCCGACGTTTTGGGCCCGTGCCGGGCTCTAAGGCCAGTCCTGTCACTGAAAATAGTTTGGTCCAAAATGAAACTGAAGGTTCACTTGCAGGCTTATTTCCAGAGGTTTCGACTACTTGGGCTACTCAGCCAGTGAGCCCATATATCTTAAACTGCAAATAAGGTTTGTTTTCAATATTGATAAATCTCTTGTTAAATATGGTCAGTTTAGCTTTAACTACTAGCCGCTGCCTATAGGCGTCCAAGTTAACTGGAGGTGCGACTTCAGTTTGTCATATTTCACCGATAAGGAGCAAAATTACTGAAAGATCGAGCTGTGTTTCATTCAATCTGTGAAAAAAACTACAACAGCGTTAAGTATTGTCTGTTTTTAAGCATTGCTTTGTAATGCAGGACAAAGTTGACTCAAACTATTTATTCATTTATGATTTAATAATTAATATACCACAAAAGACTCCTTGCTTGACATCTGTCTTGTGCTCCGTCCACCTCCGGTATTTGGCGTACCTGGCAACCAGTACAATTGAAGGTTAGAGAGAGAGCAGTGCGACACCTACTGGCCGGGAGGAATTAAACTTTTAGCTAAACCCTTTGAAGTGTTCATATTGTGGAATTTAATGACCTAAATCTAATTATTACATATATTTGCATATTGTATTGACAATTTGTAAACAGACTTTTGGAGAATGGAAGAAGTGCAGCAAACCTGACTGTGTTATTATGATAATCTCTCCTATCTCCTACCTCGACCTCACAGAGGCCAAATATCAGCTTGACTGGAGCCAGATGTGAAGATCTTGTGTTTAAGCCCGTTTGTGGAGATAGACAATCTTCTCACTTCACTTCCACATGTAACTTCCTCCTTGTGACCTGGCCACCTCAAATAGGACAGGTCATCGAATCAAGGCAGATGAAGTGTAGCTTATCTAAAGCAGAGGCTAAAAGGAGAAAAGGGCCTGAGATAACAATCCACAGACAGTTGACTCATTTCAAGTATGAGTGCAAATGCTATATAGCCAAGATATTACAAGCCAACATCAGCTGAAACTTTAGCTCAAGATTCCCTCTGAGGATAGATACATCATATTTGCAGTGTTGAGGTGTGTTACTGAGCCAGTTTAAACAGATGGGAAATGAAGAGTTGCACACACTTGATTGTGCACAGCAGGGAGTTTGCATGTTCTCCCTGTGAGCTTTTTAAGTTTCAAAGGCAGAAGCCTCACTGGATTAACACATAAACTAGATGGCAGTCCACCCTGAGTCTGGTTGCATTTTCTGGTTGAGTTTTTCTTCTTGACTGCCATCAGGTGCTTGCTCATTGTGGATATTGTTGGGTTTCTCTATAATTTTGTGAGCTCAATACTTGCTGAAGTGAATACATGTTGTGATTTAGTGCTATACAGATGATATGGAATTGAATTGAACTGAAATAGTGACAAAACATGATATAGAAAAAATGCATTTTAATGGAAACTTCAGAGCAATGACATGTTATCACCATGTGGAGTAGCCAGTATATCTGCCTGATAGTTGGTGGTCACCAACTACAATGAGTTGAGAGCTTCAATCAGTCTAGGTTGATGAGAACAAAGCCAAAAAAAATAAGCTGATAGTCTATGGACCTGAGATAAACTGCAGGGTTAGGTCTGCCCCTGCAAGTGACCCACAACAATCATTTGATCCATTGTTATAAAAGCTATGTCTATAAAAAAAGGTTGAATGAAGACCTACTGAAAAGTGCATATTAATTGTCCAAGTAAGTAAATTATTGCTGGCACCTTAGGTGGAACCTGAACTATGTTTACCTCACTATTATACATAATATTTGCATTTTGCCCCGTATTACAAAGTGCAATTCAAATTTTGATTTGTCACTTATGAAAGTGCCACTCAATCAACAATTGAATTCGTCTTTTGATTATAGTGTGGCAATCATACGTATGTAACCATGTGCCTTTCTCATCTCTGATTGCAGGAGTGATTAGAAGCTGCAGGGTCACTGGAACTGATGATTTACATTCACATTTTGAGGCCTAAAACCCATGCACTTATGGATGATGATGTATTTCTTCATAACATATCTATTTTTGAAACCAAATGTTGTGTCCCTCAACTATCTCTGTATTGCAGACACATCACTGAATTAATATGACTCAGTGGATATGCTTTTAATATCTTAAATTGCTCTCTATTGCTTGTGGATTTCATTTGGATGGTATACATGATATCAATAACATATCTGATACATTTTCAGTACAGCAGAATATTGAGATATTAATGCACCCACCCACATATTACTCACACAGTGACGCAGATGTATACACAAATTAAAGCTTCACTGGAGCATTATGGGCCTTTCCAAGATGCACCTGGATATGTGACTGTGATAGTTGCCTCTTGCAAAATATACAAACATGCAATCATTTCAAGACTAACTTGTGTGTGTGTAATTAGCTTGATCGCTATTTCCCAACCTCAAGAGTTTGTTCCTGCAATACACCAGTGTGATTATGCTGTATCTATGCATGCCATGTATGTGCAGGAGTTGTCTCCAGCTTCATCAGGAATTAGGTGGCTGACTCTCCAATTGGTTTATGTTCATCAAAGCACGGCTGATTTCAGACTCGTATGCATCAGTAGATTCAGTGGTCTGGTGGTCGTGTGCTGCTGCTGCTGCTGCTAGTTGAGAACCTGGGCAGTTACTTAAGAGGCTGCAAAAGTACTTAACATTCTTAATGTCACTGTGTTCTGTGTGCACCCATGCATGAATGTGAGAAACACACACTCAGAGGTGAGTAGAGATTCCCATATTCACCCTGGTATAAGCTCCAATAGATGCCATTGCATGTTTGCCTCATGTCATGTTTCATTATTGCTCACTCCAGCATTCAGTGGCTACTAAGACTGATAAGCAATCTAGAGAATTTCTCTGTTGTCAGTCAACAACACCCATCGCAATCAAATTACCCTCTGCTATCCTGGCTCCCCTCTTGTCTCTGATCTCACAGTTAGCTGCTTTTGCTATCAGACATGCAATGACAGCCATTGAAACCCACCACCATACCTACCTTCTCCTTGAATTAAAATATGAAATGTTTGTGAGAGGATCACAAATAAAAAACATGAATGCATATGTGCCAAGATGTGCATTTTTTTTGGCAATGATTCTTCTTACTAAACGCTGAAATATTTAGCCTAGCCCTTCTTTTTGAAACATTGCAGTGAAAAAAAAACAGTATTCCAAAATGATTTGTGGAGCTAACTGAATTTAGCTGTTTCACTGAAACTTAATCAAAACAGGCTGCTTGGGATTCATCAGTGGCATAGTTAATATCTATGAATGGCTATGAATATCCTCCCCCTTTTCCCATAGAGGAAGCAGTTACTATCTGTTACGTCATCCATACCCTGGAAGAGAAGGGAATATCTTTAATTGTTTGTGCGATATCACGGTGAGAGGTACAAGCATTATCACAAAATACACATTTCTGGCAGCACGATTCACCCCAGATGACCCAAATCTCATCTGAAGCTGATAACAAGCAGGCTTTTATGTCTCATCTCTCTCTGCATTGTGTTTAAGGGAAAACAATCACATCAGTGCTTTGCAAAATGGCTTTGACATTTGACATTTAACATTACCAAATGACTGGCATGAGAACAGGATGCATGTGCATTTCAACATCCAGGAATAAGTATTACCCTTGTCTGGACTATGATTGACAGAGAGTTATCCTCTTGGCACAGGGAGGATTACAGGAAATATTTATCTTCATCTTAGACGACTTGTCTCAGAAGTTTGTAGAGATATGATGAATGGCAATGGCTTCCTTTCTTCCTCATCCATAGTTGGACTCGCATTTCTTCCTAAATTCTGAAGAGCAATAGATATCAGAAATATTCATGCATTAACATACTGTGGAACAAGCATCTCTTCAACCAATTCCACAAAGGGCTGGTGTGGCCAAGGGGGTGGATCAGACTATGCGCAGATGTAACTCACTGGTGGTCATATTGGGTCAGGCAACTTGCTCTGACCCTGGCTGTAGTAGATGGGTGATCCAGTCGTCTGCACTAAAAAAACTACTCTCAACTTTGTGAAATTTTGTCCATATAGAGATATTACTTTAGCTATTTGCATAATGTTACTATAATGTAACTTTCATAGAAAAGTACATGATTTACATTATTTGTAATTTTAAGTATGTAGTATCATAACTGCCGTCTGACGTTCATAACAAACCAAACCGTTTGAAAATCAGTCAAAAACTGAGCAAGATCTGGTTATTTTAGTAGAACATGCACAATAGGCTTAATGCTCTGAGGGAGCAAGTTGACTGAGCCAAGATGGTGGCTGTGTGCTGATGCCGTGTCATTGGGCAGTAGCGTCAGGTGAGTAATCTAGTCTTCCTATATATATCTATGGGTGTGGCTGCAGTTTTTGTTCCAACCAATCAAGAGCACACAGTTTGACCAGTCAACTGTCTGAAGACTGAGATCAGTTGATTAACTGAGTCAAGTCTGGTGTGCTGCTGCTTGGTTGGAACAAAAACCTGCAGCTACACTGACCCTTTGTGGAATTGGTTTGAGATGCCTACAACACACTACTATAAATATTACCTCATTTACCCCACATGTCACAACACTTTTTTTTTTCCCAGGCACTGTAAAGTAATTGAAAACGTAATAAGATTCTGTGCTGTGAGCATAATGCCGCCCACACAAAAATAGATGAATGTACAACATGTGCTGGTTGAGTCAAATGAGTGGAGATGATAACATCTGAGACCTTTGAATCTCATCAAAAAGGCAGCAAAGCAGAACCTATGTTGTATTAACAGAGTCCTGGGTCCTAACTATCTTTGTATGTTGTGCTGACCTCATTCTTGGTTTTCAAAGTGGACCAAAAACACATTGATCTGAAAAAGAGAACTGTGTGTGAAAAGCTTTGAAACCAGAAGAGAGAAAGCTGATACAAAGACGCAAACAAGTATTGAATATTGAGCCTGATAAGAAATAAATGCCTCTTTCTCTTTGCTATGGTGGATGCTCTCCTCCTGTTAGTCACATGAAGCCCTTCATCCACACTAACCACTGAAATCAGTCACTGTTCAAGCTTCAAAGTGGCAAAGCAGAGGGGGAAAAAGTGGGATGATGCCAGAGAAGTAAGGTCAGCAGCCTCATTTATAAAATGGTGTTAGAGTTAGATATGTACTGACACTTATGTAATGATGTGAACAGAAACCCATAATCAGGAAGTTACTACATTTAAGACTGCATTGAATTCAGTTTTTTTTTTTGTTGTTGTTGTGGTTGTTGTTGTTTGTTGTGTCTAATTTTGAGATAAAGGGGAAATAATACACACTACTGTTATTGGCTCACAGGAATAAATCATCAATTTGACAGTTTTATATTTGCTTTCTTCCAGATAATTGGAGAAGACAATGTGCCCTGTACATCTAACACCACATATTTACATATTTTGATTTATGGAGCACTATCACACTAAAGTGAAAAAAATCCAACACACAACCCCTGTTTTTTGTGTGGGTAAAAATACATGTGCCGCTTGACAGCATGACATCATCACATCATCACACTGTTGTCCTCCCGGTGCCTAGAGTCTCTCACATGCACACATGCCACACACACACACATACACACACACACACATACACACACCACACATTAAAAATCATGCTGTAAGTACTGTATATCTGGGTCAATTTTTAAAGACAGGCTTTGTCAGAGAGTCACTGACCTCTGACATAAATACAGTTGTGAAATAAAAGATAAGAAAGCTAAATTCAACAGTAAAGAACTGAACTGGCTGCTGTGGTTGCCAGGATTTTATCACATAGATAAGTTATAACTTTTTCTACTATTATGATAAAAAGATATTGGTGCAGATGATTATACAGTTACTATCCATGTTTGATTTCAACATTACCATAAATAAACATTTAACCATTAAAAACACAACATTTGGAAATATAATAAACATGATTTTTATGTTTATTATATGCCAACACAGCAAAATTTTCTATGCTAAAAACGTGTGTTTGAGTTGCAGTGATGGGCTGAACGATTGCACCAGGGAGAGCAGAGACAGTGGCACCAGTGTGTGCTGTGGTGGTGACTGATGCGGAGGGTTGGGCTGAACTCATCCCCCTTTGTTCCTGACATCACATTACAGATATATCAGCATTGCATCAAAGACAACATCTTTGATATTTTTATGGAAATACACCCAAAGGTTAACATGCAAAACCTTATGACAACCAAAATAACATGAGGCAGTTCTCTAGAACAGTAATATCATGTGCAGTTAACATTACCTCAGAGCATGCTTGGGAAACCCACCTACTTATCCTGGAGGAGCAAGTTGGCCAGTACCATTTCTGAGTATTTACAGTTTTAGCTGTTATATATGTGTTACAGTGTTAGCTGTTATATATGTGTTAAAGTGTTAGCTGTTATATATGTGTTACAGTGTTAGCTGTTATATATGTGTTACAGATATGTGTTACAGTGTTAGCTGTTATGACAGTGTTAGCTGTTATATATGCATTACAGTGTTAGCTGTTATATATGTGTTACAGTGTTAGCTGTTATGACAGTGTTAGCTGTTATATATGTGTTACAGTGTTAGCTGTTATATATGTGTTACAGTGTTAGCTGTTATATATGCATTACAGTGTTAGCTGTTATATATGTGTTACAGTGTTAGCTGTTATATATGCATTGTAGTGTTAGCTGTTATGACAGTGTTAGCTGTTATATATGTGTTACAGTGTTAGCTGTTATATATGCATTACAGTGTTAGCTGTTATGACAGTGTTAGCTGTTATATATGTGTTACAGTGTTAGCTGTTATATATGTGTTACAGTGTTAGCTGTTATATATGACAGCATATATCTGCACAAGGTTAATAAACCTAACAGTGACAAATTCTATTGTTTGTTTCTTTGTTTTTTTTTTGTTTTTTTTTTACAAAAAATAGATGCAAAAATTGCAGTGTTGACTATTATATAAACTGCGTTATATATCTGTTACAAGCACAGTGCAAGAGTATTCAAAAGAGAAGCAATTTTTCCCAGAGAAAAAGCTAAAATACAGTTATGACTGAGATATGTTAATGTGCTTCTTCACTGTTTACCTTTTTAGAATTTATGGTTTTTCACTGTCATAATTTTTCAGTTATTTGCTGACAGTTTTTAAGGTGGGTGTGATTGTGTATTTGTGTACCTGTAAATGCTAACTTTAACAGAAAAGGTTGTTGAGGATGATGACTTGGTTTTAGGGTCAGGTTTAGAATTGGATTAGGGTTGGGGTTAGGTTTAGGCATTCAGTGTTTACTGAAGGTTGAGGTAAGGTGCTACAGTTTGCATTATGTCCATGAATGTCCTCACAAAGATAGAAGTACACGTGTACACAGCATATGTGGCTATGCACAGCAAATGTGCGTGCGCTGACATTCTCAAGTTTGTATCTATTTGTGCTGTTGAGAATTAGTGATCTGTTTCTGTGTTCTTGTGTTTCTGTGTGTGTGTGTGTGTACTCTGGCTGTTTGCCTCTCTCTGCAATGGCCCTGCTAAATAAAGACACTGCCGTCCTCCTCCCCTCTTCATATTTGGCAACATTGCTTGGAAGTCTACTACAGCTGCACAAGTCATCTCTCCCATTGTTTGTTGGCCCACTAAAACACATCAGCTGCAGATTTTATGGCTGTTTCATAGCCTGTGCATGTGATTTTCAATCAGATGATTCAGTTCTGATTTGGATTCTCATCAGAGGTCTGGCAAGACTTCAATTTTTCTAAGAAATGTCTCACTAATAGAGTTACTGCAGCAAAGCCTGATACTTCCCATGATAATAATGTGACAATTTTGCCTCTCATTTCTTTTCTTTACCAACACCAGGAGGCACATTAATGGCGTCAGGGTTTATATCCATGAAAAACATCTGAGTAATTGTGTCCACAGGGAAAGAAGAAATGAGCCTCATTCCTAATTCAATGATGAAGCTGTACAAGAATACTCCTCTAAGAAAGCATTGCACTCCAGCTGGAAAAATGGGAGGTTTATTTTGAAATATCTTTTGTGCATTACTTGGTGGACTTGCTCAGTTTGTATGAGTGTTGCTGAATTAGGTCTTTTTGAGCTCCATATAATCCTGTATTCATCTAAAATTAAAAAAAAACTTTTATTGAAAGAGACATTATTTTATTTGGATACACATCTGCACAATTGACTCCAGTGAATTTGCTGCTTCAACTGTGGACCACCTTCTGCTGCCCCATCCTGACTATTTCCTGCTGCAAACCTGCACATCATTATATTAGTCTCACACCTTCTCTTTTTGTAAAGTGCCTTGATATAACTTTCTTTTGAACTGGTGTGATATAAATAAAAACTGACTTGACCTTTGTCATAATTTTGTGTTTTTTTTCTTAGCCGAGTAAGAGCAGTTGTTGTCATGGTAACCTTTAATCAGCTAAATGGAGAGTCAAATAAACACTGAACCACTAAATGCTAACCCAGATCCTACCACTTTACATGAAGCAAGTTTTACTAATTTTCAAAAAAAATTATCTCTTCGTCAGACTGACACCACACGCACACACACGCGCACGCACACTGTTGTGCAGTCACAGACTCCTAAAGTGATGCTGATCTTTCACAAAGCAAAAATGTATTTAAATGTCTTTACCTTCAACAGGGTAAGAGTCTGCCTCTGCCTCTCTTTTTTCACCCTGCCTTTAAGGTGTTTTCAGCAGCCAAATTACAGAGTAAAGAAATCTATTATGATTATAAAGTAGAGGAGATTGGAAATGGAAAACGTTCAGTGCTGGAATATCCTCCAAACACATACATATTCATACAGTGGAATGCTACATCCATCATAAATCTTAAAATGAAAGTTGTGTGTCTCTCTGTGTTCCTACATTGGTGTTTATGTGTTTGCATATCTTGTGTATACGTTTCCCCATGTATAGAAGCTTGTGTGTGCATTTTTTCTCCTCAAGGCTACTGTCTTGCCTGAATAAGACACTAATGAGCATGTTCCGTGTCATGTTAGTTGGACTCTCTCAGTGACTGTATGGCTACACAACACTGTAAAAAAAAAAAAAAAAAACCTACGCTTTGTTAAGATATGTTAATTGTTCACCTCCTTGTGTTGTGTACACCATGAATATGCAAATGAAGTCATGAGGACATAGGGGTGGTGTAACACCTGTATTGTCTTTGAGAGACAATATGTGTGTGTGTCTGAAGGAAAAGCAGGGAAGAGGCTTGACTGTGTGCTGAGAAATCCCCAAACTGCCCATCAGCATAAATCAATTACAATTCACAGTGGGCATGCTGACCTCAAATATAACAAGCTGTCACAACAAGTGTCTGTGTGTGTGTGTGTGTGTGTGTGCGTGTGTGCATGCGTGCGTGCACACGCGTGTGTATGCAGCGGCATCTGTGTGCACACTGAGCATGAGTTGAATACAGTATGTGACACTTGGTTCAGACTGACAAATTCAGTATGTGAGTGCATATGTGATATTTGCCAACATGCTCTAATTCCTTATAGACTTCTTCTCTGTTTGTTGGCAGCAGGCAACATAATGCTGCTTCTGCTGTGGCGGCCTACTTCTCATGTCCTACTGTGTTAGGAGACTTTTCAATTACATTTTGAACTGCCATTAGCCCATAATATTATGGACTATTTCCTGAAGTTGTCCTGCTATTTACAGCTATTTCATGATGGCCTGATATTGCTTTGGATTGCACCTTTTGCAGATTTACAAGTATGTGAGGAAGACAAGTCAAATTGTCATATTTGTGAAAGAAAGTATTGATAATTCTGTTTCCAGAAATGATCTTTTTTTAATCTCTTTTTTCTTTTTTCCCCCATCCCTGATGTTACCACACAGGAAATACATAAAATAAATGAACCAGAGAGTCACTTGTGCTTTTTCAAGAAGCTTTATTTCCAAACTGGAGAGAGGTGGTAACAGATGGGGGATAAATAGATAAAGATACTGACATTCACACATGCAGTTTGGTCCAAACATAGTGGAGGAAAGAGACAAGACAGGTGGTCTCAGGGGAAAAAGGATGGTGATAAAAAGTCAGATTACTGCATTTGTCACCTTTAAGACAATTCATACTTTTTAAAGTAAACAAAGCAGCATTCCCATCACTTAAAGCCATAGGTGTGTGGAGGGGGGTCTAAGTGTGTGTAAAGTTTGAGCGCGTATGTGTGTGTGTATGTGTGACCAGCATTGCAACACATGACTATTGTGTTGCCACAGCTGTTTATATTTCTGGACAGAAAATATTCTTTTGAGATGAGGACAGCTGTGGAAGTGCACAGAGCTCTCACTAACTCTAACCCTAGCCATTTTGTTTAATCGGTTATTGACTCTGTGTAGCATGGATTGTGGCCATAATGTCCTGCACAAAGCCTGCAAGTCATCCGACTGAAACTGGCTATGGGTGCTATTGATGCGTTCATGGTCGATTACTATTTCAGGAGAAAAAAAGTTTATAGCACTGATGAAGAGAGGTTTTCCTGCTGCAGTATGCTTGATAAATTGCACATATATGAATGTGCTTGCGAAGTCTGATTTAACATTTTACTTTAGTCTAACTAGATAAAACAGTGAAGACAAATATTGCATTGTAGGTTCTGCATTATGCACATAATTCAAAGTTCACATTCCTTCAGTTCAACACAAATATGTCCTCCAAGCTCAAGTGTACATCACTCTCAGAAAGCAAGAGCTTGATGGCACAAGTCACTTTTGCTCAGTATTTAAAAATCTGTACAATGTTCCCACTCTTTGATCAGTTCCTCTTTGCGTGACTTTCAGAAAAAAAGCATTGTAACCAAACAATAAATAGGTAACAGACAGAAACACAAACTTGTTGGAAATAAATAATACAGTGTTTTCAATCTTTGCTTCCCATTACATAAGCCAAGAAAAAAAAAGTAATACTTCATCAAAACAACACTGAGCCAGATATAACTGAGCCAGGCAGGTGTCCTGTAAGGTCTTTTGGTCCCTTGAGGGTGATCCCTAGCCATCACTGATTAACACTCCCTTATGCTCAAGATGTTCTCAACATAGTGACATACTACTAATCTTTACATCAAGTGAAACATTCCCATGACAGACAGCAATGTGATGCCTGGGCCAGTAAATCTGCTCTCTGTTCTTATCAATACTACAGTATATCTGTAGAACATTGCAGCCAGAGGAGCCACTGACACGTCCTACAGAAAAAGAAAACAACGACAAAGTCAATGCACACCATACACACACATTCACACAGGTCAGCAGAATTAGACAATTAGTAAACTGAAGTGTTGCTGCTGACAGCCCTTGTCCCATTGAGTAAATAAACCTGTGTGCTGTTACTAATACATTTTCTTTTTTTTTCATTTCTTTTCTTTTTTTTTCATCAAGAAAACTGAAAAATGCATTCGGCTTGTTGCCTCTCAGCAACAAAGCGAATGTGCCATGTAAAGGTCCAGTGCAGGCAATGATGTGCCAGAGACATTGGTAAAGAGTGACTGAGCCAAATGGTGTTCAGAATAACCCACATAGGCATAATTAAGGTTAAAATTACACATCCAGAATTGGAAAAAACAATCTTGTATGTTTCTTTAATACAAACCGATGAGGCAGTTCATTTGAAGAAATGCTCAGGATGGGGTAGCCTGAGTCAAGTTAAAAAGCAGGGATCAGTGACCTAAGAGGAAGAGGGAGGGAGCTGACTTATTTTTACATTTGTGATTTGTCAAAGTCCACCATACATCAGCTTATTTTTCATTCATTAAGTCTCATTGTTGGTTAAGGCAGAGAGTCACAAACAACCTCAGTGTCCACTGTGACCCCTGCCAAACCAAGAGCAAGGTGTCTGTCTGTCTTCCATGAAGGCTTCCCGAATAAAAGTCCACAAGTTCATTTTGAAAGGGGGCCCTTGTCTGTGCTACTAAAGCTGAGATAACCAGAAACCTTTGCTTGTTGTTGTACTTTTAGATAATGTTGAGGAACACATGTTTGCCCTGCAGCTGGGCAAATTAAGACTGCAGACGTAGGAAATCACCACTATCCTTGTGTAGTCTTTGTGCTCTGTATTGATAAAGAAAGAGCCCTAGGCTCCTAGGAATCTGAGGTCACTTTTCCTTCATATCACCTGTATTCTTCCCCCGAGTAGCGCTGGAGTTCTTAAAAACTCCAAAAACAATATCATCAATACATTAAATGGTATGTATTCTTATCCAGGAGTTCATTCTCTATAGTTTTCCTGTGTCCTTCAAAATCTGTCAGTTTCATAGAATGGGTAGATATTTCTTGTGTGATGTTGCACCACTATTTATATTCTTTATTCAGTGTGATCAGGAGAGAAACTCTTCATTCAAAATGTTATCAGCAGTAGCCAAGTGATGCGCAGTCCAGTGCAGTTGAGCTCTGCCGCTATTCCATATCCTGTGTTCAACCGTACTGTAAAAAATGATGTGTGTAACAGCTGCAAGCTGGGATTTCACGGTTCAAGTTGTCTGATTGCGCACACTGTGGCTGTAAAAGAGTGGCTCTGAATTTTATGCTGGAATTTCATATTCTTAAAACAGCCCTTTCATTGTTCCAAAAAAATGGAAATGATTGTTTATTTTGTATGCCTTAGAAATAGCTATTCTTTTGTGTCCATGTCCTTTTCAGTGCATCTATACGTTAAAAGAAAGTACCCTTGGTGCCACCACACAATATCTTTTTGAAGGCTTTTCTGAAATCTTTGTTGAAGATTGTGTATATGACAGGGTTGAGAGAAGAGTTGCAGTAACCGATCCAGAAGAAAAACTTAAAGAGTGGATCAGGTATGGCACAGGTCTCTGGGCACACTGCCTGTAGAGAGTAGGAGAAGAAGAATGGGAACCAGCACACTACAAACACACCGATGACCACAGCCAGGACAAAGGTGAAACGTTTCTCTCTGTTGACCATGGCTTTACGCCTTGCTGCTCCAGGGTTGTTGTCTGTTTTTGACTTCCTCCCAGGCACCAGCCGGGCCCCCTTTGAAGTGGCGAGCATGTCCCGATAGCGCTTGACTGAGGCCGGGGAGTGGACCCCCCCGCCTGCAGGTGACCCTGGCATGCTGGCACTGCCTCGACCTCCTCCATGGCTGTGCTCCATATCGCTTTCGGTGCTTGAGCTGTCACCATTGTTATTGTCAGCTTTCTTTCCTCCCTGCCGCTTGCCCTTCTTCCCCTTCTCTTTAATGTTGGCAGGGGCAGACTGCGGCAGAGAGGACGGGCTCGAGGGGCAATGGAGAGAGGTATCAAGGGAGGCTGAAGTGGGGGTCATGGCTGGAGAGGTGGATGGAGGTTGCAGGAGATTATTGGCTGTGGGATTCTGGGAGATTTGAGAATCTCCTAGGGATGGGGAAGGGGTGATGGCAAGGGTGGGAGGTCTAGTGTTGGATGTTTTGTTGGATGAAGGTGGTGTGCTTTCTTCCTCATCCCTCCCATTAGCCTGTACATGTCGCGGAGGCTGACTTGGTGTAGCACAACTGACCCCATCCTTCCTGGGCTCTCCTGGTGGGCAACGTGTTCTCTGTTTGGCTATCTGGTAGATTCTTATGTAGACCAGGATCATGATGAGGCATGGGGCAAAGAAGGAGCCAATGGTTGAGTAAAGGATGTACCAGCGTTCATCGTTCAGCTGGCACTGTGGTCCCCTCTCCGTGCCCTGTTCTGATGCTTCGCTTTTGTTCAGTGAGAGCAGGGGAGGGAACGAGATGATGGCAGAGATGAGCCAAACCACCACGATAGCCGCTTTGATGCGCTTGGGAGTCCGCTGCCGGCCGTAGGTGACTCTGGATATTGACAGGTAGCGGTCCAGTGAGATGGCGCACAGGTGCACAATGGAGGAGGTACAGAATAGCACATCCAGCGCCAGATAGATCTCACACCACAGAGACTTAAAATACCAGTAACCAAGAAGTTCATTAGCCAGAGAGAATGGGATGATGAGTGTGGCCACTAGAATGTCCGCAGCAGCCAGAGACACGAGGAACAGATTCTGCGGACCTCGCAGTGACCGGCTGGTCAGGACGGCGATGATCACCATGATGTTCCCCACAATGGTGAAGAGCACCATTAAGGTTATGGCGGTGGCGAAGGCCGCCGTGGCTTCAGGGGAGTAAGGGGCGAGTTTCAGGACGCTCTGGTTGCAGGGGACGGAGGCTCCGGACACGCTCACACTGCTGTTCCAGCCGCTCAGCTCCATGGAGCAGCCGCTGTCCAGAACCGAGGCCATGCTGAGATGTGCGTTCCAGGAGTCTTCACAAACACAAAGACATACAAAGTACAACACATGTATGGTTGTTTAGTCACATGATTTTTTTTTTTTTTTTTTTTACCTGTCATAAGACAGTCACATGTTGTCGGTGCATAGAAAATATATTTAAATTCTAAGAAACCCATGTGATTATTATAGGCCACATTTACCTCAGTTGTTCTCGCTTAGTCTCTGTTTTGTTTCAAACGTTAGCTCCCTTGTATCCTCCACGGAAGCTCTTCCAAGTCCATTTTAAGCGCTCAAACAGTCCTGGGCTGTGCGTCAAGACACGGATCAGTGCTTTTCAATTAAAGGCTTTGGCACTTTCTAGAACAGATAGATTTCCCCGCAAAACAGAATGTAATGAATTATTTTGCAGACAAATCCGGAGAGCTCTAACTTCTTCAACACGCGTTTTCTCCCTCAGTGAATTGATTACTAGTATTGAATATGGGATGGTTTAATTCACAGTTACACATTTTTCGAACAATAAACACAGGAGAACACAGAGAAAATAACAGCGACTCTTCTCGCAAAATCTCCGTGCGTCCTCGTTTGGAGACGTGCACACACCTGAACGTCTCATGTGAGCGGACTGATCACATAAGGACATACAGTGGGAAATAAAGTTAATCAAATGAAATATTTACTGTGATTCACTAATTAAAAAAATACCGGTTTTCCCCTGCGGAGTGCCGTCAGTGCTGATGCTCACGTTTCCACCCAGACGAACAGGGGGAAGCTCAAAGTTAACCACCGGCTCCAGCCGCGCGCACAAATGCCAGATCAGAGATGAAAAGACCTTATTTCTTCTTTAGTAGTGGAATGATCCCCACAGCTGTTTCACACTGTGCGTCTTGGAAGGCGTTTCCCGGCGCCTTGGCGCTTCTCTCTACTCAGAAGTTCACCAGGATGCCAAGACTGAGCCGCTCCGCTGGCGCACATCTCAGGCGTCCTTGCAGCGGCGAAGCAGTTTCTTCATTCGTGAACCTTCCGACGAAATCTAATAAGTGGGGTGCCTCCCATCTCTCTCCTCTGCTTCTTTTTAGAGCCAGTGATGTCATTGTGGAGCTGTGGGCGTCACGGGATCCTTACATTCTCTATTTATCTACGCCTGTTTCTCTTCTCCCTCCCTCTCTCCCTCTCACTCACATTAAACATATACCAGCACATACATCAGGAGTGATGGGGCACTGCTTCGGTCAGTTATCTCCACGGGACGCCGGGGTGTCTCGATGATTAGCTACTCAATACTTTATTATCATCATCGTCATCATCATCATGAGTCCCCCCAACACGTGCTGTCACACACATGGCATATCAATGCTTCTCTGTAAGATCAGCTCCAGCAGCTGGGGATTGACTGACTACACTGACTCCCATCTGAACCTGGCCACAAACGTGCTCTCTAGTATTTGCTCGTAGGTTAGGCAATGCTGCAGTGCTAAAGGCCGGGTCCATCTTCCGCTAGTAAGTATACGGTCTGGTCGTTTTAATGTAAAGAAAGTAAACTAAATAAATAAAAGGAAGGGGGGAATTCTGAAATGGAAAAAACCTTTCACGAGCAGCTGTGTGTGTTTCACTTCACTCATTCACTCAGCCATTGAACAGCCAGTGGTCCGTCTACCTAATGAAAAATACATCTCATTTTGTGAATGTACAGATTTTGCATATGAAATCGTGTTCTGAAAAGAGACGGGCAATCCGAACATTTCACAACTCAAAGCACTGTTACCTTCCGCCTGTTGTTCACTCGTCGTGTCTTTCTGTGCTCATGTATGCCCCCCCCCCCAGGCATCGCCAGCAGTTTCCCGCACACTTTGTGGCCTACCTGGGATCAAGTGGCCCGATTGTTCAATTACTGCAGTGGAACCTACGTCACGCTGGCTGCTTTTACTGAGCCACACATTAAACAGTCAAAGTTTAGCTCGTGGTGCTTGAAAAGTAGGTGGGTGGCTTCTGTGCTCACAATCACAATAACAAACAAACACACAGGCACACAGACATTCACCAGCCTACACACACACACACACACACACACACACACTGCTGCTTTAATGAGAGTGAAACCAAGCTATAGCCACATATGGAATTTCAATTGGGAGCCCCTGTGCTCATTGTGTGACCAGTCAATAATGCTTGTACATTTTCCTCTATACGCTACACATTCTGAATAAAGAGAAGAGAGAATAAAGCTTTTAGCGCAAGAGTGCACTTCAGTCAACTATGTCTGTTTCCGTGGGTGAACTGTGCTCGGTAACACGCTGAAAATGCATTTTGGGGGTGTGTCATGGCAGCACACAGCCTTCAAGTGCTTCTTGTATAAGAGAATGCACACACACACATACATACAAACACACACACACGCGCCATGGCACAATACACATCCTTGGAGGAACTTGTGCTGTCACAGATCATTAGTAGCCTCAGTCTCATTTGACATCTAGGCTGGAGAGGCTTTGCACCTGGTCTGCAAAGATCTCCCTTTCCTCACTGTGAGAAAAACCTTTATGTGCTTTGGATAAAGTTTTAATTTTCTTCAAAGCAAACCCCTGAAGTCCCCCGGTGTGGTAAGATTTAACGTAACTATGCAGCCTTTGAAAGCTGTTTTCTAAGGAAGCACCAGATTAGCTGCAGCCAGGTCAGCATTAATGTAGGTTTGAGGTGGGAGACTGTGCACATTATGGTTCAGGTTCAGATCAAATTTCACAATTTCACAATAAAGACCCAAATTTAAGGAGAAATGCTTTAAAAACATAGATAGCAGAATATGTATGCTGTTTGAGCCCCATTATGGTTCCTCTGTGATATAACATTAACAGTATTTGCATGTGTGTGCAACCTACAAACAGAGTATGTGTTATATCCTCACATTAGCTCTCCACCTAATGATACTGTACATACAGTATTGCTCATCTTGTCTATTTGCTGTTTCTTTTCTAAGAGTTTTTTCCAACTATTGGAGTGACACAGTCTTCAGCTGTGAATAACAAATATCTAATGTACAAGTGAGATGCCTGTGAAAATTCCAAATCCCTCACGCTCTTCTTTTTCTCTCTTTGAGTACTGCACAGGGCCAAGTGCACACAGCATAGCCATGTCATTGGTAGATATTGCGACAGCACAATATATTATGATTGAGCCTGACATGAGATTAATGTGGATATGGAGTGTTAGTAATGATTTAGGTCTGTTTTCATTAAGGAGCCTGATTTAGAAGAGATGAGATCAAAGAGAACTTTCAGCCTGAGAACCAAGTGAAACGGCTCTGTCATTTAAATATGCAGTGATGCATTAGGACATTGTATTGATGTAATGTGTGTGTATGTGTGAGCATTATGTTCATGTGTTTCCTCTGTGTTATTTTAGTAATAAAGAGTCTGCAGCAGTTAATATACAGACTGCTGGTGTCATCTGCTGGAAACTTCAGTCATATAAAATTCAAGCAATAACAAAATATTACCACTAGAGGGCACTGACTTACTGCAAACTCATCTCTGTGACACTGTTGGTGATGACTCCAACACCTTCTTCTTTTTGCAGAGGTGGATGAAACAGTTTACTGTAATGTATAAGTTACTTGTGTATGATTGTACACAATTAAATATAAATGAGAAATCAAACATATATAACATATATAACATTCCTGTGGAACAATGTAAAATATCAAAACCACAAGAATTCATAATAAACCTTTTTTTTTTTTTTTTTAAATCTAAAGATCTGGCAATATGAAAATATCTTAGATTTACAGACTCAGACCATAATACTAATACTAATACTAATAATAGTAATAATGGCATTTATTTGGGAATCAAATTGGTGCACATAAAGTAAAAGTAAAGTACAGACATGATAATGATAGAAGCCATAATAGGTCCACAATAAGCAAAATAATCACACATTTACATTAGACTCAGACACCAATCTTGAGATGAACCCGACTGCACTCATAGCAGGGTTCACTAATGTTGAAAATATACCATTAGCTGAGTCACACGGCCTACACATACACCTATACATAAGATTCCTGCAGGCCGGGAGGACATTTGGATACTCCAACCCCAACAAACATTTCAGTAGCACTGCTCTGATGTGACATTTTCAGCAACAGTCTCATGCCATCATTGCCACTCTAAGTTTATGCATAGCGCCACCACAGATGGGCAGTATACATTGAGGTGCAAAAAGCTTTAAAGCTGGGGTTGGTAATCCTGTTCAGAAACATGTTTTGTTATACTGGGTGAAATGGTCCTTCTACCTTCTGAGTAATCAATACATTATGTATTCAGAAAAAGGAACGAAAGTAATCAGTCCTCTGTGGCAGCAGGACTGACAAAACTCTGACCAATCCACGCTCTTCGGAGCGAAGAGCAAAAACCAATCAGATGCCTTCATGTCTAGCTCTGTATCCGCCCCCCTTCTATCCCTGTCTCTGACGCGTGTGCACAATCTTCACGTGTCGCTGTTGCCAGAAGAAATCAGCGTACAGAGTTACAGCAGAGCAGATTTCATGCTCATTTATGAGCAGTGGCTGAGAAAATACAGCCCCAGTTACTACTTCCAGCGTTACTTGTAACGGCTCGCCCCGAGAAAAAGGCAAGGAAGAGAAAGCCAGAGGCTGAAAAGGCTGCTAACAAAAAGGCTCTGGATAAAGCCAGAGGTCAAACCAGAGTAAACATCGGTGTTGCTTTTGTGGAGACAACTGAGGGATTTGAAGGGCCTGAAAAGTGATGCTGAGGTTGCTCTCTTTCTGTTGGACAGGTAATTATATGCTTTGCTTTGGGGAGGATTTGTTGTTTTTATGAAATGTGTAACTTTTGCTAACGTATATATATATATATATAGTACTCCTCCTGCTGCTTCTCATTTTCGTGTGGTGCTCGTTCTAGTTTGTGGGGGCGTGGCTTGGACGTACACACTGACGGGAGGGGGAGGAGGGGGGTAGAACTCAGAGGAGGTGCAATTTTCAAATCTTGCTAGCTCTCTTGCTAGTTCTACAGGATTACCAACCCCAGCTTTAAAGACTGTTGTCTTGACAGATGATGACGACATACCAAATTTTCTATTCAGCATTTTTGCTTCTCCATACAAGGTACAATACTGTCTGTAGATGTCTCCATCATCAGTCAAGTGATCCATTATATAACGCCTAAGTACTTAACCTCTTTAGGCTGTTTTGGTACCGTACCAGACAGAGAGAAGGCAGGAAATGACAGTTTACTATCCTCCCTGCTGACAATCATAATATTACTTTTCTTTCTTTTCTTTTCAAAGTCTGAGCCATATTAGGAGCAAATCCTTAGCAACTGTTGAAAGCCAGCACTGTAAGGCAAAAGGATCACCAGGTCATCTGCAAACATCAGATTGTTGATAATAGTGTCACCAACCATACAGCCTGTTCCACAGCTGTTTAGCAACTTTGATAAATCATCCATATATATGTTAATCAGGAGGGGAGATAAAATGCCTCCCTGCCTAACTCCATTACTTAGGTTAAATGCAGCAGACATAGAGTTACCCATTTTACAGACACTAATGAGCATACCAAAAACCCAGGATTCTCACTAGGGATTTAGGGACCCCTCTACCAAATAGTTTTTCATGATTTACTTGGTCAAAGGCTTTAGAAGCATCAATAAAACACATAATAATTGTTGAGTTTTGCCTGTTAAAATCTGCTTCAAAGCAAAAATACACATATCTGTACCATTTTTGGGGTTTTTAGCATTATAACTGCATCGTAGATTTCTTGTGTGGAAGCCGTTACACCTTCATCATTATTAAAGGGTTTAGCAACAGGTTTAATTTTTCCCGCTAGGTGTCGCACTCATACTCGACCGCTCTCGCTCCAACCTTCAATTGTACTGTAGTTAGTGCCATAGACTGTAAATAAAAAATTTTGGTGAATTACTGTTTTCAGTACCATATCATTTGATTAGCTGACAAGAAACATCAGAAAAGCACAAGCTCTGATATTAATTTCTGGATGCTTTATTATTTATCATTTCAAGGATGGTAACATTCAACATTTGTATTTTTCTTGTGGGTGTAGTGAGTAACAGTTAGGGATATTGAATACAGCCCTTCCTCCCTCCTCTCAGCTCCTCCCCTTTAGGCCGGGTTGAGTATAAAAGGCCACAAAATGGCTGATTCAGCCCTTGCTGGTTCCTGCTCCCCTGGTGGTAAGTCGCTCCCTGCTCTCTCTCTCAAAAGTTTGTCTCATGAGTTTTAATATACTAACCGGTCTCTTTTATGTGTTTTTAGGCACCCTGCTGCTTTTTGTTTTTTTTTTGTTTTTGTTTCTCCGTCGACTGGTCTTTTTGGTTGGGGTTTTGTTAACATTTTGTTTGTTTTGCTTTCAGGTTTCTTTTGTTTGACAGTGTGGTCCGCGAGTCCAAGTGGGAGGCTAGGCACTGTGGTGGGAACCTCACTCTTATTGCATGCAGTAGTCACCTGGTCACTGTAGTGTATGTTTTGTTTTGTAGTGTTTCACCCCAGGTGCGGAGTAGGGGCACTTCCCCATGTAGTCTGCCTCCCCTTGAGGCTCTGGCCACACTGTGGTCTTAGTTATCTTGTTAATTTTAGTTTATTTGGATTAATTATCTTTCTTTATTAGGTATAATAAATCATTTCACTTATGTTGTGTATAACTCTTTTTCTTGTCGTTTCAGTTTCAGTTATGGTTTAATAATAAAATCATTTGATACTTCAAATAAAATTCTTCTTTCTTTATCTGCCGTCTCTGCCCCCTCAGTTGTTGAACCTGTGTCCCTTTTCTTTTTCTTGATTGTAATTATTTTTGTCCTACTTCCTGGGGTGAAATTCCCCAGGTGGCGTTGTCGGGTTTTTTTTTTGATTTCTTTAATTTTCCCCTCCCTTTCTATTTAAACTTTACATCCTCCCCCCTCAGACCTCCACCTCTCGCCACATGGGTAATTAAAGCAAACATAGAAATAGTCTTAGAAGTTTTCCTGAATTTATTATTATTTACAGCACTGTGTGGTTGTGTTCATATTGCTGTTAAAATCCATACCAGATATGGTCAATTAAAAAACAGCAAAGTAAATCTTAATAAATACCTTAATTTCATATTTAAGCCATTTACACCACAGGAAACGTACTAAAAGCTGTGGAGGATGTAAAGGTGAGCCTCACTGTCACAAGACAAGGTTGTACTATATCAGCTGAATTTCCAGTGCAACATCATCTTAGTAACCTGCGAGAATGATAGAAATGTAAAATAGTAGCTGAGTGTAGTGCAACAGTGTGGTCGACAGGTTGTAGCTGCAGCAGCTGATCATCAGTAATGCAGGTGAGGTTCATGAAGTCCGGGAGCCGTTACTCATCAGTCTTTGTCCTTGACAGTTTATGTTGCAGCTTTACAGTTTGAGACAGCAGCTGAAGTCCGTGTTCTGTAAAACCATTTAAAACACAATGTCACAATACTTTTTACAGTTTACACACGCTAACTTCACTTCAGCTACACTAACACTAGACTCTACTCCTCATACGATCTTCAAGTAGTTGCCAAACGTCGAGTGTAATTAGCTTCTGAGACTACTTCAACCGTTAAGTATTAAATTTACCTCGAGTTGTAGATGCTAACGGTGTTAGCAGCGTAGGCCCCGGCACATCGATGAGTCTGAAGTGGTTGGTTAACCGGTGTAGTTCAGTAAATTAGCAGCCGAACAGACATGGGTCCAACCCGCCCCCCACTCCTCCTCGGCTCCAAATATGGTTTCTTCTGGTTCCAAAAACGGAAGATGGCGACGTCCTGTAAGCCAAACTCCTGGCTTCACAAACGGCCCTTCACCATGGATGTATTATAAGAACTCAATGCCGGTGTCGTTTGAGAAACACACTGACGTTATGACTTCTCTATCAGACTGTCTATAGGCATGTGCACTTCAAATTCTTTCACCCTAGACTACATTACATTTTCATTATAGGTGATATTCTGGATCAGAACATTATTGTTTTCGACCTAAACGAGTAGCCTAGATTATAGGCTACACAGGTTAACCCTATTTAAACACATTCGACCTTTTGAACCTTTCAAACGTATGAATTGCAAGAAAAGACAGGATTATATTTAGCCTTGTGAAACGCCATGTCAAATACATTCAACTTGCTCAAAAAATACGTTTCATGTTGTAATTATAGCTGGGGTACATTTCCATACAATATGGCATATAGGTGTTGGTTTGCATTTGTTATATCCGTTACGAATTATGTGTTACAAGGATTTTGTGTTGATAACATCGGTTATTTGCACTCTTTAGAAGAATTGTAAAGAGTGTGACTAACCAATGTTCTTCTCTTCTATTCCCTTCACAAATAAATAAATCACAAGACAGTATTTCGCCCTGGGTTTGTTTGCGATATTGAGGCGAATTGCTTCACTTTTCGAACAGTGGAGCAGCAAACAGCAGAGCGGCGTAAGCGCGCGAGGGGGTGCTTTTCAAGGCAAGGGTGCATACGACAGCACAACACCGGGACGATGCCATTTCTCCACAGAGAATCCATCACGATCCGGCACCCCCTGAGCTCTGCCTCACGTGACATCAACATACTAACGCTGTTGGCGCAGAGATTATTTCACGTCGACGTTGCCAACGTAACCAGATGTAAATATTTATATATTTTGGACCCATAAAAATTTATAAAACAATTATTTCTATTGTATAATTTATTTTCAGTAAAATTAATACTTTTATTCTGCACCTTCCTAGATGTTCTGTGGATGTATTATTTTTGAAAAATAAATTGTTTTGATGAAAAAGTTGTAGCTATGACCTTTAATGTTACCCACTCTGAAGGAGTTGCTTTTAACACAGTTGAACAACTCAGAATAATGCTTCTGCCACAACTGAGTAACTTCCTTGGGGCTGCGGACCCACACAGAAGTCTGTGGAATTATTAATTGCCATCTTTTTTGGAATGGAGTCAGAGCTTATTCTATTTTCATTCCTCTTGCGGGTGCCGGCTCTGTGGAAAACATCCTGTATAGTGCCGGTACCAAAAAGAAAATGTCCGGCTGAACTAAATGACCACAGACCGGTGGCCCTGACTTCACACATCATGAAGACCTTGGAGCGGCTGATTCTACGTCTACTGAGGCTTGAGGTCAAAGACAAACTAGATCCCCTGCAGTTTGCATACAAAGAACACATTGGAGTGAATGATGCAGTCCTCTACATGCTCCACCGTGCCCTCTCCCACCTGGAGGAATCTGGTGCTTATGTAAGAATCATGTTTTTTGATTTTTCAAGTGCATTTAATACCATCCAACCCAACATACTCAAAACAAGCTGAAAGAGATGGGAGTGGATTCTTCCTTTGTCTCCTGGATCACAGATTACCTGACAGAAAGGCCACAGTTTGTCAGGTTGGGGAACTGTTTTTCTGGGACATTAATGAGCAGCACGGGGGCTCCACAGGGGACTGTCCTGGCTCCATTCCTGTTCACATTGTATACAGCAGACTTTAAATACAACTCTGAGTCCTGTCACATCCAGAAATACTCAGATGACACTGCTACTGTGGCATGTATTAGGAATGGACAGGAATCTGAATATAGGGATTTGATAAAAGCCTCCAGTGACTGGAGTCACAAAAACTGCCTCATGCTGAACACCTCAAAGACAAAGGAAATGATCATGGATTTCCGTAGGTCCAAGCCCCCTCTTCAGCCAGTGAACACTTGTGGAGTGGACATCGAGGTGGTGACAACCTATAAATATCTAGGTGTTCACCTTGATAACAAGTTGGACTGGTCTGTTAACACAGATGCACTCTACAAAAAAGGGCAGAGCCGCCTCTTTTTCCTAAGAAAGCTCCGATCTCTAAACATCTGTAATAGATGCTGCAGATGTTCTATCAGTCTGTGGTGGCAAGTGCTTCATTCTATGCTGCAGTCTGCTGGGGAGGAAGTTTAGGAAAAAAGCAGGCAAAGAGGCTGGATAAGCTTGTAAGGAAGGCTGGCTCCGTGATCGGAGTAAAGATGGACTCTCTGGAGGAGGTGGTGGAGAGATACGCAATGAGGATGATGGAGGCCATCCTGAACAACACGGATCATCCACTTCATAAGACCTTGATGGATCAAAGAAGCAGCGGTGGTGGACGGCTCCTCTCTCTTCGGTGCAGGACAGAAAGATACAGAAGATCCTTCATACAAACAGCCATCAGACTCTTTAATTCTTCTGCAAATGGAAGATGAGCTGACAGACTAATGAATTTCCTTTTGGGATCAATAAAGTAATTTCTATTCTGTTCTATTCTTAATAAACAGCAGAGCATATTTAAAGTTTGCATTTGCCTTTTTCTTTTATTCAAATAAGGGACCGTGTTTAAATCTACCTGCCTCAACACATACCTTGAAAGCCCTTCTAGCCTCAGTATGGAGCTCTTCCACATAATCATTCCAGTCTCATTTGGCTTTAAACACCCCGGTCTTATACAGGGGCCTGCTTGAAACAAGAAGGGACTCCACAATATTATCATGCAGGGAGCACAGCTCCAAACCATGTTGAGGTCCCTTACGGTTAATGTCACAACATACAACAGCATCTAATTTAATATTGCTCAACAAGCTCCACCTCAGACAGGTTAGACCAGTCTGTTCTCCCCACATGTGAGTTGTTATCTGGAGGCAAAAGAGTGAGAATTTTGCCTAGATTTACAGATACAGAAAGAGGCACATGATCAGTAGTGGCAAATTCATAGTTTATCCTCAGAGACTCTAAAGAGTCATGTGCATCAGCTATTCTAATGCATTGATCTAGCCATGAGGTTCTGTTCCATGCATACTTTGTTGTAGTAAGTGTTTGAAATGGAATTGTTTAGGGCCAGAGTGCACAGGAATGTGCAAGGACTGTTGCATTTTCTCAATTTCTTCTTCCTTTTAAATTATAACATACTCAAAAACTCATCAAACTTTACACACACCTTGGTCTTGGTGAAAAGTTACATATTGTAGGGGTCTCAAAAATGGGTGGGGCAAAATGCCTCAATAGTGCCCATTAGACCATTGAAACACCCCTTTGCATGGGTTTAGCAGGTGGATGAAAATCAGCAGGCCCATGGAACCTGTCAAGACACACAAAAAAACATCTGGCAGCCACACTGAAACAAACAGGAAGTCATCCATTTTGATTTTTGATCAGTTGGTGCCATTTTGGGAAAAATCTGCTCTTGGCAAAGCTGTTGACACCACACCCACCCAGCCACCCACAAAGTAATCTAAACTGAAAATGATTGTAAAAGTTTAACCCATCATTTAACCCAGCACAGACCTGAACAAAATGTTATTGATAGAGAGAGAGAGAGAGAGAGAGAGAGAGAGAGAGAGAGAGAAAGAGAGAGAAAAAAAATTCCGTGCCACTTTTACCCATGATGCTATGCAGTACTGTGTAACAGGACCTGAGGAAACCTGTGGTTGACATGCTTAAATGCAGCTCAGCTTGAGTGTCATACCTGTTATAGTTCAGATGGAAACTACCAGAATGAGAAACCAGCAGTTAGGTCACAGTGAGACACAACCTACACAGCAAGATATCATGAGTGCAACATGAATGTACAGCTTGAATTATGCCATGACTGTGAATCAGTGACATGGACTTTCCAGACTTCCTGATTATGGCTTTCTACTCTGTAAGTACATATAAATACATACAATTTTTGCCAGATACTTTTCTCACAAGTTGAGTGAGAGGAAGTGAAATTTCTGTCTGGTTGCAGAGGTCAAAGGGACTTCATTTTTAGGGCCTGAGCGAACAGAGGGAGTGAGGACACTGTTGTTAGAGCCCTAACATCTAAAGACATGAGAACCCTGTTGGAGCCTTGTTGTTTGTATTAGGGATATTGCATTACATGCAGAGATGAGGAGAGGTGGTCAGAGGCAAGCCAAGTCAAAACCAGCAAGTCCATCTGTGAATAAGTGCTGGAAGGTCTGGCATAGGAGCAAAAACAGCCTGGCACTGAGTGAGTGGACTGTGGCTGCTTAAAGACTGGCTTGATTGGAAATGAAGTGTAGCTGGGAGCTACAAGTGGAAATGGTGAGGATGATGAGGTGTGGCAGGGGAGACAAGGGGAGAACAAAAGACTATTTCTGGACTTTAGGGTCGTCATTGCTTATGAGACTCAAGTTAAAATAAATGTGTGAGAAGTATTTTGGGGGCTTTTATACCTGTATTATGATAGGACAGCTGGAGATGGACAGAGAGGGAGAGAGAGGGGGAATGATATACAACAAAGGTCCACTGGGTGGAATTGAGCCTGGGGCCGCTGCAACAAGGACTATAGCCTCTGTATATGGGGCGCCTGCTCTACCAAGTGAGCTATACAACGCCCTTGTCAGCTGCCACTTCAAGTCTATTAAGACCTGCTGCTTTCTTAATGCAGCTCTTAATGCTCTTCCATTCTCTCACAACCGTTGAGACTGTTGACCCTTATAATGAAATAAGTGATTAGGACAGGCATGTCCAAACTATTCCTCAAAGGGCCGTGTGGCTGCAGGTTTTTGTTCCAACCAACCAAGAGCACAGAGTTTGACCAATCAACTGTCTGAAGACTGAGATCAGCTGATTAAATGAGTCCAGTCTGGGGAGCTGCTGCTTGGTTGGAACAAAGACCTGCAGCCACACCGGCCCTTCGTGGAGTAGTTTCGACATGCCTGATTTAGACTCACTGTCATGTGCATTCTCCATTCATTCTTTATCTACATTAAGATGCATACACAAGTGTGTTCACGTTGAGACATTTAAAAGTTAAACCATAAAAAACGGTTAAACTCTGCATAATAGCCGACTTCAGAATCAAGATACCTTTCTACTATACTTTGTGGCCATTTGTACCTCATACAACCCCACTTCAAAAAAACTGAACTATCCCTTTAAACCTCTGCTCCATCCCCTCTTCCTGATTTCCACCACTGTAACAGAGCTGAAGTCACAAATGCAGTCCATTTGTAGCGATGTAGTCTAAATAGTACCTGTTAACTAAGCAACACGGTATTCTGCTGTTACAGAAAAAACTCTTAATAGTTTAAATCAATACCTATTGAGATAATTAGATTCTACAGATAAACATTAAAACATAGAAGGAGATTTATCCTCTCTAGAAAGTGCAAATTCAGAAAAAAAAAAAAAAATCAATATTCAGTTAAGAGAAATGCTATACAACAGGTTGTAACAATAAGAAAATGTCTCATGCAATGTCATATGGCAACATCTTTTAAGCCAGCGTAGATGCTGGTCTACTGGTGACCACTGTTACTATTAGAATCTATTTCATTTATTAAAATATACCTTCATGGCCTTTCATCTGAGAATAACTGAACTCTATAATATTTGATTATAATGATTTACCCAAGGCCACTGGTAAGTGTCAGGGTATACAACTCTGCTTATCAAATTAAGTCTACATTGACTTAAATGACAATTTTATTAGTGGGACCTGATCAGTATTACAAGTCTGTTACTTTTCACCTCTCTCTGAAAGATGAAAACATGTAACAACATGTACTCTAATAACACTTTAATATTGACACATACTGGCAAAATAACAATACACAGTACTAAACTGTAACCAACAGACATGGTTAAATATCC
The DNA here is from genome assembly GCA_021432705.1 of Caranx ignobilis. Taxonomy (NCBI): domain Eukaryota; kingdom Metazoa; phylum Chordata; class Actinopteri; order Carangiformes; family Carangidae; genus Caranx; species Caranx ignobilis. The sequence continues at coordinate 29,863,479 of MU270014.1, forward strand.
TGCCAAAACCAGTTAAGTAACAACGTAAATATGCATTTTTGTCAGTCAGTAATATTAGACTGAATATATGTTTTGGCCCCCACCCACACAGTCAGGGCTCTGGTGAGAAGATCACCACAGGCTCTTTGAGCAGGGTGTTGTTTCAGATAGAGTTTATCTGTGGTATTTGGTTCAGTGTTGGTCCAGCACTCAAATACTTCAACTGGCAAACAGTCTCTCCTGAGACATTAATGACATCATTTTTGGCTCAATAAAATATGTTTCTTGCTGGAAGGAAAAACATCTGAATTGTGGCATTTTTTTTTAACTCAGTGTAGCAAATTGCCAGCTGTGCCAGTGTGTGTCTGGTCAGCAGAGAGACTCTGCAGCGTAAATTCTGCTCAGGGGGTTGTTAAAAAAGATTTTTGTTAGTTTTAACTTTCTGTGATGCCATAGGAATACAACCCTTTGTCTGTGTTTTTGCAGCACTGTATGAGTGTATTACTGACTCCTCTAGGCTCTAATGACAAAAGTGAAGAATGAGTCAAATTCAACTTCTCTTAGTAAGGGGAACAAGAAACTGTTTACATATGAAATGATGCTTCAGAGAGAGGCAATCAGCAATCTCCTCTTGTGTGTTTATTGGAAGCATAGTGTGAGGAACTCATAAACAATACTAGAGCAAGATAGACCAGTAATAATGGTGTCCCTAAATCTGGCATGTCCAAACTATACCGCAATGGGCTGTGTGGCTGCAGGTTTTTGTTCCAACCAATCAAGAGCACACAGTTTGACCAATCAGCTGTCTGAAGACTGAGATCAGTTGATTAACTGAGTCAGGTCTGGTGTGCTGCTGCTTGGTTGGAAAGAAAACCTGCAGCCACACGGCCCTTTGTGGAATAGTTTGGAGATGCCTGGATTAGGAGGTTTATTTTCACCCTGAGGTGCATGGGGAGCATGGTCAAAATTTGTATCAGACCCTATCAATTCAGGCTGTAAGGATGAAACGAGAAGCCAGTCGAGAAAAAACAATGAAGCATGGCTGACCTGTCAGTCAATGTGTGAGAATCTTTAACTATAGTAGCCAGGCAGATCACTGAGACCCTATTGTTTTTGACAGTATTCTTCCTCTTCTTCTTCTTCCTAGGAAATTCTACTTCCCATACATGAAAAATCACCAAACTTCGCCAAAGCGTCTAAATTTATAAACTTTGAAAAAGCCCCAATATTGCAGAAACTTTTGTACAATAAATCTCACAAGTCCATCACTGTTTTTTTTTTTCAAAAACTGTAAAACTTATTAAACCTTTCTCCTCCCTCAGTGTTTGCTCAATTGACACCAAATTTGCTACACTGCATCTTCAGACCGTCCTCCACAAATACAGTTTCAATGTTCCTGAAAAAAGCTCTGAATTCTCTAAGGTATAACCATACTATTAAGAGGGATACCTGGATTCAGCTGAACATTGAGTAAAAGTACTGTCAGACTGTAAAACCCATTCCCAGAGGATAATCCTCAAAAATACTCAGCAATGCACAGTCGTAATACCTCCTGATTTAGCCAGATGATCTGCTCTGACATGGCTTTGTCTGGATAGGCAGTGACTGTATCCTTATTATGGGTATTATAATATTAAACAGGGAGTGAACAGTGTGTAATCAGAACAGCATTTTAAAGAGTAAAGAAACTCAGTGTGTTCTCCAGCATGAATTTTATTTCAGTGGAAAATCAGCAGGAATCAGCTGAACCTATCAGCTGTAAAGTGCAGTAAGAGAGAACAATAATGCCAACACTTTCAGAACAGACTCTGACACAATAAATAAAAGAAAAAAATCTATTTACATGGTAAAAAATACAATGTCTTTCAATTTGAGTGATTTCTGTGTATGTCCAGATAAAAAAAATGTTTAGACTTATGACTAGACACCAGTGTTCTGATTAGTGCATTTTTGTATAAGTTAGACAGTAATACTTGAGATTCATGTATTGCTGTACATAGTTAGCACAGTGTTGTCTCATGAAAACAAGACACATCACAGTGGTTGTGCCTATGAGGGAATGACTTCCAGTATGAAAATAGGACAGCCCTTGTAAACAATCAGGCACATTAGTGGGAGAATGTAACACACAGACATACACAAAATTCGACAAGCAGGCAAAACCCCATCCCCTCAAGTACAAAACATCATGGGGAATTACTCCATAGTTGCTCCAACTTGCTGGCTCAGAATCACAGTTGTTCATAATGTGGTTTATATTGCAAACATAATTTGTTGCATCCAGACACTATTTGTCCAGAGTCCAGATCCACCAGCCATGTGATACCTACAACACATGTAGCTTTTCTCTGAGCGAGTATTTACCTGTTGTATACTACATTTAGTAGCACAAACAGTGTATTTATTCATATGTTCTAACTCCTGATAATGCTCTGAGTCCAGCCCAGTACTTACAGGATGTAGGAGATTTAACCTAAAATTACCATCATATAAATTTCTTCTCATTAATTATGGGTCCTTCATCCTTGGCAGAGAACGTCAGTCTCAAACTGCAGCAGCTGTCCCATGAAGGCCAGGTTGGGAGAGATGACATGACGGCGCTGCTTAACAAAGTTGAAGGCCTCATCCAGCCGGACACGCTGTGTGTGCATGAGGTAGGCCAGACAGATGGTAGCAGAGCGGGAGATACCTGCCTGGCAGTGCACCAGCACCCGTCCACCACTCTGCTTCACTGAGTCTGTAGGCGGAACGGAAAAGACAAGACGGAAAGAGGAAGAGAGAGATCAGCTCATTGTGCTCCATTTTACATTAGTTCCTTTGACATCAGAATATTTCATGAGTGGAAATACATATAGAGCTTTACACAGTGTGATGGACGGTGCACTCTACCCAGATATAAAAATGCATTAATTCATTGTGATAATGGAAATTCAACTTCTCCTGAGCTAAACTTTAAGTTAAAGGACCCAAAACAAGCAAAAGAAATGTTCATGCATTTCTCTTCTGTAGCTTACACAGCATAATCCAGGTGTTTTGTAACCCCCTTAAATCTAGCCTACAAAATGGATTATGGTGTCCAAGCTACTTGTGTAATGTTTTGCATGTTTCACCTAAGGTTCATTGAACTAGGAAGAGACCAATTCTCAGAGTTGTGTGACTACTAAGTTGACTGGAGTTTGAATTGATGTTACAACGATCATGATTCATTTTAACAAATACTGCACTCAGGTTTGTAGGTATTGTGTTTGTAGAAGAAACTCACCAATGAAGCTGATGGCTGTAGAGAAGCAGGCTCTGATGTCAGCAGCCAGACTATCCTCCACTGTGAGCCGCAGGTACTCAAACTCCCCCTCGTAAAAATTGGGGCAGGTGGAGGAGACATTGAGCACAGCTGTGATGCCTGCTGCTGCCAGGGTCTCTCTGCGGGAGGAGTGGATGGCGCTGCCTAAGAACAGGAAGGGCAGCAGCTCCACAGGACCGTCCTGAAGCAAACCAAACCCAGCAGAGTCCACGTTTAAAACCAACAAAAAGGCTCCTTTTTTGATTTTTATTGTCTGACAATATGTATTATCTATTTGAAACTGAATTTCATCTCACCTGATCGTATGCCGGTGTCCTCCGACCCGTCACTACTGGCTCAGGTTCTGCTGTAGAGAGGTGGCTGCTGGCAGAGTTGTAGCAGAGCTCTGGGTAGGCCTCTGAAACCCCCTCAAATCCGCCTACATGAAAATCAAAGTTTTATCCTCTGCTCTCACCGAAGTCTTGAAATGGTACACATGAAAATTATATATATTTATGAGCATGTGTTATTACCTTGTAGGAAGCAGACCTGCGCCTGCACTTCGTTCTGCAGGGCGGTGAGCAGCATCTGAGCCACGCTGTCTGTCTTCAGCTCGGCCACGGAGCGGCTTCTGTCATCCACCACCACCACAGGAGAGAACTCTCCACGCCGCAGCCGACCCAGGAGCGCCTTGTCCGGGATGAGCCACTCTAGAGCCACCACCGAGCCCTTGGACCTTCGACGCAACATGGAGTTCCAGTTAACGTTTCGGGACTCGCAAATGTGAGTGAGAGAAAAATCGAGGAACGGCCTGCAGTCCAGCAGCACGCACCCGGCAGAGGTGTACTGGTCCCGGGGGGTCCGGAGTATGTGGAGCAGCTCGTTGCCAGTAATTTCCAAAGGTTCATTAATTGAAGTCATGACGGAAAAAATAGATTCAAAAATAATTTAGACGCAATTAATCCAAGACTATTTGTTCGTGAAATCTAAAACCAGGCCTGTGAAAAAACGGTTTTAGATTCTAGTTGTTCTTTTTTTTCAGTGACAGTTTAAAGTTGATGAAGTAGTCCAGGAAGTGTTTTTAGATCCAGATGTATCTGTCAGCTCGCTGAGAACCAGCTTTAGATTTTGAGTTTCACTAGTTCATTGATAACAGCCGTGTGGGGGGGGCGGGGACACAGAGGCCCCTCCTTGTTTTCCAAAGCAGGAACAATTGTCATACGCGGAACGACCAAATATGGCATGGCTGCCACTCCTCATATGGACATTGACGTCAAACCTGATTTTCCTACCGCGCACGTGGTCATTTGGGGTTATCCCGTGTTTTTGTGTTGAATGACGTTATGCCGAAACGCCCCCCTCACCGCATGAGCCGACAACCCTCAAAGGAAAGGGTGAGGGCCAATTTCTGTTATTTGGGTTAGATTAAATCTGAGCCTCTCTAGGCCACTGCACAGCTGCCTCTGTTCTCTGGCTCCTTGCACACGAAAGCAACTGTTGGCCTAAATGGATTCTCTCTGTTCTCAGCATGTTAACACTGACCTCTGAGACAAGTCAAATGTTGCACTGATAAAATGTTACAGCAGATTTGACTTGTTTTTCTGCTATACTGGGAAATCAAAATCATCTGAGTCTCCCTCTGTGATAGTACAGCCTACTGACAAATAAATAAATTCCTGACAGTAGCTGAATGCAAACATAGAGCTGTTGTTTCTGATAATTCCATTAAAATAAGTAACTTCTGTGTACTTGCACTATGAGCACACTCTACGTCTACTTCAAGAATAATGTCGAGATACCAATATTTTTGTAACTGTTAACAAATCCCATGAAAATACCAATCATTTTTGTTCTGTTAACAATTCTAAAATGACAGATTACACATTATAAGGTACTTTGTGACTCACTTGGAGGCAGTTAATGAATCAACTGTCAGGATGTGATGTTGTCTCTTTCCTCATGACCTTTAAGTCCCTATAAACCTGTTTTCTCAGTTTCCCTTCCTATAAAAGGTGGGCTCCTTTCAGAGTTTATCTTTTATTTATGGGAATTCAAATTTGAGGGATGCTCACTGAGAAAGACATTGTATCTTCTCTCTTTTCTTGGATTCTTGTTCTTGATTTCTTCCTTGTTACAAACAAGGAAGTACATGTATTCATTCTGTGCAGTGTGGGATAGGTTTTTAAGGTGCAATCTAACGTCTGTGTCTACAGTTCCTCATAACCCACATTCAGACTCTGGCTCCCACTCAAACCTCTGACTCCACTTTCTTCATCTTCCCATTTCCGCTGGTCCCGTAGCACTCTGCCCCACTCTTGCCCTGCAGAGGTTGCAATTTCAGTCCACAGCAGCACACACATGTATGTGTGCTGCTGTGGACTGTGCAGTTTATTGTGGCTGTCAGCAGAATCGCTGAGCACGCATTTACTGTAGCCTCAACTGACACTGCTGGCTGAAACTCACACATGTATGAAGTCACAGTGAAGCAAAGAGGCCAGAGTTGAATTGGAAGGTAGTGACGTGTGGTTGTGTCTGTGTGAGGGTGTCTTAAATTATGCTCTCTCTCTCTTCTCTCGCCCCTATCTCAGCAGCTTGACAGGAAACAGCAACACACGCACATCCTGTCACCATCCATGAGGGCCTCAGCCCCCACACATTCACCCCCTCACGTTACCTCATTACAACCTTTCATATACTTGTCATAGCTCATGACCCAACTTGACTTCCTGTGATCCAAAAAGTTTGTCAGAAAATGCCCCAAAAACCCTGAGCCTTGATCGATGAGTCCAGAGTTGAGGTAGATACAAATTCTTGGATGTGGTGTCTCATAGATAACAAATCACTCTCTTTTATTTTCACTCAGTTTCTTGTACAGAATAGCCTGTCTAGCCTGTTCTGTATGAAAAGTACCTTGGATCCTCCAGTTATGATTTTTGCTGCTACATACATAACACTGACTTGACTTGATTCAAATGTGTTTACCCTCAGTGAACAAGCCAGAGCACTCCTGTTGATCAAATCAAATCAAATCTTATTTGTATGGCACTTTTCATACATAAAAGCAACACAAAGTGCCTCACAGAGACTAAAAACAACAGAACCCAAAACTCAACCCTCCCACCCCCACAAATACACACAGAGACATACATACAGACACACACACACACATATACACGCATGCACAAGGTCACACCCACACACACTAGCTGTCATTAGAGAGACGTGGCAAGGAGAAAGCCACCTTTGGGGGCCGTCCACACTGAGAGGGCTCATGGCCCCACACCAAGGTGTGGAGTCCCCTAGCCACCTGGGGCAGAGCCATCCACAGGACAGCACCCCCATCAGTAGACCAATAGCAACTCCCAGTGTGGCAGGCCCCCATGAGGAAACACTGGAGCTAAAAACCTGAGGGACTAAAACAGTAAAATAAGATAAAAGGTATTAAATGAACAAAATAGATAATGACAACAATGACCTTGCCTATCACAGGAAATCAGGCTTTCGACATCAACACAGGGCTGGGTGCTTGTAGCACACACATCATGAGAGTCAAAAAAAGGCAACGGTGTGCAGAAATATGCAAAGGCAGACTCGTAGACTTGATGAAGAAACCATGACAGAACTTGTGTAAACAGAGGTGACTATTTTTGCAACAAAAGCTGCTTATGTCATCAAAAACGCACAGAGCGGACAGACGGAAGGAAACAAATGATGTCAAAGAAGGTGACAGTGCTGTCAGAAGACAGTGACTTCAGAATGAGAAGAATACTACGAGTACTGCCATCACACCCTTGCTGTGTCTCTCTGAATGAATGTATGAGTAAATAAGCATTTAAAGAAACCCAGATGAAAAGCATCTACTGCTGGATTTTACCCTTTCACATCAACCCCTTCCTCCCACTGGGGGATTATCCAGGATTAATTGGATGTGTGGGTCTATTAATCTCTGAAAAACACTGTAATCCAAGAGATTTACCTCATCCCTGATTCCTCTCATATATGTCCATGTGACAAGGCCATCTCCCCATTCAGAGGGGACGTGTCCCTGCTGGGGTCAGATCAATGCTGGTGCATAATATGACAGAAAGCTGAGTGGTTTCAGGGGGATTTTTTCTAGCCTGGGCGTGTGAATCGTATACTGAGTTTACTGTATTTTCAAAACCAACATGTTTATAGATACCTCTGCCTCATTTAGCTACATGTATTCTCACTGCCAAGAAGACTATATTTAACAACAGGGTAAAATGTACAACAACTGCACAGTACAGTAACACGTCACTGTGCGTATCTCAGCTCCTGTACTGCTCTCCGGTGACTCATCATCATTCTACAAAAAAAAAAAAAACAACAACACAGTAATGCTAACCTTTAGTCATAGGTTAACACATAAAATATCACAGCTAACTGTTTGTATATTATATATATGTGTATAAGCCCCTGTTGATTTCTGAGGTGGCTGACATAACTTCCTAGAAAAAGTGATGCTACATCTAAAGAAAACAACTTTATACTGTTCTCTAAAATAAATCATTTTTATCCATTGTAGTTCCATAGGACATACATACCTAAGCCTAAGATTCAACCCACAATCAACAGGATGACTATCTTAGCCTTGCATCTTTTCGTATCACATCTTTTACCTCCACCCTCCCTGCTAACTTCTCATTCTCTTTTTCTACCCTCCCACCCACTTACTGACACTCACCCCAGGATGACTGTGAGACCCATGCTCACCATCAGACTCAGAGCAGTAACGATGGCGATGACTGGCACCAGCATGCCCTTGCGAGACTGGAAAGGTGAGTACTTGTCTCCATGAGGCAAGGAGGGCAGAGTGAGGAGGGGTTGGCGAGTTTGGTCAGGCAAAGGAGAAACTGTGAGGAAAGGGGACGAAAACATCAAAGAGATCTGTTAACAACATGAAAACATACTGGTAGATCTTTCATTTTGGTAATTTAGCAGCTACTGTTTAAACTGTGTGCAGTTCTTGTTCAGTAGTGGTTGTCAGAGCATTTGTAAGGTGCTTTTATTTATAGTATATAGCATATTTCAATAATAGTAAACCTAATGTGTTCCCTGAAATAGTGTTACGACTTCCAGTAATTGCTATTGGACAGGTCTGACCATGGATTCATGAGTCTGACAAACATAACACATCAACACATCCACAGTAAGTGATTGTAACCCTTACAAATGAATCTGTAGCGAGTGTAGTGAAAACTAAAATAGAAGAGCACTTGCACTAGAATAACTAGAATGGGACATCTAAAGACGTTTCAGTGTCTGCTCTCTTTGATGTGGACCGTCTCTGAGTTCTGACTTTACCATTGAGCAGGAAAGTGACTTGGTAGAGGATGGTTCCATCTTGATGCTGCAGAGAGCAGCGATATGTTCCTTGCTCATCCACACGCAGCTGATTTAACACTATAGACGAGTCATGTGTCACCACCAAGGCTTTGAAGTCATTTTCATCCAGTTGTGTCTACAAATTAGGAAGTGATACTTGCAAGTTAGTGGGTGAAAAAGCTGGCAGACAGTCAACCTACATATTCATAAATGAAGCTAAATAGAGAACATACTGTAATATATGGGTATCAGGAAGTGGGCATAAAGGTGCATTTGTAATAAAGGTTGACATTCAGTAGTTGAACCACATGAGTGCATGTCAATTATTTTGCATTTTTTTTTTCCTCTAGTTTGTGCTTCTCCTCACTGTCTGTCTTTGTTCTCATTCTGCATGTATCTCTGATCTGCCACAATAATACTCATTCAGTCAATATAAATTTATAATTACTGCCCCCAACCATTACTCCCCTGCTGACCCAACGAGTGGATACAGCAGCCCACCCCAGTCTGCTTCTGTTAGAGGATTCTTCCTGTTACAAGTGAGTTTTTCCTCTCCATGAGTGCTTGCTCATTGTGGAAACTGTCTCTCCAAATTTATTCTTAGGCCTTGGCCTAACCCTGTTGGTGCTATACAAATAAAACTGATTTGACAACATGAAGTAGTTTTAAATGGATACATAGTGTATATGTATGTCACTGTCATTTGAGAAAGAAACATGAAAATTGAAGAGACCTTTTTAGTTCCTGTTTGTCCAGGGGCCCAGGAGTAGTGGTATTCTGGTTTTCCCAGCAGAAGTCGATGCCATGGAAGAAAGCAGTTCAACAGTGCCTGGCCTCCCTCCTCAGCCTGTACTGGGTACTCTGGAGAGAAGGGGTATTGGGGGGGGTGCTTCACTCATTTGCATCTGCAGTGCTTGAATAATCTTTTTTCATTAGCTTTGCACATGGACAGGCAGCAGCAGTGCCTCCTTGCTTGAGAACACATTTACACACCCGTGACAGCACGTGTCCATGTACCCTTAAGAGACTGGTGCATACAGGTACACCCCCCCTCAGCCTCTCATCCACCCACCAGCATGAACACACAAACCAACAGAAAAATATACCACTGCAGTGCTGCTGGTCAGAGGGTGAGTGACAGATGTATGTCTTGTAACGGCAAGAGAGGCAATCCATTACTCTTCGATTCAGAAGCCCTGAGAACCACACACACACACACACACACACACACGCATACACACGTGTCTTGTAAAGACACAATCTATGTATAGCACAGCATGTGTCTGTACGAGGATTCACAGCGATGGAGGTGGCAGAACTGGACAGACCAAACTTACCACACTTGTTGGGACACAATCCTGAGGGAGAGACAAATGAATGATCTGAGATTGATGTATTTTGTACTTCATCTTATACTGTGCAGACCACTCACTGTTATTCATGCTAATTACCATTAGGGATGAAGACATCTAAGTGTTTTTCCAGTATCCTCTTGCCTTTCTCCATGATCTGAATGGCTTCAAATGTAACAGATCCTTTTAAAGAACAGAAACCCTTGAGCACATTGAGTTTGCATTTGCATTTATGTGTCACATGTTGTATATCTGGTGATTGGTAGAGTTTTTCAAAGGTTTGAAACTGCTCTGTCTGCTTTTGGAACAGATAGAATGAATGATGTATTTGTCTGAGTCTCACCAGCGCGGGGGGTTTTCAGAAATCGATCAAATTCACTCTGGTACTCAGTTCTGGCTCTGTACAGAGTGGTGAGGTCTGAGCAATGGGAAACAGTCATCTTTTACACTTTAAACATCTCACTCAGTATTTGAGAACAAAGTGAAAAATCTTGGAGATTAAATTCATGTCATATTGTGCTAAACCATGTCCTGTCCTCACCAATGACGCCCTTTCGTTGCCGGCTGGTCTCTCTGTAGGTCTCATAAGCATAGTCACAAATCTTTTTCATTTCAATCTGGTCAGCCACAGTGGGGGCAGACAGCACCAAGTCTTCATGGAGGATCCTGACCCTGCGGTCACACTGCAGACAGGCCTCGGCTGCAGGCATGCAGCAGAGCACACAAACTAGCATCAGCAGCACATCCATCTGTAGCCTGAACCTCCTACAGATGAGCATGAGTCCCTTTGGCTCTCGTCACTGCAGGCCCTGAAACAGAGTTGCCAAGTATTATTTATGCTTCACACACCACTATTACAGTTACTGCAACCATTATCACCACTCCTACCACTGTTACCTTTTCGGTTAGTAGCTACTGCTCTTGAATCCCAGTGTTACTCCCATCACACAACAACCCATTAGTCAAAAAAAGTTGTTGGATCCATTTTGGCATAGCACAAGTTTATAAGAAACACTCACCATACACACAGGCATGGCTGGAATTAACAATTATTATTATTTGAGACAAACTGTTTGTAAAAATGGGCTATACAAATAAAATTGCCTTGCCTTGCCTTGCCTTATGGTTATTGATTAGTCAGTCTTTTATTCTATTGATTTGTCATTAAACTGAATTGAATGAAATGAAATCAGTGGTACATGCCTTCACAGTTTCCCAAAGCCCAAGGTGATGTCATTAAATATTTTGTTATGGCCAGTAACAGTTGAAGAACCAACCATGACAGATTTAAAAAAAATCATCATTGTCTCACAATCAAAAATCTGAAGGTACTGAATATTTGATGATTCTTCCATTACACATTCACTTACATAATTGCTGTTATGAAGAAAACTATAAACTACTACCAGTAAGCTAGTACTTACTAGTACTTGGGACTTGTAACTGGTACATTCAGCCAGTGTTGCTCCTTCAACCACTGTAGTCTCTAATTCAACAGTGCTGTTGTCAGTCCTGGCAAGCTAACTGATTTCATTTCATTTCATTATTGGATCTCCATTAGCACCAGCACATTAGCATAGCTATTCTTCCTGGAGTCCAAACATTAAGTCAAATTGTCCATTTATCTGAGTCCATCAAAAGAAGAAACAACAACTAATACAATCACAACACATACATACAACCATAGACGCAGACAGACATAGAACACGAGACATGATCACCAACACCTCTGCAGTAGCTACTGATGTTCAGTGGAACAACGACACCATGTCTGCAGTGCTAAAGAAGACAAACAAGATGGGAAACAGTCAAGTGCTCGCTTTAGCGATGGCACAGACGTTCATCATGTCATATCTAGCTTATTGCTGTCACCCAGTGGTAGAAAGAGTCACATCCACCATAATGTTATTGTTTGCTCTGGATGAGCTCACCCGTGGAGTTTGTTGAGGACAAGTTGTGCAATGCTGCTCCAGTGCCACGTGAGCTGCGTTTCAGATTCTGTTGAAAAACAAACGGTAAGAAAACAGCTATCGAAGAAATAAAACAAACAAACAAACTGATAACAGTGCAAGTATATATTCACATATCCATGGCCAAGGTAAAAACTGAGAAAAAAATAAAATAGGCCAGAGCAAATCAGCCCACATCTTACAATTGGAACTGTTTTCATGGAAAACGGTAACGGTCAATAAGAAATATACGGTAATTTAAAAAAAAAGAAGGGAGAAATAGTCAACATGTAATGTAAAAGTATATTCATATTTCATGGCAGGTCACATATGTTAAAGTTGTTGTTATTGATAATGACAATGATTTCCTTGTCTGCTTTAAAGAAGACTACCTTGCATTTACAATACATTTCCCGGTATCCAATCTTAGGGTGTAGTGTTTAAGTGACACATTTACGGACCAATCCGCTTCGAGGTCGTCCGTTAAGGGGTGGGGCCGTGAAACTCCAAACGGCCCTGTAGCTGCGCAGTAGACTACTGCGCTCACACACACACACACACACACACACACACAAAGCTGTAGCTACACATTGACCCCAGCAGACAGATGCGGAGGTGAGATAACTCTCTTTTTATGGTCGCAGCTCTGAAAAGGACGATTTGAAGGTGCGTGGGTGAAAGAACTTGTTTTAGGGTAAAGAAGCAGAAAATATCGCTTCTAGACCTAAGAACGGTCTTGTTCTCAGGTTTAACACAATACGTGACAACCGGTGTAGCCGGTTAGTAATGTCCCGACACAGCGTCAACAGTCATCTCGACGAATGGCACTGTCATCGATCAGGAATTGGAAATGTTAGGAGACGATGTACGTCACCGTGCATGTGGCGTAGAAGATCGTCTGCAGGTGCTGTGTGTGCTGTGACCATGACATCAAAGTCACATGACATTGTCAGGTTTTCGTAGTTTTATACATTTGATACAACTAATGTGAACACAGCAGTAGTGAGGAGGAGGGGGACGCGTGCCCGTGCTTATGAGCTCGCTGTTCGAAATCGTGCGTCAGCTACAGGGACCAGGCTGAGGTACTGCACTGACCACACTGGCTGTTTTGTGTTGGATGCGAAAATAGCCAAAACCTCACATTGCAAACTAGCAGAATTGGACTGATCTCTGGGCACACCGTGGAGGCTAACTCAAAGACTATTCTGGAGGCAAACCCCGTTGCATCTGAAGACTGACACATTATGTCTCATTGAAACACATGTATTCAGCTGTATGGCTTAAAAGAGCCACACTTTAGCTATATATAGTAAAACAATGTCTGTAGTAACTATTATTAAAGAAAGTGATGCCAGTGTCTTGGAAAGCAGTGAGTGGTGGGACTTTTGCTCATGGCAAGCACTGCGTGCACTGGGAACCTGGATTAAAGCAGCAGAGTTTTAGTTTGTGCATGTGCTACTAAATGCGTGACTGGTAAAGTAATACAGGTCTGCATATACAGGGGATCTTATTAATTTTAAGGAGACTTTAGTAAGCTCAGTTGAAGACATGGAGCAGCACTGGTTTCAACACAGGAACCCAGTTTTTGCACGGTTTGCAATTGCAAGGTTTCCTGTGCTGCTGCAATGCCACCAGCCTCCATCTGAACAAAATAAGCATGTTGAGCTGGAGCGTAATGATACCTGTGGGGAGGATGAACAGGGTTCTGTTGTGGATGACTGGCCCATGCTGTATCTGAAAACTGTAGGGTTATATTCAGAGCTACAATTGATTGTATCTTTAATTACATCCTTGTTGCTCTCACCCAAGGGATAACTGTAATTGAACAATGCTGACGTGTTGTCTGGAATATCTGATGGTTGCCTGTTGTTATGGATTCATTAATTCTGTGTGGCTGCAGAGCCTGGCTACCTGCTATTTACCAGGTTAAAGATGATGTGCTCCCTGTGTGATATTACAAGTTGTGTGGATGATATTTGTGTGGACTTATTTCTTGCACTTAACACATTTTGGCTTGTCATTTTACACATTAACACCACCTTGTAAAGAGAATTTTGACCTCTGTCTGCCTTTGTCTGTGTTTCAGATTTGGAAAACTCCACCCTCATTCAGAAATGGAGACACTGCTAAAAATCACCAGGTAGACCTAGGTTTTTTCCCCCCACCTCCACCTCCACTGCCGTGAGTGTGAAAATCACCTCTAGATATTTTCACTAAGGCTGACAGCAGGTTCACTGCAGCTGTCCACTCCTGCTTCTTCTCCTCTGAGCCAGTCTTTCTGCACACCTCACTGCCTAAAGTCTTCAGTATGTATCAGATTATCCCAGTGGCTCCTGGGGAGCAGCAGATGGCTGGGGGTGCTGGAGCCTCTCCGCTAAAGAAGAAACTGGGCAACGAAAGCCGACCCCTGGTGATGGCAGGGATGTTGGGCTGTGTGTTGGTGCTAGCTGCTGTGGTTGCCTGGTGCTACTACTCGGCATCTCTCCGTAAAGCTGAGCTGCTGAAGACCGAGCTGTTGGACCTCAACAAGGATGGTTTCATCATTCGTAACCAGGCAGGGGCTGTCATCTTCACTATGACCTTCAGGTGGGTTCCCTGTCTTTATATATTTTTGCCCATCAAATGTCAGGAAAGTACGACGGATGCCCAAACAATCTCCCATAGACTAAGGTGACACGTCAGTTCTTGCTGGCTTTTGTCAGTTCAATAAACCTAAAGTTATTCAATCTAGAATAAAATAAAATAGAAAATGTCAGATTTAGGAAGATGTTGGGTAAGAAATGAGGATAATCCTGCTGATGTTTTGGCAATTTTAGAGCAATCAAAACACAGATCGATGCCAAAAATAGGAAGTGAAATACTGACTGTACCCCTTAAAAGCTGTCAGTCAGTAAAACTTGGCTAACAATAACTCTTGTAACATACATCACATTTTTTTTGGTCCCAGCACTGTTTTTCCTTTTTCATGTGCTGACAGTTTGCCTGCAATGTGTGAATGGATAATACAAAGCCAGATAAGTCAGACATATGACTAAATCCTTAGGGAAGACTGATTTATTTTGATCACATCCTTTATCAGCACAGCTCTCATCGACAGAAATAGACACTACAGTCCCAGGATATGCAGAATATTGAATGCATCTTAAAATACTTTCATGCCTCTGTTGAAATGTACAAGAGCCTCAGACATTCTGATGAGCTTGATATCATTTCAGTTATACAGGAGTATGACTTGCTGCTAATAATACTCACTTGGCTAATGCTAATGCTGTGCTGAACCAGTTCCTCTGTGTTTTCTTTCCGTCCATCCACACACCATTCTAGGTCTGGCACCCTGGACCTGGACTCGTGCTCAAAGGAGGGAAGTATTCTGAGCTGCACTCAGTCAGATTCTGGTAAGATCAACTTCTTTATCCAGACAGTTCGACCAAAGGACACGGTGATGTGTTACCGTGTTCGCTGGGAGGAGCTGCAAAATGAGCAGTCAGTGGAGCATGCAATGTCCTACAATGAGTCTCACTGGTACGGAGGGGCAGAAATGGCAACACAGTACTGGCCCATAAGAATCCAGGGTGAGGAGGAACCACGGCCATTCATCACCAGTGATGTCTACTCCAATAGGAATGCTTTTGGGGGAATCCTGGAACGCTATTGGCTGTCATCTAATGCAACTGCAATCAAGATTAATGACTCTGTGCCATTTCATTTGGGCTGGTCAGAGAAGGACAGGACACTGAGGTTCCAGGCCCGGTATCAGGACTCTCCCTTCAGACCACCAGAAGAACAGCAGGCCTTACCTGAACTGAGCTACAGAGTGTGTGTGGGGTCAGATGTGACATCTATTCATAAATACATGGTGCGTGTACAGTTGGCATACTGTGTATTTTGATGGTAAAATCACCCATCTTCTTCATATATATAAAACTTTTATTATTTATTTATCTGCAGTGTAGCCCAGTTTTGTTTTTAAGAATAATCTTTTCAAACTAAATGCAGTCAAATCAGTGAATTTACTGAATGACGTTGAAATTAAGATTAAGTTTATTTGTCCTTTTCAGGAAAATTGTTTTCACATTCCATACAAACCCCAAGAAACATTCACAGATCACACATTCCCTAGCTGACCATTTTGGGGAGCTGTTGCATTTAACCTTAAATGCATGTATTGACAGAACCTGAAAATGGATCTGTTGTTTGTCCTCCAGGAAATTTGTGGTGCACTTACAGACTAAGGCCAAGTTTCTCTGCCTGTAAACTTGATTATACCATAACAAAATTAAGAGCAAAATTGGAGAGAGATGACAAGAATAACCTTAGAGCAAGATTGCAGTGTTGGCTGGCATTAATGCTGATCTGATATAACATCATGATGTCTTAACTGCTGTGACGACAGAAAATGAATCAGTAGGAATTGTGATTGTTGAAGTCATTTATCAAAACCACCGAACAGTTTCTTGTAGTAGCAGGAGATTTACCACCCTGTGATTTATATTCTGGTCATATGATAAGGTTTGGATTTTGCACTGGTTGTCAAACACACATAGGAAGATATAAATGCGCATACTGCCACTGACTTTTTGTCCAAATTTAAAGACAAATGTAATGTAAGTACCATGGATTCATACACCACTGTCAAACCTTTAATCTCTGTCCAGTGGTATTTAAATGAGTACTTTAACATTTTGGGAGCTACTTGTTTTGACATTGAGATTTAAATGAGCAGATCAATAAGGTTCTATTGTTTATTATTTGAATAGCCTGCTAGCTATTGATTGGTTGATTATGAAGGGGATACCAAGCCTGGCTCTGTCCAAAGGTAACAAAATAAAACTAACAGCAGTTTAAGGCTCACAAATCAACATGTTATATCTGTGTGGGGTTATGTGCTGCACGATTGTCAGCAGGAAATGGCAGTTAGAGAGTAGTGGAACATATTTCTTTAAAACAAATGAGCCTAACAAATCTTTTGAACAATGAAAAACTCTGTGTGCTCTGTATGCATTTTTGCACAGGTGCGTCGGTATTTCCCAAAGCCAATCAAGGTCCCATCCACTGAAGTGTTCAAACATCCAGTGTGGTCCACATGGGCTCTCCACAAATCATCTGTGACTCAGGAGAAGCTGCTGCGCTATGCTGCTGATATCACCAAACATGGCTTCTCTTGCTCCCATCTGGAGCTGGATGACCGCTACACCGCTGACTATGGAGAGTTTGACTTTGACCCGCAGAAGTTCCCCAATGCTAGCGGGATGTTCGACAAACTCAGAGAGGATGGGTTCCAGGTGTCGCTCTGGACACATCCTTTCATTAACTATGATTCCATTAATTTTGGTGTTGCTGTGGAAAAGGGCTTGTTTGTTCGGGAGCCGAGTGGCGAGCTGCCTGCTCTGGTTCGCTGGTGGAACGGTATTGGAGGAATCTTGGATTTCACCAACCCAGAAGCCCGAGAGTGGTACTCCTCCCACCTGCGCTTGCTCAAAACCCGCTATGATGTGACCTCGTTCAAATTTGATGCAGGAGAGACAAGTTACCTCCCCCAGCAGTTTAGCACCCTGGTCCCACTTTCCGACCCCTCCACTTTCACCCGCCGCTACACAGAGATGGCCATGCCGTTCAGTGAGCGTGCTGAGCTGAGGGTGGGTTACCAGAGTCAGAACATCTCCTGCTTCTTCAGGATCATTGACAGAGACTCAGTGTGGGGTTATGAGCTTGGCCTAAAGTCCATCATCCCAACTGTTCTGACTATTAGCATTCTGGGCTACCAGTTTGTGTTACCCGATATGATAGGAGGAAATGCATACCCCAACCGCACCACAGGTATGAGACTCCATTACATATGGCTACAGAGAGTTTTAGATCTGGTCCTAATCTATCTCTGATGCCTGCTTTTTCTTTCAGGGGGCTTAGATGGTAACAGTGGTCTTCCAGACAGAGAGCTGTACATCAGATGGCTGGAGCTGTCAGCTTTTATGCCTGCCATGCAATACTCTATACCACCCTGGGCATATGACAGTGAGGTGAGCAGCAGATTAAAGAGGATATGTCTTACAGTTGGAAAAAAAGTTTTTATACGATGAGATGTTTTGTTATTTCCTGTGGTTAAATTCAAGTAAGTGTGTAAAACACAGTTTCAAAAATGTTTATTTAATTTATTCAGTAAAGGTGCGTTTCAAACCTAAATTGGCTGCTGACACTGAAATAGGAGATTGAATTCTTAATTAAAATATAAATGTTTGAGTATTATACAGAAATATATGTGGTTGATCTTGTTTAACTAACATTATTATGGAAAGCACGATGACTAATTGAATCATAATTTATTACATAATTGCATATATGAATTTCTAACAGAACTAACATTTCTATTGCTGCTGACTTAAATGTGCCTGCTCAGTCAGTCAGCCAGCCATCATCCTGTACAGTGATGCTAACACTGTATCTTTTCAGGTGGTACAAATAGCACAGAAGTTCACAGAGCTTCATGAGACTCTGGTGGCTCCAAGGGTTCTTGAACTGGCAGGTGAGGTTCTCGATACGGGAGACCCCATCATCAGGCCCCTTTGGTGGATCGCCAATGATGACGAGGCGGCCTACAAGATTGACTCTCAGTTCCTCATAGGGGATGATCTGATGGTGGCCCCGGTGTTAGAGCCAGGAAAGCAGGAGAGGGACATCTACCTGCCTGCAGGACGGTGGAGAAGCTACAAGGGGGAACATTTTGATAAAGGCCCCATTTACCTGACCGACTACCCCGTCGACCTGGATGAGGTAGCTTTCTTTACATGGGTTCACTGAACACTTTTCAGAGTGAAACACACACACACACACACACACACACACACATATACATACGGTATGCATACGGTACAGCACATATACATTCTTGTGAGCACACATGCCAAGAAATAGAGGCAAATGTTTGTTTTTCAAAGGGAAATGACCACTAGGGATCTGTTGCCCCAGCAGAATGTGACTTTTGGTAAAGATTAAGCTCACGTTTTCCTGACCTGCCCTTTATCTGGACTTCCGCAAATTTTAACCGTCCACCCAAAGAATTAGATTGTTCCATCATAAATCTGATCCTCATCCTCATGTGCCTTCCACAGCCAATAGTAAAACCGATCTCAGATTGTATCACTACCACAGTCTTCCATCGAATGGACATATAGATTTAAATTTTTCTTCAAAGCATGAGTCCTCTAGCTAGATTGGTTTTCGCTTTAGTGAGAGTTGGATTTATTTTATTCTGTTCAACCTGAATTTCTGGGCAGACTGAATATCTGTGAGACAAGGTAAGGGACTATTGGACAGGGGTGGGCACTTAACTGCCGATTAAAATGCACTCTTGAATCGGACAGACACACCTGAGTTTAGAGGACATGTCCGACCTTATGTGACTACTGCTACAGCTGTATTGTGATGTAACATTCTCAATTACCTGTTAAAGCAAACTTGCATTAATGAGTAAAGCTAAACTAGTCCTATTTGTTTAGTTTTATCAACACTACTGATTTTGCTTTCTTTTGATTCATGGATATTGTTTGAGTGTATATATACAGTAAATAAATGTGACTGGGTTTAGGTTACTCACTTGTACTAAAACACTATGTGATCAACAGGCTGACCATGGATATTACTATGTCAACTTTTCCCTGACCTGCAGTGCCATTCTGTCAGTTCAGTGCCAAAATTTCTGGTATGTTTTATTTTCATCTGACTTCACAGCTCAGGGTAGAAACAACAACAACACTTGATTAAATTTATTGATCCACAGCAAGACATAGATTTATTATATAACTGCTGCTGGTTTGCCTTTTAAAATAAGAGATGCCATATTTTCCTGTGCTGTCCATGTCTGCCTTGTGACTTTAATTTGCCTTATCAGTTGAGCTAGAATGTGCCAGCCTTAGCACAGAGAATTGTTATGGGAGTAGAGTATCTTTGGTATTAATAGAATGATCTTATGGTAGTTTTTGTGTTGCTTTCCTGCACTCTTGATGCCACCAAAAGATGGAGCCAAAGGTAGAAATGTTGCAAAACTTACACAGTGCAATTAGAGAAAATATAGAATGCATCAAACATATGTCACTGTGGCAGGCATATGGAGACAAAATGACAATGCTGCCATATTTTCACAGTGCTTTTATATTTTATTGTCTGTAAAGAGATTACAAATTGCAAAATGTGAAATCTGACATAATGTGTATTAGAGGTAATTGAAAGGTGCCAAAGCACTGAATAATTGTATTGCATTTTCCTTATCCATTGATAGACTAAACAGTATGGTTGATATTTTGTGAAGAGCTTCCAAAGGCATCAGAGGAATGTGTATCCATAAACGTCACCAAAGCTGAGGTCAGATATCTTCTCATGACAACAACATGCTCAATTTCACACTGGTTACATTATATATTAAATGAATCTGTGTTAAAGTTCCTGAGAACTAGACTGAATTAGGATCATGCTTGTGATCTGCGTCACTGTAGGTTGACTTAATTTGCTTATGAGACTGTCTGAATGTCAGTGTTTCCCACCTGTAAAAAGAAAGGGTAGCCTGATGCTGTCTCTTTATAAGTAGAGGATATATTGGCAGGCCCAAGCATCAAAAATAATAAAAAATAAATATTCAGTCAGATTGCTGTCTGATACAGAGCAAACCAAATCTTTTCTTCATGTTATGTGTCAGAAGTTGTTATGGTGCTGGCTGACCTTTGACCTTTTCTGAACTTTGCACCGCAGCATGTTGCAGCGATGAGTTTTAAAATTAAAAAAAAATTAAAATCACTCAACATCCAAAATCTTTTTGCATGCTTCATTACTCCTCGGGATCAACCACGTCCTCCACTGATTTGTTCATGATTATTCATGTTTATGCCCTGTTGTCACTCATGTCTCTAAGTAGGCCTTCATGACTAAGCTTTAAATGGTGTGTCAAAGGCAGACCTGAAGTTATTAAACACTTCAGTCATTGATCAAATTGTGTGTGTTGTAGTCATTCACTGCTTTTAAGAATTGATTTAATTTTTTTTATTGTACAAATTTGCTAAGGGTAAAAGTAAAACATTCTCAGCTCAGCTGTGGCTGTGGCACAGCAGTGTGGTGTGCTACACAGCAGTAAGGTTTCTGTGGGGGTACACATACACATTGGTCTATGATGTTAATGAAGAGCACAGCATGTGATATAAGGGCTTCAGGTGAAGTAACTCACCTTTCACACTGAGGGATTAACAGTGTTGAGGGGAAAGGTGGCTGGAGGTGTAACTACAGCATGTGTAATCCATGGAGGTGACCTGCCTGGTGATAGTTTACTTCTCTGTGGGGAATATTTCATGGCACACATTGTGTTACTAAATACCAATCAATAATGGCTTGAATCATAAGGTTTGTTTACCATCAACTGTGGTTGATGGTAAACATGGACAACCTGATGGACAACCTGGTGGACAACCTGGTGAACAACCTGGTCAACATTAACTGACAGTGACAGTTTTAAACCACCAGTAACAGGAGGTGGCAGTGTTGTAATACATAGTTATTTGGCATGTCTTTTGCCATGGAACACATGCACGTGTGTGCAGCAGCCTTCATCAATGCCAGTGGTCTCAAGCTGTTCACTGATAAACAGGTGCCAATAATGGGCCAAGAAATGGGGCTGTGCACCACCAAAATGTGCAGAGCAACTTCATGGTAGCAAGCATGCATGTAAACTGTGCAGGATTTAAAACACTAAAATAATCTGTATGATTTAGGACACTGGATCCTTTCAAAGGTTTTCAGGATATGCACAATGTCTTATGAGAAACAATGAATTCAAACATCAGGTGTGCTTTTTAGAGAACTCCACAAAATCTCTTTAATGTTCCATGTTTGTGCAGAATTTAATATGTATGCCTACTTAGTACAGGAGATACGAGTGGACTCAAATAATTAAATCATGAGCTGGCACAGTGTAGTGTTGTAGTCAAGACCACCTAACTCAAGACCGAGTCAAGACCAAGATCAGAGTGGAGAGTGTATGTATGGAGAGTGTCAATGGCTGTGATGGCTTGGGGGAAGAAACTGTTGTACAGTCGGGTGGTTCTTGCTCAAATGCTCTGGAGCCTTGTAACAGATGGTAAGGGTTTGAAGAGGTGGTGAGAGGGGTGAAGGGGATCAGTCATTATATTGATGGCCTTTCTGATACACCAGTCTGTCTATATGTCAGTTATGGTGAGGGAGACACCCGTGATTTTTTTCTGCTGCACTCACTATTCCCTGCAGGGACTTCAACTGAACAGATCCTGTGCCAGACCGTGATGCTGTGTGTTAGGATGCTCTCAATGGTTCCTCTGTCAGAGGTGGTCCTTGCTAGTTTTATGCCCTGGGCGAACACCTGAGTCAAGACTGACATGATGTAAACAAATTCACATAGATGTATGCACAGGTTCATCACATTTTCACATGACCCAATAAATTACATGTAGCTATGTGGGTCTATATTAATTTTATGAATGAAATACAATTTATTTGGAAGCAGCAGTTGTGTGGCCTGGGATCACGGAGGTATAATATAAACTGGGATCCATCGTCAGAGGTCAGTCCTTCCCTCGCCCCCCTCCCCCTTGCTTTTCCTCTGAGACTCTGATACAACCTCTGCAGTTGCAAGTTGATCCCCCACCCCCTCCCTCTTCTGACACACACAACCTGTATACATGACTCCCAGCAGCAAGTTGACGTGACAATCGGGGCACCCCAGCACCCACTCCACTAACTTCACGTGGAAATGTGCAGTATGTCTACACCTGGCGAGTTTTGTTTTGTTTTTTTGTTTTTTTGGGTTTTTTTTGGAGGGCGCTCATGCCCTCACATAGATTGCGCCCTGGGCGGTTGCCCACATTGCCCATAGCAAAAACTGTCTCTGTCCTCTGTAAAATGTAGCCATGATGGATGGAGGGGAATTTACCTTTTTCAGTCTCATCAGGTAGCTGCTGGGCTTTCATGGTGAGAGGTCAGATCAGTAGTGTGCAGTAATATCGGTACTGTACTCTCTCAACTGTGGTGCCATTGATTGTCAGCAGGGTGTGCATGCTGCGACCTCTTCTGAAGTCAACAGCCATCTCCTTGGTTTTCTCCTCATTTAAGGAGAGGTTGTGTGGCACCACATGATCAGTTGCTCCACCTCCTCATTGTACAGTGAGGCCCACCACTGCTGTGTTATCTGCAAACTTTATGATATGGGTGGAGCTGCCTCTGGCCGAGCAGTCATGTATTAACAAGGTGAACAGGAGTGGGCTGAGCACACAACCCTGAGGGGAGTTGGTGCTCAGAGTGATGGTGCTGGGTGTTTTGCCTCCTATCCTGCATGACTGTGGCCTGCAGGTAAGGAAGTCCCGTAACCAGTTGCGGAGAGGTTTGTTGAAATCCAGTGTGCCCAGTTTCCCTATCAGCTGTTGTGGGATGATGGTGCTAAAAGTGGCGCTGAAGTCAATGAACAACATTCTGACATGCATGTTCTTTTTTTCGAGGTGAGTTTGTGCCAGGTGCATAGGCAAGGCAAGGCAAGGCAATTTTATTTGTATAGCCCGTTTTTACAAACAGTTTGTCTCAAAGGGCTTTACACAGCATTATGACAACATCCTCTGCCCTTAGAGCCTCACATCAACTGAGGAAAAACTCCCAAGAAAACCCTTTAACAGGGAAAAATGGAGGGAGCAACAGAGGAGGGATCCCTCACCCAGGACGGGCAGACGTGCAATAGATGTTGTATACAGACAAGAAAACAATTTACAACATGGAATATAGAAAACATGGAAATGGAATCAGTCAGTTAACGAAAAATGAAAAATGATGGAGGAAGCTCCTGGTGGGCAGGGAGGGAAGGCCAGCTTAATGGGACTACTGGACGGCAGACAGGGTCGTGAGCAGGGAGTGTGACCGGTTTAACAGCAGGAGAAAGGAGGTGATGGAGGCGGCGGTTGGTTGGTTGGTGCAGGGGGATGGAGCTCTGAAGAGATCTGTGGAAACACAGAGAGAGTGCGAGACACCAAGGCCAGACAACAAAGTGCAACAAAGCAGTGGATACAGCATCATCAGTGGACCTGTTGGCTCGATATGCATATTGGTGGGGGTCCATGGTGGGGGGCAAGATGTTTCTGATGTGCTGCATGACTAGCCTCTCAAAGTATTTCATGATGATGGCTGTCAGTGCAATGGCATGATAGTCATTTAGGCATGTTACAGGGGACTTCTTTGGCATGGGTATCATGGTGGCATCACTGGCAGAGACATCAGCGTTAAAAAAAAAAAAGCAGAAATTGCTCACATTAGTTATGATTTCCTTTGGACTTGAAGACAAACCATCCCCAGGAGGTTTCACTAACATGCAGATAAACATTACGCTCTTAAACAAAAGTTAAGCTCATTTTAATGCAGTGGTTTTAATTATCCATGCACTGTTTTCTTGTCTGTACACAACATCTGGAGAAAGTACCGGCCCTGTGGAAGACCTCCTGTGTGGTCCCGGTACCAAAGACTGCACGCCCCAGGGAGCCTAACCACTTCAGGCCTTGACCTCCCACCTGATGAAGACCACGGAGAGGATCATACTCTGGCATCTGCGACCGCTGGTGAGCACATGGATGGACCCCCTGCAGTTTGCTTCCCGGCCTGGCATCGGGTTGGACGACGCAGTGATTTACACTTAAGCCCCAAATTATTCATACCCCTGTCAAATACAAGGGATTTCTTCATTTTTTCACTCACAAATTAGTATTTCACCTCAGTTTTTACTTAAGTAGGACACAAAAGAAAGTCTGAAGCCATAACCGATTTGTGTTTAGATAGAATGTGTAAATAAACATCTTTAACAGGGTGAAAACAAAAAATCACACTGTCCAAAATTATTCATACCCTGTCTCAATAATCAGTTGCATACCCCTTATTTTTTATTACAGCCTCCAAACGATTTTTATAATTGCTCACAAGCTTCTTGCAAGTATCGGCAGGACTTCTGGACCATCCCTCCTTTGCAAATGTTTCCAGATCTTTGAGGTTAGAGGGTTTCTGTGCTGTCACCCGTTTCTTGAGCTCCATCCATAGGTTTTCGCTGGGGTTTAAATCAGGACTCTGACTTGGCCACTTCATAACGTTAATATCAATGTCCTGGAACCATTTCTTCACCACCTTGGCTGTATACTTCGGCTCACTGTCCTGCTGATAGGTCCAATACTCCCCCAGGTTCAGGTTCTCTGCTGCCTGCTCGAGGTTTTCTTCAAGAATCTTGATGTACTGCTCTTTCCTCATGATTCCATCCACTTTAACCAAGTTGCCAGGCCCATTTGCTGAAAAGCAGCCCCACAGCATGATGCTTCCACCTCCATATTTAACAGTAGGTACTGTGATGAAAGCCACATCTCTGTGGCCAAAAAGCTCAATTTTTGTTTCATCTGACCACAGAACAGACGACCAGAAGCTTTCATCTTTCTTTAAGTAGGTCTTTGCAAAGGTCAGACGAGCTTTTACATGCTTTGGTTGAAGCAGGGGGGTCTTTCTTGGTCAACGTCCATAGAGGCCATTTTGGTGCAGTATCCGCTGGAGTGTCTGCCTTGATAGAGTCACACCACTTGAACTCAGTTCCTTCAGGACAGCCTTGGTAGTAGTCCTTGGATTGTTTTCAACATCCTGCTTGATCTTTCTGGCAAGCCGAGGTGACACTATTGACACTTTGCCATGGCAAGTCTTGTGTTGACTTGAAAATGACTGAAATGTCACAAGCAAGTCGACTTTTATAGTCTGAAAACTGGTTAAAAAACAAAATACAACAACTCAGCAACATTGAGAACAATATTAAACACTTTAGACCCAGAGACGACGGTTCGTTTGAATATCCTGTAGCTATCGGTCTTTGTATCACTGGGGTATGAATAATTTTCAGACTTTCTTTTGTGTCCTATTTAAGTAAAAACTGAGGTGAAATACTAATTTGTGAGTGAAAAAATGAAGAAATCCCTTGTATTTGACAGGGGTATGAATAATTTTGGGCTTAAGTGTACCTGGTGCACAGATCACTGTTGCACCTGGAGAACACTGGGAGCGCTGTGAGGGTCATGTTCTTTGACTTCTCCAGTGCTTTTAATACCATCCAACCATCACTGCTGAGGGTGAAGATGGAAGGAGCGGGGGTGGACCAACACCTGGCTGCATGGACCACAGACTACCTCACCAACAGACCACAGTATGTGAGGCTCCAGCACTTTGTGTCTGATGTGGTGCTGTGCAGCACAGGAGCCCCTCAGGGCACAGTGCCCTCTCCCTTTTTCTTCACCCTATACACCTCAAATTTCAACACAACTCATCACACTGCCACATCCAGAAGTTCTCTGACGACACAGCCATTGTTGGATGCGTATCTGAAGGGAACGAACTGGAATACAGACAGGTCATCAAGGACTTTGTCAACTGGTGTGAGCTCAACCAGCTCCAGCTGAACGCCAGTAAGACAAAGGAGATGATGATCGACTTCCGGAGGAAAACACCACACTTCACTCCGGTGAACATCCAGGGGGGAGACATCGAGGGGGAGGGGAGAACTACAAATTCCTGGGTATTCACCTAAACAACAAAATGGACTGGACTGACAACACCCATGCCCTCTACAAGAAGGGCCAGAGTCGCCTCCATCTTCTGAGGAGACTGAGGTCCTTCGGAGTGTGCAGGGCTCTTCTCAGGACATTTTATGACTCTGTGGTAGCTTCTGCCATCTTTTACGCTGTGGTCTGCTGGAGAGGAGGCAGCACGGACAGAGACAGGAAGAGACTCAATAAACTGATTAGGAGAGCTAGCTCTGTTCTGGACTGTCCATTGGACCCCATCGAGGAGGTGGGTGAGAGGAGGATGTTAGCCTAAGCAGCTCCTTCAGTGGCAGACTGTTACATCCACAGTGTAAGGAGCGCTACCGCAGGTCCTTCATTCCTCACTCAGTTAGACTTTACAACACCTGCACAGCCTGAATTCTGTTGTAGCTTACTTTTTCTTTTTTTTTTTCATCTGCTCATTTCATTCATAATGTGAAACAGCTGTTCACCATGTGCAATATCCTTTCTGTGCAATAGTACTTAGCTATTTATTCTGTACATTGTTGTGGTATACTGTATATATGTTGTAAATTTGTGTATGAGGGTATATTGTATATTTTTGTTGTCTTTTATGCTGCTGCAACAAGTAAATTTCCCCACTGTGGGATAAATAAAAGTATTCAATTCAATTCAATTCATCTATTGCACGTCTGCCCGCCCTGGGTGAGGGATCCCTCCTCTGTTGCTCACCCTGAGGTTTCTCCTGTTTTTTCTTGGGCGTTTTTCCTCAGTCGATGTGAGGGTCAGAGGTCAGAGGATGTTGTTATGATGCTGTGTAAAACCCTTTGAAACAAACTGTAAAAAAACGGGCTATACAAATAAAACTGCCTTGCCTTTTTGCCTAAAGACTGCAATTTTGTTTTCCACTCCTCCACCACCACCACCACCCAAGTCCCCCTCACTGTAAACTGGGTCTTGTATTAATAGGCCCTGGTGTATTAAGTAATGATGATGATGACATTTTGCCAAGCATCAAAGCTGACTCTCCACACTATCAGCAGTGACCACCTTACTGCCCCACCTAAATACATATTTGCAAGTGGCATATCTCTGCTGTCAGCCATGAAAAAAGAGAGAAAATATCTTGATAAAAAGACACACTGTTTTTTACAACAAGATGAAAAACCCATATACTTAGTCTATTTTAAATATACATTTACCACATTTTTGTTCCCTATTCAAAAACCTGAAAAAAATATCTGCTGTTGTTTTTTTTTGTTTTTTTTGGTTGCAGACCACAGAGATATGTTCCTTGGAGATATGTGGTTGGGAGGGGGCAGTAAGATGTTACATGATGATAACCAGAGGGTGGACAGTCAGTTAAAGTGCTGCATTAAAATATATGCACTTATACTTCACTTTCAATTTTCATGCACCATCCTTCCAAAACATCAGGCTGATGGTGCTGATAGAGGATGAAGCCCAAGCAGGTGCACTCTATGAACTTCACATTATCACAGAGGAGGAACACAGAGAGTTACACTCACTCACTGTAAGACACACGCTTCTGTATTCCTTAATGAAACCTTAGGTCAGTAGTTTTGTAAATTAAGAGGAAGCAATTTATTGTACTCCTTTAATGTCTTGATGACATTTAGAGCTTTTAATCATACATATATTTTCAGATCAATATAAGATACAAGGATTTGAGGCTACATAACCGCCTAACTTTAAATCTATGATGTTCTGTCTAATCGGTGGTATTTCTAGGGACGGTAACATCTTTGCTGTGATACAGAGGCAGAAAATAATGTTTAATTCAACTCCACTTTTAACTACATTACAATTTAACATCCCTCACTTTCACCCCGCATTTCAAAAAACTGTGTAAATGATAAACTGTAACTGATATTAAAATACTGGAATATTATTTTGTTATTTTGTCACGGAAATTCATAGTTTCTTTATTAGTCTGCAAGGAAGCATTTCACATTGGTGAGTGTTAAAAAATACAAAACACATCAAACAGGAAATCCAAAACACAAATGACTGTTAGTCTGTGTTACTAAAGACATCAACAATTACCAATATAATTTATTGATTTGCTCACAATTTCTCACATTGTCAGTTTCTCACAAGTCTTGTTTTGTCACTCAACGTCTTAGCTTCCTAACAAAGCACTGATTTGCTGCACTTAATAGTCAACCATAATGTAGTTTTACTCAATTAACTCTAATAATTAAACTGAGGTTTAATCTGTCACTGGTGTTGAGTCATACAAATCTGGTAAAACAAAACAAAACAAAACAAAACAAAGAGGGTAAAATATTCTCAGTTGTAGCTGCTGCAGAGCCTCAGAGAAAAAATGTGGTGATGGCCGAGGACACCAGCAGGAGGACTGCACTGGAACCAGTGGCTGTGGCACTGTTACATAAATCCGCTTCACAGCAGTACATGTGTTTTGTACAGGTGAAACTTGTTCGACAACCCTTTACAATGGTACCTGTAGAACACAAAGTAAGAAGAACCTCAGACATTCACTACAGCAATATGCCAGCTCTGACTGTTTGATCGATCAGCTGTTTACAAGAGTGTGGTATTAGATATCAATTATCATGGCAGACAACATACCTGTGTCATTGCGGGAGAAACAGCTGTTCAAGGGATGTGGACAATTTGAGATCCGTGTGCAGGATTTAGGGTCATGAGTTGCACATGAGTAACATTTTAATCCACATGCTATACAGAAAACAAACACATGGTTTAGGATGCACTAAACAATCACCAATGTCCCCTTGAACACCAGCTCTGAAAATATTCCACCAAGACAACAATGAAACATGCCAATTTTCAATTACAGTCCATCTTCTTTAAACCTTCTAAGAGAATGCCAAACGGCTTTTTCTATACCACTGTAGAAGTGTTGTAAATGGAAGTTTCAAAATCATCAGTCCAAAAAATAGCACAGGTTGAACATTTTAATTTCTTTGTGTTGCATTGTTGAGCCAAGACCCTTGAAACTCCAGCTTTACTCACCTGTGGACAGAATCAAAGACAGGATCAGAGCACCATAAAGCCGCATCATGAGCAGAGAGAAAAGAGTCTTAATCAAGTGAGAGGAGATCATTCGAGAAGGTGTGCTCTCAAATCCCTCCTTTTATAGTCCACTCTCACAGTCCTCTCTCAGTGCATGTCCTCAAATGACCTCCTACCGAGGAACCTTACAACCCCCGCTCGATAGATATGAGAGCTGAAATTGAAATCAGATAATTTTTTGCAGCAACAAATCTCCTTTGTGTAACATAAATGTTGCATTTACAAATAAATTGATAACTACAGTCACATGACATTACACATTACCTTATGTTTAATTTGCATGTGGAAATGAGAGAAATATTAAAGCTAAACTAGAATGAAATATTGTAGTATTAATGTAGTTTGTTCCCAGCTCTCAGGAAGACACGTGCACCTAAATTATTATTATTTCCTTTTTTCTTGTCTATTTTTCGGAAATGCTGTCTTACCTAATTCACTCAGTTTTCTAAGGCAAGGCTACTTGAAGAATGCCAGCTGTGAACTTTGAAAAGTCTGTACCTCGGTGCCATCTTGTGGCCAGTCTTGATAGAATTTAAACCAAAATAAATAGTTTTGCACCTTATCACATTTATCCATTTCAATATCCAAGTAAAATCTACAGTTTATATATATATATGTTATTGTTGGAATGGTGAAATTAAATTAGCTACCTCTGCTTTGCCTCTCACTTCTCACTTTTTTTCAACAGCTGCTAATCACTAAAAATATTAAGGATAGTCTATATATAATCACACTAATCTTGACTTAAGTATTATTACTGATGAAGTGTATAGTTGCAAACACACAAACACAATGTGCCAGTGAAGAATATCCATCCATCCATCCATCCAAGGTCAGGTTGATTTATCCCTGCAATGCTTTCCACCTCATCCTGGTTGATATAAAGAAGGCTGCTCTAACAGTTGAGAGAGCACACTTGTATTTCAGCACACCCTTGTGCCATTTGACATAGAGGGCTTCAGATTTTGACTTGTTCTAATTTTGCTTCAATCTCCTGCAGGTTTTCTCTGGGGCTTGTGTCTCCTCAGTGAACCAGGGTGTATACCTCTTTAACTGTCTAACTTTAGTGGAGCAACTGAGTGTAAGAGACTAGACAGATAAATTTACCAGTAAAGATGTCCACAGAGTCAATCCCTACCATGGGAGAACTTAGGACCTTCGGTAGTTTCTCAGCAAGGGCAGTGACAGTTGCTGGACCAATGTGCTGAGTGTCTCCTTGAATATAATAAAGATGTGAGTAGGGCACTAGTGGGTCTATAAAAAGTTTATGCAAATTATGTTAGAAAAAAAGATGTCCCATTAATATGCCCACCTATTTGAATGTAATTAGGACTACAGCTTCATATAAAAACTAACAATTATATTAATGTTTTGAAGTGGGGTTGAGGTAGGTACACGATAGGCATACCGCCTCTCTTTATCAAAGGTCAAGAGGTCACAAAATGTAGAAAGATACATCCTCAGGGGGCTGAAGTAACCAAAGGCCATAGCTTCATCTGGTTTGTAGTTGTCAAGTGTTGGGACACAGCCCATTCTAAATGCAGGACAAGACCACATGGCTTGTTTTGTTCCACAGACAAAGGAAAAACTCGAGCATCCTTCACCTTTTCACACCTAGGTGTGAAATCCCAACTTCCGACCTTCATTGGTGACTGTATGGCCCAGGACCTTTGATGTCACCAGGCCATAGTGAGTGCCTACCAACAGACTCAAGGACAAACACCAACTAGCATGACGCAAGGCCTGCTAGTTGAGTAAACAAGCAACGGAGCCACAAAACAAACCAGAAGAAACAAGCAATCAACTCTGCAAGTAGAACCAAGGACTCTCCTCAGAATTGAACCACACAGCCAGGATGGCTGTAGTTCATAGGACACGGACACAACAACTGGACTTTGCAGCCACAGCAGGACCTGCAACCACAGGATTTCAGCCAGCACCAACATCTTCTTTTCTATGTGACTTGGTAATGTAACTGGGCCTAGTTAGTTTACCTTGCACACACCTTGACTAGAATGCATCAACTGTGCCAATGTATGTATTGACTCAAATCAGTAATACCTGAGCTTTGTTGTTTGCTCTATTCATAGTCAGAACTTGTGGCTTACATCCAGTTTACACCTGGCATTAACATGCATTTTCAGTGATCGGATTGCAATCAAATAGTGCTTGACTACATGTACAGGTGTATACGCACCCAGGATGCATTGAGGACGGATTGTGAGCCATTCGGCCAAACCACCTCCAAAAGTGGTCAGGGAGACATTGTGACCACATTGAACACAAGTATAAACGGTAATGCATCCTGTATCTACTATTTATTTTCTTTTTTAATTTACCCGCGCAAACATGTGATTGGATCTCAATCGGATCTCAATGTGGACACTGTAGACGCATGCCAGACGCATGTAAATACTATCCAGCCAAATTGTATCCAGATACAATTTGGATAGGAGACACATGTTAATGCCAGGTGTAAATGGGTTGTTAGTGTTGAACAAAGGAATACACCTTTGTTCACCTTCCCCACATCGCATGTGGTTGGCCCTAGAGGCCATCTTGGATTTAACTATTTGGTTATAGCTCCTACTTCACACCTCACACAGACACATGTAACTTGCTTAGTTTTATGTTTTGTTATTGCATTTTCTACATGTGTCCCAATAAACTTACTTTTAAACTTTGCTTGCCTGTTAATGTTTTACAAGATTGAGTTATGCCAACCTCTACACTGTAGAACTCTTAAATCCTTCAACTTTGCCACTATTAATAAGGTAATTTTGGTTATCGTTATTATAGTGATTATTGATATTTTGATATTAATATTTTACTGATTTAACAGCCAATAACCCTCACAAGTGCACTGTAAATAGCGCCCTCTATGTGAGATAGAGCCCAACATTTATGGTTCATAACATTAATTGGCGCTGCCTGTATGAGTGTGTCTGAGGCATCTTAGAATCCACTAATAATTGGTGCTTCTGTGTGAGGCATCATATTATTGTAATTAGTTGAGGTGCAAAACCCCAACACAAGTGACTGTGCTCTGCAGCTGTGGATAAGGAAATGACCCAGTCATCCATTAAGCAGAAGGTCTGTGATTCAGTTTCTGGCTTCGCATTCAACTTGGGTAAGATACTGCACCTACTGGCATGTGAGTGCATGCAATGGTTGAAAAGAGGTAACTGTATAGAAATGTGTTTAAATGGGTGTATGAGGCCTGTGAGAAGTGATCTTAATGGTGAAGAAGTGCACTACGTTTACCATTGGAATGAGTTATTTCTTAGTTTTTAGCGTAAGTTCTTCGATTTTTCAAATCTTTTTATGAAAGCATGTTATTTGTTTGTCACAGCTCAGACGCCAAGAAAGTGTTAGTAAAGTGATCACATACAGTACTCTGTTATTCCAGGCTATTCCCTCATGAAGTGAGGTGTTGGCTGGTTGGAACCAGTGGCTGTCTGCACAGACAAGGCCTCCATTATACTTAGAGGACTGTGCTCCATGGGTGTTTTTTTTTTTTCCATCAGGCATCAGTTATAAAGTTGCTTTTCATGCTAATGACACACAAGGTCCATGTCTGTTTGAGTGATTGGACAGCAGAATCATTTTAACAGAGAGATAAGATTAGATATTTTATTAGTTGCACTTAATTTTATTAAGAGGGATGAAAATAACTGAGGCCAATGTAAAGGATGTTTATCTTGGAAACTAAAGATTATGCTTCACACCCTCTAGCATACATTTCTAAAAAGCATGATTGTTTTCTCAAGTTGTGTGCTCAAGCACATATTTGCATTTAGGTCAGCGTGGTGTGGCACAAAGAGGGGCAGAAATGAACGGCAGCCTGAGACACAGAGAAAAAAGTGTAAGAAACTTCAATCAGGCACGTCATGTCAGACTTTATCCACTTCTGCATCATGCTGACAGACAGTTTTTAATTCTTACTCTGAATTCACTGAGCCAGTGACACGTTCACAAATGTTCTTAGGTTTGCAAGGCATGCCTTATCTCAAATAAACACTTGTAACCTCACACAACATTCAAAGGTATTCATCCTGCCATCCGTTTATACCACATGAACTAAGAAAGGTTGCCCACCTATTCTACAGGTCAGTCAAGATATGAGGCACTCTTTCTCTAACTCTCTGCATTCATATCATACTAGTTCATTACACAAACTATATTTTTCTCTCCACTGTAATGTGGAAAATTATTGAATAAGGAGATCCGCAGACCTCTTCAAAAGTGTCTTTACAGGCAAATGAAATCAGTGGTCCTGGAAAATGTCCTTCCTGTTTCCTTTCTTACACTCTGCCTCCCTGAATGACCTTTCTGCCCGGGGCACACGGACCACCTCTGAGCAGTCTGGATACAAATGGACGTGTGGTCCTTCATGCATGTCCTTGATGAAGTTCTGATTTTCTGGGTAGCTGGTTTCAGTAGACCAGAGGCCATTGCTATGAAGTGAGTTTAACATACCCAGGATAACTCAGTTATCTGGGTTGACTGAACACTGAGCAGGCTGGGTGAAGCTGGCTATCAAACTGTTCAGTTAACTTTGAGTTTCTCTTTCTGGCTCTGAGCTTGTTCGTGTGAGAGAGACACAATTGTTAATTAAAAACAACATACTCAGACATGGTCAGAACCATGAGCAGCATGACTTATGAATACGTTTCTGAGTATTTTCATTTTTTCCTCATAGGATTTATATTCATGGAAATATTGATTAGTGTGAGGATTGTGCATTGCAATCTTGAAAGAATGAGCCATAATATTAATACTCTGAGTGGAGAGGGTTGATCTGGAAATTTTGATTTTTCAATTTAAAAAACATCAACGTCTTGCTGAAAGAGAGTCATTCACAGACTTGGAGGATGACACAGTAGCTCTTTTTCAGGATGAGGTCTTAATGAGCCTGGGCAAAAGAAAAATAAACAGCTCAGCTTGGACTGTGTCCAAAATACCAGAGCACAGAGAAAGAATGATGCTTATTGTTCATTGTGTACCTGCAGATAGACAGGCACGAAGGAGAGAGCACAGGGTTCGTATTCAGATTTCACCTGTCTTCTATAAATCCTCAGCCATGAATTGAGTTTATTGTGAGGAGCAGGCAAGCAGTCGATAGGAAAAACCACCAGTGACCTGCCACTCCAAAGATATTGACAGTGGAAAAAAGAGCACTGATTCTCCACCTCATAGAACTGTGCTGGAACAAGTTTGTACAATGACACAGGTCATCAGAGAGAAGAAATAGGAACATTAGAAAATATGTCCATCATCAGAGAGTTGACAAACACTCACCATGAAGTCTTTTCTCAGCTACACAGGAGCCTCAGTTCAGATGAAGAGTTGTTTCTTAAACAAAGAGATAGTCTGTTAAATAGTACTGATAATGATTCTTAACAAAGTGATTCCTAAAAGATAAAAACAAAGGGCATAAAAACAAAACAACCCAGCAATAAAACAATAAAACAGTCCTAACTGTATGACTAAAATAGAATATCAAACAGAAATGAACACAGAAAGTTTTAATATTAGATTAGAGAACAGCCACAGAATCAGCAGACCTAAGTAATCTCAGCAAGTTAACTGTTCCTGGGGTTAGGGGCTTGGATTGCAAAGAAACAAGCAGAGGACCACTGCCTGCTGATCTGCTCATGCCAGGCTCATAAGTTAAAAGGTCTTTAATACAGCCTGGGGCTAGATCATGTAGTGCTTAAGAAGTTAAGAACAAAATTTTTAAAGCAATACAAAAAGTAATGGGTAGGCGTGCCACAGTGTAGGGGGGCTACTGACTAACTGCAATTTCAGAAAAGGAGCCTGTGAGATCCTTCCATAAAGAACACTGCAGTAATGTAATAGCAATAGCAATAGCTCATTAGTAACCTTAACCAAGGCTGTCTCAACACATAAACATTGAGGGGAGGTGGTGAGCCAATGGCTCAGATAAGCCTGTAATAGTCGAAAATCACAGGAAATTAGAACAGAAACATGGATGTTAAAGTCACCAAGGATAAGGACTCTGAGGTATTTGGGAACAAGTGGGGACAGGAGCTCAGAAAATTCATTCATAAAACCATTATACATTAGAGCTCTGTATACGAGTATACACAGCACTGACTATACTATATAGCACTGACTACTATACTCTGAAGAATTCAATAAAAAACATTAAACTTAAGTGTATAAAAAGATACATGGAATCTTCAGACTGCTGCCTGGTCATGTGGTTTGTACCAACATGTATGACAACCTTATGACAGAAGTCACCTGGTTAAAAAAATAATAAATATTTTCTAGTTATAGATGCTGAAGCCTTTGTGTCAGCTTCTCCGCTGAGAAGCTGGATATTGAAGACCTCTCCCATATTGTCCTTTACAGGATTCCTTTAAAAGGTAACAGCTGATTAAGTATTTACAGCCAGTCAAACAGACAGAAACATGAGCTGATTCTATAGAGCCACCTGCTGTAGCTCCACCTCCTCCTCCTCGTCCTCCTCCTGCTGTGTTGTAAAATGATCTGACCTCATTTCAGCTTGTCTAAGCACTGGCTGGTAGATCAAGATTTACATAGTAACATGACAGAGGGGAACTACAAATATTGATTAGGTCTCTGCAGTTAAAATTAGTGCAGTCTACTCCAAATAAATCATTCATCAGTGGCATAATGTTTGTGTTAACGTGTGTTAATGAGCTAGAGAAATGTTGAGTCAGCTGAAGAATGAGGTTTAACTGTAAGAGGTGACTGTTGTTTTGTCAACCCTCACTGATACTATGTCATGTTACCAGGCAGGAATGTCAATCATTTTAATACATCATTATATCAATGCAAAAATACTGCCAATACTGAAATAGCCTCCCTCCTTAAAGATCTTGGCATGACTCACCCTCAACCAAGTGCTCGTCATCTGGTGTGTGAGAACAGAGACTGTTGTCGTCAAAAACAGAAAAAAACAAAACATATGAAGAAAAAGAATAATTTGTGACCTGGAGGAGTTTCTGTGGTGGTAGTAGTGATATTTCTATTCTTTCATTTATGCATCTACTAGTGGGCTGTTGGGGTTATAACAATAAATTACTTACATGCACATACAACATCACAATTACATATGGGTACAGTTGTTACTTTTGACTGTTACAATTAACAATTATCAGTATATATTGCTGTTCATGGTCCCTCTATCCTCCCTCTCTCTCCTGCCATTCACCCTCTAATCCAGACAGACATAGAGAGACTGTAAGAGTCATAGAAAGGAAGAGAAGTGGACGTCCTTTGGCCACATAACAACTTACTGAGACATTAAAAATGTTTTGTTAGCTTTTGTTTCAATACTTTGTTTGAGATGAAGAAATTACCATACCATACTTCTACTTAAACACCCTATTTTCATGATACAATATCACTGTAGCATGAACTTTTTACATTTTTCATAAATTTCACACAAAATTTGAATATCCCTAACTATCATATTCCACACTGTGGGAAGGCCTTTTCCTTTCTCTTTCTGTATCCTGTACCCGCACGTGTCATTAAGTTGTTTGACTAATGAGCTAATTTGTCCATTCTGGCCAAAAGGGAGCATTCAACAGTGAATCAATCCACCTAGACTCTCAACTTTTGAAAAATGTTCACAGCCTGGTAGAAACAGTTTGGCCTCTATTGCTAACTTCCTCCTTGATGACATAATTCATTAACTTCACTAATCATACAACTGATGCAAAATCCTGCTATAAACAAATGAGTGTTCAGACATATGACTTACTCAGACCATTTCAGGACATGCAACCTATAACAGTATCATTTTTTTATTGTTTTTTATTTAGAAATAAATAAATGATCAAAGATCAGAATCATTTCACTCTGAACTATATTCAAACCCATTGTTTTTTTCAATCAACAAGAAAAACAGATTTTTACAGACACACAACAGTAACATGGCTTTTTGGTATTTCTACTCTTACTAGAAGAGCAGTCCTGTCTGTATGGACACACGTGAGATATGAAGTTGCATTTCTTGGCTGGAAAGCACTTCCTGAAATGAGGCACTTGTCACCTGTTCATGCTGCTGGAGTGGTCACTGAAAACAACAGCCTGAGAATGTTCTGGAGTGGATGAAGACAAGTGATTGTAACTGAGTTGATGGACTTTTTCATTTTGTCATCTCTCACTTTGTCTAATAACAAGAAATATTGACACCATTCTCTCATGTTTACACATACTGGCGTTTTTCCATTAGCTTCTCCTCCAAACACTTGATCAGGACAGGATCCACTTTGGGGTCAAATTTGTTGGCAAACCAGTGTCCATAATTAAGGAGCCAGCGAAGTTCAGCAGCTCCATAGATGCAGACACTCCGCATGTGTGTACCTGTGCACGCTGGATAAAGGTGTCCTTCTAAGTAGTTCCACTTTACCAGTCGTGTCTTGCTCTTCAGATCTGTAATATCAGCCTCGGACCTGGGAATGTGTCCTGGAACCCCGGGAACCCTGACGAGCGTGGCCCAGAAGTGTTCATCTGGTGAGTATGTGTCAGCAGACCATGTCAGAAAGTGCTTTGCCATCTTACTGCTGCTGACATAATTTACAAAATCCCTTGACAGAACAAAATATGCACTTCCAATGAATATCTCAATACCGTGAGGAGGAACATCTTTAGCCACTGTGGTTTTGACTGGAATGCGACGGTATTCATAAGGAACATTCCTCAGCTCGTGCTGAAAGCTGAAACGCTGTTTCTTCAGTTCACTCGGTCGACTGGACTCTAGCATGTTACTGCCATTCAGTCGCTTAAGTTCCATCACCAGTTCATAGTTTGACTTGAGGGGAAAGTCCTGGCCACACAGGTTGATGGCATACTTCCACTTGACCTCTGACCTTAGCAAGTCAGAGAGGCAGTTGAGGTCGGCATTAAGCCTGCTGATGTGGGCGTATTCTACGGACTCCAGTTTTGAGGCAATAAACACATTAGGAGTACAGTGAGCCAGGTTTTTCATGGCCTTTATGAACACTGGAGAGGCCTTCTGATCATAGTGGATGCAGTAGATGTTATGCGGTGAGTAGATGGCATGAAGAATGCGCTCCACCATGGGTGCATTCTTATGCACCACCAGAGAGTAAGCCAATGGGAAATTCTGCTCTGCTTCTGACACTGGAACCTCATTGTAGGCCCTTGTTTTGATAAATGTTTGACAATCTGAGGTCAGACTCACGGTGCTATCGTCATCCACATCTATAATAACCTTCTGTTTTAACTCCAGAGCTTTGCCAATCTCCACAGGGTCCAGCTCGTAAATTGCAGTGCAGTTGACATCCCTGTGGTTGTGGATTCTGGATATGCTAACGGTGATACCATAGGGTTCAATGTAGATGCCTTCCCTCACTGTCACTTTAATGTAGACCAGTTTGAGCAGGCAGACGACCAGCAGAGACAGAGAAAACAGGAAGCACCTGTGTCTCAATCTATGGAAGTGGTGAGCACATCTTATTCTCATTCTGCGAACAAAGGGATAAAAACATGGAGATGAACATTCATACTACATATATACAGTGCTGGGAAAAAGTATTTGCCCCCTTCCTGATTTCTTATTTTTTTCATATTTGTCACACTTACATGTTTACAATCATCAAACTAATTTTAAGAACATACAAAGATAACCCAAGTAAATATAAAATGTAGTTTTTATATTATGATTTCATTTATTAAGGTAAAAAACCTGGCCCTATGTGAAAAAGCAATTAGGCTCTAGGTTATCTTGGTCTAATATTACAATTTGTTTGATGATCTTAAACATTTATGCAAAATGTACATTGATGCACACTGCAGCTCTTAAGAGGCCATTCTGAACAACTCAGATCATCCACTTCATGACCGTGATTGATCAAAAAAAAAAAAAAAAAAAAGCTGTGGTGGACTGAACAACCATCAGGTTTTTTCACTCTGCAAATGGTAGATGAGGTGACAGACAAATGAATTTCCCTCTGATGATTAATAAAGTCATTTTTATTAAGTGAGGCAAATGTGAAAAAAACAAAAACAAACAATTCACACTTAAGTTATGTTTTCAGCTTTAAGGTCGACGGAATCAAAGTTCATTAAAAAAAATTACACATTCTTTCCCTTAAATAATCCTCCTCGTGTTTTTTTCAGTTTAGACAGCAGGTCAATTAAAATGCTGAGTCACAGAGAAGTTAGACGATAGAAGCTACTTGTACTCTTATTACCTTGCTCGTTGAAGTTGCGTCTGAATGGCTCCATGTAAGTCTCCCACAGTTCCACAGGGACCTCAGTGTAACGGGCACTTTTTCACTCAGTGTGTGGCATAAAAGAAAACACTAATAAAGTTATGAACACAGACACCGACCTGAGAGAACAGATCGAGAGAATCTTGTGTCTGAGAAGCACTTTCTGAAGTCACACTCCTCAGGTCTGACTCCATTAATCCCACAACAACCCGAAAAAACTTCTCCAACAGGAATCACATGGTGAGGCTGAGTCCTGGACCACTGGTATCACACTTCACATCTCTAAACCGACAAGAGTCAAGACAGCACCAAAGAAGCTTTGACAGCACTTCGACAGAGCCGATCAAAGTCCCGTCTGCTGAGTCCGGAGCTTCATCGCCGGAGAAACTGAGAGAGGAGTGGCCGCTGGGAGCAGCTGGGAGCAGCGGTCCGCCCATGGCCATACACATCCACCAGCCCACGACACATTGACCAGCCACTCTTTAACCCGTTTCACCACAGTCGTGGACGGGCTGAAAATATGGAAATAACGACATGTCCACAGTCTGAGTATGTACATGTATTGTCTGAGTCATACACACATGTGCAGTCAACACACACATAACGTTAAACATATCTACAATCTGGTGCAGGGTCATGATTTCACTATATGGCAGAAAGTTGAACTACAGACGTTTATGAACTCTTTTAATAGTTTAATGCTGGCAGCAGCAGAAATATCACATGTATCAATGTTACAGGTAAAGTTAGTACATGGAAAACTGTTCAGAAATAAAGTGGAGTATCCATAGAACTACAGTCTTCAGAATCGTCATTGAGTTGATCTCATATACACAGTGGTAACATGAAAGTTGGCAAAGGCAAACATAACGACAACAACTGTCAAATAGTCTGTGTCAGAATACAGTGACCAGAAACACACCTATGAACAAAATGTTACAGTAATTCACTCTTCCAGTCTTCAGACTCTGAGTAGTCTCTTTTAAGTAACTTCTCCCAGTAGTAGTCCATCACAGCTGTGGGGAGGAACTCCTCCCTATCCACTAGATGGATGATCCTGATCTTCATCAGTCTGTTCAGTGCTGTCTCTGCATAAGATCAAAATGAATTCAAATGCATTATTAACTTTGTTTTACATATCAATTCCATCTTTAAACACTAGTTTTAGCTGCCCTCTTCCTCAAACTGTCAAAAGTATTCATTCCAGCTGATGATAAACACCTCATCCACACACAAACTGCATTCTGTTGGTCTAGATCAGTTTTCTGTCATGCTGCACGGATTCCCCACCATACAAAACACAATAGGCCATATTTCTTATGTGTTGAAAGGGCTGTTCAGCAATTACAACAGCAATCTAATAAATGACCTGCTCTGTGATTCTTGCCATGACTTAAGAATGGTTTCAATGAGGCAGGACAAATGCCACCGCAGATAGCTATCAACTGCCATTCATTTTTTTGAAAACATTATTTTTTCTGTGTGATTAATCAATCAAAATGAATGTGTTATTTTGGTGGCATTAGTACTGAAATAACAATCACAGGAACATTCCATCCATATTTCTTTCAATAAATTCTGACATGCATATAAAATCTTTTGTTTCAGTATTTTTTTTTAAAGAGGTTTTTTGGGTGACTCTTTTTTTTTGTTCCTTTATTTGACAGGACACTGTAGAGAGAAAGGAAAGCAGTGAGAGAGCCTGGGGAATGACATTTCTCAATAATAGAGAAAAAAACAAAACAAATTAAATGTGCATGCAGCCATTTTGTAAATAAGGTAATAAGATCATCCACCCATTAGCCATACTGTTTATCTGTGCGCTGGAGCCAATCCAAGCTGACATATGGCAAGGTGGGGCTCTGGTCCTATATCAGGGCTGATGTATAGTATGATATATAGTGGTCTTTTGAAACTGCATATCATATATGATACTATTCCACGTTCCCTATCCATAGAAAGAGGATCCATACAACCACCAGCAGGGGCCCCTATCACCACTGTTTAAACATCACCATTTTATCAACTCTTATCAAATCCCTTTAAAGCTTCATTATTTGATGAATTTTATGTCCATTGTAAACATCTAAGTTAATTACTATTTTCATTCCTAGTTTTATTGTGTTATTCTGTTGTTCACAGGTCTCTTTTGGAAGAGAACTGGAAATGAACTAAATGAATTCACTTTAATAAGGGTGTTTACAACAGTGTTCAGAGTCTAGTGGGAAACACGTGAGGTGGGTGATTCACTGTTGACAGGAAGATTCAGTGGCTGTAGGCCTGCTCTCTCTTTGGTTGAGGTGCTCAGAGTTGGTGTGGATGTGTAGGGTCAGACAAGTCAGGAACAACTGACCTGTGGTCAGTGCCCTCTGTGGAGATGCAGCCCTGCAGTGCTGAACATTGTCCTCAGGACGCATCTGTGGTGAGCTTCCTTCAGCTGCCATGTTCAATAAATAATGAGACAGGGGCCGGTCTCCAAATGTCACCTGGGCAAACAGTGAAAGAGTTATTTACAAAGAGGACTCCATCACCCATGTGTCCTGTGAAAATCCTCTATACCCGAGTAACCTAAATAGAATAATGTTATTGTGATCCTGATAGACAGCGTTATGAATGATCCATGCTGTTTTTTGTAGAACAGATAGTTGCCCCAGAACTTTGCAGAGTAATTTAAATATTGCATAACTAGAGAACAGTTTGAAATGGAGTGATTTCTGATCCAGAACCTGCTTTGCTTTGTTTAATTCTGAAATGCACACTAACACATTAGTTTGTACATGGTCTTCCAGCTGATCGACTCATCTGTAATTAGCCCGAACCCTTTTATTTTCTGCCTTCAG
The DNA here is from genome assembly GCA_021432705.1 of Caranx ignobilis. NCBI lineage: Eukaryota > Metazoa > Chordata > Actinopteri > Carangiformes > Carangidae > Caranx > Caranx ignobilis. The sequence goes on from MU270014.1 coordinate 29,906,114, forward strand.
GCAATGGTACCGCAGCCTGAAGTGCAAAAAAAAAAAAAAAAAGGGGGGGGGGGGCAAACAGCTTTTACCCGACTGCCATCTGAATATTAAATACATAGTACAGTATTTCAAGGGCTCAAAGCTCTGTTTACATTAGTGAAATATTGTTTTTATATGGTGCAATAGGATTTCTTTATGTGCAGTACATTTTATAAGGTACGCTCTTACGTTTTTAGGTTGTGACTGTGCTCGTAATTTGTTCTGCAGTTCATCTATGGTGTACTGACTGAATGATAATTAAAGGACTCTGATTCATTTTCAACCCTATATATTTGTATCTGCACCTGTGTATTCATTTCACAGCTTCCAAATAGCATTTTTAAATAAATATCTTAATAACATTATTAAAATAAATATCTTGCACAACATGGATAGGTAACTCATCAATGGGAAGGTGGCACATGTGAAACTTGAGGGCCAAGCAAATAGCAACACTGTGTAACACCTAAATGGCTGCTCTTCATCTTCTTAATGAGATGGCAGGTGGGTGAGGGGTCAGAGGTTCACTGCTCTACAATGAACAATTAATAATTTACAGCCTTAACAGAAGAGATATGGGGCTTGTTTCACAGCAACACCATGATGGAAGAAAGTGGCCGTCAGGTGATTACGTCATCCTCCTCGAGTTATGAGCACCTGGCTCTTCTTTAGATTGCATAAATAATTGAAATCACCATAACATTGTCACTGTCACCAGGAGTGTATTTTATTCTGATGTGTAAAACATGAATTATATGTCACTCTCCCATCTCCTCCACATGCCCTGTCTAACTTTCCAAGTTTAATATGTATTCCTTTTAAAGGGCAATAATTAGAAGGTAAGAGTGGTGTTGTAATCTATTTCTCTTGTTGTATATGATGCTTAGACCACCTGCAGTGCTTTTGGATGTCTCTAGCCCTCAGCTCCAGATCCTCTGGTTGACAAGATCTTTACCAACTCACAATTTCGATTTCACATTTAAAACCTGAGTCCCTAATTGACGAACAGCACCTAACTCTAGCACTACTTTTTGAACTGCTTAACTACCTTATTCCTACATACATGTGCACCTATGGAACACACAGCTGGAGATCAGCTGAGTGAATCAGAAAATGGTGTAACAGAGTGAGCTTCTTCATAAGAATGTGGTCTTTGTCACGTATCATCCCTGTTTTCCTGTTGCTTCTCTACTGACTACCCGGGAGTAACGAAGATATGAAAGGCAAAAGTTGACTTGTTGTGGGTACACTGCTTCAGGTCCTGGTGGTGAAAAAAGAAACTCAGCTTTTTCCCCACCACACACACTGCACCTCATCAAACCACAAAACGGACACTTCTGCTCCTCTGTGTCTCACTTAGATGCCAAATACATCTAAATGATCTCACCCACCCACACACACACACTGAACTAACTTAAAGGGGACCTATTATGCTAATTTCAGGGGCTTTTAATATGATATTGGATCCCAGTGGGGCACTATTTGAAGTATCAATAAAAAACTATTGCATATGTCTTTGTACTCCTCCATTCTGGCTCCTTCCTGCTTCCCTCTGAAATGCTCAGATTCCCCCACTGTGCCGACTCTGCTGAGAGTGGTCAACATATTGAGGGGCCGCTGCATAGTGATATGCTTCCTCTCACATTACCACAGCGCATTGAGGCTAGAGCCAGGTGAGTTGCCATACAGGGAACTTCCACTGAAGTTGTGACATTACAAAATGAGACTTTAAAAGAACTCTCCAAACTCGACAGTTTGCAGCAGCTCAGAGCTCCTGAAACTACCCCCAGGATTACTTCAACACCGCCTACTTCATGATATGGCACTTCCACGTCCTCTAGAACAAGTATCCTACATTGTAAACATATTTACAAGTCTGAAAAACTGGAAAAGCATAATAGGTCCCCTTTAACAAGATAACTGTATTTGGACACATCATCATTGTGACCATTTCATATTACTGTCTGTTAAATATATTCTCCTTGCCGGTTACTGTCATATGTCTCATAACGTCAGTTATGTGTTTCCCATGTCACTGTTTTGTTGCACTATTTTACTAAATAAAGAAAATAAAAAAAATAAAAAAAAGAGAAAAGAAAAGAAAAAGACCTTGTCCCAGGCAAACACTGAGCTCACTGGGATGTTGTTTCCAAGAATCGACCCCAGCCAGCGCTCTGGGGCCAGGTGCAGCTTCCCTTTGCTGTCCTTTATCAAGCCATCTCTCAGCACATGAGCATGGTGCCAGTGGCCCTGTAGAGGCAAGACAATGAGTTTGTTTTCTCCTTCACTGAACTCTATGTTGCCAGTACAGCAGTATAGAAGCAGGAGAACTTGTGCTTTAGAAGGGTTGGGTGGCAGGTTCGCTGTTATCACAAACCTATTGTCTTTTTTAGCAAAAGAGTAAAGGTTTATCAGTGTACAGGGTGTGTTCTCTCACTATGGCATTAGACATGTCATGGAGTTTGAGGAAAAGGGGTGTAGACTATGCAATGTGTTCAAGAGAACAATTTTAAAATACAACATTTACAAACAACCTGGAAACAACAAAATCAAATATCTGATGAGAGGAACCTCCCTGTGATTTTTTTCTTTTAACTGATAGCCAATGATCATTAATAAACCATTAACTATCGAAATTTAAATGTATTATTTAACAAGGAACTATGCAGGTTTTCCCGTGGCTATGCTACATTTTTAATTGTGATGGTCACATATTTGTATGTAACCATCACAATTACGCCGAAGCTGTTAGGAGGGAGAGGGAGAATGGAGGCTCTCTGCCCTCCACCTGGCGTCTCTGGGCTGAAAACCAACCTTGCACCATCAGTGCCTCTGCCCCGGTGTCCCAGCTCTCGTCTCTGCACACCGCGACACAAACGCACGTAACCAGTAATCTTTTGTTTATGACGCTTAAGACTACACAAATATAAACATTGTATCATTGTAACGTTATCCAGTGCTCCATGGATTGCTTTTTTTGCCGGCTTCGTTAAAAACAAACGCACACGGCCAGGCGGAGGGTTAGCAAAACAGAGGAAAAGCAACCAGACTTGCATAGTCAGACACTAGTTTAAGTACTTGTGCCCCGTTAAATAAAATGCCAGTAGGCTACAACAATACAACTGATTATCTCTTGTAAGGAAAACCTCCTCCTTTTCTGCTCAGCAAACCATTGACAGTTTAAGCTGGAGTAGGCAGGATTTGTTTTAAAAACAAAATATTAACTTTATTAAAGAAAACTGTGTTCTCCCATTCAGCTATCAGTAAGGAAAGGTCTGTGTGTTTGGGGCGACCACAGTGTTTGTCTATGTCTCTGTATGCAGCAGCCTGAAAAGCCTACAGCTCCCAGTATCTTTGAACAATCAAATGTATTTTGGTCTGGGGGTTCCTGATTGGTTGAGGGGCTGGCCCTATTCTGTCCTTCTGATTTGTTAGGACAGAGTAGGGCTGGCCGTTCAACCAATCAGGAACCCCCAGACCAAAATACATTTGATTGGTCAAAGATACCAGGAGCTGGACTTTGTTTTTGACACAAATCCTGTCTATCCCATCTTTAATAGGTTAACAAAATGTAAACTTACAGCTGCATTTTGGTCCTCAAAATAATAAATATACAACACCCTCCCCCCACACACACATTTAAAATAAATAAATAAATAAAAATAATAAATCGAGCCTGACCTCAAGCAGCAGCTGAAGAGTACTTCCAGGGGGCAGGATTCCCCTCAGTACGAGCTGACGGAGGTTCCTGCTGTTGTCTTTAGCCTGTGTTTGTATCAATGCATTCTTTCTTTTCATCTGAAAGCTGATGAGTTGTTCAATATTTCTTGGTTGTGAGGTGCTGCTTTGACAGCGGCTGGAGCTCTTCTTCAGAGAACGAGTCTTCTCCCCCTTGGTAATGGGCGTCACATGGTCTTTGGGCTTGACTGGGGGTGGCAATCTTACCAGTGTCACATCTTTGCAGCTTTTCCATCTTTGCCTGTCTTGATTACAGCTGTGTGCACCCCCAGGTTCAACGGAGGCTGGTATGGAGAGGTGATGTGGCTGCTGTATCTTTTCTACACTGCTCCCATGGTTGGCAGGCTGATGGGACATTTTGGCTTTCACAGACACATACAATTCCACCAAATGCATTTGTTTCTGGAGAATTTCCACCAAAGTCTTCTGACAGGAAAGAAGAGAGACGAGCTGACTATTCAAGACATATTGCTGAAGGGAGCCAGACACAGTCCTGCATTAAGAATCAAAGAAGGACCACAGTTAACCAGAATGAACTACAACTAACCACACAGGAGTGTTTCTGAGTGAATCTTTATCTTCTTCAAAACAGTTTCAAAAAATAAATGTATTTTTTATTAATAAATAAATTGATATTATCAAGTCTAAAAATCATATCTGGAGAAAGTTCAAGTCTAAACTGTTTGACACTGGGGAGCTGCCTGTTCTTCTAGTCTGAATAAAAATCAAAGTTGGTGTAGTGGAGAGTTCCTTTCAGACCTCCAATGTTGTCTGGTAATCATCAGTACAGGCAGCATATCACTGTGCACTGCAGAACCCCAGAGGTTATTCTTCTTCACAAATGCATTATGTGGTTCTCACAAAGAGAGTGTGTGCAGCAGTATCTTGTGCTGCTGGCTCACAAGCTTTGTGAGCCAGCAGCACAAGATACCGCTGCACACACTCACTTCACTTGGGTGAAGGATGAGAGAAGCTTCTGAACTGACCGGTACATTTGGGAAAGATGATCCTTCTGGAAATGCTGTCTGGTGAGCAGCACAGTCAGCACACTCTGGATCTGTGTTAGAGCTGCGTGATATCCGTCTGAAAACACACGCCTACATTAAATGATCATCATTCTTTATGGTTTTCCTCTATCTGAAATCAAGCTGTGTTATGATAACTTGTGGAGTCTTGATTTATTGCTAAAACATGTTTTGTGAGCACCAAATCTACTGAGCTCATCCTTGTGAGCAAGTGAATGTTGAACATTTCATCAAGGTGTTACGGAGATATTTTATTTTTAAGGTCTAAACCACATTTTGTGGGGTCATCATGACCTTGACCTTTAATCACTCGCCCCTCAAATCTAATTAGCTGATCCAAGAGTCCAAGTGGGAATTTGTGTCAAATTTGAAGAAGTTCCATTGAGGTGTTATTGAGACACCATGTCAATGAGAATGGGACAACCTGAAATCAATGTCCCTTCAGCTTAAGTGTTCTCGCTGCTGCCGGTGAAGCAGACTGTGTGAATCTGTTCTACCTGCATCCTGCAGATGTGCCAGAGGCCAGTTCAACATGTCTGCCTGGTTCCTTGCCACTTTCTCTAAAGCCACTGTCACAGCCTCTGAATGTCTGAGCTATGAAAAAATGAGTGGTGAAAACATATCTTTATCACATCAAGGTTGTAAATGCAGTGTTGCTGCAAGTCTCCAGACATAAACTGATAAAAAGGCCTTATTTGTGTGTACATTTAATCCAGCCTTGTCTGGCTCTATTGCAAACTAGAGTTTGAAGGTGCTTTAGTGTAAGAAGCTCTCACATCATCAGCGGTGGTGTGTTCCTTCCTCAGTTGAATGTCACTGGGCTCTCTGGCTCCATCTCTGTTACCTGACGCTCTGGATTGTACATCATCAGTGCAGCTGAGATGGAAGCTGCTCTGGCAGGAGAGCTGCATGCGGCCCTGAGCCTCTGAAGATGTGGCACCTGAAAGAGTCTATACTCAGAACTCATTAAGAATCAGTCTTGCCTGGGGACATCCAACATCACATTTTGGTACTAACTCACAGCGTCTAACATTTAATATGCTGCTAAAACTACTTAAGCGTCAACTGCCTTCACCAAAAAAGTTCAAATAAAATTCTGTAAAACTCTTTTCAACGATTGAGAACAACAAGATCAGTTTACAAGTTCAGCAAGACACCAGTCGCATTCAGTCCTGTCAGGAATAAACACTAACCTCAGTTAACTACTACTACTACTACTACTACTACTATTTTCATAAATTCTCAACCAAAACAACCAAAAACTTATTGAATGTACATCATAAGAACCATTGACAAATATCTTTAAAGTATATTTAGGGGCTTTTCGCCTTTAATTGATAGGAGAGTTGGGGATGAGTTGGGGAAATGGGGAGGCAGAGAGAGGGGGGCAATGACATGCAGCAAAGGGCCACCAGATTCGGGATTCAAACCAGCGCCGGCTGCAGTGGGGACTGTAGCCTCAGCATATGGGGCGCCCGCTCAACACACTGAGCACCCCACAATTATCTTTAAATCTCTGGTTATTTCAGCTTTGGGGTAATGTAAGTGCCAGCAACTGACTACAGGTGGAGAGATCATGACAGGTGTCTAACTGAAAACACACAGAGGTGTGTGTTACATGTGCCCCTCCTTCTCATGGGACACTGTCTCAAACTCATTTCCAAGCTGCTGTCATATCCTCATAATGTCAAGACGGATCAAATGGCTGTTATGACAAGTGTGTAATATTAAACATGTGTAACAGAAAAAATAAAAAAAGTAGCATCAAGATAATAGCGTCCAAAATGATCATGGTTATCAGTGTTATCACAGCAATGGTAAAATGCACTGTTGTAAATGCAAATGTTCAAGAAGTAATAGCACACAAACGGAAATCATTTCAAGTGAAAGTCTGTTTTAAACAGACTTTAAATAACCCTAACCCTGTGAGCAAGGAAATAGCTAATTTTCTATTCTCCATCTGATGCATGTCAGACACAAACACACACTAACTAGAAAAACTGCAGCTACACTCCACTCAGGGATGAAACAGTGAGTAGTCCTGACCAGCTGAACCATTACACATGTGACATTGCTCCGACCAGAAAACAACTAAACAACAAAAACAAAAACCGGCTTATACCCACTAACTTTGGTGTATAAAGTAGGACTGGAGGACTGAGAAATCACTGTAGCAGTGCTGTCACTGCTTCCACAAATACACTGCTCAAAAAAATAAAGGGAACACTAAAATAACACATCCTAGATCTGAATGAATGAAATATTCTTATTAAATACTTTGTTCTTTACATAGTTGAATGTGCTGACAACAAAATCACACAAAAATTATCAATGGAAATCAAATTTATTAACCCATGGAAGTCTGGATTTGGAGTCACACTCAAAATTGAAGTGGAAAAACACACTACAGGCTGATCCAACTTTGATGTAATGTCCTTAAAACAAGTCAAAATGAGGCTCATAAGTGTGTGTGGCCTCCACGTGCCTGTATGACCTCCCTACAATGCCTGGGCATGCTCCTGATGAGGTGGCGGATGGTCTCCTAAGGGATCTCCTCCCAGACCTGGACTAAAGCATCCGTCAACTCCTGGACAGTCTGTGGTGCAACATGGTGTTGGTGGATGGAGCGAGACATGATGTCCCAGATGTGCTCAATTGGATTCAGGTCTGGGGAACGGGCGGGCCAGTCCATAGCATCAATGCCCTCGTCTTGCAGGAACTGCTGACACACTCCAGCCACATGAGGTCTAGCATTGTCTTGCATTAGGAGGAACCCAGGGCCAACCGCACCAGCATATGGTCTCACAAGGGGTCTGAGGATCTCATCTCGGTACCTAATGGCAGTCAGGCTACCTCTGGCGAGCACATGGAGGGCTGTCCGGCCCCCCAAAGAAATGCCACCCCACACCATTACTGACCCACTGCCAAACTGGTCATACTGGAGGATGTTGCAGGCAGCAGAACGTTCTCCATGGCGTCTCCAGACTCTGTCACGTCTGTCACATGTGCTCAGTATGAACCTGCTTTCATCTATGAAGAGCACAGGGCGCCAGTGGCAAATTTGCCAATCTTGGTGTTCTCTGGCAAATGCCAAACGTCCTGCACGGTGTTGGGCTGTAAGCACAACCCCCACCTGTGGACGTCGGGCCCTCATACCACCCTTATGGAGTCTGTTTCTGACCGTTTGAGCAGACACATGCACATTTGTGGCCTGCTGGAGGTCATTTTGCAGGGCTCTGGCAGTGCTCCTCCTGTTCCTCCTTGCACAAAGGCACAGGTAGCGGTCCTGCTGCTGGGTTGTTGCCCTCCTATGGCCTCCTCCACGTCTCCTGATGTACTGGCCTGTCCCCTGGTAGCACTTCCATGCTCTGGACACTACGCTGACAGACACAGCAAACCTTCTTGCCACAGCTCGCATTGATGTGCCATCCTGGATGAGCTGCACTACCTGAGCCACTTGTGTGGGTTGTAGACTTCGTCTCATGCTACCACTAGAGTGAATGCACCGCCAGCATTCAAAAGTGACCAAAACATCAGCCAGAAAGCACAGGAACTGAGGAGTGGTCTGTGGTCACCACCTGCAGAACCACTTGCTAATTGCCTATAATTTCCACCTGGTGTCTATTCCATTTGCACAACAGCATGTGAAATTGATTGTCAATCAGTGTTGCTTCCTAAGTGGACAGTTTGATTTCACAGAAGATTGACTTGGAGTTGCATTGTGCTGTTTAAGTGTTCCCTTTATTTTTTTGAGCAGTGTATATAAACAGACATATAACAATCCCTCCGAATGTGTCTGAGAGTGTGTTTCTGGCTGATGGCATACTGAACACAACATGAGACTATTAAACCACAATAGAATCAACTACAGCTACAGTGACAGTTAAAATGTAAGTGGTAGTACAAAGCAACTGGCATTTCTACCTTGATACTGTATATGGAAAGAACTGTTTGTCAGCTGTACCTCCATGATGCGGATCATTTGTAGCACCACATCTCAAAGGTGCTCCATTGGATTGACATCTGGTAACTGTGGAAGTTATTTGAGAAAAGTGAATTCATTTTCATGTTCAAGAAACCAGTTTGAGATGATTTGATGTTTGTGACATAGACACAAGTTATCTTGCTGGAAGTACCCATCAGAAGCTGGATAGTACACAGTGGTCATAAAGGGATGTCTGCAAGTTTACTCAGGTAGGCTGTGGAATTTAAACAATGCTCAATTAGTAGCAATGGCCCCAAAGTGTGCCAAGAAGATTTCCCTTACACCAGGGGTCTTCAACGTTTTTCAGGCCAAGGACCCCCAAACTGATAGAGAGATGGAGCAGGGACCCCCTACTGTATATATAGTATAAAATTGTGTTTTACATTAAACTGGGCCTAGCGCCATGTCTAAACATATCTCGTTATTGCGCATTCAATACTGTACTAAGCTATTCAAATAATACACAGGTTCACACATTAATGTCTGTATTTTAAACATGTCTGTCCATTGCATGATAACCATCTACACAAGCTATTCAAACTGACGTTTTTATTTTAAACATAAATGTGTAAATGAAAAATATAAAAAATTGTCTAATCAACAAAAAATGTTGAGACCCCTCCTGCACTACCTCCGCAGACCCCCTACGGGTCACAGCCCCCTGTTGAAGACCTCTGCCCTACCCCATTACATCACCACCATGTCATTGGCCTATTAGGTATTTGCATCGTCAAGCAGTCAAACAAGTGTGCCCAATAAAGTGGCCAGTGAATGCACTCACACACAACATAAATGACACATTCAGTTAATGTGATGTGTTTGTTGGACCACTAGATGGCGGCATACAGCATACACGGTGGATGACCTCCTGTAAGAACCACAAAGTGCCATAGTAGCAGTCCTGTTCACCTATTACCTCCAATCAATCCTCAACTGACTGATCCCTGGACCATGTGTAAGGCATAAGGCATAATATTTTCAATACACTGGTGGTGCAGTGGTTAGCAGTTAGCAGGGGTTCTGTGTGGACTTTATATGGGTTCTCTCCAGGTTCTCCAGCTTCCTCCCACAATCCAAATACATGTGCAGTATGTTGATTGGTTAGACTAAATTGCTTGTAGGTGTGAACGCGAGCCCTGTGATAGCCTGGTGACCTGACCAGGTTGTACCCTGCCTTCGCCCGATGTCAGCTGGAATCGGCTGCAATAGACATTTTAGATCTATCGACATCCCATAGGCCTGGGTGATCTGCATGACGCCATCCACCATCCAACACTCACCACCCTAAGGCTAGAAACGTGTGAATGTATTTCAACTCAAACTTTAATCCTAACCTTCACAGCATAACAAGTTTCAAAACCTCCAGAATCAAAGCTTAGATAAAAGCTCTTATTGTTTAAACAGTTATGTTTTGGAGATCTCTAGCATCAGCTGCCCTGCTTCAAGGGGATCAACAACACACCTTTCAATGGAGTTTAACCCATAACTGATGAGGTGTGATTATATCAGGACTGATGTTCTACCGAGGAAAAAAGTTTGATCTCTATAGTCCAGTGTGGAACATAGAGGGTAGCTCACCTGGTTGTCTATGTGCATCAGGCTGCCCATGTATAACAGGTGATGTTTTGAAAGTTGAGAGCAGCTCTTCGATATCCTCCTCTTCTACCAGGTCCAGTGCACTGAAGCCACTGACATTCTTGTCACTAACATTGGACCCACACTGGAGGAGCAGTTTCACCACCTAGACAACACATTGACAGCATCTTGTTAAGTGGTGGAGCCTTCACCTGCCTCAGAGAGTTTACGACATGAACACCCTGTTGCCCATTCAAACTGATAAGTGCTACTGTGTATGATCCCACAACAATGCAGTCACGTGATGTTTGACTGGAGCGTATAACAAGCCTTGATCAGGATAAGACAAGTATCATAAGATTAGCTGTAAAGTACTAGAGTGTAACATGTTCACATGACATCTTCATTAACAGCTAATAGTTTATTTTCATGTTTCATAACCAGGATAAAATCAGCTAGGTCGGACTGTGTGTGTCTCTGGCTGTTAAATGACTGCAGCCCAGATAGGTCATGTTCCTCCAGGAAACCACGCTGTCACAGCTCAGCCTGTGTGTCCTCACTACATCACTCCACACATGCTATCCTCCAGTCTTCTGTTGTCATTTGTTGGTTGATTTGTTCCTCTATGACTGAAGGCAGACACAGTAACCACAACACATGAAATGTGTGATGTGTACACCAATAGGTTATGTGAAGAGTTTCAGTGAAACCCGTAAGAAAAGCTGTCTGAGGGTTGCTCCATTACCTGATAGTGTCCAGCAATAACAGCATCATGTAGGGGCGTGACACCATCAAAGTTCCTGGCATTAACATTAGCTCCTGCCTTCAGCAGCTCCTCCACCACTGTCTCATCACCTACAGATGAAGCCTCGTGCAAAGCAGTCCAGCCTGACAATTAAACATTTACTGTCACTAGTGGCTTAATGTTTAACAGGTAATCGAAGATTCATTAAGTAAAGGTGTCAGACTGCAGAAGTCGCAGATGTTAATAAAAAAGTAGCAAAATAGCTGTGGCAAACCTGCATAATCCTCCATGTTGACGCTGATCCCAGCCCGAATAAGCCTTTTGACTCGTTCCAGGTCTTTCCTCCTGCATGCTTTGTGCAGATGAGTCTCACCTTTTTCATTTCTCTTGTCAAGATGTTTCTTGTTCGGGATTTTCACACATTTTGAGACAATTGCTTTGAAGATGACAAAAAAACAAAGGTTATAAGATAATTTCATAAGTTCATCTTCAGTTGCGGTGGCCATATACATATACTTTTGATGATTCTGTTGTTACCTGACTGAGATGTAGACTCAGCGTGGCCTGGCGCAGACTGGACACAGTTGAACGTCACTCCCTTCGGTGGGTTCACTCTGTGTATCTTCATCTCCACTTCCTGCTCTTTGTTTCCAACCTGTGCACCTGAATCATTTCTCTCCATGACCTCTGCTGTCCCTCTGCTTTCACAGACATGAAGATCATGCAGCAGGCTCAAAGAGTCATCATCTGATTCTGATACATCACCTTGTCCCTCATGCTCCTGATTATATTTGTCAGTCATCTCCAAAGTGTTTCTGGAAGAGGAAAGCAGAGAAAGTGACACAACCAAACAAGGCCTAAAAAAACAAAACCCTATGTCAAATCTTACAACAATAACAACATTGTTTGTTCTTTCTCTTCCAAACAATTGAATAATTACTTGCTTCTGCTTTTAGTTGTCTCTGTTCTTAAGAACATAGATCAGTTCCAATCTGAGCTCAACAAACAAAAACATAAGTGTCACCAATAAGTCACCATAATTTCATCCAGATTTGTGTTTCATTCTGTGGACTTGTGATTCAGTGCTACAGATATAACCAGATAATTAACCTATGATCTTGACTAAAATCACAACACAAAGGAAAGCCTGAATCTGAGCCATGTGCACCATCATCACCAATGCCTGTATCAGCAACGTCAGACCCACCTGATGGTCAGAAACACACAAGAACAGCTGGTGACTTCTTTTTCTACCTCCCACACATGTAGGACAGACAGATGTTTTATCATATTCAGTGGACATGTTTTGTTATATTCCATGCATGTTTCCTGCAACTCTCCAATCTTGGGTCTCGCTCTCAAGTCCAGACATGAGCTTCAGCTGATCCAGAATTCTGCCACAAATACCAGAAGCAGAACCACCTCCACCAAGTATCACTCCTGTCCTTCAGCAGCTGCAGCTTCACTGGCTTATACGTCTTTAACCTGAATATGCAGTCTAATTGTTTTCCCTCTGGTCACTCCAATCCTTTCTTGTTTATATTAATTGTATGCACTGTAAACGTCTTTGAGTATTTTATTGTTTGGAAATCTGCCTTATGGTATCACTGCAACCTGCTTAGACCGCGTAGGTTGGGTCCTCTAAAGGCTGCGTCCGCTGAATTGGGACACAACTACTGCACCAACACCACCTGCCGCCATATTGTTCAGTCTATTGATTTAGTTTTCTGCGCTCACTCTGTTAATTCAGTGACTAACTGTACTATGCCTAGCTGCGAACAGTTAGCCTAACTTAATATTATGTGAACTCCATGAGCTAACTTCTGCAGCTACAGTGGCTAAAACATTATGCGGTCGTTTACTGCTTCATTGGGGTTAGCTACTTTAAAGAGAGTGAATAGTCTACTCTCGGCTGGATAGGTTTAAGTAACAAACATTAAAGAGAGTTCAACATTACTGACTTCATCACCTATTTTGTGTTTTGGTTGCTCCTCTCAAACAGCCTCTTCCTGTGGAGTGCGGGTTAAGTTTTCCAACCATCTGGGTGCTGCAAGGTGAAAAAACCAGGGGTGGGTCGTGAATCCCGCACTTTTTGGATGGCATTGGCTCAACAGACGTTTAGCCCCGCCCACATATGATTTCAGTGGTTTAACTCATTGGCTGTATGGAAACCAAAACGCCATTGGGCCAAAACCGTCGGCTTCAAACTGTGGTATTACGCAGGAGCCCGCCTCTGGTGCAGGTGCTGCTCCGGACGAGTGGAAAGCTGTGGCATTTCCCTGCAGCTCCGCAGCGACTCCTAAATGTCGTGTCCTCCGCTCCGCGCCACAGTTCCACAGTCACGGATAGTAACGCTCTCTCTCTCTTGGCCAGCCACCTCACCTCACACTTTATGGACAGAGTAATAAAGGAGTCATACACCGTGTGTGTATGTGATTAGTAGTTTAGCAAATTAGATAAATTAATAAATTAAATTTATTAATACATTTATTTTTTATGGCATATGTAGTATACGTTTCAGTTTTAGAATTCAGTGTGTGCTAATGTAACATTAGTTTTAACAATTCTGACTGTATTATTTTCCACCACATAAGTATGCTATTCACTTCATGGAAACCTAACGCCTAGCCTAAATAACACTTTTACAGCTGAAAAATAGTTCCTTTATTCAGAAAAATAGTTCCTCCATTTTCATGATCCAGAATCCAACATGTGTGGTTATTACTGGTATTAAAATGTAGAAAGTTAATTTTGTTTGACTCCCGTAGGCTCATCTAACATGTTATTGTTTCATTCAATCTGGACCAGGCCCAGGTATGAATGTAGTGAGGCTACTGAATGAATACAGGTCAAATCACGTGTCCCTCAGCCTCTTAGCAAGAATGTGAAACTATATGGTAAGCTAATGTAAATGTACCAGATGAGTTCATGCACCCATCAAATGTTTGAGGCACTGGAGCAGGGATTAAAACATTTGAATCAAGAGGTTTCAATGTCATCTTGATTTAGCCTATGAAGTCATTAAAGAAAACTGTTTCATTTCACTTTGTCACTGAAGTCAGTACAAATTCCGGTAGTTGTGGTGCGTTAACGGGGCGATCCTGCCATTCGCGTGGGCCGGGACCGCTCCCTGAGCAGATCACTGTCATTTATGGTGAGATCAGGCGTTCTCTTCCTGGCCACGCCCTATTACTGCGTCGCCAAGGAAACGGGGCGTGGATAAAGCGCTCGTGAAGCAGGTCACTGACGTGATTGGCTGAAGTGTCGGGTGATGTACACGCGTGCCATCGTTTCATCTGTCTTCCATAAGCTGCTGAAGCAGCTGAGAGCGTCGGTGACCGTCAGCCTCCAGACAGCCTTCTACTCTCCACCGGCACACGGTAAGTCAGTCCTCTCATCACTTCATCTTAATGTGCAAATGCCACACTGATGATTCAGGCCAGATTAATGGCTGATGGTAGAATGCACCGTGAGCGAAGCCACATCTCAGCCGCTCCGGTAACGCGTCCATCGCACAGGACAGGCCGGCTGCACCTGGGGGCGTTAGAAGGGATCTCTCCCAAAACCGTGTCGGTGTATTACGTGCACAGCTGCTTTGATTTGGACCAGTCAGTCTTCACGTAAAAATAATACACATTGACTGTTACAGTAAGAAGTGTGAGATTTTATGATTTATGGAGGTTTTATGAAACGGAATGATTACATCCGATGCCAGGGAGTTGATTATAGATGATACATTTCAGACTATGCTGCTCCCGGTGTTTGTGTTGGTTTGTCTGATGCCCTGGTTTACTGAAATAATGTAGGAATAACACCTATCTGTTGAAATACTCACGCAGGACCAGTACAACCAGTGACATCAATTTTACTCTTTCCTTATTTCTGCTTAAACATGATTAAAATAATAAGTTTGATAAGCATACGAATTCTGTATCGACACATAATGTTTTTGTTTTCCTACCTTGTTACCTAGACCTAATAACTGATCACTGATTTTGGCTGTTGCTGTACTGATGACTGTGGAAACCTGGACGATCTATTCTCACAGTTTACTCTTGCTGCTCTTCTTGTTTGGCAGCTCTGGTCCACCATGCTGACCCGTCTGTTCCGTATGCATGGGCTCCTGGTGGCCTCCCACCCATGGGAGGTTATTGTTGGCACAGTCACTCTCACCATCTGTATGATGTCAATGAATATGTTCACTGGCAATGACCAGATATGTGGCTGGAACTTTGATTGCCCAAAATCAGAGGAGGTGAGACAATGAGATGAGACTGAAACCGCCTCAGGACTGTCTCTACACCTGCACTTCAGACTACATGTCACCTTGACAACATATGGATCATTTGACCAATTACACAGTTCTGACATAATGTCCTTATCTTCATATGAAAATGCCCAAAATACTTTATTAATCCCTTTTGAGAAATTTTTTGGTGTGTATGTTAGGTAGGTGTGTTAATACAGTGTATTAGAGATGCTGATAGAGGGATCTTGTCACCCTGAGAGGAGCTAGGCTGGCCGTCTCTTTCTGTTTTGATTCTTTGTGCTAAGCTTTAACAGCTGCTGGTGACAGCCTTGTATCCCATCTTACAGATATGGGGATGCTGCATCCACCTTTCATTGAGTTGTGGTATTATTCCTAACAAGAGTCTATGATCTTGTCTCATAGCAAATACTGAGCAGCGACATCATCATCCTCACCATAACGCGTTGCATCGCCATTGTTTATATATACTTCCAGTTCCAGAACTTGAGACAGCTAGGATCCAAGTATATTTTAGGTAAGTTGATAATAATGTTGATGTCACAGTGTCACATGTTTTCAGATTCCCTGGCTTGACCAGATATAAATAAAAAGCAACTCATCCTCTTTTTTCAGGTATTGCTGGCCTTTTCACCATCTTCTCCAGCTTTGTGTTCAGCACAGTGGTCATTCACTTTCTTGACAAAGAACTCACAGGCCTCAAGTAAGGAATTAGTCCTCATACTGCCCTCTCTTTAGTGTCTCTCTAGCTCTAGCTGATTGTCCTCCTCTGTCCTTCAGTGAGGCCCTGCCCTTCTTCCTGCTTCTTATCGACCTCTCAAAAGCGTGTGCTCTTGCCAAGTTTGCTTTGAGCTCCAGTTCTCAGGTATGTAGAAATATTCACTTATCACATTCATATGAGGCAGAGAGTTTTGGCAGTATGTCCTGACTGGCGTATTTCTCTGTAACCTTTCAGGATGAAGTGAGGGACAACATTGCTCGTGGCATGGCAGTGCTGGGACCGACGTTCACTCTGGATGCCCTAGTGGAGTGCCTAGTGATTGGGGTGGGGACCATGTCAGGTACTTTTTGCCCCATGGAGCTCCATTTATCCTTTCAGTGACATCTACGGTTTAAGCACTGGGGAAAACATCACATTTAAATGACTTTATCTGGTGATATTAAAAAAATCTTGTTGAAAAAAATACTTGTGAATGTGGCAAAATTGTCTGTTGCCACAGACCGTGAATCATGGATCTCTGAGCTGCTTTTGACCCCCTCCTGTGAATTGTGCCTTTTGTCTCTCAGGTGTGCGGCAGCTGGAAATCATGTGCTGCTTTGGCTGCATGTCTGTCTTGGCCAACTACTTTGTGTTCATGACTTTCTTCCCTGCCTGTGTGTCACTGGTGCTGGAGGTAGGGCTGCAGTCTATGGTTGTATTTGTGTACATGTGTATTCGTTTTGACCTTACTGACAGTGTTGTGTGTGTTGCTGTAGTTGTCTCGTGAGAGTCAGGAGGGCCATCCTATCTGGCAGCTGAGCCACTTTTCCAGAGTGATGGAAGAGGAGGACAACAAACCCAACCCTGTTACCCAGAGAGTCAAGATGATCATGGTAACACCTAATGTTCTTCTCCTGTTTTTCCATTTTCATCCAAACACCATGTGATTCCCTCTCAATACTTTATGTGCAGTCGCTGGGTCTGGTGATGGTTCATGCTCACAGCCGCTGGATTGCTGAGCCCCTTTCCATCAACACCACAGTGGGCATTCCACAGGTCGGCATGGAGCTGGACCACCTGTCTCCCAGGAGGGTTGAGCCAGAGAAGCCACTCTGGCAATTCTACCTCACCAGGTGAAGCAGTGGATCTGCTTATGTATGTATGTGTACACATAAGCTAGTAAGTGTGAAATTAAAGTGTGTCCACAAGATGCAGTTCATTTACAGTGGATTTTGTAAATGAGTTCTGTAGGTAAGGCCTTGGTTACAACATCACAGACAGTCCTGTCTGTAATGTTGTTGCTGCCTTGCAGAATTTCCTATGTGTCATATCCACTGGACTGGACTGGTCTAGTGAACTGGGATAACTGGCGTACTGTTGTCATCCTGGGATGAGAAATAACATGGCTGCCAGTGTCTTCATATGTTGAGATATTAGACTGTCATTTCAATAGTGATGTTTGTGTGAGACATAAAGGAAACTGTCCCTCTCCTCCCTGCAGGATGATCACGATGGACATAGAGCAGGTTATCTGTCTGGCCTTGGCCCTGCTGCTGGCGATCAAGTACATCTTCTTTGAGCAGGTTGAGATGGAGTCTACACTGTCACTGAAGAACCCCATCACTATGTCTGCCCCAGCACTGACCTTACGCCGGTCCACTGAGACCTGCTGCAGGAAGGAGCCACCAAATTCTCGCCCCCTCACCTCTTCCCACAGTGTGGCTGCAGTGGTCTCTAACCAGGCAGAGAAAGGTGTGTCAGGAGTGACAATGTTGAGGTAGATTTTTGGAATGCTGTAAATTCTAACCCCACCACGTTTCCTTAGATGAGGTAATCCGGCCTCTGTCCACCCCAGCTGCTGACGCCCAGCCGAAGAGCCTCTTTGTCATGGGGGCTGAGGAGGAGGAGCTCAAGTCTGAGGCAGCTAAGCTGAGCCTCCCCTTAAAGCCCAGAGACTTGGACCAATGTGCGGCTATCCTCAACAACCCTGAGGTAAAACATGACCCATAAACCCAGCTGATAACTGGGTGTCTGCTTGGGTTGTGTTGTCACCTCCCTCCAATCAGCCTGCAGGGTTTGAGGAAGTTGTGTGATTTAACTGAGCTGTAATGAGATTAGTCAGAGTGGTATCTCTTTAAGGCTCAACCGATTAGTACATGACACCAATAGAAAATACACTTGCAGTGTTTCCCCTGGCCCTGTTTGGCCACTATGCACTCAGCTCACCTGAGTCTCCCAGGTAATAGAGTATATAAAGGAACACACCTCATGGAGGGCCAGACAGGTTCACAATGTTATAAACACACAGCAGACTGTGATAAACTATAATGGCCATATTTTACAGTCGTAAGTTCTGCCCTGTGCAAAACAACTGACTGTTTTCAAAAATGTTTTAAAGCAACACTATGTAGTTTTTCGACCTTAAAATTATGTTTCAAAACTCATTGAAGTGGTAGGAAAATGGTTAATAGGATGAACTGTGCCGGCGCTGCCGCCTGAGAGAGGTTCCACCAGCCGCAAGTACACTATGTAACTTTCCTGATCGGGTAGGAAAACAGCGCAGCTCCACCAAGCTCCAGAGACCGAGCTGAAGCCCACTCTCCCTGCTCCTCTCACCCACACACGAGTGCCCTAAGCTGGGCCACATGGCCAGCCTCCCCTCCAGAGCTCCAGAGACATGCAAAACTGTCTTAACACCAGCACTGTTACCAGCAAAGGTGGCGGCACTGGTACTGGCAATGGCAGCGGTACCAGCAATGGCACCAGCTCGGTCAACAACCCTGCGCAACTCTGCTCAGGCTGCAGCGGCAGAACAATTCATCCTATTAACTGTTTTTCTACCACTTCAGTGAGTTTTGAAACATTATAAGGCTGAGAAACTACATAGTTTTAAAGCTAAATGACACTTGGGAAAGATCTGTTCTTCTGTCTGATGACATTGCAGTCAACAATTAATAGCCACATGTCTGTGCATGTTGCAGCTGGGGCCTCGTTTTCTGAGTGATGCTGAGGTGATGCTGCTGGTCAACTCCAAACACATCCCAGCATACAAACTGGAGGCCACTATGGAGAGGCCAGAGAGAGGAGTGGCCATCCGAAGACAGATGATCTCCTCAAAGCTACCCTCTCCTTCTGCATTGTCCTCTCTGCCATACACACACTATGACTACTCCAAGGTAAAGACACACACACAGTAGAGATAAAATGGTTACTGGTTTTACACTTTATTGGGTAGGTTCACAGTTGATTTGCCAGACAGTTAGTATTGCCATTTAGAACTACCATAGTATCACTGTAACTATGACTGATTACTGTGTTTTTTTTTTAGCTTGGATTATGTACTATATAGTCTCACCCTGGAACAGTCTCTCAGATACATGTAGGCAACCAGTGGTTCAAGGTTCAGGTTCAAAAGTCTTTATTATCCACTAGGGGCAATTAGTTTCACAGCAAGTAATGAAAAACATAGAAAACATGTATACCAAGACAACAGACACATCCAATTTCACCTAATCATTCAACATAGGTCTTTTAAAAGCCTGATCACTGCAGGGACAAATGAATCTCTCTCTCAGTCTATTGGTCTTGCACCTTGGATGCAGATATCTGCATCTGGAAGAAATCAACCTGAACTCCTTGTACAAGGGGTGGTCTGGATCAGCCAGGATCAGTCTGGCTTTGGTCACTGACCTCTCCTTGTGTAGGTCAGAGAGGTCATTTAGGGCTGTGCCGGCAATTTTGCTGCACACCCTGATAATTCCCAAAGTTTTGTTCTTGTTTTTACATGTTAAAAGACCAAACCAACAGATGAAGTTAAAAGTTAATAAAGACTTGATAAAACAAGAGTAAAACCTTACAGAGTGAGTCAACATGGGCTTCAAAGGTCAGCCTATCATCAAGTACAGTTCCTAAATATTTATACTGGTTCACAACCTCAACATTTTCTCCAGAGATCACCGCAGGTGAGGTAACTGTACAATTATTTTTTCTAAAGTCAGTGAGCATCTCCTTTGTCTTTGAGACATTTATCCTTAAAAAGGAGGACTCACACCAGTTAGTGAAGTCCCTTACCACTGGGTGGGGGATCATTGTCTGGTAGTTAAAGTATGGCACTGCTCTGGAGATTTTTCATCCTCCTTGTACTTTTTTACATCAAGGACAGCATTTAATATTTTTCCACAGTTAAGTTTGCCTCTCTTTTTGAAGTGAAGGCACACAACAAACACTGGATTCCTTTCTGTAACATACTTCCGATTTCCCAGGTTATGGGTACCTGCTGTGAGAATGTGATTGGCTATGTTCCTGTGCCAGTGGGCGTGGCTGGACCACTACATTTGGATGGGAAGCAGTTCCAGGTTCCCATGGCAACTACAGAGGGCTGCTTGGTTGCCAGCACCAATCGTGGTTGCCGAGCAATTGCTGTGAGTTGAGCAACCGTTTTCCCATGGGACAAGCACTCCTCTATTTACTGTTTGACAGTTTTCATATGAAACCCACCTACCCATACACACAAGCTGAGCCAGAGAAAAAGCTACTTTTTATGACATTGAAATAAAGTTTTGTGTGCACAAGTTGTGCAAAATGTTAAGTCTCAAATTAAAAACTAAAATGAGATGTGGTTCATTGGAGTGTAGGGAATTCTGCCAAGGAGGCGTTCCTCACAGTTGTAGTGAGTTTTAATTTATCTTTAAAATATGGAAACACCCTAATTCATTTTGATTCAGTTTAGTACTTAAGTAGTAGTTCAAAGACTATTGTGATAGCAGCATCTTGTGTTAATGTGTTAACATGTTAATACACTGCAGCTGGGAGGTGGAGCCAGCAGTCGTATTCTGGCTGATGGCATGACACGAGGACCTGTGGTGAGGCTACCCTCCGCCTGTGAGGCAGCAGAGGTCAAGGCTTGGTTGGAGAGCACAGATGGTTTCCAAACCATGAAAGACGCCTTTGACAACACAAGCAGGTAAAACAGGAACCTGTCATGGATAGGACAAAATTCAAAGTATGGCTCAGTGTCTGTATCTACATGTGGATTTTGTGTCATTGTTGTTGCAGGTTTGCACGTCTGCAGAAACTGCTGGTTGCCCTGGCTGGAAGAAATCTGTACATCCGCTTCTGTTCCAGGACTGGAGATGCTATGGGGATGAATATGATCTCTAAGGTAACTGTGTGTGTGTGTGTGTGTGTGTGTGTGTGTGATTTCAGTGTTTCTTGTGTAATGGTAGTGACTCACACCACACCTGTCCTACCTTCAGGGTACAGAGCAGGCTCTTAGCAGGCTTAAGCAGCACTTCCCAGACCTGCAGGTCATAGCTGTTAGTGGGAACTACTGCACTGACAAGAAACCAGCCGCCATCAACTGGATTGAAGGCCGGGGCAAGTCTGCTGTCTGTGAAGCCACCATCCCAGCTAAAGTGGTCAGAGAGGTGTGTGTTTTCATCTATGTTGTAGATGAGGTGGTACAGAGTAAAGGGTCGGGCTGTCACCTGTAACAAAAAGGTCCAGTGCACTGGCAGTAAAGCATAGCATCCTTTAAAGAAATTTGACTGCACTGTACAAGATCTTTCCATCAAATAAAAAATATTTATATCTATGTTTTATAACTTTATCTCAGCAAACTCATGCTCATTTCACTTCACTTGACTGCAGGTGTTAAAGACAACAACAGAAGCTCTGGTGGAAGTGAACATCAGTAAGAATCTGGTGGGCTCAGCCATGGCTGGGAGCATTGGTGGATTCAATGCTCACGCAGCTAACCTGGTGGCAGCCATCTACATTGCTTGTGGACAGGTGAAAGAGTTTTCGCAAAATATTCTTCATTACTTTATTTCACTTTATTCTGGTTTCCAGTGCTAATATAAGTGTATGATTGTGTCCTGCAGGATCCAGCCCAGTCAGTTGGCAGCAGTAACTGCATCACCCTAATGGAGGCATCAGGCCCAACAGGAGAGGACCTGTACATCAGCTGCACCATGCCCTCAATAGAGTTGGGCACAGTGGGAGGAGGCACCAACCTGCCCCCCCAGCAAGCCTGCCTCCAGGTACACATACACACATTGCAGTGACTACTGTGGAAACAAACACAGATTTGAAAATTTAAATCTGATGATATGCTCTTTCTGCTGAAAATACAATTACAGGAGCTTTAACAGATCTGTGTGTGTGTTTTTTATGTGTGTGTGTGTGTGTGAAGATGTTGGGTGTACAGGGAGCCAGTCAGGAATGTCCAGGGGAGAATGCTCGGCAGCTGGCCAGGGTGGTATGTGCCACTGTGCTGGCTGGAGAGCTTTCACTGATGGCTGCTCTGGCTGCTGGACACCTGGTCAAGAGTCACATGACACACAACAGGTAAGAGGCAATCTTCAGTGACATGGCTCACTTTTGTATCTGAAGGAGTCAGTACTAATGTAAGTAACAAATGTTTTACAATGTAAACAGTCAACAGTGATCTCTTCATATGTATCACTGGTACGCTCACAACTGTATCACAGCATCTCAGGCTCAGGCACATTTCTTGTGTCTTCCTGCATCAGTTAACCTCACACTCACCCTCAAATTAAGCTGTGTTTCTGCATATCATATTAAGGCAGCAGATGGTCTAAAACAATGTTACTGTCCTGTCTGCAGGTCTAAGGTGAATCTACAGGAGACTCCAGGAACCTGCACCAGGACAGCATCCTGAGAGCAGTGTTGTATCTTGCAGGAATACAATTTCAGGAAACCATGGACAATCTAAAAGAGACTAATAATTCATTGATAAAAAAAAAATAGACCTCAGACGTTCTCAGGAGTATCATGACCTGTCTCTATGCTGGCTATAAGAAGGATCCATTCAAGCTAAAGGGAGTATTCTTGGTTGTATATTCATGCTATGGTGCTAAAAGCAGCTAATGACTTTTCATTTCCATGGTTAAGAATGTTGTTTGGGTTCCGACGAAGCCGGCTCTAAACCAGCAATGTGAACACAGAAACACTGGGACCTAAAGGAGCCTGCAGACTGTACACAGACTAAACTTTTACTGCAGGTCATTCTGTGCAATGATGTTCTAAAAAAGATGGCTACAATATGATGATGATGATGATGATGTATATAGACTATAGGCTCAATAATACCTGATTCAGCAGCTAGGACATAAGTCAATTTACAAGAATGTTTATATCAGTGAGTATCACCCATCTGTGTCACTATGACGGGACATTGTGAAGCTCAGCTCAAATAATCAAATTTTTATTGTCCAAAATCCAAAGAAGGAGGAGAATCTGCATGATGGATGTTGTAGTGAGATTCAAAGAGGCCAACATGGAAGCTAGAGCTGGGGTTAGGGTTAAGGTTTGGGAGTTAGTGTAAGTGAAGTATTTTCAGCAGACACAAATACACATAATCATCATCATCATTTCATGCTAATAATTGGACCACTAACAAACATATCATTTTTGTTTCCATATCATGTTTGTTTCAGTCATCTTTTGTCATGGGTGGCCCAGAGATGCTAAATGCATGCCTGCCTAAAAAAGTCCTGGTTCAGGAGGACATAAAAGAATAACCATGACCAACATCAGGAACTGATAATTATGTAAATGAGTGGATGATAATCACTTTAGAATTGTGACTGCAAGTCATAGGTTGAGTTTATTTGCAGGGACCGAACAGGTGAGATAAACTCAGAACTTAGTCCTTCAGACAGGAGGGAGGATGGATTGTGTATGTGTGAATTGTTGAGCTTGTATCCTGACTGTTTGACACTGGATAATACAACATTTAGAAATGAGAAGAACATTGAATCAGGGCAAAATTCAACTTTGAATAGAAAACATGTCCTGATTATTGCAATCATATTTCCTGAGTTACTGCAGTTTATCTGCGATCATTTTGATCTTTAGATGATTCACTTGTTGAGTCTCCATTAACAGCTTCCTGACAGTCACTGCTCCATTTTAACAATTTCCCACCAATATATAAGAAACTGGTCAGGTTAGTAATTTACATCCATGACTTTGTTTAAATTTTTTAAATTGAAATATTTAATCATGGATGTGGTATCGTCATTCTAAATTTCATGTGTGTATCTGTGGAGATGGAAAAACTCAACGTCTGCTTGAGTTGAGCGTGTGAGTTATTGATGTCTGTTTCAGATCAACATATGTGTGTTTGACAGTGACAGTGGAATCAGTCACTCTGTGTTTTACATTGTATTTGCAATTGATGCTTCATGTGTGACATGCTGTTGATGAAGTCACTGACAGTGAGTGTTGCTGTTCAACAGGAAGAAGCCGAAGTTCTGGATACTTTTTGTAATAAACACAAAAGGACTTTAGAGTGACAGATTATTCACTTTATTGTGTCAGTTAATGTCAATAAAAACTTTATACTTTTTTTCTTGTTTAAACATTTTGACACATACTTTTTTTAAATTATTGCAATTTTTTCCTCCTCACCCCAATCCACAGCACAGTGCATGCATAACTTAAAAGGATGAGGATGATTATAGTTTTTACTGATCATGATGTGCATGTATGTCTACACTATCAAATATCTATACACATATGCACCTACATAGACATACACAGCATATGTACATATGTATACCAAAAATATTAATAAAGTAAAAATGGGCTTTAATATACTATTTTAAATTCATTTATTCATATGTTATGTTACCAGCAGTAGTGGGCCTGCAATTACTTCAGAAATGAGACTAATGAAAACCAATGTCTGGATCTGAATGTGACAGAGAAAACAATCACTATCTCCAAATAAAAAGTATAACTACATATACATAACCTATATGCCCATACTACCAAATACCCATGTACAGAGTGATGGGGCACAACATACAAAACTGAATCAGACCTAGCATTAAGAGGTTAAACTGCAGTCCTGGAATCACCCTGTGAACGCAGCTTCACTGTTTAACGGCAGAGTCCAGTCAATGTGTGACAGTTATAGGTTGGTGAAAGTTACAGTTCTAATCAGATTATCCAGCTTTAACTTTCTCTCCCTGCGTTGCTCAGCAGAGGTCTCAGTCAGAAATCCTCCACTGATCTCTCAATGCACAGGCCTCACCAGAGAGGCTACCATCCAATCAGATGAGGGCCCAGCACATCTCACCAGTTGTGAGCGCACTGATTGGCTGAGCCCTAGTAGGACAGATTCATGAATAATGTTGTGAATGAGCCAGTCTGAAGTTTGGCAGGAGTTAAATGACACACCTCTTTTCCCCTCAGGGTCTGTTCACACTCCACACTGAAACCGTACAGTGTGTGTTTTCACCCTGTCCCTCACTGCCCAAATGATCCAGTATCCAGACTAAGTGTGAGCACCCTAATCCTACTTGAGGACAGTGCTTAGGTTGATTTTTTTAGTGTCTGTACTTAACTTGAGTATTATTATCATTATTTTGAAACACTTACTCCACAATTAATGACAAATGTACTTTTGACTCCACTACCATGCAAGTACAAGTAATCTACATGCTCACTTTACTTGGAGGCAGAGTAATATTAGATAAAGATGAATAAGATTCTTCTTCAGAGACCATGGTACTAAGTCCATGTTTGAAATAGACATACGACATAAAGAAATATATATAATTTTTGTTTTGTTTTAAGTTTGCTGTATTATTTTAACACAGCCAAAATGAATCACAGTTTATAATGTGCTGATTTACTTGGTTCTCTAGTAGAACATTCTACAAGTTCTACATTTAAGTGATTTAAACAGATGATTGTAAGTAAAAGACCAAGGTCTGGTTGTGAAAGAATCTGACATGCCAGAATAAGAAATCAAATGCACTTTTTAGGCGTTGTGGCTTGGAAGTACATATGTGCGTACACAGTCACACACTCTTGGTATGAGTTGCAGGGCTCTTACTGGAGGAGTCTGTGGAAATAATGTGAGAGGGGACAGACAACTACTAGTGAGAGTAGTATGAACGTTCAGTGTTGGGAACGGGGGCGGGGCTTCAGGGAGGGCTGGGAGGGCGGTAGTCCCCGAGGCCGGGGTCCAGAGGGGCCCGTCACTTTGACTTTTTTTTTTTTTTTTTTTTTTTTTTTTACAACAATCCAATCGGATGTGCTGGTTCACTTGACATTACATCCCCACTAGAACCCAGCGTGGGACTGTTTTCTTCATCCCGCTCCTGCCCCCTTCCGCTGAATTTCTGACCATTACCGCCCCCAACACTAGTGTGTGTTACACTCCCACCTGCTCCCGCAATGTGTATGTCCACTCCCGCCCGCACCCACGGGACCCAATCTCAATGCAGCCCTCTAGTCCACACATAATGAGCCCGATCATATATTCTGCCCAGCCCTGACTTGTTCCGCTGGTAGTTAGGAAGGCTACTTTCAAAACATAATCCGTTAGCGAATACAGAATACATGCCCAAAGCACTATTCGATAATCGATTATTTCACGAATTGTTTGAAAATGATTTATAGAGTGGTCTGCACCAACTATACCTCCACAAATGCTTAAAATGCCGCGTGATTACAGACTAGGCCTACTTTGAAAAGCTAGGTCTATGCGTGAGAGGTGGAAGGAATGGGGGGGGGGTTCATCATGAACTGCAGTGGCTCACGGAGGAGAACTGTTGTGTCGGAGTTTACTGTTCGAAGCTGAAGCGAGATCAGGTCCCACTCGACGCAAATACATAAATATTATATTTTCTTCACTTTCTGTTTTTTTATGTGGCTGGTACGTAGAGCTCACTCACAGAAGCATAGTCGCTGCAGTAGATGGGAACTGCGACTTGTTTATCGCTGGTAATATGTTGTGTATGAGTGTGAATTTGTGACGAATCTGCCGACGGAAGCACAGCGCAGCTGCAGCTGTTGAGTAAAGGAACCAGTTAACGCAGAAACCAGTTGGGCCATAACACCGGCTGCGGCTCAAGCTCTACCTCTCGCTCCTGTTGCTCCTCCTCCGACTCCATTGTTGTGACTGATGGGGTTGGGGCTTCTGGGAAATGGGTTGCCTTGATTTATTCAGAGAGTGAACAAACTCGTGAAACAGAGAAGTATCGTAATGTAATCCGTTGATTTCCACAATGTGACTGTATTCTGAATAACATTTATTTAAATTGTAACTGTAACGGAATACAGTCATAATTTGTATTCTGAATAGTCTACGTAACATGTACATGTACATGTATTCCGTTACTCCCCCACACTGTGAACAATGAGTTTGCTTTATCAAAACGGATTAAAAGCTGCAAGGCTACAATGATGAATAAAAATAAAATGTAAAATTAAAGATAATATTTGTCAAGTCCCAGGCAAGGCATTCACCTTCCAGCAGGCAATGTAACACTGTTAAACAGGGTTTCTTTGACGTCACAAGAGTGTGCAGCTGTGTCTGTAACAATGGCGTCTGTAGCTAATACATGTGTCTGTGACATAAGAGTTAACCTAGGAGCTGAAGCTCACCTGTCATCAAAGTCAGTGTGTAGGTCAACTGTACTTCAAGCTCATATCTTACTTTTTTAAGGGAGGTTAAACACCTGGATAATAAGATCACCAAAAATAATTTTAATTTGACCCACATTTAATTATTTATTTAGTCTAATTTATTTACATCCTGTTTTGGTTTTTTGTATATGTATGAATAGTTTGTACAAACTGTACAGAATGTCTTTTTATATTTTTATATTTTTTACCTTCTTCATATGCTATCATAAAACCTGAATTTCCCATATGTGGGATAAAAAGTCTTATGTCTTATGTCCTAAAATAATTGCCGAAACTGAAGTCACTGTAACTGTGTATTCCAGTTTCTATCTTTGATGGAGTTTTACACCCCCTATTAATTTCTTTTTCAGCTGCTTCTTGTAAGTTCCCTTCAGTCATGTCAAAATTTGATTTAGTCACTCCCCCCATCCCATCCTAAACCATGTCCTTTCCTGGTCTGTGACTCCTGCACCAGCAGCAGCAGAGTTGCTCTGTGCATCTGATGGACACATGGTGACTTTCAGTTCTCCTCTCAAAAATCACCCAATGGAAAAAAATAACCTCAGTTTAAGTCCATTCTTGTTCTTTCACCATGAACCTTAATGATTTTGGCAGTTAGTTCTAAAATGAACTACTAAAATGCTCAAAATACACAAACAAAAATAAAATGTACATTCAATTTTAATTCCTTCAAGGCTATTGTTTCTGCCAGCATAAAACATTAACCTCCCAAAAATCGTATAAATAATGGCATATATTTATTAGTTCATCAGTAAAGAGTTTTCTCTGATTGTTATTGTCCATGCAGTCATTGAGGCTTTGGGCTGTGTACCTACTTTAAAAGAAAAACACATAAAGTGGGGTCCTCCATGATCTTCTAGCAACAGCAGTCCAGAACAAGGTGACCTGTTGGAAAACATGCTCCTCAAGTTTCTCATTTTGCCCTGACCTCAGACTGTCATTTGAAGAAGCTTTGTGCCACTCTTTGGATTTTTGATGGAACTACACGTGTAATCTTTAAATCAACAACTGTCTGTTTTAATTGGATAATCTCATTTAGGGGGCTTACAACTGGACTGGATTTGTAGAGTTAAGTGTGAGTTTGTGTGAGTATTACAATGTCTACACTGTGTCTACAGTTACTGTAGAAGTTCACACGGAGAACGGCTCCACGTGTTTTTTCTTAACGTGGAGGCGGTTTGCTCCACCAGGTGGCGCAGAAGACAACATTTTGTCACAAGCAAAGCCGCAGAAGAAGAGCAGCAGGAAGCAGTCCACCGATACCCAAACTACTGTCAGGTCCGTCATGTCCTTCCTCACCAGAGCTCCGTGCTTCTCTTCTCACATCTGTCTTACCCTGAAGCCGCAGATCAACGCACGGATGACGCTGAATTTTAGGAGCCTCTGTTTCCAGGTATGAGGGCCAATCCGTCCCACTGTGCTCCCACGTTTGAGAACGTAGCAGCCTGCAACACACACATAAGCGAAAAAACAAAAAATAAATAAGAAAATAATTATTTTATTAACTTATTTTTCACTGTCACTTCCTGCTTCGTCGTTATGTCATGCTTACTGTGAGTCTACGTGGATCTCTCTCATATACCTGTAGTCAGTGCTAATGTTATAGCTGTTAGCTGTGAGTTAGCTCATGGCTAGTAAAGTCTGGGTAAGTTGTAACAACAAAACCCACATAGACAGAAATGAGGATATTCATCTGGCTGGTGTACAGGTTGTTCAGTTTTATTACATGTTCAAATGTCTTATTCTGAGTAGAAGTTTCTTATCGTGAATCTTTATGTCATAATATCATATTTCACAACAGGATATGTTGCAATTAACCTGGATAATGTAGTGAATTTTAACATTTCGTTCCATGTGTATGTGACAGTGAGGTCATTTAATAGCAGACACATGGAACTAGTTTGTGTAAGACTTTTGAAAGCACCGGCAATACAGACAGTCTCATTTATGTTTCAGCTCAGGTGTGTTTCTCACCTCACAAGGCTTCATCCAGTCACTAAACACACGCTGCCAGGCCATACTACCTCCTGTCACTGGCTCAACAGAGTGAGTCCTCCTGCCACACTCCATTCACAGGTCTGACAATTTAAAGATCAACAGGTTAAACAGGTTTAATACTGATTTACAACGTTTTAGCAAATATAGCCTATATGGCAGATGACACATTACAGCAACATTTCATGGTATGGTATACACTTCCTGTGTCCTGAGTGGATGTGGTCATAATTGCTTCTTTATGTCGATGACTAGCTTCAATATATGATCAACCCAGTACAGGACCATCAGTTCATACATATTGATCTCCCTCAAAAAACAGTCAGATGATAATAAAAATAACAGTATAATTACACAGAGAAATGCAGGGATTATTTCAGTTTGAACTTTTACTTCACATTTGCATGTTTCGTAGAGTAGATTAGAAAAACTTTATTCGTCCCTGTGGGGAAATTGGGATTTTTAATCCCAAGGCATTTTAAGAACACTAAATAAATAAACACAACATAGACAGACAGACACATGTACATAAGAACATGAAGGAATGGGTAAAGTGTGAGTGCATCATCTGTTAGAAATTTAATGGCTCCTGTAGTTGGAAGGTGACAGCAGCAGCGCCACCAGAACTGATAGAGATAAGATCTGTGTTGTGAGTTTGTTGCTGAGCCACAACTGGTCTTTGCATAAAAGTAAATGACAGTCTGACAAATGACATTCAAATTTTTTTAAATTTATGTAGAATGCAATGTTCAGTTGGATCCAACATTTATTTAGATTATTATGACACCAAAGAATCATGAATTGTGGTCATGTTCATTTCACTATTGGAGTGAACTCCAAAGACACACATGATGTGTGTTGATCAATGTCTGACCTCAGGTTTTGTTTGTTAGTCATTTGAGAGCAGAGTTGATGGAGACAGTTTGAGGAAGAACATCCATCTGACCCCATTACGGCTGGAGAACCCCACCACTGTGCAGATAAGGTAACTGCCAGCTCTCCCCCTCTCTGGGCATCACTACAGCTGCGAATGTTTGGAGCGTTACTGTCTATGTCTTTTGCATGGTGTTTCTTTTATACGGCTATTTATTTACTTTTTCTACCTGACAGTTTCGACCAGCCACTCTCAACCTTGGGGTCGCGAGATGATATCTGGGGGTCGCCAAATCATTTTGGAAAAATAAAATTAATATTAAATTACATAATTTCAGACAGGGAGTTGTTTTAGTTGTTTTCTGCTTCATTATTTGTCCAAAATTCATCGTATATCAACTGAGTTTGTATGATCTGAACTGTGCGTGTGAGATTCTGTTCAGTGATGCACAGCAGAAAAAAGAAAGAGAAAGAAAGAAAAACCGGTGTGTTGTTGCTTTAGCTGCAGCAAGTTTGCTAGCTATACCTGATGCTGGTAAAATGGAGCGATGGCTTCAAAGAAAAAGTGTTCCAGCTCCAGACTTATTTCAGCAGCAGCAGCAGCAGCAGGGGTCCCAAGGTCAGCCACTAGAAAGCCTAACAGGAGGATCCTTCGTGAGAAACGTAAGGCGCTGGGGCCGACACCAGCTGATAAAGGTTCTAGGCTCCGTAAATATAGGCCCGACTTTTTGAAGTAAAATACCACAGAATACCCACAGTGTGTCATTTCCTCTGAAGTGCTGGCACACGAGAGCTTGAAACCAGAGAATTAAATCTTGAATCATTAAAAAAAAAATAAAGTTTGCGTTATTTGTTTACATTTTAACCGTCTCAACTACCAGCAATATTATGGGATTTTGTGACCATTGTCGGTCTGTTTCTCATGTGAAAAAGTTATTGTCACGCAGCTTTGTGTTTTTCAACAAATCCAAAAGCGATTTGCAAGACCTGTGTTTCAAAATAATATAATAAAGAAACTAATAGCTAAAGTGTGATCTGAAGTGCCTGATGTGTAAATCCGACAGTATGCTGTATTGGTTGGACGTGCAAGCGACAGAAAACAGTGCATGTTAAATTGGAGGTCGCGAGAACCACTGGTTTCAACTACTGTGTCT
Organism: Caranx ignobilis; assembly: GCA_021432705.1. NCBI lineage: Eukaryota > Metazoa > Chordata > Actinopteri > Carangiformes > Carangidae > Caranx > Caranx ignobilis. Next base: position 29,937,658 of record MU270014.1, read on the forward strand.
GTAGTCTTTTTCATATGTGTCACGTGATGTTGTTGTGACCTCCGGTATCTGTGTCTTTGTTGAAGTGAGCTGTCTGAAGCTGCATACGAGAAGCTGGCAGATGAGACTCTGGATGCTCTGGCTGATTATTTTGAAGACCTGACAGATGAAGCATTCACTGGACCAGAATACGACGTCATCTTCTCTGTGAGTGTGTCTCTGTCCAGGATAGTAATACTGACTTGTAATGGCCACTCACCTGAGAAGAAGGCACCTGGTGCTTTATCATAGTTCCTCTTACTTTTACATCTTGGTAATGAGTAGTGCGAAGAATTGCAAATTCAGTGTCCTGCACTATAGTAACCTTGTCAAAGTAAAGCCACATATACATGCAGCAGGACAAGTCAGACTTCCCACCCCTGGTTTCTAACTGGATAGATGGATGGAAAGATGAAGCCTGTTGACTGAGAGGACAGAGACAGTGTGTCTTATAGACTCATTTATCTTAAACAGGCTGGAAATGTAGCTCTGGCAATGCATATTGAGTGTCTTCACTACGTCCACGGGAAGGTGGAGTCGTGGCTTCAGAGAGAAGTCTGAGGATAGGGGCTGGGACTTTTGACTCGTGTCTTTTCAAAATGTGGCCCGCTAGAACCGTTTTTCCAGGATCTCCAACCATACCTTTTAATCAGCATTTCATTTAAGAGCCATGGTCACTTTCACTTACTATTTACTCTTTACAGTTTCACCCCTGTCTCATCTAACACCTTCCTCCTCATTGGTTCTGCCGTGACACTGATGGGCAAGTGTTCCCATCTTGGCAACTCTCCCCGTTTTTCAAATGTCTGCAATAACACATAGGACCATACACAACACACACACTGCATAAAGCAGAGACCCGTGACACTGCACATTAATGTTTTTGGGATAATCAGCTGTCAGCTCATGCTCTTGCTTTGACCGTGTCAGTTATTCTGCAACAGAGGTTTTAATGAGCCACATGTTAGCATGCTAACAGACCCCTTAGCCTACAGTCCCCAATCCTTTTTACATTTCTCTTGTGTATCATTGAAACAAATTGAACACAATCTGTTGTGTTGCTAGGTAGGTAAAATATTTAGCTGATTCGATTACTTTTGCTAAGATAAGCTAACATGTGGTAATTCCTGCTCTATATTGTACAAAGTCATAGTACTGCTCCACCTCCACCATCTGATGGTGAAGGGAAGAAATTACATAATATTTTTCCAACAAAGTGAGAAAGAGATGGCTCTTAAATCAGAGCAGTGTGAAGCTTATTGCTGTTAATGTTTATATGATTTTTGGACATTTAGTCCATTTTGTTCCACTTGTTGAACTGGCTTATTAAATATGTGTGTTCTGTCTTTGCTGCATGTCTAGAGTGGGGTGTTGACAGTGAAGGTGGGCAGGGACCATGGCACCTATGTCATCAACAAACAGACACCAAATAAACAGATCTGGCTTTCTTCTCCCACAAGGTAAGACTGACACACTTTAAGCTTTGCCTCAGAAGCAGTCTACCACACATGAAATAATATACATATGGTACCTGAACATCACATACACTTGTGCATGTCAGTGTAACAGGAAGTTGATTGTCTACTCTGCAGTTGTTTAGTTGCAAAAATGCTATGAACAAGGAAGAGCAAAGAGAGCTGCTGTGATTTAGGGCTGTCAAAATTACTCCAAAATGACGTTCGAATATTCCCTCTAACAAAAACACATAGGTTCAAACCATTCGAATATCTATATTTATATCGAGTTGAGGCTCGGCATTTTTACCGTCTTCTGACCAAAATCCGCAGTATTTCCAAACGGGGCTATTATTATTATTATGGAGCGAATATTCAAACATATATTACAATTTAGAATATTTGTTGACAGCCCTACTGTGATTTAGACAGAGCTGAACTTAACACCTGCTAGCTTTTGTTGTCATTACCATCAGACTTTTCACCACCTTTCAACAAAGCAAGTGAACATATGAATTAATTTAAAAGGGATCAGTAAAGTTTCCATTCATGTCAGTAATATTGTTATGTTGTATTCACTAGTAGTTGAAGCTGATGAGACCCATACAGGAAGTGAATATGGGTGTCTAAGTCATTAGCCGTGTCCCAATTCAGTGGTTGCAGCCTTCGGGGGACCCAGCCTACGCGGTCTACGGAGGTAACGCCTTCGGAGGTGTCTCCGAAGGCGTTACCTCCGTAGACTGTGTCAACTGTTGGTAAATGGGATGGTCTGGTCTTCTGTGAGGTCATGTTTGTGTCGCCATCAGTATCCTTGCGAAATGAAGCGTTGCTCCCGTTGCCAAGCAACATTGAAGTCCACAGCTGACAGGCACATCAAGAATCAGAGGAGAAAAAAAAAGAAAAACAGATGATGGAGAAAGAAACATTAATAATTATATTCACAATCATGTAAATTAGCTTGAAGAGCTGGAGAAGCTTCAGCACCTGCATTTGATGTCTTAAGACCCTGGATTGTTGTTCTTTACTATCGTTTAGTTAATCGAGTGAGTTTATTCCCAGTACTTATACTGGTGCCGCCATCTCATTTGTTTACTTGGCTCGCAATGCATTCTGGGATACGGTGGACCATGTAGGATCCAACAGTTGAGTCCTCCGAATTCAGGAAAAGAAGGCTGCATTTCTCTGCCGCATTTGGAGGAGCCTTTGTATTGAATTGAATTGGGACAGGCCGTGTCGCCACACTGTGACGTAATCGGCCTTCAACTACCGTCCCATCTCTGTTGTAATTTTCATTGCCTAAAATGTTTTTCCATAACAGTTTGAGCAGGGGGAACAGCATACACAGCATTAGATTAGTGTATTACTTGCACTTTTTTATGATGTCACTCCCTCCTGCCCGATTACTGATGCACATATACACGTACATTATAATTGATATTTTATGTAATATTTTATCATGAACCCAAAGTACTCCTGCACACTGTCTACACTTGTGATAGGTAATTGCTTTATTAAGATAACAAATATTTTATCATAAAAGACAGTGGAAATAAAATGTTGTCTGGGGATTCTGAAACATCAACCTGTCAGGGAATTTCCTCTGTTGTCTCATTTGCAGTGGACCAAAGCGCTATGACTGGACAGGTGAATCTTGGGTGTACACTCATGATGGTGTTAGCCTCCACCAGCTGCTCTCCACAGAGTTCTCCAATATCTTCAAGAAGAACATTGACCTCTCTGACCTGTCCTACTCCTGAGAGCCTCACCTGTATTCACCTGTGTATGGTAGACGACTATTGGGACTCACTGAATGACTCTTCAGTCATATGAAGTGTATGTATTTCAAGAGAATCAGCCCATAATGACACTCGTCCGTGTGTACATGCTACTATCTGTATTTACTATCTGTATCACAGTTTCATGAAGCCAATGTGAAAATCATCCACATGAAGTCTCCATGTAAACTCCTCAGTATCCCTCACTGTTTCCATGGCAATGTGTGATTTTCACATTTGTTGTCCATGTCTCTACAGCAGAATCCCCAACAACAAACCAGTATCTCAGCAGTGCTGGAAATCTGTCAGTTTGTCTCCATTTTGGTGGTTTTTGTTTATTTCATTTGTTCAACTATATGAATAGCGTTCATCTGCAGTGACACAATGGCACTTAACTTACTATACACATTCACACATTCCACATGTGTGCTAATTAAATTTGGATCAGGAATGTTTGCACATGTATTGTACTTAGAGCAGAGAATATTCATGCAAATTAAATTCAGTCAAAGAAGGACCAGTGTAGCGTTGTGATCCCCTTAAGTAATCTGGGTCCCACTTTGTAACATTATTGATATTTATTGATATTTATCACAGTTTTTTCCGAGTCCACTGTTCAATAAAAGATTTCAAACCACCACTGGGTACAGTTGTTAATTCTGGTTGATCAGTAAAGATCTAGTTTGTACTGATTCTAGTCATATTTGTCTCTTACTACATTTTTTCACTCAGGTGGCTGCCACTCATTGGCCAGTCATATGTGTAATCCCCGCCCCCATCAGGCCAGAAACCCCAAACAGCCAACCCACATCATGCCAATTCTTCTTTAGTAAGAGATTTTGCAGGTAGGAAAAAGCATGGTGTCATCAAGTAACAACTAAGGAGTAAGATAACTGTTAACATTACGGAGTATTGATTTTATTGATAGATATAGATTATCTATATCTATATATCTATATATATATAGATTATATAGAGAGAACTGAATCATCTGTCGACTACATTGGATATCATCACTGAGTATATTTCAGCTATAACTTCTACTGTTGCTGTGGGGTTGTTTCTCTTGAAAATAATAGTATTATAGTAGTTTGGAGAAACTTTTTTTATATGTATATTGATTTTTGTTGTAACAATGTAAGCAGTATTTGAAACAAAAACATTCTGTGCATTCTCGACAAATGTGAAAAGGATCCTCCGTGATATTAATCTTTGACCCTACCATCCAACCTTACCCTCAGTGATAAAACTGTCACCAGCACAGGAAACACAGCTGACAAGAGAGAACATCTCACAGTTGAGTAGGATGCTATGATTATCACAGTCATCAGTGCAACCACATCAGATACTTCTGAATCACATTGCCATCAACAACAGGGACAATCACTAGCAATGCTGACTCAAAACCTTCATTGCAGCTGGTATAAAGGACTTCCTGAACATCTCTGAGGAGCACCTCAACAGAACAGGTCTGTCCTCAGTTGTTGTTCATTGGATGGTCCTCATTTTGCACGAGTCTTATCTATGATTTTCTGCACAACAACTTATAATGAGTATGGGGTCAAGTTTATAATAGACCCTTTCCTCTTTATTAGTTTATTGACCTGGTTTCTGTCCTCTGAGCTGAAACCCAAACAACCTAAAGAGGAGGTGCTCCAAGAAGAGATGAATCTAAAGACATTTTTCAGCATCCAGCTTACTTCACCAGCGACTAAAACACAGGCCAAAGGAGTCTGGATACTACATTACATTATTGCTGCAGTACTGAGTAGTCATTACTACATGAGTACTCATCAGTCAGACAACATCCATCTTCAAATCTCTTTATTTTGATCCTAACTACAAACCAGTGTAGGATTTTTATTTCATTTTCGGTCAGGTAGATGTAAACACCAAGGCCAACAGTCCATTACAGTTGAACCACAGTTTTCATTGATGACACACAACTGCGCACACACACACACACACACACACACACACACACATACACTCATAAGATGAAAACATTTCAGCCCTGCTGTTGTGGCTGGTAAAACAAAAAGAAGGATGTGGCGGATTAGCACTGTAAGCACCTAGAGGCTTAGCACTACTATTATCAGGAATTATGTAACAATGATACTTGAACACAAATCTGACCTCGGCTGTTTTGTCTTTTAGCTTTTTGCCATCATTGCTCCATCTCCTCTGTTCAGTGTTCGGCTTCCAGGCAATGAGCGCATTCCCTCAACACTACTAGTGACAGAGGAGTAGGTGAGCGGCCAAAGAATTTTCATGGCAACTGATTGACTGACATGAGTGGTTATGATATTGGACCTTTGCTGAACAGAAACATGAAGTTTATAAGGAAGTTTATAACCATCATGCAGGCAGCCCTAGGAGTCACCCTCCTCAACAAGAGGGAGTTGGTCCCTACACTCCGTAAACTATGGAAACCTGCACGGTGAGTTGTTGGGTTGTTGTGTGTGTGCTCGACTTCACATGTGCTGTGTGCAGCTATATTTTCATTGAGTTGATGATCAAGTAAATAATGATGCCTCAGGCCCTGAGGAGCTGTGTCTGTCTGTCTGTAATCTAATCATAAGTCCCTGACACTTGTATTTATGAGAGGAGTTCCTGGTACATATATATTATATTATTATATATATATATAAAACCTAAAAATGCTAATATAACACTGTGTTAGGAAAGTTGAATGATTAATTGAAAACATCCTGTAGGATTTGTGAAAAATTAAACATGCATTTTAATTTTTTTTTAATGCTAATGGCTGATAAAGCATTCAAAACCAAAAAGAGTGAGCCCACCCATGTATCTCTCTTTCCCACGCAGTTCTGCGGACTTGACGTCAGATGGCGCTGAATGCGCGTTCTCAATGGCTTTTGACTTGGATCTGGGAAGAAGACAAGCACGGTAGTAATGGGCTACGGTAAACAAAGGACCCACCACCACACAAAATCCACTGAAAAGTCCCACAGAGAACAAAACCAAAGTTTTATCAGCAGCATCTCGTCAATCAAAACGCGATTACCCACAACACCTGTCTTATCAGTACTGAGTCTTATTTCTTGATCCTGCCCCAAGTCCCTTTAAAAGCAAGTAAAAGACTTGTCTGCCCCTTATGTCTGCCCTTTATGTGAAAGCTGGGAACCTGAAACCTGAACCTGAAAACAGAACTGTTGTACAAAGATTAAGTAAGTTCCTAGCAGCAGATACATAAAAGGAGTGTAGTCTGAAATAATAACATGAAAAGTATATTCAGTATTTCATATTTCACACTGTAACATGATATCATTTGTTGTTTCATGTTGTTACAATATAGGTCATTACATTGTTATAATGTGAAAAAATATTGGTAGAATGATAAACTTTTTTAAAACCATGTCCAAAATCTGCTCAGATTGACATATATGGACAAAAATGAACATGAGGTGCATTTGATGAAGGCAAGGCAAGGTAAGGCAAGGCAATTTTATTTGTATAGCCCGTTTTTACAAACAGTTTGTCTCAAAGGACTTTACACAGCATTATGACAACATCCTCTGCCCTTAGACCCTCACATCGACTGAGGAAAAACTCCCAAGAAAACCCTTTAACGGGGAAAAATGGAGAAACCTCAGGGTGAGCAACAGAGGAGGGATCCCTCACCCAGGACGGGCAGACGTGCAATAGATGTTGTATACAGACAAGAAGACAATTTACAACATGTAATATGGAAAACATGGAAATGGAATCAGTCAGTTAACGAAAAATGATGAAGGCAGCTCCTGGTGGGCAGGGAGGGAAGGCTAGTTTAATGGGACTACTGGACGGCAGACTGGGTCATGAGCAGGGAGTGCAGGTTGGTTTAACAGCAGGAGAAAGGAGGTGATGGAGGCAGCAGTTGGTTGGTTGGTGCAGGGGGATGGAGCTCTGAAGAGACCTGTGGAAATACGGAGAGAGTGCGAGACACCAAGGCCAGACTACAAAGTGCAAGTTCAAAATGTGTGAGGGGAGAGGAGATGAGAGGAGAGGAAGGATAGGGCTCCATGTAATCTGATGTGTCCCCCCAGCAGTTTAAGCCTATAGCAGCATAACTATAAAGTGGATCAGGACTACCTGAGCCAGCCCTAACTAAAAGCTCTGTCATAGAGGAAGGTCTTAAGCCTGGACTTAAATGTAGAAAGAGTGTCTGCCTCTCTGACCCATGGAGAGAGCTGGTTCCACAATAGAGGAGCCCAGTAACTGAAGGCTCTACCTCCCAGTCTGTTTTTAGAGATACTGGGGGTCACTAACAGACCTGCATTCTGGGAGTGAAGGGCTCTGGTAGGACAGTATGGAATAATGAGGTCTTTCAGATAAGATGGAGCTTTGTCTTGTAAGTAAGTAGAAGGATCTTGAAGTCTATTCTACATCCTACAGGAAGCCAATGGAGAGAAGCTAGAATGGGAGAGATGTGCTCTCTCTTATTAACTCTTGTCAATACCCTCGCTGCAGTGTTCTGGGCCAGCTGGAGACTCTTTAGCGAGTTTTTTGGACATCCTGACAAGAGAGAGTTGTAAGAGTCTAGCCTAGAAGTAATAGATGTGTGGACCAGCTTCTCAGCATCACTCTGAGAGAGGACATTCCTGATCTTAGCTATACTGCACAGGTGAAAGAATGCAGTCCTAGTCACATGCTTTATGTGAGAGCTGCAGGAAAGATCCTGGTCAAAAATGACTCCAAGGTTCCTTGTGGTTGTACTTGAGTTCAGGGTGATGCCATCCAGAGTAGCAATCTGATTGGAGAATGTGTCCCTGAGATGCTTAGGTCCAATCACAATAACCTCTGTTTTGTCAGAGTTCAGTAGTAGGAAGTTAGAAGACATCCAGGATTTGATGTCTTTCAAGCAATCTTGCAGATTGATGAGGCGGCTTCTATCATCTGGCTCTATCGATAAGTAGAGCTGAGTATCATCAGAGTAACAATGGAAATTGATGGAGTGCTTACGGATTATATCCCCTAATAGAAGCATGTAGAACATGAAGAGAATTGGCCCTAAAACTGAACCCTGTGGCACACCATATGTAACTCTGCTGTACTCCGAATGGTCATTGTTAACATTGAAACCTGTCAGATAGGTATGAGTCAAACCATTTTAGCAGATCTTTTAATCCCAATTTCATGTTCTAGTCTCTGTAGCAAAATGCTTCATTGATGGTGTCAAATGCAGCACTGAGGTCCAGAAGTACAAGTACAGAGACAAGACCTCTGTCTGAAGCTATAAGAAGATCATTGGAGACTTGCCCAGTGCTGTCTCAGTGCTGTGGTGTTCTCTAAATCCAGATTGGAAAGCTTCAAAAAGCTCGTTACTGTGCAGATGTTCATGTAGCTGCACTAGGACAACCTTCTCAAGGATCTTAGAGACATAGGGAAGGTTGGATATAGGCCTATATTTGGCTAATACATCTGGATCAAGAGAGGACTTTTTAAGTAGAGGATTAATGACAGATTAGGAAAGGTTGATCTGGTTCAGTATAGCAGCATTAACTAAGGGGAAGACATCCTTGAGCAGTCTTGTTGGGAAGCAGACATGTAGCTGATTTGAAGGAGGTGATTGCAGAAGTTAAGTCTGACAGATCGATGGGGGAGAAGCTGATCCTTGTTCTGATATTTATGATCTTTTCAGTAAAGAAAGTTAGGAAATCGTTGCTGCTGAGAGTCGGAGGGATGCATGGTTCAACAGCACTGTGGTGATTAGTCAGCCTGGCCACAGTGTTAAAAAGGAACATGGGATTGTTTTTATTCTCTTCAATTAAAGTTGAAAAATATGTACTTCTGGTGTTATGGAGTTCTTTTTTATATTAATTTATTAATAAACTATCTTTCCAGGCTCAACGGTCTTCCTCGCGTTGGCTGGAATGTGTTTTCCTTTCCAGCTGTCTGGTCTTTTGCTTCAAGATGCACAGGTTTGAATTATACCAGGGAGCTATTCTCTCCTGGTTGATCCTGGTTGATGACTTTCTTTCTCAGAGGGGCTACAGCATCAAGTGCTTCAAGGAGTGTTGCTGCAGTGCTGTCTACAAGATAATCTACCTGCGAGGGAGTAAAATAATCATACCTGCCCATCATATTACTATAAGGTGTGGCAGCAAGCTCTGCTGGAATGAGCAGTGTCCGATAAACATCTACTGTTGTGGGTTTTTTCCCAGGTAAAGTATAATTTGTTAAAGTAAATTCAAAGGTTATTAAAGAATGGTCAGACAAGACCGGGTTCTGAGGGAAAACTGTGATGTGATCCACTTCTATACCATAAGTAAGCACCAGATCAAGGATATGATTAAAAGAGTGAGTGGGTTCATGTACCCTCTGGGAGAAGCCAATTGAATCTAAAAGCGACTTGAATGCTGAGGCCAGACAGTCATCATCACTAATGAACAAATGAATTTAGGAAAATGCATGCATGTAAACAGAGTATCAATCCGTCCATCCATCTTATCCCGCTTATCCGGGGCTGGGTTATGGAGGTAGCAGTCTGAGCAGGGAGGCTGTATGTAACTCTTAAAAGGGGGTTTCAATGACAGATTGTCACTGCCTGTATGCTTTTATTTGTTGTTTTCACTTTAACTATTACATGCTTTTATTTTGGTGCTCCGGGCCCAGAAGTAGGGGTTGTGCATCTAATCGCAAACTTACGGACTGACTTCTCACGGAGCAGACAATATAACCCTGTATGTGTTAAGCACCTGGCTAGAATTGGGAACAAGGTATGTTGTAGAAATATGTTCAAAGTAGAGTTATGTGTGTTTCAGCGGACTTAGTGTAAGAGAGTCCTTATGTCACCATGCTAATATTTCTGTTGCTGGTCGTGCTAACTTGTGGAGTGTGTATGTGGTGATGTTAAAAGGAACCTCTCAGTCATTTCATGGTTAAGACAGTTTATTTGTTTGTTAAGAGCTCATTTTATTTTTATTTTGTATCTGTCCTTAGCTCTTATGGTGTTCCAGTAAGGAAAGGATTTATGTGCAAAACAAGAACGAACGGCTGTACATTCTTCACGCTTCACCATTGTCTGGCTGGGTTTGCTACAGAGGCCTTCGCTCTTCTTCCAGCTTTCCTCTTCCTCCAGCTCTTCTAGGAGCATCCCAAGGTGTTCCCAGGCCAGCCAAGTGACATTGTCACTCCAGCGTGTCGTGGGTCTTCCCTGGGTCCTCCTCCCGGTGGGACATGCCCAGAACACCTCCTGAGGTAGGCTTCCAGGAGGCATCTGGTACAGATGCCAAGCCACCTAAGCTGGTTCCTTTTGATGTGGAGGAGCACCGGCTCTACTCTGAGCTCCTCCCAGGTGACAGAGCTCCTCCCCTATCTCTAAGGGAGTGCCCCACCACCCTGCAGAGGAAACTCTTTTCGGCCGCTTGTATCTGAGATCTAGTTCTTTTGGTCATGACCCAAAGTTCATGACCATAGGTGAGGGTATGAACGTGGACTGACCAGTGAAACAAGAGCTTCGCCTTCCAGCGCAGCTCCCTCTTCATCATGACAGACCGGTACACTGGCTCCATTACTGCTGCTGCACCAATCCGTCTGTCAATATCACTCTCGATCCTTCCCTCACTTGTGATCCCGAGATACTTAAACTCCTCCACTTGTGGCAGGAGCTCTTCTCTGACCTGGAAGGGGCAAACCACCTTTTTCCAGTCGAGAACCATGGCCTGGGACTTGGAAGTGCTGATTCTCATCCCAGCCACTTCATACTTGGCTGCAAAACGCCCCAGTGCATGTTGAAGTTCCTGGCTCGAAGTAGCCAACAGGACAGGCTGCGCCTAGAAATTTTGTCCATATAAATACTGAACAGAATCGGTGACAACATGCACTGGGAACAGGTCTGACTGACTGCCGGATATGCTAACCAAGCTCCTGCTCCGGTTGTACAGGGACCGTACAGCCCTTAGCATAGGGCCTTGGACCCCATACTCCCAAAGCACCTCCCACAGAATGCCATGAGTGACTCCCATGAACCCTCAAGTTGAACCTCGACTATTGGTCGAATTCTCCGCACCAGAATCTAGACTTTAGAGTAGAATAGACTGAGGAGTGTGATCCCCCGATAGTTGGAACACACCCTCCGGTCCCCCTCCTTGAATAGAGGGACCCCCACCCCAGTCTGCCAGTCCAGAAGCATTGTCCCCAACTGCCACACGATGCTGCAGAAGTGTGTCAGCCAAGACAGCTCTACAACATCCAGAGACTTGAGGTACTCAGGGTGGATCTCATCCACCCCAGGTGCCTTGCCACTGAGGATCTACCGAACTACCTCAGTGACTTCAGCCAGAGTGATGTAAACAGAGTGAAGGTTTTAAAGTATTTTTGACACACAGATCGTCAGGAAAGTAGGCACCCTAGATCAGATATCAAAGTTATCAAAGGAACATCTTTGAACCCTTAATGTCTGTACACCGGTGTCTAATGAAGACTCACATACCTCTGAAAATAATCAAATTACTACAAAGTAACTATTCATTATTCGTTTAAAATCTCTTTCATATATCTTAGCTTTCTGTGTAAACCACTTGATCTTTAACAAATCGTGTTCTTGCTGGACTATTGGACAAAATCCTGTTCAGAGGTGTTTCAGTTTGACACACATGCACACACATTTAGAGCTCCCAGTTAGTCTAATGTGCGCGTGTGTAAAGTCAAATCCAAAACTTCCTCACCCTCCTCCAGTTCATATCATTTAGCCTCTGTTTCTTTCAGTCAGAATCAAAATCAGGCTTGTACGTGGACATACAAGGAATTTGACTCTGGTTTTTCATCTCTCACTTGTACACACACACACACACATGTATAAATAGACATACAGAAAGAGGACAACAACAACTGAGCAATAACAAAATTTTACAAAAAACACAATACAAATGAGGTAGTAGTGCAATGAGATAAATAATATATTAAAAAAAACAATGGATAATATAATTATCATTTCAATGACATCAATTATAATAATATATAATATAGTAATATATATAATATAATATATATATATAATATATTATTATTCATATTATTTGCGTTTAATATTGATATTGTTAGAATTGCTGATAGTGGTGAAAAAATCATGTCCATAGCAGCATGAAGAAGCGATGATAATGTCATCACATCAAAGGAGAGTGAAAAAATTAGGTTGACTACCGGCTAAATTGGCCTTGGGTGCAGTATATAATAAATGTGTTTTCAAAATATAATAATAAAAAAGCAAAATACTGCAACAGTCAAAAGGATGCATTAAAAGAAAAAAAAAGACAAATACACTACACATAAATATTCTACAAAAGTGTTGACATTGTTTCTGAGGAGGATCTGTAAAAGCTATTGATTAGGGGTTGATCTGAAGTGATAATACTCTGAGATGTTACTGTGATTTGGTTGTAGGTGCAGAAGAAAAGGGTGCTGGTCCATCATTGGCTGAGTGCTGAGTGAATAACATGAATTAAATGAGACATGAACATCATGAGAATCATGTGAGGACCAGGTTGAACTAGCTGAGCAAAACACATGCACACACACACGTGTGTGTGCACAGGCACATGTGTGCACATGCACAGGTTCATACATGGAGGTATACACTTGCAGAAGTCTTGCATACAGCAGCAGTAACAGAACAGCCACCCTCCTCCCTCTATCTCTCTCTCTCTCTCTGTCTTCCCCTCTCTTGTTCTCTCCTCCCCCCCTCCTCCTCCCCCCCTCCCCACCCCCTCCTCAGTCTTGCTTGGTCTCCGCTCTGTCAACAGCTCCTGCATCTTTCTCTTTTTCTCCTCATTTTTATCTCTACATCTCTCCGGTGTTGTCGTCTCTCACAATGCGTCTAGGCGTCTGCTCCTTCATTTCAGACATCCTGAGCACCTCCAGTAACATCTGTTTCTGCTGGACAGAGGGCAAGGTAGAGTCAGACTTCCTCCTCCTCCTCCTCCTCCTCCACTGCCCTGCTGCTGCAGGGACTCTGGGTGTTGCTGTGAATACAGTGCAGTGTGTGTGTGTGTGTGTGTGTGTGTGTGTCAAAGTTTGGCTTGCTCAGCTTTATTGGATTGGCTGAGTTGTTTCATATGTATGTGGTTAATATCTGCACTTGGCGTGTTGAGAGGAAGTGTACATGATTGGTGTTTGGTCCGCTGAAGTTTCTGTTTTGACTGGTGAATACTGACTTCAGTGTCTTTAACAAATTGACTTGACTACTGCCTTAAAAATGAAGATCAGGGTCTATAGCTGCAACATTTACACATCTCACACATCCACCTTCAGTGTGACAACCTCATCACTCCATCATCTGACCAGCCTTTTACTTTGTAACCAGTCTATCTAATTAAGACATCCCCTACAGTGCTACTGCAGTTCCCTAATGTTTAGTGCTAGAAGTTCACTTGCAAACAGGCTAAACTGAAATGTTAAATGATCTATACCTGTGGAACATTGATATTAACATTATCATTAGCAACTTTAGTGTTAAGTTCAATGCTGCTGTGTTTCAGTGCAGCCTAACAGAGCTGCTAGCATCAATGGAGACTCAAGGGTTCTGTGTGTAAAATGTCCAAATACAACTTTAATGTTGTGTTTAATGTTGCATTGTGCAGGTGAAGCTTTAATCTGAGTCCAATTTCAAACAAAATGAGTTTGTGTCATTACATCACTTACTGCACTTTGTAAAGAGGGACACTGGTTTTTACTTATGTTGACTGGCTGTCATCTGACACAGTCAGACACAGTCCAGAAATCCAATCAGATGAAAGCTTTTGGTCATTTCATTTATGCATACAATAAGAGTGTAATGTATATGTCTCCTTATTCTGTGTTTGGTTTGGCTGATACTGATTTTGACAGACATCAATTGAGTTTGTGTGACAGTCAGGTCAGAGAGACAGAGATGTGTAAACCCTTGAATCTAACCTAACAGTGACCCTGCTATTTGTGTGTGTGTTAGATTGATGGATTTGTCCTGGGACTGGAGCAGTATTAGATTCAATGCTGGGTGTCGGCGAGGGAGTGCAGAGGCAGCTGCGGATCTGTCGCTGATAGACCAATCAAACACCAGAGCACTCTCTGTCCACATATGGCTGGAGGAACACACCATCAATCATACACTATTTATCTGGCAGTCATTACTGCACACAGCCCAGAGACATCGATTTTGCTAAAGCTAAGGTGTGGCAAGGTCATCTGACATGATACAGATAGCAAAGGCAACAGTGAACACTCACATCGTACTCACTGTGAAACCAGTAATATCCTGACTGATCTGAGTGAATATGATGCCATGATACATTGCAATCTATCTATCTGCTAGGAATACCAATCACAAACACAGGTAAGGTCAAAATAACTATATCCTGTACATAAACAGCCGACAAAGATACTGTAATTTCTGTAAAAAGCCCTTCTCTGTAGTCTTTATCAAATCTTGCTTGGACAGTGCGTTAGCTGGGGACTATTTGCAGCAGCTGATCAGTCCACATCAGTTCGTTATCCATTATCCTCTGAGTTGATGCATTTCATGTTGCAAACCTATACAAAGCTCTCTGGGGAATAGGCAGGAGAATTAGCAGTCAGTAATGACTCAAATACAGGAAAAAACTTGCAAAAGCAGAGCGTCATAACATCCTCCATGCTTCAGTGAATCAATTTTGTTATGTAATATTGTAAGCTTGTTGTAACAACAGAAAAAAAAAACCCAACCTTCCTCCACAACTCCTCCTGTTACAGGGCACAGCAATAATGTCAATACAAAGCTCTGTTCTTGATGGGGACTTAGTCAATAGGCTGTTGGGGGCTGTTAAAATGTCCTATTTTAATGCAGAGATAAATGTTTTCAGCCTAGGACAAAACAGATTTGGCCTGTAACTTCTTATACGGGGTGTTTTTTTTTTGTTTTTTTTTTGTTGTTCTTTAATTGATATATCTCAATTTAACCAATTTTATATCATTAAGGCTTAAAGATATGTATAATTGAGGATGCATGTGCTGACATGTGGGATTAACTGGCAGTTTGACAGAGTCAGGCTTTGGCAAGGAAAGTTTAAAAACTGCTTTTCTGACACCTATGGGTGATGTCTCATGTCCATATGTCCATCTTTAGTTCTGTAGTTAATATTGAAGTATTGCACTGGTACTCAGTTATTGTAACATAATAACAAGAGGAGTCAGATGATTAGGACTCAAGGACAGTTCACACTACAGGTTTGAGCTGTCTGTCACTTGCACCATGTTAGTGTAATATAGACCTTTTTGCTCTCCAGTCAAAAGCAGCACATTAACTAATGAACTTCCTTGTATATCATTCCTATGAGTGTCTAAAGACCACCTCATACTGTTAATGTTCCTCATCCTACATACTGCTAATCAGTTCACTGACCCAGCAACAGAAACAGCTGGCATGTAGTCGGGACCACAGTGTTCCCCGCAAAACACTATGCTACACTGTTGGGTGTATTCCAGTGCTGCTGTGCAAGGTACATTACCAATAGTTTTTGGATGTTAGTCTGATTGTTTTTCCTGTCTGCTTTCCTAAATTGAAGTGCACTGAGCAACAGCAACATTTATTTATTTGATGAAATGTCACAGAATAGAACACCCCCTTGAGAGATGAAGTTTGCCAACCGCAAACCTCTCTAGTTTTAGCGATTTCAACAAAGACTGCACCATAGCAAAATACTGTTGGCCATAATGTGGTTGGACCAATTCTCTGTCCCTGCTTTCTCTCTCTGCCCCTTCTAACTCTATATATCTGTCTATATATTCTGGTTCATAAAGGTATGCCTTTGTCTCTGTGGTAAAAGGAATGTCTTCATCACTTTTTTCATAGTCAGACATTTTTACGTTTGCTATCCAAGCAGTAAACACTGTGAAACAGGTGATGGAAAGGTGGACACCTGACGACAGGCGGCAGTGCGCAGTGATACAAAGGGAGAAAAAATAGCACAGAGTGACTGTGAGGTCTGACTTTTTCGTGGACAACAGTTTTGTGATGCAAATGTATTACTTTTTTGAACGGATATTATTTTGAGAACCAAAACGCTTTATTTTTGTGACCCAAGCCAACTGGCCGGAACTAATTTCTTCAACACCAAAACCTGGCCAGAACTCTGCTCACAGGACGCAGTAGGGGAAAAGTCACTGTTGATGCACAACACTGCTAATGGGGATGTCATACAACTTAATGTCAAAAAATCCTAACTATCCCTTTAAAGGAACTTCTTCAAATTTGGTGCAAATATTCACTTTATCTCAAAGACAATCTCAGATTTTGGGGCTAAAGGTCAAAAGTAAATGTTTCGATGACCTCACGTAATATGATCCTCACATACTATGAACTTGGAGTCAAGGATGAATTGATTAGACTTTGGTGGTCAAAGGTCAAGGTCACAGTGACCTCTGAAAAGTCTTGTGCCATTAACACACAAGACTACACACAGCAATTAAGACAAAATCTTGCACAAGTTGATATTTTTTGTCTTTATATGTGTGTGTGTGTGGCAGAGGTGGCAGAGATATATAACCGACATTGTATTGTGTTACTGCAGCTACTAAATTCTGAGCTTCCCAGAGGAAGAATCCTCATGTTTTGATGGCACCACTGTCGCCATCAGGAAATCTAGAAAATCAGAAAAAAAGACAGAAGTAAAGGTGAATGAAGAATGAATGAAAATTGGTGGATTGGGATGATTTGTTTTTAAACCTTTATTTAACCAATACCAATAGAACCCTCAATTTGTGGACCAATTTGGCAATGTGAGCCTTAGTGAGCTCACATTGCTCACATTGGTGAGCCAAAGTGAGCTCCTTATCGAGTAGAAAGCCCAGGTACTTATAGGTGACAACAAAATCTATTGTTTTTCCATGGGCAGTTATTATTAATGGAGTGTTTTCTGGTAGCTCACTTAAATGCGAAAATACCATGTCTTTAGTTTTATTTGCATTTAAAACCAGTTTTAGAATTTGCAGACATGACATGACTGAACAATATTAAAAGCAGACTGTAAATACTGTAAAGCCTGGGCAAGTGAGGAGCAGCAGCAATAGAGTACTGTGTTGTCAGCATGAAAATGGCACAAGGCATTAGACAAGTTATCACACAGGTTGTTGATATAAATGGAGAATAAAATTGGCCCTAAGACCAAGCCCTGTGGTACTCCTTTGGAGATCTAGTGGAGAGGAAGTGGAACCAGCTACTTTGACAGACGGTGTTCTATTTGAGAGATAGTCAGCAAACCAAGAGTAGGCTTGGTTTGAGATGCCAATTTGATGCAGAGAATTAATCAACAGTGTGTAATCAACAGTGTCGAATGCCTTAGACAGAGGGGCAATACAATATTTTTTTACAGTCCAATGCATGGATAAGATCATTTGAGATCTTTAAAGTAGCAGTGACAGTACTGTGTTGCTTTCTGAAATGACTGACAACACCTTCAATTGGAGTCAAATAAAAAGCCATCAGAAATAAAATGTTCATTAAAATAATTCAGCATGGTTGATTTATCTGTCAGGTTTTTACCTTCTTTCACTAAGTTTGGAAGTTCATTTGTAGGTACAGTATCAGAAGTGGATTTCATTACTTTTGAGAACTTCTTTGGATCGTTGAAGTTCTTTGTCAGTTCAGATTCAGACTTGGCTCTCTTCAGTAGTGAGGTGTATTTTTTTCGCAGCTGATGAATGCAAAAGCAATCAGCCTCAGTCTTATTTTTCCTTGCCCTGGCCCAGACAGCATCCCTTTGTTTGAGAAGACCATCAATTTCTGGGGAAAACCAGAGATTATTATGCCCCTTCACCCTAAATGTGCGCAAAGGTGCGTGTTTATTGATTAGTCTTTTCTTTGGTTTTCTTTGGTTTCTGATAGTTGGGATTTTAGTGTGTAATTTTGGACAGGTCAACTTGAAGGAGTTGATGTGGTTTCTAACTACCTGCTCGAGTGTGTGGATGTTAAAGTTTAAAGATAGAGTCTGGAGGTTTGTTCGTTTGTAAACAAAACATTCAAACTAGGCCCCTCATCTCAGGCTCAACTCTGCAGCCTCCTGCCCCTGACAGCAGCAGCAGCAGCAGCAGCAGTTTTCAGGAGTGGAGCGATGGATACCTGGCCATCACCGGCAATGGGAGCCTTGAGGGCTATGCTGTGACGAGTAGGAGAGCTGTTGTGGTGAGCTGGGAAGCGGATGGTAGCAGATGGTAGTGGAAGTTAGCGTCAAGCTAGTGGATGCTAGCAGTCACTAGCATCTGGGACAACTAGTGGGGCTAGCAGACCTCCGACTTGTGCCGCACGGAACTTCATCTGCTCTGTCATTGGCTGGAGAGAAAACTCTGACTCTCCACCTAGAAGCGTCCCCGTGCACAACAAAACAAAGCAAAAGACCAGACCACAGGTGGGGGTGCTAGTCACCACCACACAGGACTAGAAGCCCATAGGTGATGATTAAGCCAGATTTCATTTGTATAAGTCTAGAATTAATTTTGAGCAAAAACTCTACCTTTAATGAAACACAAGCTGTAGTTAAAGTATCTATCTTTATCTGTTCATGAGTTTTGATCATCCTCTTGAGCTGTATTTGTGGGTGATGTTTTTTGCTCCAGGAAAAATAACCTAAAAATACTCTGCTTTAACTAACCGAGTTACTGGCCTGCCCCCCCCCCCCTCTCTCATGTCTCTCTTTCTTAACTCACTCAAGGTTCATATTCACACAGTGCTCCCTTCATCTAATGTGGCTGTACAGCCAAGACAGGACAAGCCTCCCTATCGGACTCTCTGAGTGACTGTGACTTCACCCACTGCAGCTACATTTCTCTCAAAATGGCAGCTGACGATGAATCTTAAACCCATAAAAAGAGGGGAGAAATGCAATGCGATTTCAATGGAGAATCATTGAAATTAGCCTCACCGCTACAGACATGCCCTCTGATAAGAATTCAACCTTTTAATAACTTTCAATCACAAAGGTCTTATGATAAAGCTGATATGAACCAAAGAGTTGATCACATCCCTTGGATTTGGTTAAACTAATAGGTTCTGCACCAAAATTCAAATCACAATGGCTAACTTCATTTTGCTTTAGACTATGGCTGCCTGCCAGAGGCATTTTTGTGATCTTAAAAGGTTCTCTGGGCCTACCAATCTTCATCCAACAACTACTAAATTACCTAACCAATGTGGAGGGGTTTTAGAATGGTTGAGGGGGCACTACTGAGGCATTTTGCACAGCCCATGTGTTAAAATATGCACAAGGTTTGTGAGATTTCGAGAATGAGAAAGCCCTCAAAAAAGCAATTCATTGTTCATAATAATCATATTCATCATAAGCATCATTGTCATCAACAGTGAGAAAACAATAGGGTCCTTGCACCCTCCAGTGCACTCGGGCCCTAAGACACACATTTATACGCTTCCCCTATAGACTTACAAACATCTTCTCCACTTATATCGTGCACTGCACTCTCACTCTGTCAGAAAATTTTGTGTGTGTGATTGAGAGATGGAGAGCACGTGCTGGATAACGGGGGGGGGTTCAAGAGGGTACAGTAACATGCTGTCACCTTGTTCATCTGGTCACTGCACACACACACACACACACACACACACACACACACACACACAGGCTTACATAATCAAGACACAGTGCAATGCAGATGTGCCCTTATTTACAGTTGTATCTATTTTGAGGTAACAGTGAGATGTTAGACTGCTAAGCTGTTGTCATCTTTTGTTCTTTTACTCCTGTTCTATTTCTGGCTCACCTGAGCTTCCACCAAAAATACATGAAAGTTATCATGTATTTTTGGTGGAAGCTCAGAGGTGATATTAGTGAGTTATGTGATCGGAAAATAAATAGAATTACTCTGTATCACAGACAGTTTCATATCTTTCCAAAAATACTGTGGAGCAACTAGAAGAAGAAGAAGAAGAAGAAGAGAGAGACAGATGGAGGTGAAGTGAGGTTTTAGTATCCATGGTGTTACGTTTTCTCCCTTTAGACGCACTGCAGTGATCTCTCTCACTCTCCTTTCTTTCTGTTCAGCTTCCTCAGCAAGTTGCTGCTATCCCATAATCAAAACCCTACACACACACACACACACACACACACACACACACACAGTGACCTTGACAGGCAACAGAGAGAAGGCTGCAGGCAGAAGTTGCTCTTTGACTCTTAATCACTGATCCAGGATCAGAAAAAGCTGTATTTACCATTAGCAGTGTAATTACAAGACTGGATCTGTGGCAGTGCTGTATGCTCTTGTATTATTTTACTATGCAACTGAATGAGTAACATTTTGCAGAGTGACCCACCCCTTTACTATATTACCTTTATGATTCTGCTGTTTACCATTCAAGACACTGACTTAATATGAGTCGGAACCTTATTTAGTCAAAATAATAAATAATGAACTGAACATAAAACAGCAGTCACTTGTTTTCACACTGACTGTACAGGGATTTGACATTGAGGTTGAGATCTCTTTTTCATCTTAAAAATCTAGTCAGAAGTAGAACCAGGCCTAAAGTATCAGCAAAGAGTCAAAGTATTCCACTGAGACTGAGGAGAAGAGAAGCAAATTCTGAACTTTAGAAACTAAGTACTGATGGGAAGCTAAGGCATAAACATATGTTTTAAGTTTGGATTTATCTAGCTGGAACAGAAAAGGCTGAATTCTTGTTATGTTACGGAGGTGAAAGAAAGCAGTTTTGTTGATTGTTTTAATTTTCCACGCCCAGGCTCAGACTCAGGACACAGATGCAGGGTTTGGTCGTAATAGTAAAAGTCTTTATTGTAAGGACTCCAAGATAAACAAAACAGGCTATGAACTTATCTCTCATGTGCACTATGGGAAGAAGCGTGGCTATGAAACTTACCAAATAAAAACAGTGTCTTCTCAGCAGAAAACACAAAAACAACAAGGCTACTTAAAGTTAAGGAAACAGAAAATCACTCTAGCTACGGAGGAAAACCAGAACTAGAACTAAAAGGCAAAAAACTACGGAAAATGCTCCTGAAAGCCGCGGTGTGACATAATTTGCTGCTCAAAAGACAAGGTAGGAATGTAACACTTAGCTGACAGGCTATGAGAGATCAAAAACATGTCAAAAGTATTGACATTTATTGAACAGACTAAAACTGACATTGTTTTAATCAGAAATATGAATTTGAACTGCCAGCACACTGTAAATTGTCTCAATAAAAATAAAATAAAAAAAAGAATATAATGAATGAAAATAAAAATAATTTTGTCTTTCATTAACAGGGCCCCCAAGCTACATGAGAATATATCAGATATGAACAAGCTGGTGGGTTGTAGGTTATACAGAGATAGCAGCAGAAATGAGAGACTTTTGCATATCGACCTCGACGGCCAGAGCTGAACAAGTCCCGACAAGCCCGATTAGCCTATGTCCAAACACCAAGACTATTTCTATGCAGTTAAATCTGCATCCCAGTGTTCTTATTGTGTCATTAGCCTATAGGCTCACATTGTCTCACAGAACGTCTTTTACAGTACTTTGAAAATACAAAAATACATGAGACTGAAGTATTTCGATACAAAATATCAAGGCATTTTCATCACTGGAATAAAATACAAATTACAAAATATTATTTTGTATTTGAAATACATATTTTAAATACATGTATTGGAAATACTGCACACCCCTGCATGATGGTGTGCATCAGTGAGACAAGTGTGTGTGGATTTGCTGTCAACAGAGCAGCGGCTTGGCGCAAGCCAATCTATTGCTTGGTCATGACTGTACGGTAGCTGTTGGAGTGTATTATGGGATTTGTAGTGAGTAGTGTAAGTGCTATACAGATAATAGAATTAATTAATAATACAAAAATACAATTTTCTCACAGGCCACATTAAATTGTATCACAGGCCTTGAGTTTGACCTGTGTCTCTCATGGGTGGGGCCAATGACAGGCAGTTTCATGATCTGGGAGGAATCATCAGCCTGTGTGGCCAGTGATTGAGTATCATCAGCATAACAGTGGAAATGAATATCATTGCCAAGGATAATTTTGCCAATAGGTGAGGGAAAGAAAAACAGAGGACAGAGCTCTGAGGTAAACCATACTTCACTACAGAAGTGATAAGATAATGATATAGTGTTATTAAGAGAGGCACTACGTTCTGCCAGATGCATAGGATTCAATCCAGGTGAGGCCCAAACCAGAAACACCAAATGTGTTTCCCTGTTGGTCTAGGACACTACGTGAAGAGACTGAATGATAATTATTGAGGGGCCATGAATGAAGATGAAGATTCTTCAATAACAGTTTTATAGCTGTTTTAAAAATATTTGGGGCATCTGTGACAAATCTCAGTTGTGAAACCCAGTGATAATAAATCAGATTAGGTAAAGCTAATCCACCGTTTTTTATGGGAGATTGAAGCTTTTGTAGCTTCAACGTAGGACGCTTATTTTTCCAAACAAATCTACAAATTGCACTATGCATTGATTTAAACAGTTTTAATGGAATATAGATAGGTAGCATCTGAATTGGATACAATAAACGTGGCAAAATATTCATCTTAATAATTGCAATTTGGCCAAAAAAGACACTGGTAGATTCATCCCTCTTTAAAAGACTGATTTATTTTTAATAACTAGAGGTAGAAAATTTAATTTAGTTAAATCAGACAAATTGAGTGGGAAGAAAATTCCAAGATATTTAAACCTGTTGTAAGTCACCTTAAAAGGCAAATATTCTGAAATACTGCTCCTCTTCCCAAGAGGTAAGGCCAGGGACTTATCATAATTTATTTTATATCCAGAAAAGGTACTAAATTCGTCTATGATCTTAATTAAAGATGGTATAGGTTTAGATGGCTCCTTCATAAATAAAAGTACATTATTGGTGTATAATGAAATTTTATGTGTTCTGATATTAGTTTGAACGCCCTTCACCTGATCACTTACTCTTGCAGTCTCAGCTAAAGGCTCTATAATCAAAGCAAAAAGTAAAGGAGACAGCGGACAGCCTTGTTTTGTGCCTCTCTCTAAGGAAAACATCTGGGAGGACATACCATTAACAGATACAGCAGCTTGTGGAGATGCATAGAGCAATTTGACTCAGTCAATAAAAATATTACCAAAAGAGAATTCACTAAGCGTTCTGAATAGATAATTCCATTCTACTCGATCATAAGCTTTTTCAGCATCTAGTGTAACTATTGCCGCATTGTTCATGTTAAGTCTTGAATACTGCATAATGCCCAGTAATCGTCTGATATTCGTGTATGAATGACGATTTCGAGCAAAACCAGTTTGGTCTGTAGCCACTAATTTGGGCACTACTAAATTATTTGTTGCCAAAATATTGGCCAATATTTTAGAGTCTATATTTTGAATTGATAAAGATCTATATGAGGAAGGAATCTCCAGGTCTTTCTGTTCTTTCGGTGTTACATTAATAGTGGCCAATTGCATTGTTTTAGGTAGTTTCCTGACCTGAAAGGAATGCTGAAACATATGTGTTAATACAGGTACAAAAATAGATTTAAGGTCTTATATACTTCAGATGGGAAGCCATCTGGGCCACAAGCCTTTCCATTTTTTAAGTTAGTAATAGCTTTTCCAACCTCTTCAGATGTATTTTCAGCATCAAGCATCTTCCTATCAACATCACTGACCTTAGAGAACATAAGTTTTTGAAAGAAAGTATCCCATCCTCTTCTCCTGAATTTTGATTTTGATTTATATAATGAACAGAAAAAGTCCTTAAAAACATTTGAAATCTCAGGGGATGTATACACTAACTTACCATTTTTATCTTTCAATTTTGTAATTGTATATTGCTAGTTTTTTTGTTATTGATTAAATTAGCTAAGTAATGTCCTAATTTATTTTCATATTCATACCTCTTGTGCTTCTGTAAAAATAAAGCTTTTTCTGGCTTCTGGGATTGCAATGTGTTAAGTGCAGATCGAGAAATTAAAACTTTGTTCCAGCTTTCCTTAGACAGAGTCAGCTCCAATTCTGCATCTTGCAACTTTAATTCTAATCTTCTCTGTTCTTCCATTACTTTCTTCTTTCTGGCAGCACAGTACGATATGATCATGCCCCTCAAATAGGCTTTTGTTGTTTCCCATAGGTTTGATGGATTCCCTTTATCATTTATTTCTAAAAAATTCCATAAGTTTCATTTTTGCCATGCAACAAAATTCAGGGTCTGAAAATATTGACCTATTACACTGCAAGGAATGTCGATATTTATGTTAATTAGTTATAGAGATCTTTATTGTAATTGGAGCATGATCTATGTTATGAATGTTCCCAATACTGCTACTTAATACATGCTCTGTAGATACTTTAGATACCAAGAAGAAATCAATTCTAGTGTATGTTTTATGTGGATTAGAGAAAAATGTGTAATCTTTGTCATAAGGATGCATTAACCTCCATATATCTACAACATCTACCTTGTCCATCATTTGCTGCAAGGCTCGTTGTCTAGAATTTCTCTTACTTGTGTTCAAACCTGGGTTCCTATCTAATATATTGTCCATTACACAGTTCCAATCACCACCTGCAACCATAAATGGACAATTATATTTAAACAATAAATCAGGCATAGCAGTAAAGATGGATACATTTATATCAGGAGCAACATACACATTAAGTATAATAATTTTTTCGCCACATAGGAATCCATAGTGATCAATAATGAGCAGTAATTTTTTATGTATTAATATTGACACTCCTCTACTTTTACTATTGAATGAGAAAAAATACACCTGCCCTACCAACCTACCTATCAATGTAATACTGATATTGGCCACTTACACCTCTTACCCTAACTAAGACTGGGTGTGTGTCTGCCATCTAAGTATAATATTATAAGTTCCATTACATGTAGCATTTCATATTCATACTTGTTAACCATCCGCTGGAGGAGAGAGAGAGGAGAGAGAGAGAGAGAGAGAGAGAGAGAGAGAAAATAAATGAGGAAAAAAAAGAGAATCATCAATCATCAATCAATCATGGCTATTTAGTCTGTCTCTAATAATAGGCTACCTTAACTTTGCAAAACAACAATTAATAATATATAGTCTATATAGGCTATTAGATTAACACACACAAAAAGGGCGCAAATGAAAGAGGAGGAAAAGCACGTAATTCTACTTTTCCCTAGTCACAAATTATGCATTCCAGGTGTCCTCAGTTATTTGAGGATTTGAGGATTATTTGATTTTGCGTTTCTTCTGAACAGCTGCGCTGAGATGAGGATAAAAGGGGGCCCTTTTGCCCTTGAAAAAAAGCTCTCCTCGTTCCCGGGCAAGTCCATCACTTTTATTCTCTGTTGATAATCCCCAAACTTCACAATGATTGGTCTTATCCTCGATGAGTTGAGAAATACGGTGTGCCATTTCAGTTTGCAGCGGGGAATCCACCTGTACATCCTGGCCCAGGATCTCCAGCAAGAAGCGGCGAATAAACGCCGCTGTGTTCTTCTCTTCTTCACCCTCCATCACGCCATAGATCAGCAGTTTGGACTGTCGACTTTTATTTTCTAGATAATCCACTTTAGTTTCCAGCATCTCCACTGTTTTAAGTAGCCCTATGACCTTCTTATCAGCGTCCACAACATTATCCTCAGTCGCACTCACTTTGAAGATTTGAACTTTTGAACAATTTGTTCATTTAGTGCAGATCTGGAAAGTATATGTCTAGATAACATGTCAATATCAGACCTTCTCTTTGTATGTTCTAGGAAGTTACAGATTAAGATGAAGGACAATTTTATAGCTACAAATATATGCAAGTCTTACCTTGCGTAAATACTTTGGATTAAATCAATATTCATTTTTAGCACCCATTGCGAATAATCCTGACTTTGAAAATACTTGTGGGATTCAGAGATTGGAAGACTGCTGGTATTACAAAATTTGGTGATATGTATATAGGTGAGGCACTGAAGTCTTTTCAGCAACTACAAGAAGAGTTTAATCTTTCTCAAGTTCATTATTTACAAATGCGGAGTTATTTAAACTCAATTCCATATTACAAAAGTGGCAGTAAGCTGAATATTCTTGATAGTCTTACCATGAAAGCAGCAACAATTAACAAGAAAGTGATGACTTATATATATATGATCAGTTGCTTATGAATGATAGGACTACAATTAATATTAAAAAATAGCTGGGAAAAAGACCTTGGTGTTCACCTAGATGACCAGACCTGGTGCAAAGTTTTATATAATGCCTAGAAAATTACAAGATCTGACAAATCACACTAAATACAATATAAGATAATTAATAAATTGAATGTGAGTCATGAAATACTTTGCAAATTAGATGACTGGAGATCTGCAGCATACAGGAAGTGTCAAAAACAACCAGGTACTTATTTTCATTTAATGTGATCATGTCCATTGATTAAAATATTCTTGTCTACTGTGCAGACAGATAGAGAAGTTTCTCCACATTAAAATGGTAATGGATTGTAAACAGTGTACTCTTGGTATTAGCCCTTTGTCCTTGTCTGGTCAAACTGTCAAATTATTGAACATTATGTTGTATGCCGCATGCCTTTCAATTCTGCATGTTTGGCTTGATGTACATTCGCCTACATTACCAATGTGGTATGATAAACTCCTATCAGTTGTTCCTTATGAAAGGTTATCCCATGTGTTGCAAGGAACCTTAGATTAATTTGTTAAAGAGTGGACCTCCCTTAGCTTGTATTTTGGTTGCGAATCGTCATCAATAATAAGCATTGGAGTAAATTAAGATTAAGTATAGGCTTCACAATGATGTTGTGTATCTCCCAAATCCCTTAACCCCCACCCTCAACACACACACACACACACACACTCACAATTATTATTTTTTTGTGTGTCTGTCCTTTACATATTTTGTGTTTTTGGTTTTGTTTGTATAATCTTGTCTATGTTGATTTGTGACAGCGGAACACTGTGATTTTGTGTTGCTTTTTTGATGAGCTTGTCTTATTGTCACAGAATGAAAATTAAAAAGAAAGTTTAAAAAAAATACAGATTAGGTCCATAGAGGAAGACAAAACAAAACAAAAAAAAAAAAACAATGCCAGTTGCAAATGATAAATTAATGATTTTAACATTGAAGGTCCTAAGATAAGCCATAGGTCCAGAAGACAAATATGAGTGTAGAAAATGCATCGAGAGACAGAATCTCAAGCTTTGTTAAGGGAGAAAGTATCTCAGATTCAACAAAATGCTCTGCAGAGTGTTCAGTGTTAAATTTGTTAATGAAAACTGTGGAATATATTCGGCGACAAGACAATGACAAGATGGCACTGATGTCATCCAACACTAACTGTAGTGATTATCAACATGCAATATCGTCAATGAAAAGAAAGGAGACAAAAATGTAGTTTACAAAATAAAAACTTTGCCAAACTCTCTCTTTGTTTTTGTTGATGAAAAAATAGGAGATGATATATAGACTTCTTTTCCTCACTGCAAGAGTTCCATTTACTGTGAGTGTACAGCAGATTTGTGTCCTATCTGTGCTGCATGCATTAAACTTGTATTTAAGAGACATGTTAGTATTGACAACCCTACAGTATCCAGAGCCCTAAGCATCCTCAGGGCGTATCTCATCCACTTCTGGCAACTTGTTACCGAGGAACTCCTTCACTACCTCAGCGACCTCTGCCAGACTCATGGATGAGTCAGTTCAGACTCTGCCTCCTCCACAGATGATGTGTGATCCTCAAACTATTCCTATGCCCAATGACATCTTCAGTGAGGGTCAGCAGCTCTCCCTCCTGACAGGACATATCCTGTGTTAAGCCTTTCCCTTGCATCCCCTTTCACAAACAAAAGTTCTCCTCAATTGCCTCTCCAGAATCTCTCCATACAAGTTTTTGCTTCTGCTACCACTACAGGAGCAGCAGTCTTGGCCACATCATTGTGCTGCTTTTGGTTTAACTAAACCTTGAGGTCATCCTCCTTCAGCTTGAGGGCTTCACTCATCAATGTTGCCAGCAGCGGGTCCTCAGGTTGCCACCTTGACCGGTGGCAACCTAAGTCTACAACTCTCAACAGCTGCCTCTGCAATGGAGGCTGAACAAGGAATTCCCTTGGAGGTGTGAGTTGTAGACATCAAAGACAGGGTCCTCTGCCAGACATTCCCAGTTCACCCTTACTATCTTTTTGGTTTAATTGGGTCTGTCCAGCAGTCTGTCCAACTCACAATCAGGTGGTGATGGATGGGTTTTCCATCCCTCACTTCACCTGAGTGTCCAAAATTGACAACTGGCGGTCCAGTGACATGACCATGAAGTCTATCTTTGAGCTCTGGCCAAAGGTGCTGTGGTGCCAAATGCACTTATGAGCAACCCTATGTTTGAATATCGTGTTCATTATGGACAAACCGTGAATAGCATTGAAGCCCAATAATGACACACTGCACTGGTTTGTGAGAGGGAGGCCATTCCACCTAGTCTAACCCCTCCAGGTTTCTCAATCCCCAATCAAGAACACACAGTTTCACCAATCAACTGTCTGAAGACTGAGATCACTTGATTAACTGAGTCAAGTCTGGTGTGCTGCTGCTTGGTTGGAACAAAAATCTGCAGCCACTCAGCCCTTTGTGGAATGAGTTTGACACCCCTGGCCTAGCCTGTATGCCTTTATTTTGTAGGGGAGGAAATATTTAGAGACATTTATCTAATATCTCCCCAATACGTATTCTGTCTTTCCGGTGTTAAGAGGAGGTTTTATTAAAGTAAAGTAGTTAATTTATTCAATCTGACTCCATTTGATTAAAGATATCTGTACTATTAAATATTATTTAGTGTCAACAGTTAACCAGTAATTAAGAATATAAGCCTTTTAAGAATTGAACTCTACTGTGAAGAGATCTGACATCAGTCTTAGTTCAGGGATGGCAGATATAGGTTAACAAACCACTCAGTGACCTTCTTAACATGGAAGAATAGCCCTGATGCCTGGGTTGAAGTATTCAGAGGTATTAGAACATGATACTCAATCTTATCTGTCCAACTCAGAGGTTAAGGGTGTGAACAGCGTCCAGTGAAACTTACCATATAACTAAGGTCTTTGGGATACAGTATTTAACTAGTCCCTATCTTAGTTCAGGGATGGCAGATATAGACTTAAACTATTCAGTGACCTTCTTAACATAGAAGAACAGCCCTGACACCTGGGTTGAGATATTCAGAGGTTATAGAACATATGTAAATAATTACAGAACATGATACTCAATCTTTTCTATTCAACTCAGAGGTTAAGGGTGTGAGTGTTACCCAGTGAAACTGACCATATAACTAAAGACCTACTAGGTATCTGATAACAGATCCTTCACTACAAGAGTAAAATCTCAACAATATTAGAAATGAATGGTTAACATTCCAGTTTATTGTGATGTACAGTAAGTGAACAAACTATAGCCAATAGCAACAATACTTGAGAAACAGTTATTGTAACACACTCGACGTGTGGG
The DNA here is from genome assembly GCA_021432705.1 of Caranx ignobilis. Lineage (NCBI taxonomy): Eukaryota > Metazoa > Chordata > Actinopteri > Carangiformes > Carangidae > Caranx > Caranx ignobilis. The sequence continues at coordinate 29,967,338 of MU270014.1, forward strand.
AGCTCTGGTAAGCAGATCAACTCAAAGGTTGGGTCCTTGCTCTTTCCCTTAAATATCCAACCAGAACAAAGACACTTTTAAATCACATCAATCAATAGGAATTTGTATAGAGACACCACTCACATCTGGAGACCTTTGATCATCAGGGTGTATGTCACAGGACAATAACTTCACACTGAGACCATCAGACATACAACATTTCAAGGGGAAGTCAGGTAGATAGGAGGTGTTAAGGAGACACTAATCAAAAGGCGTAATACACAAAGTAGTTTCTTCCAGTCTGGGGGAAACTTCCATTGTTTTGGGGATGAGAGTTCAGGGTGATGTTGAACTGTCTTACAATTTGCACTTTTTATGTTGGCACCATTGTCATATGATTGTCCCTTACAGTCCTCAAAGGGGATGTTCAACTCTGAAGAATTAGTGCAGACAAGCCTTGACTAGTAGATTCAGGAGCTAGAAGAAACCCCAAGAAGTGTTCCTTTATCTCTGGTGTTTTGCCAAGATTTACAGTGTGTACAACAACAGACGTGTTCTTGATTGATTGAGATTACCCAAGTATCTGATATGCTTTGCTCCATTGTTGATTCGTCTCACATGATCTCTCAATAAAGGATCAAATTTAGCCATCAATTCCACTACTTTCAGAAAGTTCCAATTGTTGGCCTGATGTAATGTTTCAACAGATCCCCTCAGTGCCACGTTCTTTTCTGCCAATGACTGAATAATGCTGATTAAACATGTGAGAATATCTCTCCAGCGATTCTTTTCTGCCTCGAGGAGGCCCATTTCTGTCTCATCAACAGATTTACCCTTTGAAAGACAAGGCAAATTCCTTCCATTTCACGTTGCTACAATGATCTTCATCATTTTCATGCTGTTTCAGCAGTACTATGTTGTCCCAGTTCCACTGCCCCTAAGTTGCCAGTTTTATGGACATTTTGAAGAATAATTTGCAGCAAACGCAACAGACTGCATTTTTACCTCTTGAATAAGTGAGCCAGCTCAGCTTGACTTTTTTCCCATTGACTAACTGTCTGTAGGTATAGTGATAACAGAAACTTCGGCCATCATACCTTTTGGGGAATGAAAAGTTCTCCTTAATATGCAATGGCCCTCTCATTACCTGCTCAGTCCTGTCTAAATCTGAGAGGAAAACAGGCCACTCAGCTGGGTCAACTGGCGGAGCTGATAACGATCCTTGGTGCAAAGGGGACATTGTGGTAGAAGTTGCTGAGGAAGTGACCAAAGAAAGACAATGACCAAAAAAGAAGGACTTATAAGGACATTAAATTACATTTTTGGACATAATTGTTAATCTCAGAATGTTATGCTGTACAATGAGCAATTTTAAAGGGTGTTTTGCTGTTAACTAACCAGGTAGATCAGCTGAGGTTGTAGACACGGAGGGGACAGTGGGACAGAGGATGGGGTGAGAGACAGAGTTGTGTAGAGGATGGAGATGGAGGTGCAACCTCCACAACAAAAGTCTTATAAAATTTGGGTGTATACCCATCTGGGTCTCATGCTTTCAAGCTTTTTAAGCTATGTTTGGCTAAGGTAACCTCCTCCAGAGTTATAGGCTCCTCCAACAAACACCCATCCTCCTGACAGATGGAGGCATAGTTCCAGAATTACCTGATGGATCTGTTGTATGTAGTTAAGAATAAAATAGTTTTAATTATTTCTGATTGATCCTTTGTTGTATTTCCACAACATGTGTGAATTTCAGTTATATGTCTAGATGCCTCAGGTACTCTTATCTGATGAGCCAGTTGCCTTCCTATTTTCTCTCCTTGTTGATAGTATTTATTAATTTAATTTAGTTCCTCCCATAACGTACTTTAAGAAACATCTCGTTGGTTTGCATATATGAAACTATTGGCAACACAGATGGTCCTGCATCCACAGAGTTATTGATAGCAAAAAAGATATCAAACTCAGATCACTACCATTACTTGCATTCATGGGATCAGTCCACTTGAGCAATCTTCTGGTTGTTAGAAATCTGTAGCCATTTTGGGGAATCAAAGGTGTCTAATCCTGTCCACACTGATGGCGAGTCTTGCTGGGTAGAGCAAGTTGTACGTGACGAACGTTGGCCTCTTGGAGTTTTGTCTTCACTGGGCTGAAAGAAGTGTGTGTTGTCTGCTAATCTCCGGGCTCATGTCTGGGAAAATGTACAGTACACCCGGTCTCCTTTGTGTGTTAGTTGCCCTTTAGTTTTTCCCTGATTCAGTATCTTTTATCTGTCTGTTTAATAATGGAGGTGGACAAGTATGGCCCAGGGTCTCTATCTGTTGGTTGGCCACTAGGCAAGTGTGCAGTGTGCCCCTCTAAAACCACTGGGAGCTGAAGTTGTCAGTTCCAAGCACAGTGGGAAACAAATCCGTGAGGAATTTGATCATGTTGCCTCCTTTGGCTTCCTCTTTAATGCCGACCATCCACAGACTTTCTCCTCCTTCTGTTTTCTAGATCATGACATTTGTCCTGCAATTTCTTACATTCCTTAGAGATTAATTGTTGTGACTTTTCCAGCACAGTTACTCTGTCCATCATTTCATCTCTTCATATTTGTTAGCTGTCCGAGCCGAGTTGTGCTAACTCGCTGGCTAGCTTGTCCTGTATGGCCCGTATATCAGTTTTTGTCTCTTTGTCCAGTCTTCCTATGTGCTCCCTGCTTGTGATTACCCAATGTGTTATAATAATAATAATAATAATAATGATAATACACTTTATTTATATGGCACCTTTCATGGGTAGAAACCACAAAGTGCTTCACAAAAGTTAAAACAATAACAAAAAAGACAAAACAAAACACACAAAAAGAGCATAAATACAAAGGCGCATGGAATTAGACAGCATAAAACCCACAAATTAACCAAATGCCTGTTTAAATAATGGAGTCTTTAAGTGCTTTTTGAAAGTATCAACACAGTCCAAATAATGTAATGGGAGAGGCAAAGCATTCCACAGTCAAGGAGCTACTGCAGGAAATGATCTGTTGCCTCTGGTTTTAAAGTGCATGTAGGGAACAACTAGTAGCCGTTGGTCAGAGAACCTCAGACTGTGGGTGGGAATGTACAGCTGTATAAAATCAGACAGGTAATGAGGAGCTTGTCCCTGCAAGGCTCTAAATGTAAATGAATTCTAAAATGCATAGGTAACCAGTGTAGTGAAGCTAAAGTAGGCCTGATATGTGCCCCTTTATTAGTGTGAGTTAAACGCCTTGCGGCGGAGTTCTGGATAGCATGGAGATGGTCAAGCTCTTTCTTATTAAAACAAGTAGTCTAAACCAGATGAAATAAAATAATAATTTCTAATTCAGTCTTTGACACCAGTGTTCTTTGTTTAGAAATGTTCCACAGATGAAAGAAGTAGTTTTTTGTTACTAGTTTTGAGTGGTGCTCCAAGGACATCGCTGTATCATATATTACACCTAAGTTTCTGACCTTTGGCAGGACAGAGCACCAATACACTGCTTGATCTGGGGGATACTGCTATCGGGGGCAATAATTAATATTTCCATCTTATCTGAGTTCAGGTGTAGGTAATTGTCACTCAGCCACTGCTTGATGCTGGTCAGGCAGTTAATTAAGGAAGACAATTTGTGTAACTTGGTGGCCTTGAATGAAAGGTACAGTTTAATATCATCAGCATAAAGATGAAAAGAAATGTTATTAAATTGTCTGATTACCTGTCCAAGGGGAAGTAGATATAAAAGGAACAGAACAGGGACAGAACAGGAACAGAACAGGGGTACCACAGGACAGAGCTCTGAGGTACCCCACATGACTGCCCTGCGGTTTCAGATATGATATGATTTGTAGAAACACTAAAACTTCTCTCAGGAAGGTAAGAGGAGAACCACTTTAAAACCAAACCAGACATCCCAACCAGATCATGGAGTCTATTAATCAAAATGTTGTGGTCAACTGTATCAAAAGCTGATGAAAGGTCGAACAGAACCAAAACTGTGTGTTCACCAGAATCAGCTGACATCAAGATGTCACTGGAGACTTTGAGCAATGCGATTTCAGTGGAGTGCTTATTACGGAAACCAGACTGAAATGTCTCTGCTACAACTTTTTCTAATAGTTTTGATATGTAAGGCAATTTAGAAATTGGCCTGTAGTTTAGGCTGTAATGGGTCTAGACTGGGCTTTTTGAGTGTAGGTTCCACAATGGCATGTTTAAAAAAGCTAGGAACCACACCTGGAATTAATTATCTCCGTGATACAGGGGCCAGTAGAATCAAAGACTTTATTAAGTAGCTCAGCATGTTTCACCTGTTTTGATTGTACCACTTGTGTCTTGTACCGTTGTGTATTTAATCTCAGTGTTTTCCATTTGTCTTTGTTGGATCCTCTCTGTTAAATGCCTTGTCTATGCTCTCTGTGCCAGTGGTTTCCCCTGCATGTCCAAGGATTTTTGTAAGTTTAAATAAATATTTTTGTACCACTGAACCTGTGCCTGTTCCTGTCTGCATTTGGGTTCAGGCCTCGCTAAAAACCCTGTCACTCTGCCCTTAGACCCTCACATCGACCGAGGAAAAACTCCCAAGAAAACCCTTTTAACAGGGAAAAATGGAGAAACCTCAGGGTGAGCAACAATGAGGACATGAAGTGATGCTTGTGTCGCCCAAGTCGTGTCTCCTTAATTCTCACAAATTCAAAATATAGTAGGCTATTAATTCTACAAATGTCATATTCTCATCCAATAACCTAATAAATACAATATATACTATATATGTAGCACAGATGACAGTATCATTTTACTGTGACTCTATCATGCAGCTTACGTCTGGTGTGTTAATAGATGTAATCCACACTTAATTCACAAATTAACTCATGGAGGAATACAACATTTCCATCTATTCAAAAATGCACAAAAGCATTTACAACCCAAAACCATCAACCTGTGTCAAGCACTGACCTGTGAAAACAGACAGAGTGAAACAACAATGAGGACACAAAGTGATGCCTATGCTGTACAGGTCACGTCTGGAGAGTGGGCGCAAGGCCACACTCGAGACACTCCGAACGGCAACAGTTCCGGTCTTAAAGGTTCCACTTACCTCTTTTTTCCCCATGATTTCACAATGTATATGAAAAATAAAATGTGCATCTCACAGATATTAGCGGAGAATCACACTCAGCCCATAAAAATTAAGAGAAAGATTCATTTTCTTCTTCAATTAAATTAAATTCAAATCATTACGATGACACACTGGGTGCACTACACATGGAATAACAGAAAATGGGATAGTGCAGTCAAGAAGATATGATGAAGGCAGCTTCTGGTGGCCAGGCTGGGTCGTATACAGGAAGGGCAGGGAGAGCAGACCAGCTTAATGGGAGTGCTGGTGTAAATTTAACATCTCTGTCCATATTAGACCCAGCAACACCCTAGGACAAAAACTGGTTCATCCCAAGGACTAGACACCTCGGCACAAGCTGAGCAATGTTATGTATGCTGTGCAGTGCAGGGAGTAGACCTAAATATAGAAGATAACCACTCCACTGGTGCATGCATGGTTCTGCCAGCTCAGCAGAACAAGATTCAGCTGTGCATCTGCATCTTAACGACAGGTGACACTCTTTTGGAGATGCTAATATCCACATCTTGGATATAGAAGATAAATGGCCTTTCATCCTCTCTCAAACCATCTATGTCCAACCAGAACAATCATCATTGATCAGAGTGTTGCCTTAAGACACCATCAGTCACCTATAACACTGTCTTGAGAGCCATTCCCATGTGGTTTAACCCCCATTCACACTTTGACCCATGAGATTCTAACAACTTACAGATCGGACAATTACTTGCTCCACCAAAGTCCAGTGTGTTTTTTATTTATCCAAGAAGATAATCTCCATCTGCTCCACAGCTCTGTACTGTTTATCATGAGCAACCTGTTTGGTTTGCTTACCTGGTTTGTTTTTTTTTACATGGACTTGTTCGATTGTTTTCCACCATATAGAAATATAATCATATAGGATACAATATTCACGGCATTGTGGGGTAAAGCATTGTCCCCATTACGTTCATCACTGCCTGACGGCAGAGGAAGAGCCAAGACATGGTCACACAGCTTGGTCCGCTGGTCTCAGGACTGTGCCGTGCTCCAGCCGATACGGAGGTCCAGCACATCTGCCTCGGCTGATGGGCCAAATGATGAGCGAATGGCACGACACAGTGTTTCCGAAGACCAGTAGACCAAGCCAGGCGACCGAGTCTCGGCTAGGCAGCAAACGCCCCGTGGGTGAACGCTGAATCACAACACCATGTTTCGGCTACGTATTATCACTACTACACTACAACGTAATGGGGATAATAACTGCTTTATTCCTTAACTCTGTGAATATTGTATCCCATGTGATTCTATTTTTATATGGTAGAAAACAGTCGAACGGATCCTCGTAAAAAACCCAGAACTGAATTTAGTTCCTAGTTCCCGCGCTCTTGTAAAGAACCAATCACCCAGCTAGAAATTTTTTGTTCCAAAAACTTTCTGACAACGTTACGTAGAATGTTCTTACAGTGTTTTTAGTGGGAACTATTCTTTAAGTTCCCAGAATGTTCTGGAAGAACATTCTCTAAAAACATTGTAAAAATGTTTTGTGCTAACTGTCTTAAAATGTTCAATGAAAATATTGCTATAACATTATACCCTAATGTTTTAATGATGTTTTTTGGTGGAAGTTTTCTTTAAGTTCCTTGAATGTTCTGGAAGAACGTTCTCTAAAAACATTCTAAAAATATTTTATGATAACCTTCTTAAAATGTTGAATGACAATATTGCTATAACATTATACCCTAATGTTTTAATAATGTTTTTAGTGGGAAGTTTTCCTTAAGTTCCCAGAATGTTCCGGGATAATGTTCTCTACAAACATTCTTAACATATTTTGTGATAACCTTCTTAAAATGTTACAAATGAAATTGAAAAATGATTATACCCCATTGTTTTAATGATGTTTTCAGCAGTAAGTTTTCTGTAAGTTCCCAGAACATTCTAAAAATGTTTTGTGATAACCCTCTTAAAATGTTATAAATGAAAACACTGTGACAACATTTTTGAATAACAAAAACACAAGAAAAAACAAAAAAAGTCACCTACTGTGTGCTTTGCACTGTTTTTGAATAATACAAGAAAAAAAAACCCTTATGCAAAAATACAAAAAAAGGTGTGTGTTCATGTGTCTGAATCCTCAGTGTGGGGCTCCCCTCATACACTGCAGGACAGGAGTGGTCCTCTGTGACAGATGGCCCGGGTCCAGATGCCTCACTCACCTGCATTATGACAAAAAGAGTATTTAAAATCATAATCATTACTGATTCATTAGATGTTTTTTGGTAACCTTTTAAATTACAGACCATTAATAATGAAGTTATTACTGGAAATAACCAGTAATATCCAAGTTAATTAGATAAAAAGTGAGGTATGGTAGTAACTTATGACAATGATACACAGACAATGACTAGTAATTACTATACTATTACTTCTATATTCAAGTAAGCAGGGCAGATTCAAATAATGACATGGTTTCTCTGTGTAGGCTCACTTTGTTCACATAACGGTGGTTATCAACCTGATTTGTTACGTCCGGGTGTCAGCTTTGTGCATGTTCACACAAAAGGGGGGCGTTTGGCATCATATGATTCTACTACAAAATGGAGCAAATGCAGGCTGCTTATTTCAGCCAAACGGAGCAGGTTGTTCTAATGTAGCGCTACGAGGAATTCAAAAAAGTGATCACAGCCAAAAGCAACAATGGTCAGGACCAGGGGGCTATTGCACAAAAGTGGAATTAAGAAATCCAGGATAACTGAAAAAGCCAGGCTTGACAAAGCCTCATCTATGAATCTTGGCTCAGTCCGTAGCACATTCACTGAGCCAGGATGATTGAGGGCGGATTTGTCAAACCAGGTGTAAGTGATTTAGATAAGAGCACATCCAAGGCTTTCTGAACTAGACCACGGTATCAATCACTGATTTACTGATGAATAAGCAGATTTATTATTGATGCCAGCAGCTGGGTTGTGTGTGTGACTGGTGTTAGCTCCAGCTAATGTTAGGGTGAGTAGCAAAAGTTAAGATAAAACTTTTTTTGATCACATAAGCATAAACTCTTCCTGCCGGTAAACAGCTCTGGATTCAGAGGAGAACTTGGTGTGGTGGCCCATTGTGTGTTCATTCTTCCACATGCTACCTGGCTCTCAGAGCTGCAGGCTTTCAGCAGCTGTCTCTCAGCACACGGTAGCTCAATCCCTGGGTCAAGCCCCAGCTCTCTTCTCCGTAGGTTTCCAGTTTTCAGCAGGACACTGCAGCTGTCGTGACATTTTGCTCCAAAGGGTATTATATGGACCAGGGCTAGGTTCCTAACAGGAGGGTTAAGAGAGAAAGTGACAAATTATACATAAATGGAGCCACAACATACGGCCATCTTGGCTGTATAGAATTATATGGAAAATAAAACAACAGTTCAGTGCATTAACAACTGAATTCACAATATTTCAGTTTTTTCCTCAGCATGTAATAGCTGGAAAGTGTCCACATAAAAGTGTAATGTTCATTTCAATGTTCCTTTAACGTCAGATACAGTCTAAAATTCTTAAAGTCTGTGTAAAATGAAACATGAGATTTCATTGAAAACATAATAAATATGTTAGAATATGTTTATTGAAAAAACATGAAAAGACTGATAACTATAGAGCACTGAACTGTGGAGTTTGAGGGTAAAACTATTTTTGAGGACAAGGGTTTCTCAGTTTTTTCAGGTGGGAATATTATTAATATTGGTTGATGTTTTTCATGAATCCAGCAATAAACATGTAACAAGGAACATCATTGAAAATAAAATAACATACAGCCATTACCTCATCCACATTTAAACCAACAACTAATAAATACCATTGTGAACACTGTGAACATTATGAACCCCACCACCACCTGTCCTTGTTGGAGGACACTGAATAGGCAGAATATAGACAAATGATTACCGAGCTAACAGACAAATGCTAACATGAGAGAACCCGATTGCAGATGTCTCATTCATAATCTCCCAGTCAAACTCCACTTCCCAAAAGTTATAAGCTGCCTCCACAACCCTGTTAAGGTAAAAAAAAAAATCTATTCCACAAAAATAGTGATGTAGTTAAGTCCTGTTTGGTCCAGACAGAGCCTCCTCTGTTGCTGTGTTGATCAGCTCGTATCAGTCAGACTCTTTTTCACTCTCTCTGACTCCTGAACGTCACTTAAGCTTCCGGCCAGGCGCACAGATATTCACTGCTTGTTGATATGACGTTTTTCTTGTTCTCACAAGTACAAATAATTTTTAAAGTATTTGTTTGAAATAAGCATTTGTAAATTGCACGTTATTTGTGCCTTTCCGAATACTATATTCAGGTTTGGATCCACCCCTGGACCATACTAACATTTTGATTTCCTTGTTTTCTTGAACCCTGTAAACTTTCCGAGGGAACATAACTCTTTTCCACATCAGTAGACCAATGCCTCTAGTTGCTGGTCCTGAATCAGATGTGGGTGGGAGTATGTACGTTTCTACACTGGTATTCATTACCTTCTAAACTTTACTGTTGTTTATTCTCAACATAAGTTTTTATATTAATTACTAACCCACCTTTCAGCACATTGGGTCATAGCACATCCACAGGCAACAAAACTGCATCACAATCAGGTTCAGAGCAAAGACAAAGAGTCTTCTGACTCTGTCTGTATGAAATCTTAAATAATAATTTCTTTATTTCCTGAATTGTGCTACTTTATAGCAATGAAATACGTGAAAATGCGAAAGTAAAATTAAAATTTTATCAGGTTGGATTTGTCCACAATGTCTTTTTTTTTTTTTTAAACCTTGAACCTTGAAGTCACGTTTTACCATGTAAAGCTCAGACTTCAGTTTCCTCTGGAAATGACTTGAATTGTGATTATTTGAAAAATAAGTCATGTTTGATGATTTATTTACTGTTATTCCCTTGATGTATGCATGAATATGTAACTGTAATTTCTCCTTGCGTTAAAATAGAATGCTGACCTTGGTGTTTCCTTGTAGGGAGTGGCACAGATCAGAGGTATATGTGCTGAGGCACTCGGATGGGTTAAAGACACACTGCCTGCACCACCTGCAGTCTGACACTCTATGCTTGTGTGAGACTCCCTCTCATCACCAGGTATTCCACCAACGGACACATACCACTAATGTCATAAATATAAACAGTCTCACTCTCAGTTGTCACAGACACTTACTACTGGACTACTGACTGTCAGGTGTGCAGTCTGATAGACTTCATGATTTTCTGTTGGGTTAAAACCAAACATCAACCTCTGAGAAAAATGAGCCCACTAGTGAAAATGATAGTCTTTCAAATGACCACTAGAGTCAGAGAGGCAGGGGTGTGTGAGTCTGTTGTGCAAGAAAAGAGTCAAGAGGACTGGTTTTTCGTTTAAGCAAACACAGCCAAGTTTACTTGTGTTTTTCATTGCCTTAAAATGATCATCCTACTGAAGCCTCTCAGTATCAAAAAACCCATGGCATATCAAATGTGATACATACATAACTAGGACGAATAATGAAAAAGTATACCAAATTGAGAAATATACCATGGTTTAAACACAAACACAACAGAGCACTGATAAGATGGTGACAGCTTACTGATACCCCTTTTCCACCAAACTGGTTCCAGTGCTAGTTTGGTGCTAGAGCCATCCTCTAACTCACTGAGCTAATTGGCTGGAAGTGAGACCTGGTGTGTGGCTTCACAAATGGACTCAGGCAGTCACCAGCCAGGCCACATTTGTCAAGGCAGATTTAGAAATTGTCAAAATGTCAAAAATCTGTTATCAAGACAAAAATCTGATAATACATAAATCTATGTATCTTGACAGCATGAAAATGTTGGTGACTTGTTTTTAACAATAAGTGTTTTGCTTCATAAGAGAAAATCTGATATTCAAAAATGCCATTCTTACTTTGGCTGCAGTTGTTCCCAAGAGAGCAGAATTCAAAATGTTTTCAAAAATTCAGTTGGTAAGATAAAATTCTAATATTTGCCAAACTTCATCAACCCTGACTCCAAAATATTGTCAATTTTTTTCAGAAAGATTGAAAATGTACTTAGCAAGAATTGGCTGATATATGTTTACAATACTGTTTACAGACAAACATTTTCATGCATTATAGGCTCAATTTATCAAATATCAAAAATCCGGGTCTTAACTTTGTGGAGGACGGTCTGAAGATGCAGTGTAGCAAATTTGGTGTCGATTGTGGGAAAAATTGTGGGACAAGAAAGGTTTAATAGTTTTTACAGTTTTTGAAAAAAACTGAGTGATGGACTTCATCATTTGCACTGAGTTTGAATGAACAAAAGTTTCTGCAGTATTGGGGCTACATTTCGGTGAAAGTTGGAAAACTGTAGCATGTACAGTTAGTTTTTTAGGAATTTTCAAAGTTTTAAAATTTAGACGCTTATTGTGGAGACAGTTAATAACCTTACAATGTTTTGACTCCTACTTACACTGAATGTAATATGGTTATGTCTATCCGTCCATCCATCCATTCATCTTCCTCTGCTTATCCAGAGCCAGGTCGCAGGGGCAGCAGTCTAAGCAGGGTCGCCCAGCCTTCCCGCCCACATAACACGCTCTCATCAGGCTCCGGCACACCAACGCCTTCGGGCGCAACAGCCACACAGCCCACTGCTAAAGCTGGGCACACACCGCTCGTATCCGTAGCCACAGAGTCACGCAGGTAGTAGGGTTTCATAAGATTCACATGACACAATTGTTGTGATTTCTGTTGACCAGGCTTCTTCATTAAATAATTAAGGTCTCAACTTTTTCAGAAACTGTAAAAGGACCAGCATATTTTGCCTGGAACGGAGAACCCACTAGTGGCATCAGAGCCAAGACTTGATCCTCTGGAGCAAACTCCCGATGTTCTGATTGCCGATCATAGATTGTATGTGCACCTGTGTGGATCCTAATTTCTCTCTGGCCAGACAACCTGCCCGAAACAGACGTGTCAGAAACCGTTAACAAAATCAATAAGGTTTTTAGGTGGCTCAGTCTCCACCCAACCACCCTTCAGGGCCGCAAAAGGACCCCGCACAGTATGTCCAAAAATTTATTTGTTTGGACTAAAGCCAGTACTCTCCTGAACTGCCTCTCTTGCAGCCAACAACAACCATGGAAAACCCCCCTCCCAGTCTCTACCCAGCTCAGTACAATAGCTGCGTTTACATGCAGTGTTTTCCTCAATCTGATTGAAATCAGATTAAATGAATCTTATTCGATCTGTGTACATGAGCACTAAATAAAGCAATCCACATACAATCCACGTATACATGGCCCCAGCTGAAGCTGATTATATAGTTTCATTGACATGCGCAGATGGTCTCACCCCCACTACCTGCAAAGATGCAAGAGAAGAAGAGGTGCACTTCCGTATTTATACTTAGAGCAATGGATCCACTTTGTGTTTTGTTGGGGACGCTTATTTCATTATTTTTGTATTTATTTGCGGCTCTACGGCATCAGCAGTTAGTTATCATCAAGAGATATAGTTTGTCACAGTGACTGCCGAATTTTTGTTTAATCACCATGTTTGTTATGCCCGGCCATGTGACCGACTTTGACTTTGCTATTTCGTGTTTCCTATTTCCCGCAAACGTCAATACGTGACTCCTACGTACTAGGGCGCACATGTGCAGAGTGAATAATCCACTCTATTGACCGAATCCACTCTATTCAGCCATATATATGCGGCATCAAGCTGATTATCAGTTGGCACAGACTACCTCCTTCAATCTGATCGGTAATCAGATCCGGGTGAATCGGATCCGCTAAGGTGTTTACATTTTGAATCTGATTGACCTATTAATCCGATTATAAATAGGATTTCTGGACCTACTATGTGTGGCAAAGTGGAGGCTGAGGATGAGTAAGGTTGCCAAACAACGCCACCTGGGGAGGTTCGCCCCACAAAGTAGTTACTGATTTTTCAGGAAAGTTAGAAAGGTCACACAGGTTCGAATCACTACTGGGCGGGAGACAGTGTTCAAAATATAAAAATATTTTTTATTGTACAATTTTGTTCTTAAAACTAAATGTTACCAGTCTGTGTTAAACAGTGGACCAAAAGGGGGGATGGACAGGGCTGGGCTTGCCATGGCGGCCCATAACCAATGAGGGGGGAGAAATAAAAATAATAAAATTATCACCCGCGACACTGCACACACACGCAACTGAGAAGTGAAGAACCCACCACCAGGGATTGGGTCGCTGCTCTGGGCCCACAGCACCTGTCCACAGGGAGGGAGGGAGAATTGAAAATGGCCTCACCGACTGGACCTCACACACACACCATACAAACACAAAAAACAACAACAATAAAGTCATCTGGAAAAGAAACCAAAATAACCCAAAATAATAATAATTAAATCTTCCCAATACAATTAAACCCCAAAACAATGAAAAGAATACAAAAGGAATTAAATTAAAATTAAATTAAAACACAGATATCAATAAACAAATTAATAAATCAAACGGTTTCTCAAATCAATAAACAAAAAGCAGCAGCAGCACCACAGAAAACCGAAAACAGCTCTGCAACGGGGATGCTGAACTCAAACTTAACTAAAGAAACCCCCAAAAAAGAGAACAAAACAAATCAATGACACCAAAATGACTGCGTCACGCAGCAGCACAAGAGCGATGGAGTCAAAAAAAACAAAACAAAACCAGAACCAAACCAGAACAAAAGAAAAGCCAAAACTGAACCAAAAGAAAAAAAATCAAAACAAAAGATGAAGAACCAAAACAGCAGCGTCGTCCAGGGAGCCATGGCGATGAATTAACAATGAAATGGACCTCACCAGCGCCGCATCACAGCAGGCCAGGCAGCGGAGTTACTCCACGGTTTCTGCCTGGTCCAAACTGTGGCACAGAATATTTACAATTAGCCAGGGGTCAAGCAGCGAAGAGAAGGAAAAGAGCAGAGTGGACACGCTGACTTACCACAAGGAGGCACAACCGCACCCATGAGGGCTTCCAGTGGGGCAACACGGCCCCACGGCCACAGTAGCCGGCCACACTACAGACAGACACACTACAACAGAGAAGAGAGAACCATAACACCGATGCGCCCTAGGGCACACTGAATGAGAGGAAGGACAGAGGTGTGCATACCTGCTTTGATGCCAGTGAAACATGCGCCAAGATGACATGCCAACAGGGCTCCACACACTCAAAGACACGCCAACAGGGCTCCGGACACTCACAGACACGCCATAACGGCTCCACCACGCTTGCACCGGCTCCGCCACGCCACGACACAGCCACCATGAGGGACGAGCAGAACCGGAAGAGAAGAGAGGGCAGCAGGTGTGGCCAGACCAGTATATAAAAAGGTGCGCAGCACTGCCCAGCAATCAGCGCACTGATCCATAATCAGTGTGGATGGAGCAAGGAAGAGACCATTCTGCCACATATGCATGCAGGAGAGACTTCAGCATCTGGTGAAACCTTTTCGAAGGCGCCTTGACTTTGCACATGTTAAGCCGAAGATTGATTGTGTTGTACACGCAAAATCTTTAACACCTTGCCAAACACATGGGAGGAAAAGTTCGAGCCCTGGTCTGACTGAATAATCTTGGGAATGCCAAACACTGAAATAAACTGTCGGAGCTTTAACAATTGACTTTGCTGTGATAGACCTCAAAGGATATACGCAGCCGGATACCGGGTTGCCTGGCACATCACAGTCAGTAAATATTTACATCCTGACTTAGCTATCTGCAAGGGACCCACACAATCAATAATAAGATGTTGAAATGGTTCACTAACAGCCGGAATTTGCTGTAGTGGAGCAGGCCTTTCAGTGTCTTTCTCATCCCAAAGTGCCTGCTTTCATCATGGGCCACTTTGAGAACCAGAGGATGAAACTTCACTAGCTGAAACACAGCATCTCCCACTGCCACACCAGAGTAAGGAACCCACTGCCTAAACAACAAGCCATCCTCTAAGAAGTAGCCGATGGCTGCGCTCCTCACCTCAGCAGCGGACAACACTTGCTCAAATGTTCCAGTGAGAGATTGATCTCATATCTGTTCCTCTCGCAACTCCTCAGGTGACACATCCAGTGGAAGTTCAGACAGAGCTGGAACATCCAAGACCTCATCACCAGCTTCGCAAGACGATGCCTTGGCCATAGCCATTCCGTGCATCACTGCACAAGCTGACAAGGCTTCCTGTAGACCCACTGGAGTTTTCACAATAAACGCTATTAACTGGACTGGGTGCGACTACAGAGAATGGAGAAGTGTTAGCCCAGAGTCAGCCACCAGCCAGCATCGATTCGGCCACCAGTCAGACCATTGTCCAAGATGGCGGCGTGCACAGTCGCAGCAGCTGAGAGCTGAGAGTGTATTTCTGTGGTTTTTGTTATGGATCATGATCTGTGAACTCCACTGGGGTTTAACAAACCCGATCCAGTTCTCCCAACAGTCTTTGATTCACATCAGGACCAGACTATAACAACTTGGTTTAGAAGTTTACCAGCACACCCGGACTCCAGCGGAGATTACCAGAGTGCCGGGATCTCCATGGATTATCATACCTGGACGCAGACAGCGGAGGCACCAGAGAAGAAGAATTGCCACAGACCTCCTCTCCCCAGCCTTTTCATCGCCAATGCCAGGTCTCTCAACAACAAAATGGACTAATGGAGACTCTGTCTATCATCCTGATTGCCCGTCCAGGGCGGTTGCGTGATGCTCATCACTGAGACATGGCTACATTTAGGAGTCCTGGACGAGGCTATTGAACTCGGGAACTAGGATTCTGGTGAGACCCATGGGGGTGGACTGTGTGTTTACACAAATAACAACTGGTGCACAAATACTGCCATTATCGGCAGACATTGCTCCCCTGACTTAGAGCTGCTGGCAGTCAAGTGCAGGCCATTCTATCTGCCCCTGGAGTTCTCTGCTGTTGTGGTTATGGCTGTATACATCCCACCAGGAGCCAATGCTAGCACACCACTCGGACACATACTAGCAGCCATAAACAATCAACAGGACTCATATCCAGATGGGGTTTTTATAGTAGCAGGAGATTTTAATCATGTGTTAAACATTCCCAAGGCATACAGAGCCTGCCACTCCCTCACCTACGTACCTCAACGTCAAGAAGACAAAGGAGCTTCTAATGGACTTAAGACGGAAGCAACAGGATCGCCCTCCATTCATAATTGGAGGGGCATAGGTGAAGAGGTTCCTCAGTTTTAAATTTCTGGGTATCCACATCAGCAAGGACCTCAGGTGGACAGTGCATGCCTCTGCATATACATACAGACATATGCACACGCAATACACACATGCTCACATCACACACACATATTGCCACCATACCAACTGATCTTTTTTAAAGTACTTACTGTTAGGAAAAAATTTCACTTCTCTGTATAGTTTGTGTAGTTAAAGATCAATCCCTCTTTGTTTATAGGTGAAGGTTGAGAATTAGATGTTTTCTTTTAGATACATTGCTAGAGACAGTTTATCTGACCTGTACTCTCTCCTAGGGACATGCCAAGGCCATGTTCATTCCCCTGGCGCATTCGCCGGATAACACTCTGAGTGAGAGAGAGACCATTATTGTTCTTGCGTCATCTAGATGGTGTGAGTCTTTATCTTAATGTTTATGCCCAATAGCCAATGGAATGTTAGCACATCTCCCTTTGTGGGCTCGGTCCACCTTCCTAGTATATGAATCTGAACTTTGCAGCTCAGAATTGAGGTGGCATCATGCACTCATGTTGTGTCGATGACTCTTTTGTTCTCCTTGATCAAGTCTATTAAACTTCTTCAGTATAAGACATCCAAGACTCCGGTGCTTCTTCTTCCTGCATCACCTCAGAATTTCTCCCTGACACTTACTATCTTATCACCTTTTACAACTAGCACTTTGTTGTATTTATTTATTATGTATCCATTTGGGTTTTTCTTGTCTCGCCTTGTTTGTAATGTGTGAGTGCTTGTGCTACGAGAAACGAACTATCTCGCTGTATGTGTCGCATGCAATGACAATAAAGTGTTCTGTTCAAAACCAGATGGACTCCCTCCATAGGCAACGCTGGATGCACCCCGAGAGCCACCTCCCCCTGCACCAGCTCACAGTTCAGGACCACCTTATGCAAAGGGTCAGCAAAACACTCAAACCCAGCCCCCGACTCTGAACAACATCACCAGTGTCACTGTCCGGTGACAGTGGCAACACTGAATCCACCATATAGGAGTGATAGGCTGCCGTATCCCTCAGAATATCAAATCACAGCCTCACCCACAACAGCAGAAGGCATCCCACCAACTGGCACAGAAACCCGGCCAACGGCCATTGCCGGCTTCACATTTAGCTTCACCTGCTTGTTTTTATCCTGCAATGTGGGGCACTCAGCTTTCCAATGACCCAACCCCCTGGCAATAATTGCATTTATCACCTTCATCCAACTTACTTCGTACAACAACACTTATAGGTGCAGGCAGCCCTGGCCACAACTGCTCTTAGGAGGCCACTGGACCATGGCTTCACCGTGCGCCCTCCCGCGCACCAGAGTGGTCTCCAAACCCACCTTTGTGGATCAACACAAACTCATCAGCTGATGCTGCCGCAGCCAAAACAGCGGTGACACCCCACTCAGTGATGTAAGTAACCATCAATTCACACAATGTGTCAAAAGTGTGAACATTCGGTGCAGCCAGCCAACGTTTAAAATTGAAGTTCAAATCCCTGGCAAATTCCACATACGTTTGTCCATTTTTCGTCTCCCAACACCCAAAACGTTGCCGATAGGCTTCGGGGACTAACTCATACACTGTGAGCACTGCCTTTTTGATCTTATCATAACACATGCTCTCCCCTGTGCTCAACGATGAATAAGCCATCTGCGCTTTTCCCGATAACACACAATGAAGCATCAAAGTACAGTCAGAGTCAGACCAGCCCCATACAAGCATCCTGTTTTGTAGGTTGCAGCTGAGATTCTGACAGTTCAGGGAGTTTGGTTCTGATCTAGCAGTTGAATAGTAGCTCGGCCGGACTGCGACCTGTGACACCAGTGACACCACACTAGCTGCAATTAGCTAGAAGAAAAACATCCAGCTCAGTGTGCCAGTCCTTCCCTTCAGCATGAGCTGCGCGTATGACCCTACAAAGTGTTCTGTTCTGCCTTTCAACTTCACTGTTTGCCTGAGGCCAGTATGGTGTGACACAGCGATGTGTGATCCCATGTTCCTGCAGATATATTTTGAATTCCTTTGACAGAAACGGAGTGCCATTGTCTGTCACTATGCACTCTGGGAGCCCGTGTGCTGCAAATGAGTGTCCCAGATGATTTATTATGTTCACAGAGGTGGGACTCTGCAAGATATCAACACTCACCCTCCTGGAGTAATAGTCAGTCAATACCAGCAGATGATGTCCTGATAGAAATGGTCCACACAAATCCATAGCGAGCATCTGCCATGGTTTTGCTGAGAGCTCTGTCCTAGTGGTAGGAACTGCCTGTGAAGTCGGACTGTTGATTTGGCATGAATGACATGACCTCACTAGTTACTCTGCTTCTCGATCAATTCCAGGCCACCACACTTTTGTTCTTAGTCTCTGTTTCGTTTTTACTATTCCTTGATGACCTTCATGTGCTAACATCAGTGTTTGTCATCATGCTGCTTTAGGAATTACTGTCTGATAAACAGGTTCACGTTTAATCCAGTTACCAGTTTTGATACAGTTCCCTAAAGTAACTAGAGTGGGGTCTGCTGCTGATAGTTCCTCCATTTGTCATGGTGTGAAAGCATGCGTCACTGTATGTTGAGCCACCCAGTAAATGTGGTCCTCCATCGATTCCTTCTGTACTGGCTGGTTGACTGTTAGGCATGACAGCGAATTAGCTGCATTCTGTGGGCTGCAACCGCAAAGCCCATCTTTCAATCTCGGCTGGTGGTTCGGACTTTGATGAATAGATAATTTCCAGAGGTTTATGGTCAGTGACCAACACAAAGTCTTTTCCATAGAGAAATACATGAAATTTCTCACATGCCCACACAATAGCAAGAGCTTCTTTTTCAGTTTTTTTTCAGTATCGCTCCTAATCCCACTGGACTAGCATCCACAACCACATGTGACCACATTGTTTGAAATATGCCATTACATGTGAACTGGCCAGCTGTTTCTTTAATTCCTCAAATGCTGTTTCCTGCTCTTATCCCCATGTCCATCTACAGGATTGCCTTGTGAGCCTCCTCAGTGGTTCAGATGCTGTGGCTAGATTAGGGATGAACCTGCCACAATAGTTCACCAGACCCAAAAAGCTCCTCACATCAGCAGTGTTCATTGGTCAATCTGTATTCTCCACTGCCTTGATCTTAGACTGAACTGCTCCTATTCCATTCTTGGATAACACGTGTCCCATAAATTCCAATTGTGACATTCATTGGCACTTTTGCTGTTTTGCTGTTTTGCTGTCAAATGCCTCTCTTGTAATCGTTGCATGACTTGATGCAGCCTCTCATCATGCTGCTATATAGTTTCTCCTGATGTGATGATGAATGATGTTATCTGATATGTTGTGCATTCCAGGAATGCTTTGTAAGACTTGTCCATTGATGAGATACCAAACATCAGTCTCTTATAACGCCATAGCCCTGTGTGTGTTACAACAGTGGTGAGTGACCTGGACTCAGGCTCCAGCTCTATTTGATGGTATCCCCACTTCAGATCAAGTTTTGAGAATACTGTGGCTCCTGTCATATCCTCCAGTATTTTGTCTATAACGGGGATTGGGTGCCTTTCTTGCACTATGGCCTCATTTGCTCTGCGCATGTCCACACACAGTCTATAGGCTCTTTCTTACCATGCACCACAACTAGAGGTGATACCCATGGTGTTGGTCCGTTCACTCTATCAATGACATCAGCTTCCTCGAGTTGTTTCAATTTCTCCTCCACTTGTTTTCTGACACACTTACACTGTTGTCCACATGCAGCTTCAGCTGAAAGTCTTTCAGTTTTCCTAAACCTTGAAAACAGTCTGTATTTGTCCTTCATCTGAGCTGTGAAACCTGTTATGTCTTGTGGCTGGACTGTGTTCACATGTTCAATAGGACCAATGTGTAGAAGTCCCATTTTCATAGCAGTGTGTCTGCCTAACTTTGTGCCTCTTCAATCACCTGGATTGAAGAATTGAAATTGGAAACTTAAACTTTAATCTACACACAAAATTGTCTATGGACTCTCCTTGTGTTTGTTTTGCTTGTCTAAACACATGTCTTTCATAGGGGATATTTTTCAGCGGTGTAAAACGGGCATTCAGCTTGTTTACTGCACTGTCATAGCCACCGTCATTTGCAGTTTCATCCATAGTGAAGAAGATGTTTTGGACTTCAGCTTCTGCTAAATGGAGCAGTAAAACCCTTTTCTGTGCCTTGTCGCAGATTCCAGAAGCAACTAAATAGAGTTCAAAACTATTTAGCCATCTTTGCCAGCGGACGCCGACATTAGCTGGGTTGCTCGACACATCAAAGGGAGTTACTGTCGGTAGTGCCATGCTCACTCCATTCTCTTCTCTTTTTCCTCCTCGCCAGATGGTTCTCTGTGTACCATTTTAGACTCTTGTTGCCATATGTAATGTTTCAAACTTCTTCTTAACCCTAATAATCATACTCCTCTTGGACAATATGTTCACAAGATGTTGACAGCAGGGTCGCCGAGCTTGAGGAGAAATGTGAGGCGCTGAGATGCTTGTGTCAAAAACTTAAGACTTGGAGTCCAGAAGTAGACGGCAAAATCTGAGGGTTTTGGGAATCCTGGAAAACATCGAGGGACCTCAGGCAACTTCATTTATGTCAAACTTTTTTGCTGAGCTGCTGGGCATTGACAACTCCAGAGCAACACCACTCGCTGGCCCCAAGCCCAAACCAGGAGCCCCTTTGCGCCCAATGATTGTTAAAGTCCATCACTTTAAGGTTAAACAACGGATCCTCCAGCTTTTGAGGGAAAGAGCTCCGCTTATCTTCAGCTGATATCAGGTGCACATTTTTCCAGATTTCACCAGCATCAAGCAGAAACCCCAAGCTGCTGAGGGCAGATATGGCCTCTTGTTTCCCGCACGGCTGCAGCTCATGTTCAACAATGGGAACCATATATTCAACACCCCAGAGGCCGCTGAAAAATACTACGAGGAGACTGGCCACTGGAGACGGGTCCTGCCCCAAATTGTTATGTTTTTTTCCGGGTCTTCTCATCTCTCCACTCAGGGTCTATGTACCCAGTCGGCCAGGCAGCAATCCGTGGACTTAACGTTTAGGACCTTTCCTTCGTGCACATTACACTGCAGCCTTCTGCTGCAGGATGAGTCACATCTTTGCGAATTGAACTGTTTGACAAACTGGCTCCACAACCTGTTTACTATGCCATATGATGTTCGGGATTGTGGCAGCTGTATATGTTACTAGGCAGCCCATATTTGTGCTTTAACTGTTTTGTAGTGGGCCACAGTTTGTTTGTTCTTTTCTCTCTTCTTTTTTTTTCCACTAAGCTTGACTCGACAATTTAAACTGTTCGAAACATCCCAAATTGTTTGAGGTGCCACCAAGGGGGCTGGTCAGGATATTGTTTCTCTAATCTGTTTATATTTTTAGTTTAATCGTATGTGTTAAATTATTCCTGCGATTGTAGTTTTGCTAATGCACATATATACATCTGGAATACTGGTCTAGTGTACAGTTTAGATGCACAGTAGTTTAGTTTAGGGTTCTGGTGCTTCGTTTTGGGAAGTATTGGGGTGGGGTGGGTTTTGCAGCAACAAACCAACCACTCAAGATCTAGAAAGGGCGTCTGCGATAACATTTTCAGCTCCCTTCTTGTGACATATCTGCAAGTTAAAATCCTGCAGTAATAGAGACCAACGCATCACGCTGGTTTGAGTTGCGCATCTGCGACAGAAATACAAGTGGATTATGGTCCGTGAAAACTTGGACTGGATACGAAGTGGACCCAAGATATACTTCGAAATGCTGTAAAGTGAGCAATAGAGCAAGTGCCTCCTTTTCTATTGTGCTATAGTTTAGCTGGTGTTTATTGAACTTTTTAGAAAAGTAGCATACTGGATGATCAGTGAATTGCTCATCTTCTTGCAACAGAACAGCACCTGCTCCACCTGCACTGGCATCTATCTCCAGCTTGTAGGGCCTTATGAAACAGGGCGCAGCAAGAACAGGTGCACTGCATATTAACACTTTTGCAGACTCGAAAGCCGCCTGACAAGCAGGGGTCCAGACCAAGGGTTTTAAAGGACTAACTAGACTAGTTAGAGGAGTCACAACATCCGAAAAATTTTTACAAAAACCACGGTAGTATCCACACATACTGAGGAAGCGACGTAAGGCTTTTTTGGACTGTGGAACTGGATAATCAAGGATTGACTGGATTTTTTCTGTAACAGGGTGCACATGCCCATGTCCCACCTGCTTACCCAAATATGTTACAGTTGCTTTGCCAAATTCGCATTTTGCGAGGTTCAAAGTAAGAGACGCTTCACGGAGATGACTGAAAATGAGAAACAATGTTTCCAAATGATCGGGCCAGGTGGAGGAGTATGCAACCACATCATCTAAATAGGCTTCACAATTTTCAACTCCAGACAGGACTAGGTGCATAAGACGCTGGAAAGTAGCGGGAGTGTTGCACAGCCCAAATGGCATCACCGTATACTGGAGGAAGTTGTCAGGGGTAACGAACGCAGATATTTCCGATGTTCTGGTTGTTAATGGGACCTGCCAGTAACCTTTTAGCAGGTCCAGTTTGGTTACAAATTTGGCAGCGCCGACTCTGTCAATGCAATCCTCCATCCTAGGGAGGGGAAACGAGTCGGGCCTGGTGACAGAATTTACCTTATGGTAATCGGTACAGAAACGTGCAGTTGCATCATGTTTGGGAACCAGCACACACAGGGAACTCCAGGCACTTGTACTAGGGACAGCTAGACCATGCTCAATTAGATAACCGACCTCCTGCTGCATCAGGGCCTGTTTGGCCAGATTTACGTGGTATGCATGCTGCTTTATAGCGGCGTGACCCTCCACATCTATATCATGACATAATACAGAAGTTTGACAGGGATGATCAAAGAAGAGCAACAAGTTATCTTCAATCAATTTAGTGATGTCTGCACGGAAAGAATCAGGCAAATTAGCCAAAAAGGACTCCAAATTATTCAATATCTCTGAGTTTTTTAGACGGGCGGCTGGCAGTAACCCGCTCTTCTCCGACAGCCCATCATCGAGAGGATGATATGGAGGAGCAGCACACACTGCCACGGGAGCAGCAGGAGGGACCACCGGAGCAGCAGGAGGGACCTGAGGATCAGTGACTCTGGAGACATATCGTTTCAACTTGTTAATATGGCATACTCTAATTTTCCTTCTACGATCTGGAGTTTGCACAGCATAGTCAGTGTCACTGATTTTTCGATCCACTATGTATGGACCGACGAACTTTGACTGAAGACTGGAACCAGCAGCACCAGGACTTTATCACCGGGCTGAAAAGTTCTGCGCACAGACTTCCTGTGATAATGACGCTTCATTTTTGTTTGGGCCTGTGCCAGATTTTCACGGGCCAGCTGACACACGTGATGGAGACGCTCACGGAAAGTACTGACATAATATACGATAACCACTTCTCTTTGAGGAGCCGGAGAGGGCCGCGCACAGTGTGGCCGAACACCAAATCACACAGACTAAACCCTAAAGATTCCTGTGGAGTTTCTCGCACAGCGAAAAGCAACAAAGGGAGACCCTCATCCCACTCTTTGTTGGACTCCAGACAGTATTTCGGTAACATGGACTTTAACGTCTGGTGGAATCTCTCTAGAGCCCCTTGAGACTGTGGGTGGTAAGAACTCGAACTAATGTGTTTAACTTTCAATTCTGTCATAACCTGTGAAAATACGTTAGACAGAAAATTTGTACCTTGATCTGTTTGTAGAGTTTTTGGTAAACCAAAGCTTGTGAAGAACTTAACAAGAGCTTTCAGAACAGGCTTGGCTTTTAGTGTGCATAATGGGAAGGCATCCGGATAGTGCGTGGTGGCGCACATCACCGTCAGAATGTACTGGTTTCCAGATTTAGTTTTGGGCAGAGGGCCGATGCAATCAACCAGTCCCCGTCCAAAGGGCTCCCCAAGCACCGGAATCGGATGTAGAGGTGGGACGGGTTGATTTGGCTTCCCAGCAATTTGACACACATGACATGAGCGGCAATATTTCGCCACATCTGATTTTAACCCTGGCCAAAAGAAATTACGCAGCACTCGGGAGTATGTTATCTTAATGCCAAGATGTCCAGCTAAGCTGCAATCATGTGCCAGGCTGAGTACGTGTGTCTGAAAGCTTTCGGGACAACCACCTGGTTCACGACATTGATCTCACTTGAGTCAGGGCTCCACCTGCGCATTAACACGCCATCATCCAAAAAGAAAACAGGTGACATGTTCCCTTCAGTGGCTAGAGTAGAGGACAGACAGTGACCTAAAGACGAGTGATTTTTCTGCGCATCAATTAACATTTCTCTGGTCACATTCAAATTCAACTCTGAATCAGCAAAAGTGAGTCAACCTCACTCACACATGTTGGCACTTTCTTATGTTGTGTGTATGTAACTGAAGTGGCAGGTTCATTTTCATCTAAGGTAGCCATAAATGACTCAGACAGATCCACCACTTCTCCCAGTTTACGAGCCTGTGCGCGCGTAGCGGCGCACACGGGAAACACATTTGGCACAGTCGAAGCAGAGGGGGCAGAAACGGGCACACCAGAGACAGGTACATCAACAACTTCAGGTGGAGGAAACACTTTTCCTCCGGCCAAATCATTTCCCAGAATAAATGACAACCAGGAACCGTGGGAGCACGGCAACTTTCACACATCCAGTCACTAAGGGAGAATGCAAATGCACCATGTGCAGTGGGGCCCGAAGTACACTCATTTTAATACCCCACACTAACAGATCAGAGTTGCAGGCAGTGTCAGCTGAAAGTGGCAGGGCATCAATCAACATAAATGAATGATAAGTAGCAGTATCTCTGAGGATCGTAACAGGAACCTTGTCTTTCTCCTGCCTGATTAAAGACACAAAACCCTCTGAAATAAATAGTTTGAAACAGGGATCTACCTCCTCCTTTAACTCAGGCTCAGATGCAGGGTTGGACTCAAAACGTGTGGCAGGTGTAGACGTGGTTTGAATGAACGCCACACCAGCGGGAACCTTAGCATTTTTAAGCTTCTCTTTTCTTTTAAGACTTGGGCAGACAGCAATCACATAGCCTGGCTCATGGCAATAGTAACAGTTGCAGCTCTCACCAGCTGCGGGTGATGCGGTTTTGCGCGTCAGTTTTGGCGACTTATTCTTACGCTTGGTTATTCGGTTTGATGTACTAGGTGCTGGTGAAGAAAACACATTTTTGTGAATTAAAATAAATTCATCAGCCAGGACCGCTCATTTAAATAGAGCACAATTCGCTCTGGTAAACACTTCTTGAATTCTTCAAGGAGGATCAATTCTCTCATCTCCGCCAGAATGTTAACATTACAGGACTGACACCATTTATCGAACAAAACGCTCTTATCGTGCACAAACTCCACATATGTCTGGGTGGCAGTTTTTTCACTATTTCTAAATTTTTGACGATAAGCCTCAGGAACAAGTTCATAGGCTTGTAGCACAGTTTTCTTTAGCGTCTCATAATCCAAACTTTGCTCAATGGACAAAGTGGCACATACTTCTTGAGCTTTCCCCACTAGTTTACATTGTAACAAAAATGACCAAAACTCCTTGGGCCATTGCAATGCAGCAGCTATGCGCTAGACTCATGAAACAAAGGGACCAACGCTATGTGTGCTAATGTCAAACCCAGCAGAGACAGCACTTTGAGTTACAGTTACATGGGTGGAGGCCACAGGAGCTCCCCTCTCACGCTCCATGCTTGTACTTCAAGCTCTTTATTTCTAATCTCCATCTCCTTTATCTGAAGTTGCAAATGAAGATCCTCTGTAGAAATCTTACCTACAGCAGGATCAGAGGCCGGAGCGAATTCCACACCAGTAGCGAATCTGCCAGCAGCCTCCACAACTTTCACATCCACCACATGTGCTTCTTCCTCCGCGTCATTCCCAGCTGCTTCAGCCCCTTTCATGGGTGCAGCTGACATGGGCAACACACCTCTTTCCACCAACTGTTCAGTCAAAGTCTGTTTGAACTCTGCTTTTCTGTCACTGTGAGACACAGGCACATCATAATTGTCAGCCACTGGAAACAACTCTGCTTTTTTTTTACATTTTTTACATTTTACAAGGATTGGCCACAAAATGTTCAACTGAGAACTCCTTCCTTCCCCACACACCAAAGAAAACTGCCAACCAGAAGAAGAAAACACTTACAAACTCACCACTAAACAAAGCGCCAAAAGAAGCAGACGAGCCCCCAATTCATGTTATGCCCAGCCTAGGGGTGCTGAGGCACAACCTGAACTAGGCCCCAACTTCCCCAAGTCCCAAGAAGCCAGGAGTACAAGTTATCGAAGGGAGTGATATTTATTTACAACTGAGAAGGGATAACGACAAAAACAGATAACAGAAGTGACAGAAAAGGAACTTCAGGGTGAACCATGGCCAACATAATAAGCAAAACAGTTCTATCTGAAAAAAAACAAGCTCTAGCCTGAACAAAGAAAACCAAACAACATATACTAACCTCCCTGGCGTAACAAGCACAGGAGAAAAGGGAGTTAAATCAAACGGCGGTTCACCCCTACTGCAAGTCACTTCTTTACAATGAACACATGAAGAAACAATAAAGGGGGTGGCTGGTTGGAGATTGAGGAGGATGAGGACAGCCTGCTGCTGCTACTGCCCATCCTGACGCTCCATCTCGGGCCTTATATAGCTCCTCTGCTGAGCCCTTGGCCAATCCCGGGACTGGAGAGCCTCCTCCAATCCTGTGTTGCTGCTGCTGCTAACAGAGATAGGCAGAAAGACAAAAAGAAAAGAGCACACACTCCATCAAAAAAAAAAAAAAGCCCCAACAGCAGTCGTAACATCCACCAATATGTCCTCCTGACTTCCACACCAAGGTATTGTCCCTGTTTTCTAATTGGATTGTTGAGTCCTCAGTAATTGCAGGTTATTTCAATTGCTGTCCCCTTGCTGAACCCCTGCCTAGATAAATCACATACTGGGTTGAGATGTAGTGTTAGTTCCAGTCAGTCACTTTTAGGCTGCTGTAGAGATTTAAATCTCATCGACACCTGGAGGGCCCTCCACCCTACAGACAAACAATATTCATTTTATTCTAAGGTTTACAAATCCTTCTTGAGGATTGATTATTTTTTCACTCCTACTCATGCCCTTTCAAAAGTGTTCTCATGCTCAATTGGTAATATTGTTATTTCAGACCACGCCCCATTGTTTTTGGTTATGTCCTATAAAGAGCAGCATCCTCTGCCACAGTGGCTCAAGCTCTTTTTGGCTGAGAATGATACCCCAGAAGTCTCTAATACAGTGTCTACAAGCATTACACTATTTTTTTCTGCTTATCTCAAACGCAAGAAGGAGGCAGAGTGGCAGAATTTGGAACAACAATTGAAGAAGCTCCAGAGAGAATTTGATTTTAAGCCCTTCCAAAGACTTGAGATCTCAAATTGATACCACAACAGCAGCTCTGATAGACTCATGTTATCCAAGGCTCAGAAATCCCTGTTTTTTGCTACATTCCATTGATTGCCAGATCTAAATTACAACAGTTTCTCAATCCCCTGATGTGACTTGGTGAGCCTATACCTCAAACCTGTTAGTAATCAGTGAGCAATTCAACTCCCAAACAGCTAATGATATGTCACATTTTTTTTTAACTCTTATGTTTAATTATTATTGCGCTGTGCCTGCTGTGCCTGCTGTGCCTGTCTGCTGTGTCAACCTGTGTTTATGTTGCCACTGTCATGAGATGTGAGGTTGTTGTTGTGATGTGTCATTATGTAAGAGTCAGTTAAGGCACAGTGGAGAAAAGGATGGTCAGAGGGGAATATCTTACCTTTTTATTAGGGCCTAAGTGCACCGGACAGGGTGAGGATGCTATTGTTTTTCAAATTATTCCTCTCAAGAAAAAGTTACACCTTTTTAACAGCCTGAACAAAAAGAAAACTCGTGAAACTTTGCACACACATCAGGCCTCATTAGTACCCCTTGGACCAATCTATTTGGAGACCTTGTATTTTAAGTAGCTCCTCTTGGGCTCTCGTCTGAAGAATAACTTAAAGCTGGGGTTGGTAATCCTGTTCAGAAACATGTTTTGTTATACTGGGTGAAATGGTCCTTCTACCTTCTGAGTAATCAATACATTTTGTATTCAGAAAAAGGAACGAAAGTAATCAGTCCTCTGTGGCAGCTGCAGGACTGACAAAACTCTGACCAATCGCTGCTCTTCATACCGAAGACCAAAACCCAAATCGGTGCCTGCATGTCTAGTTCTGTATCCGCCCCCCTCTATCCCTGCGTCCTACGCATGTGCACAAACTTCACATGTTGCTGTTGCCAGAAGAAATCAGTGTACAGAGTTACAGCAGAACGGATTTCATGCTCATTTATGAGCAATGGCTGAGAAAATGCAGCCCCAGTTACTACTTCCACCATTACTTGTAACGGCTCGCCCCGAAAAAAAGGCAAGGAAGAGAAAGCCGGAGGCTGAAAAGGCTGCTAACAAAAAGGCTCTGGATAAAGCCAGAGGTCAAACCACAGTAAACATCAGTGTTGCTTTTCAGCGGTGGAGACAACTGAGGGATTTGAAGGGCCTGAAAAGTGATGCTGAGGTTGCTCTCTTTCTGTTGAACAGGTGATTATATGTTTTGCTTTGGGGAGGATTTGTTATTTTTATGAAATGTGTAACTTCCGCTAACGTAGCTACTTTTGTAGCTTGTATTCGCCTAATGCTAATTTTAGCTTCTCTGTGGGTTTAAAACGGGTCGGTGATGCTAGTATTGAATATATTATAGTATATATATATAGTACTCAGCCTGCCGCTTCTCATTTTCCAGTTTGTGGGGGCGTGGCTTGGACGTACACACTGACGGGAGGGGGAGGAGGGGGTGCAATTTTCAAATTTCTTGCTAGCTCTCTCAAGCACCCCTTGGGCACTATGTGTGCATGTGCCTGCACCTGGAAATACAGAAACATGCACATCAGCATAATGTGTCTGCATACAACAGGGGGACTGGGACTGCTGGATCTCCTAGGAGGGAAGGACTGGATATTAGCTGATAATTGGGTGTGTGTGTGTGCGTTCATGTGTAGGTGTGTGTCCAGAGTTCCGGCTGCCGAGTTTTGCCATTAAAGCCGCCCTGAGCCTGGCACACTCCAAGAAGACAGGCAGGCTCAGTCTGTGATAGGCAGGGTCTGGGGAAGCTTGTGTTGGCCAGGCGTGTAGTGTGTGTGTTTTCCCCGGCCTTTGTGTTTTGTGGTCTTGGCGTGGACACACATTAAAAGAGGAGAACAACAATGGTGGAGCAGTTCAGCATGGACGCGTTTGCCACTGCACCGGTGCGAGCGCAGCTTGAAGAGTGCAGGAAGAGTGAGTTGCATGAGCTGGCGGCTCACTATGGCGTCTCAGTCTCTCGTGCCCTCCATAAGACAGAGCTGAAGACCATGGTTGTAGAGGCCCTGGTGGCACAAGGGGTTCTTGAGGAAGTCCCTCACGGATCGGGGGAAAAGGTGAAAAGGAAGAAACCCACCTGGCATCTCCGCAGGCAGAACCAGCTGTTGCGCAACAACTAGCTGAGGCTCAGCTGATTGGTTGTACTCCCAGTGAACAGTGGAGAGAAAACTGGTCACGTTACCCAAATTTGTCCCTGTCCCTGTGTTCCATGAGTCAGAGGTTGAGATGTACTTCAGCGTGTTCAAGCGGATCGTGGTTGCGCTGTGTTGGCTGCAGGATGTGTGGGCACTGTTGCTTCAATGTAAATTAAGTGGCAAAACCCAGGAAGCCTGCGCCGCTCTCTCTGCCGCAGACAGCTTGAGTTATGAAAAACTTAAAGGGGCTGTTCTGCGAGCATATGAGTTACTGCCAGAGGCATATCGGCAGCGTTTTAGGGGTCTTAGGAAAAGCCAGGGCCAAACTTTCACTGACTTTGCTAGGGAAAAGAGTCTCCTCTTTGACCGATGGTGTTCAGCATGTAAAATCAGTGATATGGCTTTACTGAGGGAGTTGCTGTTAATTAAGGAGTTTAAAAATTGTTTGCCTGAGCGCATTGTGACTTGCCTCAACGAACAGAATGTGTCAACTTTGCAGGAGGCCTGCCGTTTTAGCCGATGAGTTCACATTGATGCACAGAAACAGTATTGCTCGGCAGGACATATCCTCCACCCGTTGCCCACCTCCGAAGGCTAGCTGTCCACCACCTGCTAGCGCCCCCAGCAGTAGCACTCCAATACAGAGGTCAAAGAGTGAGAAACCGTGTTTTTACTGCCTGAAGCTGGGTCACTTAGTAGCCAATTGTGACGCTTTGAAGTCCCCCCCTGGAAGCTGTGGACCAGCTTCTGGGGGGTAGGGTGGGGTTTGATGACTGTTTCAAGCCGTTCCAGTCCATTTCTAGTGGATTTGTTTCTCTCACGGGTAAAGTGGAGGATCAGTGCCCCGTTACCATACTAAGGGACATCAGTGTACCTGATAGAGAATGGTCTGTGTAGATGGGTTCCCCAGCTGGGAGTCACTAGTGAGGACTGGAATTCAGTCCACCAGGTAGTTATCCCCATGCTGCATGGACTAGAACATGAAATTGGGATTAAAGGATCTGCTCTAAATTGGTTTGCTTCATACCTATCTGACCGATTTCAATTTGTTAATGTTAATAATGACCATTCGAAGTACAGCAGAGTTATGTATGGTGTGCCGCAGGGCTCAGTTTTAGGGCCAGTTCTCTTCACTCTTTACATGCATCCATTAGGAGATATAATCCATAAGCACTCCATCAATTTCCACTGTTACGCTGATGATACTCAGCTCTACCTATCAAAAGAGCCAGATGATAGAAGCCGCCTCATCAATCTGCAAGATTGCTTGAAAGACATCAAATCCTGGATGTCTTCTAACTTCCTACTACTGAACTCTGACAAAACAGAGGTTATTGTGATTGGACCTAAGCATTTCAGGGACACATTCTCCAATCAGATTGCTACTCTGGATGGCATCACCCTGAACTCCAGTCCATCAGCGAGGAACCTTGGAGTCATTTTTGACCAGGATCTTTCCTTCAGTTCTCACATAAAGCATGTGACTAGGACTGCCTTCTTTCACCTGCGCAAAAAGGCTAAGGGTATTGACAAGAGTTAATAAGAGAGAGCACATCTCTCCCATTCTAGCTTCTCTCCATTGGCTTCCTGTAGGATATAGAATAGACTTCAAGATCCTTCTATTTACTTACAAGGCTCTTAATGACAAAGCTCCAACTT